>CM038047.1:25595656-26237842 GCA_021397845.1 Areca catechu | reverse complement strand
CGACCTCGAGGGATTTGCTCTGGAGGATGCCGCTCTGCTCCGGCCTAAGCATCCCGAGCTCGCGGGCTCGACTTGGTGGAGGGCGGAGCTCGGCTTCGGCGAGTGGCCCCGTTGTTCTGAGGGAGCTCAGCCCGGCGAAGGAGTCTGAGTAGAGGATCTAACATGGCGACCTTCCCCAACATGGCATTTGACAGCTACTCCACATCAGCGATCCGGTCACATCAGAGACCATCGAGCTATTCCCAGTCGACGAGGGAGAAGGAGACTTACCGGCCACCATTGAGGCTCCACCTGCTGCCACCTTGGATGCCTTCACCTCCAACCCCAAAATAGTTGATCCCCTTGATGGTTGGGTGGGAGAACCTGGATCAAAGATGCCAGAAGAGTTGAGAATGAGGTCACAAGCAACCTGGATTTGGGAGTTGGGCTAATGGGCCAGTTTAGATGGGCTTCTAGCCTGCTTGAGACCACCCACTTCCATGATGTGCAGGTCCATCGGGCTTGGGCTACCCGACCATGTCCATTAATTTGTGACACTCTTGAGTCCACCAGGGCCTAGGACTAGAACTGGGCTCGAGCTAGGCTTCAGACCAGGCTCTAAGTAGTTTGAGCTAGCTTCAGGTCTCATACTAGAGCTGATGGGGACATCGACCTACACAAATCTCGAAGTAGCACGAATCTCGGAGCAACATGAATCCTGGAGTAGCGTGAATTTTGATGCATATCCAGTACCAGAATAAATTAGTTTAGGGTTTATCTTTATCAATTATTTTGAAATTTGATTTAGGATTAGTTTGGTTAGAATTTAGTTATCCAGTATGGATAGACCTTATCTTGTATTTGAACCATTCTTATCTTTCTATCTTGTATTCAAATTCAAATGAGGATTAGGAAAGGTCTAAAAATACCGTCCTCAGTCCTTTGTAAAAAAAAGATAAATGAAAATGAGTTTTTAGAAAAGAGTGATTCTTTTCTTTCGCTCCGCATGGAGAGGGTGAGTGGTCCAACAATCGCTCTATAAGGAGAGCACGTGAGGTGCAACCCAGGACATGATTCGAGGTCATGTCTAGTTATTACCTTTCCATCTTCTTTTCTACCTCGTGACCTTTGAGATTCACCCAGCGGCTTCATTGGTGAGGTGGGTGAGATGCCCTAGAGGTACGAGATCTCTCCATAAGTATGAGTCCCAAAGTTCATGAGAGTCCAGATTTTTTCTACCTTTCATCTCCATTGTTCCTTCACCACCTCCCTATAAAAAAATTCAAGAAAAAGATATCCTAATCTTCGATGACTTCTCAACTCGTCGACGGTCCTTTCTCTGATCCCGTCCTCCATCAATTTCGTACCAGAGCCAAAAATTGGGGTACCGTTCATATCCCCTTCACCAGCCCCACTGTTCTCATCTCTCCCCCTCCCGAGTACTCCAGTCCATCGCCGATCCCTTCCATCCGTTCCATCACCGGACGATACCTTATCTCTGATTTCGTTTCCACTGTCGGTTTTCCATGCCCACCACCGACCGGACATCACACCTCCCTCCATCGTGTTCTCTGCCATCCTCCTCCCTTATGTCATCCATCGTTGACCGCACCACCATCTGACATCATTCTCACGGTAAATCCATCACCTTCTGGCCATCGTCCACCATCCCATCTCCTCTCCCATGCTTAATCTCGTCGACCGATAGTCAATCTTAGTTCTTCCATCACCGTCGCCATCTTCGCCTCTCTTTTATCCGGAAATTCAGATCCAAAACCGCCCTGGTGCTGTGCCTCAAGAGCCTCTCTGGCTGCTACCTCACCGCCACCAATGACGCCCTTCACTCCTCCAATTGATTGCCTCCACCGGATTTTCCCCCCCACCATCTCCATAGTCGCCGGAGATCCAGTTTTTCGCCCGGAGTCATCCACAGTAGTCAACGATCACCACCGATGTCAGCTGAGTCCGTCGTCGTCCTCAACCCCCCCTAGATCGTGTCCGAGGCCCCACAGCCACTCCCTCCCATCCAAAAGACTCATGGCCAAGCCGACCATGCCGCCCGGCCGCTCCAGCATGTCTGATCCCTCATCTCCCTACCGGATCGATGCCGTGCCACCCACCGCCATTCACTTATGCTGCTTGCTCTCAACCTCCTCCCCTGTCGAGCGACACCACCGAGCTAACTCCAATCGGTCTTTCCCGGATCCACTCGATGCCAATCCTCTTCGGATCTACCCGATGCCCCGCCCCATCTCCTTTTTGTTGCAATGGCCTTCCATTCGCCATCACCGACACATCGCGAACGACTGGAGCCGAACTTTTTCCCATCGTGTGCTGCAGTTTCCCACCCGCTATCGAGATGCAGGATGCTTTGTTCCATCTCCGCCGCGATGCCAACTCCGTATTTCCGACCAACTCCCTACCCAGCGCCGATGCCGGCGACCTCCTCCAAAGTCCCTCCTCTAGTTTCCGTCCGTGAAGAAGGAGAAGGGAGCGCACAAAGGTGAAAGCATCCTCCCTTCCTGTTGCCGATTTCAAGTCCCCTTTACCGATTTCAGAGTTGCACGCTCCTTAAAGCCACACAGATTTTAAAGCTGCATAAATTTCAGAGCCATATAGTATTCAGAGTAGAATGTTTCTTGTGTTTAATTGGTTTGTAGGCCTTGCACATCTGGAGCCAGAAGATTTCTGAGCCTAACTCGACAGAGTCGAGTTCTCCCCACCTTAGGAAATGATGGAGACATCGACCTGAATTTCAAAGTAGCACGAATCTCAGAGCATCACGAATCCTGGAGTAGCATGAATTTTGATGCATATCTAATACCAGAATAAATTAGTTTAGGATTTATCTTTATCAATTATTTTGAAATTTGATTTAGGATTAGTTTGGTTAGGATTGAGTTATCCAGTATGGATAGACCTTATCTTGTATTTGAATTTGAACCATCCTTATTTTTTATCTTGTATTCAAATTTAAATGAGGGTTATGAAAGGTCTATAAATACCACCCTCAGTCCTTTGTAAAAAAAAAGGTGAATGAAAATGAATTTTTAGAAAAGAGTGATTATTTTATTTCGCTCCGCATGGAAAGGTGAGAGGCCCAACAATCGTTCCGTAAGGAGAGCACGTGAGGTACAACCCAGGACATAATTCGAGGTCATGTCTAGTTATTCCCTTCCCATCTTCTTTTTCACCTCGTGACCTTTGAGATTCACCCAACGGCTTCATTAGTAAGGTAGGTGAGATGCCTTAGAGGTGCGAGATCTCTCCATGAGTATGAGTCCCAAAGTTCATAAGAGTCCAGATTTTTTTTACCTTTCATCTCCATTGTTTCTTCACCACCTCCCTATAAAAAAAATTTAAAAAAAAAGATATCATAATCTTCGGTGACTTCTCAGCTCACCGACATTCCTTTTCCTAATCCCGTCCCTCATCAAGAGCCCACTCTATTTTTGAGCTGGGCTCAGACATCCCTTTAGCCTGGCCCAACCCGGCCTTAATCCGACCTAGAATAGGCATGGTCGAACCTGGTCCGTGCCTGAGACTATTTTGATGTTCCCTCTCTTATTTTCTTGTCACAATCTTCAAGTCTGAGCCCATGGGAGCCCCGCCACCCAACACCATGTCTATGGGCTTCATGATGATTTGGATGTCCAGGAACACCACGTGCCATTCCGTTACCACCGTGCCACTCTTGAGGTCGACCTGCAACATCTCCATGTAGCTGTGGACCAGATCCATTCGATCGAGAGCGTGCTCCAACAACAGCACGTTGGGGGACCATTAGGACCATAGTCCGGCCTCCATCCTCCTCCCAGGCATTGACGACGTGGATGGGATTTAGGTCGAGATGCTCAAACCAGCACATCTCAGCCTCCAAGGAGGCATAGAGAGGAAGCACCCCAAGTTTGGGTCTGAGCCCATTGGAGCCCCGCCGCCCAGCACCATGTCCGATCTCCTTTCCCTAGTTCTGGCACCCACACTCGACACCCCCTGCCCCTTTGTGCGACCTCGTGGCCCCCCGTCTCTGATCTCCCTCCATCGGCGACTGCACGCGATGCCCCTATCGCCCCCTACACAACCTGTGACCCTTCCGGCTTTGATTTCCCTTCTCTAGTCCCGGCGCTTGCACCCAATACCCTCATATCTCGATCAATAATATTTTTTTATTTTTTTGTTTCGGTCATTTGGATTTTATTCGGGCCAATTTAGATTTGAACCGGTCCAATCGATCTCTGGCTCGAGCTTGAGCACGGATTGGGCTGGATCTTATGTTTTCAAAATATTTTGAGCCTAAAATTGTTTGAAAGTTTTAAATTTTTTTTCAAGCTTGGCTCGAGTAAGAACGTGGCCGAGCCCAGTCAAATACTAGACCTATCAAGGTCCACAAAAAAAAAAAAAAAACTCCCTGGCTCGGCACGGAACCTACCCCTCGACACAATCATCACCGCCTTCTCTAAAGACTGTCGACAAGCAAACTTGCTGGGCTTCTGCCACCCATCAAAGTCGAGAGGAGACCCAAGGTAGGTGTTACCCGGCACCGGCGAGGTTGGTTGGGAGGGGGAAGAACTCCAACCAGTTGACTCCGGATTCAACCCACCACCCTTTTTTGTAGCGGTCGGAACCTTTACCGGCCGAGGCTGTCAGATCCAGGAAGTAGAGACCCAGGGCCAAGAGTGGCCGGTCAGCAGATGCCCTCAGTACCTTCGTCGGATCTTCTCCTTCTACCTCCATGGAGGAGGCACAGAAGTTCTTCGACACCCCCATTTTTTCCTTCAATCTATTCTCGACCTGCCCTTATGCGCAGACCTCTTTCACATGCCCCAACTGGCCACAGGAGTAGCAGACTTCCAGAATGTTTTTGCAGACAAACGATTGCCAAAAAATGCCATCAGGGCCATGGATCGAGACCCCAGGCTTAAATGGTTGTGCCGCGTGTAGCTCCACCCGAATCCTGGCAAAACCTATTTTCCAATACCGGATGGTGAAGTCATCCAGCACCACTAGCTTTTTAGTCTCGAAGGCAATCGTCATTAACATGTCCGGTTGCTAGAACTCCATCGGCCGCCCCGGCAGGTGAACCCACACCCACCGTTCTTTGAATGACCTTCTTTCGAAGCACAAATCGAGCCACCCAAGGCTCGACCGCCAAAAGTTGACTGGTTATGAACCAAGAACCCCCTGGAGAATTACCGTGCAATTCTCCTCTGGCTGAAATATGATAAGGTGATGATCCTTGTTAAAAGATTCTGGCTCAGATTTGAGATTTCCCCTAACCTTGAAATCTTTGGCAATCCATTCCAATGGCACCTGTTGGCCAAGGCTTCGCACAAAAATAGATTTTTTCTCCCATTGCTGCCTCAATTCCTGAATTTTATCCTCTAGAAACTTGAGAACTTTGCTGGAGAAATGCTACAAATATTCCCCCTCCTCCGGCAATACCTAATGCTCTGTCCATCGAGCAACTCTCACTGATCTCTGCACCACTCGAGCCCATGATCCCTTCTTTGCCACCATCTCTCCTGGTGATGTACCCTTATCACTCCCACCACTTTCCTTCTCCCCGTTTTCAGCTATCAGTAGCAAAACACAAACCCTGTGCAAGAGATATTCGATGAAATGCTCTTTCTTGGCGTGAATTTTAATGCAACCATTCAACCGCACCTAGGCGGACTCTACAATCGCTTCTTCGATGACAGCCTTCTCATTATGTTTGAGCCAGGTTGGCCTACACCGGATAGGTTAGAAAGCCTGGGCCGAGTCATCATGGCCATCATTTGGGTGGCTTGAATTTCAAATGATTTGGAATCCTTTGCAGTGCAACCATTGCACTACAAGATCCTAATCATCACATCATCCATTCTAAGGATAGTTTTTATATATCTTGAAAGATATATGTCCATGTACTTCCCAATGTGATACCCGATGTATCCGAAAGTTAAAAGAAGAGCTGCATATTCTTGGGATGGATGATGTAAAAGCTATCCACGATGATAATATATTATGTAATACAAAAGTTAGATCCCAACTCATTTCAAATTGTATATCCATTTGGAAAGCATATTTTAAGTTTTGACACCATCAGTGCAAGCTGCCCATGGGTGACGAGTGCACGCACCCTCCGCGTAGGCGTCTTGGCCTAGATGCCAATTTTACTTCAGCTTAACTGTTAGTCACTAAATTTATGCTCTTTTAGAAAATTTTCATTTCATATTAGCAGCTTGTTCTTTATGAGCACTAAAATAATCAGTATGTAATTTGTCTCTGCCAATTATAGCACAAAAAAAAGGTCTATTTAGTGATATTAACATCTTCTAAATTTAGTTTCGGACATTCTCTCAATTGGGTACTCCTTATGGGGCTTCGCTGTCCAACATGTGCATGGAGAAGGCCAAAGCTCCGCCGTACCGATCTTTCGCACCGGTACTTTATTGTGTGGGAAAAGGTTCCCTGGAGAGGTGGGCCGGTGTACGGAGCGAGGTCGGATCTTGCACTTATTCGGTGAGTGGGAGATCATTGTAGCAGGGTTGCTCTTATTTATTTTTTTTTTTCGCGGGGGTGGGGGGCGGGATATTCCTTCAGATCGTATACCATCGAGCAATGGAGAAGGAGACACCCGGATTGTCGCAATAAAAACGAGACAAGATTATACCAACCAAACAAGCTGAGCTGGCTCCCCTCTAACTACCTGCACCACCTGGTTATGAAATGGGTACCCGTTCTGTACCCCGAGAAAAAAAAGAAAAAGAAAAAAACAACAGGTATCCGTCCAGCAATGGAATAGGGCACCCGCATGGTCAGGAATAAAGATGGGACAGCCGGACAGGACATACCAACCAAACTAGCTGACCTGGCTCCACTGTAGCTGCACTGTCTCATGAATCATGATTACCGATCATAGAAAATAACTGCATGCATGGCTATGCTGATACATACCATCTATCATCATGATATATTACTGTAGGTTAATAGGGATGAATAAAAACCAAACTAACACATCTCAATGATTGATGGCATGTACTAGCATCATTGTGCATGCCGTACATGTAATAATTTATCTCGATCGCAATACCCAAAAATGGAAGAAATTACGTACCCGACCCGGTCTACCAGCTAAGTTGCAAACCGGGACGATAATATCCCACCACCTATCCATCTAATAAAATAATATAGAAAAAGCTAATCCATTTCAATCTCGTGCTTTCTCGCCCTCTTATTTCCCCTCCTCTACCATGATCGATATCTTGTCGATGAATGTCCATTCCCATCCTGCGCGACTGTGCCCTATCTATATAGCCCCCAACTCTACAGCATCTCCTCCTCTCTTCTCCCCTCGGCCTGAAACTACCCTCAAGGCTTTCTTCACCTCCTCCATGGACGACTCCACTGCTACCCCAGGATCCTTTGCATCATCAGCAAATACCCCACCGCCTACATAGCAATGATCTATGCCACTCGTGCCGAGCTCAACCCCATCATGTTCAGGGGCAGAATTTTGTGATTGCACAACCAAATTGTAGTTGGCCCAACATAATTAAAGTTTGACGTTAGGGGAGTCTAGTCACCGAAGATTGTAATTTTACAAAAGAACACGTTTATTGCAAGCGTTTAAATTTACCACAACATTAGCAAATGTGTATAAACTAAAAGTCCAAGCTATATGTCATATATTCTGTGTAACATTGGATAAAAGCACCGCTGGAGAGATGATATTCAATTTCACATACATGCCCTTATTTCACTCTTGCTTACACTAGGCATCAATTCCACAACGAGTGGCTCAGTTTGCCGAAAGGCTTGCGCGCCGGAACTGGAACAGAGAACATACACTGCTAGTATGAAAAAATAACAGCTTTTTTAAAAACTTAGAGTACAAAACGATAGTATAATATTATAATAGTCGTGGGAAAGATATAATATGTAATACTAAATTATTGACCATGTACAGCCTTAGAACAGTGGAAAAGTAGAAAACCGTTCTGCAGTTTGGAAAGATCGAGTGTTCGCCTCCATTGTCAAAAGTTTTACGAAAAAAATTAAACTGGGAAAAATTACAGGGAAAGCTTTTCACTTTAAGCCAAAATGCGATCCAATTAATCATTTATGATCTCTCCCATTATAACCTGGAAGTATACAAATCACTATTACGTAAATACATTCTCAAAGAATTAAAATAACATCATCATAATTGATTCCCAAAATATAATGAATAACCACAAGGAAAAAGAATAAATAACAACATCAATATACATACAGGAAAAAAGGGGGTGTGTGTATGAATTCATCTTGAGCTGTGTTATCCGTGCATCTTTACCCTCCTGTATATACAATACGAACTTTGTTTTCAGATGGACAGGCAAGCCTCCACACTGGCCCTCCCCGGAAAAACTGTGGCTCCAGATCAGCAGGAAGCCCTCATATTCCGAATTCAGTTCCCAATTCTTCGGATGCTCGGTGAAAACTGAAGGGCAATGTCTCTGGAGAGTGCTCCATTGCAATTCAGTCCCATGAAAACAGAACATTCTTCAAAAATCTGGCTGCATTGTCGATCCTGTGTTTGTACTGTTGCACATGCACTCAGGAACCGGATAGGCTGTGACATCCCTCCCAAACTTCCTGAATTCTGGCTGCCCAAGAGATTCCTTGTGCAGTTCTTTTATGACTCGGTTAAACTTAGATTCCAGAAGTGAGGCGTCGAGGAAGTAAGGGAGCATCTGCCGCTTGTTTGGGGTTATGAACTTCTTGTGCCCTGCGAAGGCCCTGTGCCCCTGCATCAGATGTCCCATGTTTCCCCCATGGGAAGGCATGAAGACGTCGCTCTGCTCGCAAACTATGTAGTCAACAGCGGCGAGAAGAGAAGACTTGTTGGCAAATGGTTCCAGTTCACCAGGCAGGGATAGATTCTCCTTGCTGTAGAAATGGGGGAACTCTCTTGTCAGTGGCCGCAAGGCAGCTGGTCCACCAAATGGTTCCCCTCCAGCCCAGTATATCCTCGCATCTCTCGGGGCTTCCAGTGCTTTAAGCAATCTAAGTAACGCCAAATTTTAAAAATATTCTTGCGTTAGATGATCAAGATACAGATATGGATTTGTGCCAGATCCGACCTAATGTACACAGCCCATACCTGGTGACTTCTTGTGCATTTAATGGACAGAGACCAGCCAGCTTGCGTTGATGGTAGCTCATGTTGGACCTTGCAGTGAGGAGCTCCGGTCTGCGCTTCCTTTCTTCCTGAATGATCTTATCAGACTCGGGGCTCAAGCCGGGAAGACAACCAGTTCTCACCCACACATCCTTCTCCATTCGTAGATGTAGTGCAAGGTATGGCCCCTTGCTCCGCATCCTCACGGCAAGCTTGTTGCCCAACTCCAGTATGGGGGCCGAAAACCTCAACGCTTGAAATGCGACCTAGAATCATTTAAGGAACCGCACATAATTATATGTTTGATTATAATGGGCAGTTTAGAGCAGATTAAACCCGGCAAAGAAAAGAAAAAACTTGGAGGCTCTGATTACCTTGCATCGGAGCTTTTGGAGATCAGGTGGAAGGTCTTTTGACAGCCTGGAATCCAAGCCCCGCAGAAGCAAAACCCCTTCTCTGTTCAGCTGCAAGGGGAGAACACGGATTATTTAAATGACCAGTTCAAGTATACATGTAGCCCAAATTCCTTTTAAGGTCTTCATCATATATAAACTAAATCAACACACCAGTAGAGAACAGTGAAACCTTTCAGCCAAGTTTTTTTTTTTGGGGGGGGGTAAATTGAGAAACTTTTATAACATAGTGTAGAAACAAGATCATCATGACAATCCAATTATTGCATTTTTTTTTTTTTTTTTGTTACGGATTACCCATTTATTAGATATCAGTACTGGAACCTCTCTGATGACAATGTAGTTGTTTCAATCATATCGCCTACTAATTATATGTCGGTAGTTGAAGAAAAATGACAGCTAACAAGTTCCATAGGCTACGGAATAAAACAATTCCTTATCAAAAGTGATCACCAACTAGAAAAGTTCTTTGTCGATTAATATCTTCCAGATTTAATTAACAGAACTACCACTTCCATTACTTTCTTCTCTCTAAAACAAAATTTCAACAACGTCTTCCTATGTTTCGTTTGTAATGTTTGGCCAAAGTTCTAAAAATGTTTTTAATCAAACAATATTACATTACAATATGAGTGGTGGTAGCAGGATTGCTGGAGCAGAAGAACTCACTTTCTTGAGATATCTCGACCGAATCCAGCGCGGCGAAACATGGAGAGGGGTTCGCTTCTCCACCACCGGCCTCGTCATTATATGTGTGGACGGCAGCGACGACACCACCCGGACATCGTCCGCAAGAACTCTCTTGAAATGCTCCACATCGAATACATCCGAGAACTCGCTGCCCAGAACACGCACGACAATGAAAATGTTAGATTTCTCACCGAACAAATCTGTCCATCGGTGAGCGTACAGCGGTGAAGCGATGCCTAGCAAAAATTGTGTCCCTTAAACCATGAACAGAAATATAGGAATAATAGACCCATAAATAACTGGAAATGGAACCCTGTTTCCAAACGCTGGCAAATTATCCAAAAGTCGTCGAATTTAAGGCAGCAAAAGCACTAGAATCTTTTCCCGAAAATATATAGAAAAATATCAAGAACTTTTATTTTGGGATAAAATTCAAATTGAGACAAAAAAGGAAGGCGAGGAGGGGGAAAGATTCTCATTTAGAATTTAGGCTTTGATTGGGATTCTGGCGACGATGATGATACCTTTCGTCTCCCCAGATAACGTTGACCTGGAGGATTGGAACGACGAGGGCCGCGCCGAGGATCCGGGCGATGACCACCGCGTCGACGATCTGGTTCCGCTGCTGGTTCACCCCACCGGAGACCACCACTATGAGGTACTTCCTCCGGTCCGCCCGCACCGACTCGCTCTGCCGACGGTACTCCTCGCCGAACTCCGGGCATGGCCGGTACCCCATCCCCTCTGGCTGCCTCCAGAATTCCTCCCTCCATTCCCCACCTCCCGCCGCCGCGATCGGCAGCGCCGAATCAGCCGTCCGTGTTGCCGTCGCCATCGCCTCCTCGCCGAAGGTGGAGCAGGGCATGCGCGGCAGGGGGAGGAGCGGGTCGAGGTGGAACCCGATCCGTAGCGTTCCGACCAGAGCGAAGAGAAAGAGGAACGAAAGAAAAAACTTTGGGCTTATGGTGAGGGAGAAGAGGCGGTTCCCCGACCGCGAGGCCTTCTTGGGGGAGAGAAGCAGGTTCTGGAGAGAAGAGGAGGAGAGGGAGTGGATGATCTGAGAGGGGACCGTGATGTACGAGAGCTGCTTCGTCCTCGATCTGGCCATTAGGGGGGGGGAAGCCGGAAGCTTTCTGTCTTCTTTCCAGCAGACTTGCTGGAGGGAGAGATAGAGCGACGGGGGGTGGGGGTGGGTTTAACACAGTAAGCGGGCGTCCGACGGCGGGAACGCGGGGAGTGAATACGTTAAATGGATTTTACGACTCGGAATGAGAAAAAAAAAGAATGAGGAAGCAGCTGATTTCCGGTTCGATTGTTCTTTGAATTACAAAAATACCCGATGCAAATGACGGTTATGCCCTCGTAGTGGACGGGAATCCGACGCGTGCGTCGTTGGTTCGAAGGGTGGTGGATCGCTATCGTGCGAGTGGGTCCCCTTAGGAGTGACTAAAATTCTACCAGTTTTTGGTGCTCGGACCACCCGGAAGTCTGCATGCCTTCCGGACGGTCGAGATCGTTGCCCGATGATTTTGACGTTGCTGATGGTGAGCGCGCATGCAGTTCCCCGCAGAGCTCTCGATGTCAGCGCAGGCCATCTCCGGCCGTTGGTTCGGTGCTCTTGAAAAGGTGTGGGGTGAGTCATGGTGCGGTCAGGGAAGCAGAAATATTTGACTTCGGTCGCAAGTCTAGGCCGGAGGGCCGGAAGTTTCGCATTGCAGTGTTGCCAGCTGGCGCTGGATGTGACGAAGGCATCCAATGCGAGCTTTTGAATTGGACCAATTACGCTTCGTAGCACTTACAAGATGCGTACTTTGAGCGTAATGATTTCCACTCGGGGCACGAATCCGAGAGCCAAGCGAATGCAACGGATATGGTTTATTCTCGGAACACGTACCACCGGTCGCTTGGTAATAGCTGTGCCTACAGTATTACTCTCTTAGCTGGCGATTGTGTTCTTCAAACCTGCATGGGGTTATCCGCCTGACGTGTTCGCCTCGCCGGATCAAGTTGGCAAGCTTGTCGGAACCGCTTTGGCTGGGAAAGGTGGAAATTTCGACGGCAATATGGACCATCCTGGCCGTTGGATCTCCTGTTTGACACCGAGAGTCGCGATGGGCATGTAAAAAGTTGTCAGGGACGGGCTCACGCATGTGAGAGAGTAGGTTCAAGTTTGCGTGGTCTATTATTGCGGGCTTCCTCTTTTGCACGTCGTTTCGTAGGGCTTCTTCAGCATGTGGAATTGATGGGCGATTAAAAATTTAAAATAGATAAATAAAGGCACCTAATTTAAAGACATTCTAATGGGTGTTAGGTAAGTTACACGGATAACTAAATGTGTGGGAAACGAAACAGTCCTAGTAAAAATAAATAAATAAATAAATATAGCGGAGGAAAAAGGATATCACAATGAGTAATAAATAACTGGGGTGCCTTTTAATTAATTAGATTTTGGCTTGGTGAGACGCGGCATGTCATTCCAGTTGAAACTTACTTGGAAGATTCATAAAAATATTTTCATATTTTATTTTTCTTAACTTCAGCTTTTATTTCCAAGCGAGAAATCAGTATATTGTAAAAAAATTACAAGAAAATAGATAACATTTGTATTTTTATTAATTAATTATATTGCATCAATATTTGACCCAAGTGCATATATGATTCTAAGGAAAGTCCAAGATTATATATATACATAGAATCCCCTTCGGATGATAAAATGAAATAATTTTAAATTTTTTTTTTTTTGAAATTTTTTTTGACAAGATGAAATAAATTTCAAATTCTTGTTAGTCCATGGTAATTAAGTCCAATCACGTAATTTTGTTCATCTTGTAATGATTCAGGTTCTCGTATAAAAAAATTAGTTGAAAGATATTATTTAGATTTTTCTTGATATTGAATAAATATCTAAAAAATATTTACCAGGTACCATGCATTTTTATTCATAAACATCATGATTGGATGGATTGCATTGGCTTTGATACCACTTATAATTCATGATCCCGTTTAAAAAGATTAACCACAAGATATTATTTGAATTCTTTAAATTTATATATGTTGTACCCATCCGGCTCACCACCAAACTGCATCGATTTTCTCTTTGCGGTCCGACCCGACCGGCCTTTAGAGAGGTCCAACGGCCCACTCCTATTGGGGTCCGGCTCATTGATCTCCTTCAGCCTGCCGACCCACCGGAGCAGAGGTCCGACAGCCCACTCTTGTTGAGATCCGGCTCATTGATCTCCTTTAGCCCGCCGACCCATCGGAGCAGAGGTTTGACGGCCCACTCCTGTTGAGGTCCGGCTCATTGATCTCCTTCAGCCTGCCGACCCATCAGAGTAGAGGTCCGAAAGCCCACTCCTGCTGAGGTCCTACTCATTAATGGTCCGACGGACATTCCCCTTTGGACAGCCTGATGGCCCTTCTAGTCGGTGCCTGACCGACTCATTTCGAGGACCTGGTGAATTCTGGAAACATCTTCTGTTTCAACGAATTTCTGCCACTTCAACAGTACTGCTCCACTACTTCCACGACGCCGCCCTTCTCGGGTGCCACGTGGCCACTTTCCAGATTATTCTAGGGACAGATCGATCTTTTTTAGCCTCTTCCCTGACAGATTTTGGACTGTTCCATGCTTATATAAGGTACCCGGGGGCCCCCATTTCAGGTGAAGGACTCTCTTCCCTCTCCTCACTCTATCTCTTTGATTCCTCCATTATGTTGCCTTCAAGCTCCTGCTGACTTAGCATTGGAGGGTCCCTGCCGGAATACCACCGGCGCCTCGGGGACTTTTGTTGCAGGTCTACCGGGCGAGGAGAACTCCAGTGTCACTTACCAGACCCGGTCCAGGAGAAGTCGCCGTAACAATAGAAGTATTCGAGATTTTCTTAACGAATAATTGATGCATAGATTCTCGCATCTATTATTAAAAAGATCTTTATATTCAGTGATACATATATTTAATATATAATTACCAATCCTCATCAAATAATTATATATTTATTCAGTGATGCATCTATTTTGTTAGCGAATAATTATATATTTAATATATAATTACCAATCATTATCTTCAGTGATACATAGACAGTAGAAAGTTGTTGGACTGCATTTTGGAAGACATCAAATCCTACCAAACAAAAGAGAAGCTAGAGTCAAAACGTTTTATTAAGTCTATCTTTTATATCATAGCGTAACTTGATAGAAGAATAATTCTACTCCATTCATAAATAGCTCTATCTTTAAATAACCTTACGTCTCTCAATTCAGTCTACATCTTATCTAAAACTTAAAAATTTCACTCTCCAAAAGTAGGTGTATGTATATATCACATTACAATAATAAAACACAGAGTTATATTGCAAGTGCGTTAAATCTTAGCAATAATGGGAAAAAAAAAAAACATATAGTTATATAGATTTTGATGCTTTGGGACCATCCTTGTTCTCGCCGACACGCTATCCCTTTGGTTGCACCAAACATTTCAGAGAATGAGAACGATTTATGCCCATGTTCTTCCTTTTATCAGTGGGTGGGACCAGAACTTCCAACCAGAAGGGAGATCATTAATAACTGCACCAGTCTGCCGAAAAGACGGCGTCCAGAAGCACCTCTGGGCCGGCCAACCGGTGGAGCACGTCGGCGTTTCCCCCCACGCCACTTATCTCGCGTTTGGTAGCCGAATCCAGCCAATGGCCGGGACGAAGGCCATCATCTTGGTCCCCCACGGCATGGCAAGAAATCCCGTTTGCGTATTCAAAAGAGCTCAATTATTAGGGTGTTTTTTTTGGTAATTATTATTAGGATTTTAGAAAAGGAAAGGCCACGAGGAGGGAGTAATTTGGACGCACCCCTGGCCCGGCCTCGTGTCCTCTAATGACGTCATTGTCTCCTTTGTCTTCTTCTTGCACCCACCGGTATTTGTTTAGATGATGCACAGTAACCCACAATTATCGTTGCAAGGAAGGTGAAAAAATCATTATTATATTTAAAAATACGTGAGATTTAAATGAATTATTATTATTATTATCATTATTATTATTATTATATGTGCATATATATATATATATATATATATATATATATATATATATATATATATATATATATATATATATATATATATATAAATCAATAAATTTATTGAATTTGTATTGGTCGAGATTATTAGAATAAGTTAGAAAGATGGAAAATAAAAAGTTTGCTGATGATTAAATGTCCATAATGAAAAATATATATGTAGGGACCGATTGATGGCTGATGCTCCATGCATTCATTGGTGATTGTGACATTGTTTAATATTATTTGCCATCATTGTATTGTTATTGTTTGGCATGATGAGTTTAATTAGCGCATGGATGGGATCAAGTTGGATGAATGGGTGAAAATAATGAAAATGATATATCGCACCTAAGCCTTGAGTTGACCATTAACATGCTCGATTATTAGACCACGATACATTAGATCCATCTGCACCTAGTTTAGATTGCAGACACGTGTTTGATTGGGACGGACTCAGATTTGTTATATTTCGTTCTAATGTGCGGATCGATTCATATGTTCCAAAAGAAATTGTTTTTTATACTGTTTTTGGATGTCCCAAAAAATTGTTTTTTATAATGTTTTGGATGATTTCTCGCTGATTGAAAGAAGGAAACTAGGATGGATAATAGAAAGGGACTTTTTCCTCTCACCAAAAAAAAAAAAAAAAAAAAAGGCGCCCTGAGATGTGGTACTGCGGTTTCCTGGACTTTGTATATTTCTTATGTTTTTTTTTTCTTGTTTTAAATAAAATTTAGGAGGGGTTCTTCTCCTCCGGATTTTTTTTTTTTTTTTGAAAGAGTGGTATATATTCAGGTTGCATAACAATTAGCTCTTGTATTTTGTTTAACTAAAATGATCATTGGCTGTCCCAAGGAAACATGGGTGGAGATGTGGTGTTTAAGATGTAGAGTATTCAGCTTGTTTTACCAAAAAAAAAAAAGTAGAGTATTCAGCTTAGTTACAATTTTTTCTAATTGTTTAACTTTATATTTGAATTTATATTGGCCATACACTTGTCACTGGAGCCTTTTGAATTTGTAGCCTTAGGGCTCAAAATTTATCGATGGTTAGATGTCGGTGGTCAAGTTTCTTGACCTATCTTTTCATCAAACATATTTTACGTGGTCACCTCGACTTCTTCAAAGTCGTTACCTTTCTTGCAAGTGAAGGCAACTTGAATTAGTCTTACGCATATGTGTAAAAAATTTCAATCAAACTATCCAAACAGTTTAATTTGAATTTGATGATTTGATAGTTTAACCGATTCGATTTAATTTAATAAAATAAAAAAATTAAAATATTGATTTAATTATTAGTTTACTAATTAATGTAACATGAACTGATTAACCAATATTATTTTACATTTTTATATATACAAGAACATATTGATATTATGTATTTTATATTTCCATTTTTTAAAATATTATATAAATCTATTATTTTTATTTTTTTTTGTTCATGACCTTACCATTTTCAATAACTTTTTGATATCTTAATTCTCTCTCCCTCTCTTCAATTTTTTTAAAAATCAAATCGATCAACTCATCTAAATTGAGAAACCATTCAAATCATTAAAATACTTAAAAAAACTACATGAATAAAACGAACCGATATAAAACTAAATCAAAAAAATTGATTATATTTAATCAAATATTTAATTTTAAAAATCTTTTAAACCAAAATATCGATTTGGTTTCAAAAAAAAAAAAAAAAATTAAAATCAAACCGACCAAATCGTTTTCAACCCTAGTCTTGGGTTAGTAATGTTAGTCAGGTCATATGCAAGAAGCTGAATTGAAGCTATGGTCATTTTCACAAAAATATTTAGATACTGTTGCCGCTGAATCTCCCGGATCGGGTTTTCTCGATCGGGCTAGCTGGAGTGCGCATCTCCCGGTTCCTGCAAAAAAGTCCCACGGGCTGGTGATGTTCCGACAGGGGACACTCCTATGGCTAAGTCAGTGGGAGACTCGAAGCAACAGGATGGAGGAATCGAAAAGAGATAGCTCGTGGAAAAGGGAGAGCCCTCCTCTGGTAGGTCGGCCAGCGAAATGATAGACTCTAGTCTGACCCGGCTGAAGGGCCGTCAACTCCGGTTTGGTTCGGAAAAAGGTCGACTGTGTATAACAGTTGCCTCCCTTACTCTTGGCCTTCAGGAAGGCTTGTAGCTTCGGAGGGCGAGAGCATCATTCTCGCATTGAATGCATTCGTCATCGAGGGGATTGCGGATCTGATCAGGTGTGTTGCGTCTGGTCATTCCCCACTCCAGAAACTCGTTCCTGGGACAGGTGTCGACCCCACATTGGAAGCGGAGGGAGCGATAGTTAATACAGAAGAGGCGCAATGATGAGTGGCCAACCTGGCTTGCTCGGCCATCGGGCTTTGGAGGTAATTTGAGTGATGTGGTGACATCTGGGCGGTTAGTGCCATGCTGGGGGCGACCCATTTGTCGCTGATTTGGCGATCACGCGGATCACGACTAAAATGTGTTTCCTTCCATCGCATCGGCTTTCGCTGCATGGGGAGTTGTACCGCCTGGCATCTGGGTTGCGGCGTTCGAGTAATGGTCATAACCGATTCCTCATCGAGGTCGGGCTTTGAGTAGGCTGCACTAGAGCCTTTCCGATCGAGGTCGGACTTGGAGGCGGGCTGCCTTAGAGCCTTTCCGATCGAGGTCAGACTTTGAGTGGGCTGCACTAGAGCCTTTCTGATCGAGGTTGGACTTTGAGGTGGGTTGTCCTATAGCCTTTTCGATCAAGGTCGGACTTTGAGTGGGCTACAATAGAGCCTTTACGATCGAGGTCGGACTTTGAGATGGACTGCCCTAGAGCCTTTCCGATCGAGGTCGGATTTTGAGTGGGCTGCACTAGAGCCTTTTCGATCGAGGTCGGACTTTGAGGTGGGCTGCTCTAGTGCCTTTCCGATCAAGGTCGGACTTTGAGTGGGTTGCACTAGAACCTTTTCGATAGACGTCGGACTTTGATTGGGCTGCACTAGAGTCTTTCCGATCGAGGTCGGACTTTGAGTAGGTTGCCCTAGAGCCTTTCCGATTGAGGTCGGACTTGGAGGCCGGCTGTCCTAGAGCCTTTCCGATCGAGGTTGGACTTTGAGTGGGCTGCACTAGAGCCTTTCCGATCGAGGTCGGACTTTGAGTGGGCTGCCCTAGAGCCTTTCCGATCGAGGTCGGACTTGGAGGTGGGCTGTCTTAGAGGCCTTCCGATCGAGGTCGGACTTTGAGTGGGCTGCACTAGAGCCTTTCCGATCGAGGTCGGACTTTGAGTGGGCTGCCCTAAAGCCTTTCCGATCGAGGTCAGACTTGGAGCTGGGCTGCCCTAGAGCCTTTCCGATCGAGGTCGAACTTGGAGGTGGGCTGCCCTAGAGCCTTTCCGATCGAGGTCAGACTTTGAGTGGGCTGCACTAGAGCCTTTCCAATCGAGGTCGGACTTTGAGTGAGCTGCCCTAGAGCCTTTTCGATCAAGGTCAGACTTGGAGGTGGGCTGCCCTAGAGCTTTTCTGATCGAGGTTTAACTTTGAGTGGGCTGCACTATCACTTCTCCTCTTGGGAGTCGACCTCCCTTCAGCCTAGCATCAGCTTGCCGCTTGTTCTTCTGCCAGGGCATATTTTTGACTCCGGGCTAGTAGTTTGGAGTAACTTGTCGGGAACTTTTTGTCCGGTGAGAAAGTGAGCCTGAACGATCGCAGCCCCTTCTTGAAGGCCGACATAGCTACATACTCGTTGAGATCCGAGATCTCCATGGTCGCCGAATTAAATTGGGCCATGTAATCCCGGAGGGTTTCTCCTTCCTTCTGCTGCACGAGGAAGAGACAATCCATGTTCCTCGGCATCTGACTATGGGTCCTGAAATGGGACAAAAAGAGTTTTTCCAGCTGGAAGAAGGAATGGATCGTACCTGGTTAGATGGCGAAGAACCACATTCGAGCTGCCTTTTTGAGTGTCACGGGAAAGGCGATGCAGTGGAGGGCGTCGGAAGCGCCCTGTACCATCATGTGGGCCTTATAAGTGCCCAGATGATCCAGAGGGTCAATGGTGCCATCGTAGGCGTCCACCTGGGGGATCTTGAAGTGATGGGAGATAGCTTCCCCCATAATTCTGGCAGAGAATGACGGGTGAGAGTCATACGCTAGTGCTTCTTCTCCCTTTTACAGATCGACCAGTTCGGCAATTTGCTCCTCCATGCATTGGAGCTTGCTGATGTAGTCCCTCGAGTCCCTGTCGCATCGCTGGTCATCGTCAGGGACCGAATCCACGGAAGAGTGCGAGGCGAACCTTATTCTCTTTCCGTCGGCATGAGTCCTCTGCGACCTCTAGGGCTTCGGGGTCGCATGGAAGCGGAGTCGAGGGACTCCTTGCTGTCGACTTTCCTCGACAGCAGGTCGATGATTGGTTCTGGATGTCGCGAGTGGCTGCTGTCTGTCATTGGTTGCATCTTGAAGGTTTTGAACCGCGGCGGCAAGAGTGTCGATACGGTTCAGAAGGGTCTGGAACTGCTGTTGTCCCAAGATGATGGTAGGCTGGATGGTGTCGTTCTCCCTGAGAGGTTCTCTCGACCTTGTCTAGGAGCGGCCTCTCCTATTAGAGGTATTCTGAGCTCTTCTTTTCACCATCATTTTATCTAGCGGTGGATCCCTCCTTTTGCAGAAGGAACACAAAGACGGAGGTTCGTCCCTTCCTCTGGCGCCAATCTGTTGCCGCTGAATCTCCCAGACTGGGTTCTCTCGACCGGGCTGGCTAGAGTGCACGTCTCTCGGTTCCTACAAAAATATCTTACGGGTCGGTGATGTTCCGGTGGGGACACTCTGATGACTAAGTCAGTGGAAGACTCGGAGCAACAGAATAGAGGAATCGAAAAGAGATAGCTCGTGGGAAAGGGAGAGCCCTTCTCTGATAGGTCGGCCAGCGAAACGATAGACTCTGGTCCGACCCGGCTGAAGGGCCGTCGACTCCGATTTGGCTCGGAGAAAGGCCGATTATGTATAACAGGTGTAATCATCCTAGAAGATGCTCTCACGTACATATATACCCTTAGCAGCGGTTAACATCCGCGGGAAGGGATAACCTTTCCAGGCCTTCCTCTTTGAAGGCAAGTGACGAGTTTTTGTTTTATATAAACATGATATCGTTCATTATTTAAGAAAAAGACATATAATGTCCAATATTTCTAATCTAGTTTAGACCTTTGGTTGTCTGCTCCAATTAAATCATTCTAACGAAGCAAACCTCACTTGAATTCAATTAGGAATATATTTTATCTTCTCCACTTCAACATATAATAAGCATTAACGTATTTCCAAAAATTTCTCAGCTGAAAAATTTGGAAGACAACCTACTCGATCTCTTTGAATGCATGGGAATAAGATAATGCAACGGTGGTTCAGGAGCTCTTATCCTGAGATGGTGAGACGTAAGCATCATGGGGCCGGCCTTTTCTCGACTTGGTTCCAGTAGAGAGGAAGCAAAGGAAAAGGATATATAGCGTTTGGTGCACCATAAAGTCTCCTTTCTAGTGCACTATTAACTCACCTTCTCCCTCCCTTTCTAGTGCACCATAAAGTCTCCCTTTTTTTAATATATATATATATATATATATATATATATATATATATATATATATATATATATATATATATATATATATGATTTATATTCTGGAATGAGATGGGTGTTGGTGGATGCTTAGATTCTCCTTATTATAATGATGGGCCAGCTCCACATACATAGCACAACATGTGGAAATCTAGAATAACAGGATAGCCTCCTTTTCCTTTTTGTTTCTTTCCTTATCATGGAGAAGCACACCGATGGAGCTCATTCCACCATGAGATGCTCCATGATTGATAATTGGGTTAATGCGACATGCCGTGGTCTACTTTGCCTTCATCTGTAATCCACCGATCAACAATTGGAAGTTGATTGTCTTCCATTTTTCTTGCATTAATTACCAGCTGTAGTCCATCGGAATCCTCTAATGTTTCATTGTTTACTAAATTATTGTTCATCTCTTTGGTTGCTTTCTTGCCATGGAAAATTTATTTCTTCTTGCCTCCCCATTTAGGAGAGGGAGGAATAAATGGAAGGAGAGGCATATGCTTTCTAGCTTTGTCTTTTCTCACATTCTAACATGATCCCAAGTAGTTAGTGAATTATTTTACAAGAACTTGACCAACAAATTTTAGTTACGTGCCCCGAGAATATTTGACATGATTAGTAAAACTGGTCCAGCTCAATTTAACTTTGTTGATGTAGGTCGCTATTGGACAAGCTGATATTGCCTATAATTGGAGCCACTTGGGCTATAAGGGAAGGGGAAACATACAGTAAAAGTTTAATTACTTCACCCGTTTAACCTTTCCTAGGTGGCATAAAATTGAAAGAAATAGAAACTTTGCTAGTTTGTTCCAAGGGATATACTCCAACATCCGCAGAAATCAGGGATGTAGATGGACGTTTACATTAGATTTTGTCATCGAGGCAATCAAATTAATAAACTGAATATTTGGGGTTTTACTAGCC
Source organism: Areca catechu (assembly GCA_021397845.1). Lineage (NCBI taxonomy): Eukaryota > Viridiplantae > Streptophyta > Magnoliopsida > Arecales > Arecaceae > Areca > Areca catechu. The sequence goes on along the minus strand of CM038047.1, from coordinate 26,216,049 downwards.
CAACCGATATCGATGGCTAGGTAACTTGATCACCAAATGTGCTGTATATGCTTGGGACTTCTTAATAAAACTGCCACTACAGCTACATTTTGCTAACTTAGCATATAAATTGGAGCAAAATCACAAAAAAAAAAAAAAAAAAAAAAAAAAAAAAAAAAAAAAAAAACAAGCGTCAACTTGTTGCTGCACCACAGTAATTACATTTATTATTGAAACTACGTGGTATCCTTTTGATGATCCATCAATCCCAAAGTAGAGCATTTTTTTAATTATTTTTTTTAAATCTTTTTCCCTGAAGCAGGGTAAACATATATATTTTATTAAACTAAACATGCATAAATATGTCCGAGAATCTAAAAAAGTAAAGTATTTTAAAATTTTAATAGAAAAATCCACCATAGAATTCCAGAATTTTGTTCTTGAATTTTCTTTACAAAAGGAACCATCCAGATAGTAACGTTGTTGGCCCTCCTAAAAAATATATAAAATATCAAAAATAATTAAGAATCTCAGCATTTATGAGCAATCTTATTATAATAATGTATGTCATCTATTAAGTATATCATTAAATTATGGATTAAAAAGTCATCGGACAACTATGATAGAATCAATCATCGTACAACTATGATAGAATCAATCTCAAATCAAATTTATGAAGCCAAAAACTTTTAGGCTGCATATGTATCGAACAACTATGATAGAATCAATTTCAATTAAAATTTATGAAGCCAAAAACTTTTAAACTGTATATACATATCTAACATTCTCATGTAATTATATTTTCCTTCTTCAAAGCAGAATAGTAATGTAGTATAAGAAATTCGCGTAAGGCGGTCGGAGTCTCTTGATTTCCGTGCCGTCATCTTTCCTTGATTTTCGTTTGGGTTTCTGGGTTTCGTGGATTAGGGTTTGAGAAAAGAGTTCAAAGGGCCATTGGATGGCAGAGGAGGACGATGATAGGCGTGCCGGAGGTGCTGGCTCCGAGGGGAATGAAGGGAGAGAGCAATCGTGGGCGGATGTTGTGCATGGACCGTCTCGTGCGCCGGTGTTGGACGTCATACAAACTAACGGAGGAGGAGGTTGATCGCCTCTAGCTCAGTTTTTCCAAGGTTCTGATCATGCCGGAAACGATGATCGAAGAGGCGCGGAGGAAATGGGAGGATTTGGTCATGATCTTTAGAAGCCTCGGTCGTTGTGTTCCTGCGGCTAGGTTGGCGAAGGAGATCCGCTTAAAGCTGCAGCTGCCAGCCGAACCGGAGGTCTTTCCGGTGGGGGAGGACCATGTCGTGATTCACGTGGGGACGAAGGAGGAGTGTGAGAGGGTTCTGAAGGCAGGGCCGTGGTATGTTGCCGGCTAGTTAATGGCTTTGGCGCCATGGCAATCAGACTTCATTATGGGGAGAAGCCCCGTCAACAGGACGGTCATGTGGATGAGGCTACCGGAGTTGCCGCTGGAGTACTGGGAACCCTCGACCATCATGGCAGTCGCAAGGGAGGCAGGTAAACCACTTTTGCTGGATAATTTCACATATCTTATGCGGAAGATGGGGTTTACTCAAGTTCGCATGGAGCTCGATGCTTCGAAGCTACTGTTGCCGGGGGTGTTGATCCAAGGGAGGCATATAGTATCCTGGCAGCAATTCATCTACAAAAGCTTGCCATCTGTGTGCTTCCGCTGTGGGAGAATTGGGCACCTGGTAGAGGTATGCAGCTTCCGGGAGGAACAAAGGATGATGGAAGCTACAATTCCAGGGTTGTGCTATGCAAATTTTGTCAGAGAGCAGGGGGTCGAAGCAGGCCAGGCTCAGGACTCTACTCTTCAGGGGCCTAGTGCGCTGGTTGAGGAGGGGTTCACGTTCGGTCCTTGGTTGAGACGGAGAGGGTACGTCAACCTCGCCCATCGGGGGTTGCTGGGAAGGTTCCGGCTGCTTCAGATACTGGAAAGGACCCGGTATCTTCTTCCGAACCTCTGTCTTCTTTTCCCACTCGATCTTCTCCCAACTGGCAGTCATCAACACCAAGCTCGTCACTTGATGCGGAGGGGTGGCAAAAACCCATCAAGGTTGCTCGGAGGAGATCGTCGAAAGCTTCGGGCTCTGACCATTCTAAGGGAGGAGGATCTCAAAAGGAGATTGGAGCGAGCTTCTTTGCAGCTCTGGCGGACTGCATGCAAGTTGTTCTTCCTGAAGAGGGCCACAAGGATCTCCACATGGTCGAATATGGCACGGTGTCTTTAAAGAGGAGTAGGAGTCACTCCAGATCATCCTCTCCATCTTCTATCAAGACCACCTCTGGCCCTTCTCAACAGGTAAGCCTTCCCAACCCTTCTATGAATGTGTTAGAAGGAGGGAAAGCAGGTGGGCCTGTCACAACTCTTCCCGGGTCCCTGGAGGGTAGGAAGAGGGAGGGGAAAAAGGAATGGTGCAAGGTGAAGGGGAGAACTGGGTTGGATAGGGAGAGGTCTATGCAGACAGGGGAGGGTTCCGGGAAGCTTTTAGGGAGTTTAGGTGAGGGGGACCATTCTGGGTCCGCCTCTTTTTCTGGGTCAGAAAGGAAGGAGGAGGGGAAGGGACCTACGACTGTGGTAGTGGTCCCTTCGGCTTTCTCGGGGGTGGCACAGACAGGGAAGGGAGGGTCAGTGGGGGAGCGCAGCTTGGTTGTGGGAGGAGTGTCCTCTGGGGTCTTGTCGGGTGCAGGGGGAGAGGTGGGGGACTCTGGGTGCAAGGGACCCAGGGGGAATAGGGAGGAATCTCAGGAGGAAAGGGAGGAATCTCAGGAGGATGTACGGAGATAAGGGGGGATCAGGAAGAGTCTCCAGTCGATGGCTCATGTGGGGGTGACTGGTACCAAGCAACATAAGCTTTTTGTTGCCAGAGGTAGGCTGGGTGCAGGGGACCGAGGGGGAACTTTGTCACTAGATGATGTTATTGGGGGAACACTGAAGCTAGTAGGGGACTGTTTGTATGTTCCTAGCTCTGCTGACTCATATCAAAAAATGCCCACTGAGGGCCTTTCAGGACAGGGAGAACATGTGTCGGTTTGTGATAGGGTCAAATTGGTCCTTGGTTTGGTTGGGGGAAACAGCGAGGAGAAGAACCTAATCAATATTCCTGTAAAAGAAGGGGGAAAGCCTACTGGAAAAAAGAAATCCTTGGTTGTTGTGCAAAGGTTTGAGGTCGGACAGGGATCCGATCCTCATGTTTGACTTTTGTATAAATGAAAGCTTTTGTATGGAATGTAAGGGAGGCTAAAAAACCCTCCTTTTTATCTACTTACTACAGATATCTACAGTTGAATCATCCTCAAATTTGTGTTTTGCTGGAGACCAGGCTTTCTGGTCCTAGTCTGGATGACCTAAGGCATCGCCTCCCCAGGGACTAGGGATTTTACTTGGTGCCTCCCAAGGACTGGCTGGTGGAATCATTGTCACTTGGGATTCAAGTGCGGCCAGGATTGATGTTTTTCATAGATCCTCTCAACTAGTAGCTATTGTGTTCTTGGAACCAGACCGACCCTCTTGTCTCCTTTATGGCGTTTATGCAAGTACGTCGTACAAAGAGAGAAGAACGGTCTAGGAAGAAGCCTCGATTTTAATTGATCAGGGGATCCCTACAATGGTTGCAGGGGACTTCAATTCCATTGATAAACCTGAGGATAAACGAGGTGGTAAACCCTTCGCTCAGGATGTCGGCACCAGGAAATTCTCCAAGTTCATCCAGGAGAATGGCTTGATGGATTTGGATTTCCTGGGTCCTCGGCACACTTGGTGTAATAACCGCTCTAGTCAGGCTAGAGTGTGGGAGAGATTGGACAAATATTATGCTACTCCTTCCTGGCTGTCTCTCTTTCTGAATCACATAGTGCGCCATCTAAGCCGGATTGTATCTGATAATGCTCCCATTCTCTTATCCATGAATACTCCTCCTACTAGACTAGTGCCTTTCATATTTAAGAAGTTCTGGCTATCTTATCCGAAGGCAAAAGTTATTGCCAAGGAGGTCTGGAGAACGCCGGTTCGGGGTGATGCGGCTTACAAGATATCCAGGAGATTGGAGCTTCTCAAGAGACATCTGCTATGATGGAATAAGGTGGAGTGGATAATCTAATGAACCAAATCAAGGTAGTAGAGGCCTCCATTCATTCTTTGCAGGTCAAAGAGGATATGGATGGTTACTTAGCAAATGAGGATCTTGAAGCCCTTTGGAGTTCCCTTGCTCACCATCATACCCTCCTTCGGAACCACGAAGTGCTCTGGAGACAAAAATCCAGGGTGCAATGGCTGCGAGAGGGAGATAGGAACACATGGTATTTCCATCATGCTACTATCATCCGGAGATACACCAATAGAATCTGGGCTTTATACTCTAATCAAGCGGGCTGGATTGAGGATGAAGCAAATATTAGAAGCGAATTTCTCCAGTATGTTGTAGCTAGGTGGACTACTCCTACTCCTATTTTCCCTTTTACTTCTTCCGTTCCTATCTAGAATTCAGTTTCCGCTATCCAAAATTCTTTACTTCTGAACCAGGTCACTAAGAAAGAAGTAAAATCTACTTTATGGTCCTTGGCGGAGGATAAAGCTCTGGGTCCTAACGGCTTTCTACAGTTTTTCTTTTGATCTTCTGGGATATTCTTAGGGCTGACATGGTTGCTGTAGTTCAACTCTTCTTTAATACTGCTACTATGGCTCATAACTGGAAGCAAACTTATATCGCCCTCATTCCGAAGCGTCATGATCCTTCTTAGCCTTCTCACTTTCGGTCCATCAGCCTTTGCAATACTCTTTATAAAGTGTGTGCCAAGCTATTGGCGAACAGGATGAAACCCATTCTTTCGCAGTTGATTAGCCCTGAGCAGGGTGCGTTTATTGGGGGCCGCAATATTACTGACAATATTCTTATCGCTCAGGAATTTATGCATGATCTTCACCGAGCTTCTAAGCAGCACAGTCTCAGGCAATCAAGTTGGACATGGAGAGGGCATATGACTGTATTGATTGGACCTTTCTTCTTAAGGCTCTGGAAGAGTTTGGATTTCAGCATGCTTGGATTTCTAAAATTATGGCTTGCATAAAAGCTCCATCCTTCTCTATTCTGATCAACGGATCCCCCACGAAATTCTTTCGATCCACTCATGGTCTTCGACAAGGTTGTCCCTTGTCTCATTATTTATTTATAATTTGTGCTGATTTCCTTTCCAGATCTCTTACTGCGGCAGTGTGGCATTCGCAAATCAACCCTTATATCTTTGCTCCAGGAGCCGTGCCGATCTCTCATCTCTTCTTCGTGGATGACTGTCTTTTACTTGGCCGGGCTTCCCAGACTAATGCAAGGGGCTTCAAGAGAGTGGTAGAACACTACTGCTATGCTTCAAGCCAGAGGGTCAATTTCTAGAAATATGGAGTCTATTTCGGCTCTAAGATCTTTTCTACTCTCCGTACTAGGATTATTAATGTGCTGGACATTTAAGAGTGACAGGGATCTCTCCATTATTTGGGAATACCCATATCTGGAACCATGCTATCTAGGGATGAATGTGCCCCTTTAATGGCTTCGATGAACGACGGGGTTGCGGGATGGCAGGCTAGATCTCTTTCGGCCATGGGTAGGCTTACTCTTATTTGCTCTGTCCTAGCCTCTCTCCTTGTTTATATGCTATCCAATGCATTTATCCTTAAGGGTGTCATTATCAAGCTAGAGCAGATGATTCGCTCATTCCTATGGGATTCCTCTTCTACTCGGAGGAGGATTCATCTGATTAGATGGGATATAGTATGTCGTCCAACTCAAAATGGCGGCTTGGGTATTTCCTCTCTCATGGATAGGAGAGAGGCTTTTCTAACCAAACATTCAACCAGGTTTTTCCTATGTCCGAATAGCATGTGGGCTATATTCATGAGGGCCAAATATGGTGACATTCCGGCGGATCCCGAAGACTACCCTCGTCCCACAAGGAAGTCATCGATTCTTTGGTGTGAGATGGTAGCTAGGGCCCCGCTCATTATCCCTCACCTATCTTGGGTGTTAGGAGATGGCCGATCAATCAGATTTATGCATGATCCTTAGATTTCGGACATTCCTTTGATTCGGTGGCCTACTTTCATCTCTATGCTTATGCCCCCTCCATCACCATTACTGATCTTTTGTGGCTGAGGCATGCCTGTTGGGATAGGGATGCTGTTCTATCCACCTTCGGAGATATTCTTGGCTTCAGGGTTATGTCCATAGCCCTACCTATTCACCCGTGCTCAGACATCAGAGTGTGGCGACATACGACATCTACCTGGGTGCCGATTTCTAACCTTGGTGGACAGTCCACTATCGACCATCAAGTGTCGAGGAGCTATCACTGGATTTGGACTCTGCCGATTCACCCCCGGGTATCGTTGTTTATTTGGAAACTCGCATGGCATCGCATTCCTACTCGTGAGTTTCTTATAACCAGAGGTATTCACATTACTTCTGATTATCCTTTTTGTGGGACACCGAGCGAGTCACAGGATCACACCATCTTTCTCTGTACTTGCCTTTGATGATATGGAGATTGGCTGGCCTGTATGACACTAATTCCCAGCCTGAGTGCATAGTTGACTCCTTTTATACTCTGCTGAGGACGACATCGATGATCCAAGTTTCCTTTACTGCTTACTTGGCTTATTATATTTGGATTTTTAGGAATGAGAGGATTTTTGCATCCACGAGGTCTTCTCCTAGGATGGTGCTTAAAAGAGCCAGGAGTGCTGTTGTAGAGTACTGGAGGTCGACGATGAAGTCGACGGAGACCTAGGGTTCCCCCTTCGCTCGACGAGCATCCCGAAGGGTTTTAATTTCCTAGGAACCCCCACCCCCGCCTTTCGTCACACTGAGTTTTGATGGGAGCCTTCGCCGTAGGTTGGGAGGAGCGGGATTCGTTATTCGGGACTCCTACCTTGGTTTTTTGGCTACGGGTGGTATCCCCCTCATGGATTCCTCGGTTTTTGTTGTCGAGTTATATGTGGCTTTGGCTGGGATTAAATATGCTCGGCAGGTTCTTCATCTTGAACGTCTGATCATTGAGGATGATTCTGCTACAGTCATATCTTGGCTTACGCAACCCTTGTCAATCCAGGCAGCTCATCCTATCATCTGTGACATCAGGCTCATATTGCAGGGTTGTTACTCTCTGTTTATTAGGCATATTTATAGAGAGGCCAACTTAGCTACGGACTGGGTGGCCTCCTTTGTGGCTCAGCATTCGGGTTTTGTATTATGGTCAGATTGGCATTCTACCCCTGTATAGCTTAGAGATATTATATTAGCTAACTTTTTAGATTGTATTCATGATCGTTTTGTATAATGAATACACTGTTTTTAAAAAAACAAAGAATAGTGCATCTTAGGATGTTTAGAGTGGATAATTTTTTATCGGTCTCTCTCTCTCTCTCCCCCCGTGTGCTTGTGTGTGGACAAACACCACTCCACCTTCCAAATATAATAAATTATATTTGTTGAGATATCTCGGTCTAAGTATGAGCCAACTGCCAATTCTGCCGGCTGAAGATATTTCTTCCGAACCACGAACTTTGGATCCGGGTATCCAGGAAAAACTAGGCCACCTGCGAGCAAGCTGAAGCTCTTCGTGGGCTTATAGCGCCCGAAGACAAGGCCTTCGGATTACGTCTTCGATCTTCGACGGAGACCAAGTTCTTCGGCCCCTGAAAACAAAAGTCTTCCGGCCTCTGAAGACAAGGCCCTCCACCCAATCCTTGGGATGACTTTCACCGACTCCCGAAGACATGTTCTTCGGTTCATGCTGAAAACGCGATCTCCGGTCTATGACAAAGGTCAAGTCCTCGATCCATGCCGAAGACAGGATCTCCGATCTATCTCGAGAGGATCCGAGGATGAAGACATTCCTAATCTAATTACAGGAATCTCCCGAAGAGGGAAGTCTGAAGAGAATCCACGATCTGTCTCAAACCGCTACAAACATAATAAGCAATAGTAACCAACGGTTACTATCGACAATCTTCAAGGCATAGTCAGGGCACGTAATCCCGGCTGCAACGCCTCCGGTCTGGCTAGAACCATTCAACGACAACCCACGATTGCGAATCATGGGGAAGGAATTAACTCCCCGTCGTAACTGCTGGAGGAGGAACAAAACTGCAGGCCAGACGGCTCCTTACAAATAACGGTAAGAGGGGATGCTCCAGGTAAGGCAAAAACACTCTCTTGAAATTCTTAGAGTCCTTTCCCTCAACCTTTTCAAGGCCTTCCCCATTCTGGGGTTGGTGCCCGCCTCTGACTTAGGCATCGGAGTGTCTCCCACCGGAGCAACTCCGGCAAGGGATCTGTTTTGCAGGTGAACCAGGGAGTGGTCCCGCAATCCAGTAGCTTCACCTGGTCGGAACAGGGACTCTACGCCAACAGATTGGCATGCCAGGAAGGGGGGCCAGCAACAACTCTCCATTGTTAAGCTCCCCTCCTTGACAAAGGGAAAGTAAGAAGTTTCCGATGGCGAGAGGGAAGACTCAGATTAACTCCACGAGTCGAAGTCATGCTCCATCCCAAGGGGGTGCACCCCCGAGAGAGAACGACATTCCACCTCCCACAGTTGTCGTGGGATTGTAGCAGTTTGAAGCCCTTGTGAACCAGGTCACCAACCTTACAGCCATGGTTCAAGATTTTCAAAACAGGGCTTTCCCGGTGGGAAATCCACCAGCCCCCTCCAAACATAGCTCTCGATCCCGAAGGAAGAGAGCCCCTCGGGAGGGATCCACACATCTCTCCCCCCGTTCTCAGCCTTCTCCTGAAGGCCAAAGTTCGAGAATGCCCAGGCCTGATTCCTTGCAAAAAGGGAAAAGACCTAGGCAAACTCCCTCACCCTTCTCTGAAAACTCTACTCCTGTAGAGAGGGTGCCGAAGCAGGCCGTTCTCGATTACGATGGAAAACTTAAAGCCATCGAGTCAGAAATGGCAAGGATCCGGGAGCAACAGGGTCACAACGATGCAACAATATGTGATCTGCGCCATCCCTACACTGACCGTATCATGGCCGAAGTCATCCCTCGGTACTTCAGGGTTCCCCAGATGGAACCCTATGATGGCATCTCCGATCCTTTCGACCACTTGGGCAGTTTCAAGGCCCACATGATGATCCAAGAAGCTTCGGATGTAATGTACTGCCTCGCATTCTTGTCCACCTTGAAGAAAGCTGCTCGGATGTGGTTCTCGAGCATGCACCCAGGTACCATCGATTCCTTCTCCAAGTTAGAAAAACTGTTTGTCTTGCATTTCAGGACTTGTCGCAAGACCCCCCAGAATATGGACACACTGTTCCTCCTTCATCAGAATGAAGGAGAAAGCCTACGAGACTACATCTCCTAGTTTAATGTGGCCACACTTGAGATCCCCGATCTCAATGAGCATATGACCATGTCTGCACTGAAGAAGGGGCTTCATACATCCAGGCTCACCTTTTTCCTGGATAAGAAGTTTCCCAAAAGCTACGTTGAGCTGCTCTTAAGGGCTCAGAAATATGCCGATGCTGAATAGCAAGTGGCAAATCGATGCCTGATCGAAGGGAAACCCCCTTCAAGAAAGAAAAACAACAAGGGACAAGGTCCCCCAATCTCTAACAACAACAAGAATGCTGACCGTCGAAGAAGTCCTCCTAGGCCCAGAATATCGAGTGGGAGGTTCGACTCCTACACCCCCCTCAACCTCCCTCGTGAAAAGATCCTCGTGGAGATAGAGAAAGAAAACTTTCTCTAGTGGCCTCGTCCCATGAAGGCATCCTCTTTTGCAAGGAATAGGAACAAATACTGTCGATTCCACCGGGACCACGGCCACAATACCAAAGAATGCATCCAATTGAGAGATGCGATTGAGGATCTCATCAAAAGAGGATATTTGGGATGGTACATTGATTGTCAAGGACCTCGGTCAGAAGCTACTGTTCCTCAATCGACTCCTAAAGAAGCCGAATTGCTGAATCAAAGGCCCACTAATGGAGGAGTGGGAATGATACACCGACCTACCGAATGGAGAAGAGACAAAGATGATGCCCCGAATCGATGCAAGGACAACAATGATATTCTCTTCTCTGATGATGACCTTACGGGAGTCCGGCTTCCACATGATGATCCAATTGTAATCTCGACCGTTGTGGCCAACTATGATGTACAACGGATTCTAGTTGATAATGGAAGTTCGATTGATGTCTTTATCTACAATGCATTCTCTAAGATGTGTTTGCCTAGACACCAACTACGGAGATCCCTTATACTGCTTACTGGTTTCGGGGGCAATCAGGTTGACGTCGAGGGAGAAATAGTCTTGCCTATAACCCTCGGCATCGAACCATGATAAAAGACACTACCTATCAATTTCACGATGGTCCGAACCCCCTCAGCCTACAATATTATTTTAGGATGGCCTGCCTTGAATAAATTCTGAACCGTAGTGTTATCTTACTATCTCCTAGTACGCTTCCCCACAAGGAATGGTGTTGAAAAGGTTAGAGAAGATCAGAGAGCGGCACGACAGTGCCTAATGATTCAAGATAAATACTCTAACGATTCTATAACCTTGGATCAGCTGGATCTAAGGGACCTAGCCACGGATTTTGGTGAACCTATGGAGAGGACCATCTCAGTGCCTTTAACGAAGGAGGATCCCACCAAAGTCTTGCAAATTGGAAGCACGCTTGATAAAAAAACCAGAACATAACTAATCTATTTCCTACGGGAAAATGCTGATGTCTTCGCCTGGATGGCTTCGGATATACCAGGGATTCCTTCCGAAGTGATCACTCATCGACTGGAAGTTACTTCTGGATATAAGCTGTTCCGGCAAAAGAAGAGGAGCTTTGTCCCTGAAAGGCAAAAAGCCATAGATGAAGAAGTAAGAAAGCTCTTCAAGGCGGGGTTCATCCGGGAGGCCCACTACCCTGAGTGGTTGGCCAATGTAGTGATAGTGAAAAAGGCTAATGGCAAGTGGAGGATCTGCATCGATTACACAGACCTCAACAAGGCTTGTCCAAAAGATAGCTTCCCTCTTCCAAAGATTGATCAATTGGTCGATGCCACCGCTGGCCACCAACTACTAAGCTTCATGGATGCTTTTTCCGGCTATAATCAAATCCAAATGGATTCTTGAGATGAGGAGAAGATGGCCTTCGTCACTGACAAAGGTCTATCTGCTACAAGATGATGCCGTTCGAGCTCAAAAATGCTGGAGCGACATTCCAGAGGTTGATCAACAAGGTGTTCAAGGAGCAATTGGGAAGAAACATGGAGGCCTATGTTGATGACATGATCATCAAAATTCTCCTAAAAAAAGATCACATCCAGGACCTGAAGGAATCATTCAGTGCTCTACGGTGCTACCGCATGAAGCTGAATCTGACGAAGTGCACCTTCAGAGTTACTTCGGGCAAGTTTCTGGGTTTTCTCATCACCAAGCGAGGGATTGAAGCAAATCCTGAAAAGATCCAGGCCTTGAAAGATATGAGGCATCCCTCGTGCAAGAAAGAAGTCCAGCAGTTAACGGGAAGAATTGCCTCCTTGAGCAGGTTTATTTCTCGCTCAGCCGAGAAGTGTCTTCCATTGTTTAAGGTGCTTCGGCAGTTCAGGGGCTTTGAGTGGTCTAAAGACTGCCGTACCACCTTTGAAGAGTTGAAAAAGTATTTGGAGGCCCCGCCTATACTTTCCAAACCTCGAGAGGGGGAGGTACTCTACTTATACCTTTCTGCTTTAGATGAAGCGATCAGTTTAGTCATTGTCCGCAGAGATGAAGAAGGCTTCCATAAGCCGATCTACTACATCAGCAAAGTTTTGCATGATGCCGAAACCAGATATTTGAAAATATAGAAGCTGATCTACTTCCTGGTAATTGCAGCAAAGAGACTACGACCGTATTTCCATGCTCATGCCATTGTGGTGCTAACTGATCAGCCCCTCAAGCTCATTCTCCGATCCCCCGACACTTCAGGGAGGATAGCCAAATGGACTGAGAAGCTAAGCAAGTTCGACATCATCTTCCAGCCCGGATCGGCTATGAAGGCCTAGGTGCTTTCAGATTTCCTGGCTGAGTGCACCTAGAAGTCCAAAGACGAAGCACCTCTGGCAAAGGAGGAAGCTTTAAGGAGTATGGAGTCCATTTGGGTGCTCCATGTAGACGGAGCTTCCAACTCCACCGGATGCGGAGCCGGTCTTATACTAGCCGAACCTGATGGCCATACCATAGAGTATGCACTCCGGTTCTTCTTCCATTCTTCAAACAACCAGGCCGAATATGAAGCCCTGCTCGCAGGACTTCAGATTGCCAAGAGTTTGGGAGTTCAAAGACTCCAGGCTTTTTCGGACTCCCAGCTGGTAGTGAAGCAGGTTAAAGGGGAGTATGAAGCCAGGGCCCTACCATGGTACAGTACCTGGAGAAGGTACAAATTCTATCATCTCAACTGGAACACTTCGAGATTATCCATGTTCCTCAATCAGAGAACTCCCGGGTGGATGCGCTATCTCGACTTGCTACTACAACTCCGGAGTCTCTCGGTCGCACCTTCGTTGAGTACCTTGAAACTCCAAGTATAGCTGAAGAAGCTGTGGAGGTTCACCAGATTGAGACTGAACCAACTTGGATGGATCCCATTATCAAGTTCTTGAACGAAGGTGCTCTACCGGAAGGAATTCCAGAGTAAAGGAGCAGATCTTCCGTACAGAGGACATGGTATTGCAAAAGGTAGAAGTATCTAGGCCAACAGAACAAGGTAAGCTTTCTCCCAACTGGGAAGGTCCATACCAAGTCGAAGAGGTCATTCGACCAGGAACATATCGACTCAAGATCCTAGATGGAAAAATTCTATCTCGGCCATGGAATGTACAAAACCTTCACAAATATTATCAATAAACATACCTCCATATTTCTTGTGCAAATTTGCTCAACTCTGCTCAACTCAGAACGGCCCGTTGCATCGACTGAACGACAATAGCCTAAGTGGCCCGATCTAAGGAATTGACCAACTGCACAAAGGGGAGTCTGATCCGCTCACCTTATCGGTATGTCCGACGAGCACAACGGATGGCCCAGTTAGGCCACCAAGAAGATCAAAGGCACAGAGATGGTTCAGATAACCTATCCTACGGGAAATCGAAGACATGCTGGGACGGGCCTAATCAGCCTACCTTACACCAAAGAAGGTGCAGGGATGGTTTTTATAGCCTACCCTATGAAAAATCCGAAAACGTACCGGGGCAAGCATGAACAGCCTACCTTAATCATGACAGAAATGCACAGGGATGGCGTAGATGCCCTACCCTACAGTAAATCTGAAAACGTGCTTGAATGGACCTATGTCGTCCATCTTGTCAACAACAAACACTCAACGAAACGGTCTAGCCGACTTCATCTCTTCTTTGCAGATCACATATGGTCTGCGAAATCTACACTCTCAACGTATCATAATGCAAGATACCATAAGAGAGACATGGAAAAGGGTAAGAAAAGTTAAAGTACTTCATTTGCTTCCAAATTTTTTTTTTTAAAAAAAGAGAAGAAAAAAGAAAAGGAAGGAAGGAGGAAACAGAAACATTGTAGATTGGAGGAGGGAAAGCACATCTAGTGACCACCCGCCGGCCCTTTCCCGTGACGGAGGGGGGAGTCTTGCAAGGAGGACGAAGGAGCCCCGGGATTTCCTTCAGCATCAAAATCCTACCCCTCCTCAGAGTCATAGTCGAATTCGTGCCCAGAGAAGGGAACGGAGGGCTTGATGTTGCCAAGGCCCTTCAAGTTGTAGTACTTGAAGGCCTTATCCCTACATTCCTGAAACCCCTGATAATAAAAGTCCAGGGTAGCCTCGACGACCTCCTCTTTGAAAGCCGGAGATGCCTTGAAGTTCGAGATGGCATCTGCCACCTTCTTCTTTGCCTCCACCGCCTCCGTGATGGCCGCCTCGACTTGGGTCCGGGCCTCCTCCAATTGAGCCTCCAGGATGCAGACCTTTCTTCCCAAGCGATCGACGATCGGCTCATCATCATCACTCAATTCGGGGAATATGGGACTCCCCCTAGCTCCGGTACCAATAGCTCTTCTCTTCGCCGCCCTACGAAGTTCAGAGATGCTGAACTTCATTTTTTCGAAACGACGGAGAAAGAGGAAGAATTCCCAAAGCAGGAGTCTGAACTTGTGATGGCCTTCGACTGGGGAGGACAAGGCCCCATTTATAAGGGCCTTACACCCATGACTGGCCACCAAGGGATGTGCCCCACACCCTTTCTCAGGCGCATCAAAAGGCGCCACGTCTCGGGGCGTCGCCTTGAGACCCCAGGTGACCACTTGAGAGCTACTCTTGGGAAAACAACTGCCATTACCACAAATCTGAAAGAATCTCCATCGTGCGGTAATGGCATTAATGGCTCCTTTTTGGAAAAGAGAGATTTGGCTGCACCTATGGTGCAAGAGAACGCGACCGTTCGAATGTCGATGCACTCAACGCAAGCAACGAGAACCACGATCAAGGTTCCTTAATCATCGATCAACGAGAAAGTGACACCTGTTCGTCATGTCTATCCCTTGATGGGCGATTTAATTATGAAAGAAAAGTGATGTCAGCTTGGTTGATCGTAAATGGTCTCCGACAATGGCATCCCAATTTACTTCAAAATTCGTCTTCAGTGCCAACCGCCAACTAAATGGTCTTCGACCTCAACCTTTCGACCGAACAGGAGAGAGAGCAGTGAAGCTCAAACTGCCGATCAGACTAACAACCTTATCCGAGCTATATTCAAAAATACGACATGGCACATACGAAAGAGGAGAAAGCTACTTTATAGTCTAAAAAAGTTGTCATTCGAGAAGTTGTCAACTGCATTTCAGAGAAATGCAAAAAAAAAAAGGGACAATGCCTAAAGCTACATAGACCACTAAACATCAGTTGGAGGAGTCCCAACACCACAAGATTGAAGTAGTTTGTCCATCTGGGCAGAAAGGATCTCCTCGACTTGGGCCAGGACCGAAGAACCTTCAACTTGGACCTCCTCTTCAGCTTGAGACCCCTCCTGGGTTGGGATTAGAGTCGAAATCGCATCCAGACCCTCGACTAAGGCAGGAGCCTCTTCTCCCAGGAATGGCACCTCTTTGGCTCTCTCAACTTCTTCGGCCTGTGCCGAAGCCATGCCGGTATCCCCGACCACGGTCGGGATCTCCTCCCTTGGGTTCAACATCTCCCCAACTTCTCCTACGGCCTCCTCCTCTTCTTCTTTAACTATGTCGAAAGTGGGGACGCCAGAAAGATCAAGGTGTGGGAAAACCCCCTGACCTTGGCAAGTCCATCATTGAAGCCATGCTGATAGCTATATAAGGTTGCCTCATTCATCTCTTCCTAGAACTGTGAGGACTTCCTAAAGTATGCTATGGCATCACTTGCCAACTTTTTTAGGACTGCAGTTCCCTTCTAGCCACCTCGGACTCCAAGATCGCCTCTTCGGCTCTCCTGGCAGCCTCCTCGGTCGCCTTGGTCAAGCTCTCCATTTTCTTCTAATCCTCTTTGGCAGCTTGCTCTAAGGATTCGACTTGTTTCCTGCTCCTCCTCAATCCTGCCCCTTACTCTGCAATTGTCAACTGGGCACTTTTCAGCCCGCCCCTCAGTCCACAAACCTCAGCGTCCACGTGAATGAGATGATTTTCCATGGATTGCTTCAGCTCTTCAGCCACCTCTCTTTCAGCCCTAGCTTTGTGGAGCTCCTCCTTGAGGCCATGGATGAGGTTATCGACATTCCCCAGGCCCTTCTCCATGAAGGTGATGTCGTAGACCAACTACATCGACGAAGCAAAGTCACAAACCAAATAGCATTCCAGGCAAGGGGAAGGTGATGAAGATCTTACCTGTTGCAGGGAAGAAAAGGCAGAATCGGATATTCTAGCGAGTCTTCGACTCCGGATGATAGCCAAATCGTGAGGTGGCAGAGTGCCCTTCAATGCCCGCCTAGCAATGGCAGGGACTAACAGATCCCCCACGGGGGAAAACTTCGAAGAGTCCATGGGACGGCTCCCAGTTGGAGAAGCCTCTCGAACGGACTCCCCCTCGACTTGCGGTGCCTTGCCCCTGTCCACTATAGGGGGGCAAGGCAATGGAACATCAACTGCCGGAGATGAACTCTCCCTCGTACGAACTAGAGAGGTAGCTGTTGGCAGGGGTTCGACTGGATGAGGTTCTGTCAGGGCCTCCGCCGTCGGCACCATGTCTTCCTCGGAGGTTCCCCAGGAAGATGAAGTGCCCCTGTCCCCTTCAAGACCGTCTCTTCGAGTTTTCTTCCGAACTGCCAATCTCGTAAGAGGGGCCTGTGCTACCCTCTTCTCGAAAGTTTGGCAGAGTCAACTCAGATTAGGCTTTATTCCACCCCTGCAAACATAAAAACTTCTCTAAGTCAACTGAACTACGACCTGAATGGGAGAAAAGAAGTGAAAAACTTCCATCATCTATACCTAATGCAGGGAACCTACTAATCCCTGCCCGATGAAGGTTCCTCTCCTCCAACAACTCACGGATAGGAACAGTTTCCGAGTCAGTCAGCAGGTCATAATCAGACTGATCGACTGCCAAAACCTTTTTTCCATCATTGGCGGTCAAGCACGATTTCTTCCAAACACTATCGAAGCCCCACGGGTCGATAGACAACACAAAGACAAAGGTGGGTTTCCATTCGTGGATGGCACTAGGCATACCTTGATGATCTTACGGCCTGGCCGAGGGCCGATGACCCACCATCCGTCGCCATGAAAATCCCTCTTGAGCACAAAGAGGGCGGTAAACAAGTTGGTCCTAGGTTCTATGTTAGCTATGCGGCATTGAACCAAAAACCCGCAGATGTTCCGAATGTTATTTGGAGTTAACTGCGCAGGCACCACTTGATACAGATGAAAGACTTTGATAAAGAAAGGATACAGAGGAAATCGGAGCCCATCCTTCAAGTGGTCTTCGTACACGACCAAGCACCCGGGAGGAGGTTTGTTCACCCGTTCCTCAGATGCAGGAAGAATGAAAGGAAATCCCTTGGGAATGCGATAGTGTTCCCGAAGATGAGTCATCTTTCCCGGTGAAACATAGCTAGGAACCGATTCTGAACTCACTACATCACTGGCCCCTGAAGGCCCAACCTGTCCCTCTCGGCTTTCTACAGATTCAGCCACGATAAAAGAATGAAGCAAAATAGCAGAAATAAAGTTCTACCTGCAGAAAGGACTGATGGCCAAAAACAGGGAAAGCTGAGCGAAGATTGAAGTTGAAGAAGCTTCCTCAGCCGGACCTTCTCTTTTTCCCAAAAAAGAGACCAAAGAGCCTTAAAACTTCGCCAAGCTGATTTGACAAGGAATAAGCCAATGAGCATAATTCATTGAATCGACGGTCAGGATGAAACATATTCACCATCCAACAAGCACGAAGGAACCACGACAACCACTCAAATCCCAACCAAAAGATTGTTTGAACTGTCACGCAACAGGAAGAGAAAGGACGGTCCCAAGGCTGCCCACTCCTTTCTCCTCCCCTCAATCAAGAAGTGATAGCTATCCACTACCTGACTCCCAATCAATCGACAGTTATAAGGGATAGTCCAATCAGGGATTTTACGATCATCCACTGCACCATCCCCTAGAAGAAAAATGACAAGCCACTGATACTCTCACTCTTTGAGGCAAATCTTTGCTTCGAAAACTGAGAGTAGGGGGCAACTTTTGGGATATCTCGATCTAAGTATGAGCCAACCACCAGTTCTGCTAGCTGAAGATATTTCTTCCAAACCATGAACTTCGGATCCGGGTATCTAGGAAAAACCAGGCCACCTGCGGGCAAGCCGAAGCTCTTCGTTGGCTTATAGCGCCCGAAGACAAGGCCTTCGGATTACGTCTTCGATCTTCGACAGAGACCAAGTTCTTCGGCCCCTGAAGACAAAAGTCTTCCGACCTCCGAAGACAAGGCCCTCCACCTAATCCGAGGGACGACTTTCACTGACTCTCGAAGACATGTTCTTCAGTTCATGCTGAAAATGCGATCTCCGGCCTATGACAAAGGTCAAGTCCTCGATCCATGCCGAAGACAGGATCTCCGATCTGTCTCGAGAAGATCCGAGGACGAAGACATTCCTAATCTGATTACAGGAATCTCCCAAAGCGGGAAGTCTGAAGACGGATCCATGATCTGTCTCAAACTGCTACGAACACAATAAGCAATAGTAACCAACGGTTACTATCGGCAATCTCCAGGACGCAGTTAGGGCACGTAACCCCAGCTGCAACGCCTTCGGTCTGGCCGGAACCATTCAACGACAACCTATGATTGCGAATCATGGAGAAGGAATTAACTTCCCGTCGTAACCGTTGGAGGAAGAACGAAACTGCAGGCTGGACGACTCCTTACAAATAACGGTAAGAGGGGATGCTCCAGGTAAGGCAAAAACACTCTCTTGAAATTCTTAGAGTCATTTCTCTCAGCCTTTTCAAGGCCTTCCCCATTCTGTGGCTGGTGCCCGTCTTTGACTTAGGCATCGGAGTATCCCCGCTGGAGCAACTCCGGCAAGAGATCTGTTTTGCAGGTGAACTAGGGAACGGTCCCGCGATCCAGTTGCTCCACCTGGTCGGAACAGGGACTCTACGCCAACAATATTAAATTAAATGCGCTGCAGGGTTGGGAAAAGAACATAACAACTATCTATTAACTATATTAAAACAATTTAACAAATATGTTGAAGTAATTATTTGGTTGAATAAGATGAAATAAATAAGTTCATAGACCTTTATATTCCGATTTATCTCGAGCCAAAAGTTATTTTGGGTGACCAGATTGATCCAGTATTTCCTAGATACTTCCTATTTAGGTTGTTTAATGTGTGTCTCAATTAAAAAAAAAACAGATATAAATCCATAATATTTACACATATTATATATATATATATATATCCATAATATTTATACATACTTTATATATATATATATGACATGCCTCCTTCAGCTAGTTTTTTAAAAGATTCTTATCCAAGATACCCGACAGTCTAAGCCAGGCATATGATAGATGATCGCATATTTTTAGAATAAAACTCTACAAGATATACAAGGCTTGACTTTTCATTCATATATTTATATCATGCTAGTTCAGACAAAAATAAAATATTTAATATATTAATTCAAAAAATAATCCATAATTACTTGACAATAATGAATAGATCTAATCAATTTTTCAAAAAAATATTAATGATAAGTCTTTTAATCTTCAAGTTTCTCACTGCTTGCTCGAACTCAAGTCTCATATTTAGAGATGAAAATGGATAGGATATTATTCATTCAAATCTATTTTCATAACCAAATTTATTTGAATATAGATAGAAATTTAAGCATTCGACTAATATTCGCAACCATAAAAAAACCCAATCTATATCCAAATATTTAATTATGCTTGTAATCCTATTTTATTTTATACAATACTCATTAACTTTTAATATATATATATATACATGCATATTAACAAGCTATTAACTTGATTTATCTTCCACATAATAATATCTTTAATTCTATAGTTATAAAGCTTAATTATTCAAATTATATCTATATTTATATTTACATTTCTGGTATCTATTTGTATCACTGTTCATTTAAAATAAATATAGATTTGAATTTTTTATTTGATTAATATCCATATCCATATCTGTATTCATCAAACAAAATAAATATGGATATAGATATACATATATCCAAACCATATCCGATCTAATTTTACCCTACTCATATTTTTTTTTGGATATGAAAAAAGTAGAAAGAGGGAGTGGGATTTACAAGCTAGTAAGTTTCCAAAATAGTGATCAAGTATAAATTATTTTTTCCAAATATAGCAATTTAACAATAATAAGATATATATATATATAGACTAATATATATTTATTTCAAATATGCTCTGCATAATAGTGAAACATAAAACTCTCTCTTAGGTTTTGATGATTACGATGATGATCAACCTTGTAACAAGGCCCAAAAATGACTAGTCCATAATAACAAATATGTAATGTATCAGCATATACTAGCGATCAACCTCGGTTAGCTATGTCCAAAAGCGAACTAACTTTGAATCACACCACCATGATTAATCCTATGATATGGCAAGGAGACTAATTGTGAGAATATACATGTAGTGTGCACCATCTATCGCTAATTGGTTAAGTTCGAAAGAACAAGTTTTGTTAGTAATTAGCATTGATTGGCTATGTCTAGAATAAACTAATTTTTAATATATAGCTAACGATTAATTCCATTGACTAGATTTGAATCATAATCAACTAAGAGAGTTTTTTTTATAATTTTTTAAAATTATTTTATTCTTACACATATATATGTATATATATATATATAAAACACAAAATATGTATATATGTATGTATATACATATATATATATATGTATATACATATATACATATATGTATATACATATATACATATATGTATATACATATATACATATATGTATATACATATATACATATATGTATATATATATACATATATGTATATATGTATATACATATATGTATATATGTATATACATATATGTATATATATATACATATATATATATGTATATATATATATATATATATATATATATATATATATATATATGTATACATATTTTGTGTGTGCATAGGAAAGAGCAGAACTATATTAAAAATAGTAAGCAACAAATATATAAAGCTGAGTCCAAGAAAAACAACCAAAAATGGATGGTACCTGCTGTATCCAGATTACTATGATACCTAAGCTTTGACAAGATTGATGATAATGGTTTCATCCTGTAGATCTAGCTCTCCTCCAATGATTGATGGATACCCTCGTTCATTAGATCGATCGCCTTTCAATCCTACAAGCACATCCATTCACCGGAGTGGTTCTGGTGGGGATACTCCGACACTCAAGTCAGTTACAAGGTATGGACTAAATAGATAAGATCTAAGAAAAAATTCAGTCAAGGGTGTGCAAGAGTTCTTGCTACTTGAACTTACTTACCTCCCGGAAGCCCATTACTCATCGGTATCTATAGGATACGATCCTAACCGAATTCAGTTAAGCAAGTTGTAAACGGTTAGTTCGTTAGTGGACCATCACGTGCATAGAATATTCGTTATCAGTTACAGTCCATTTCGTTTGCACTCTTTGACTAACTTATCATATTGGTCAATATAACATCATGATTGACTTATTAAGTTAGTCTTAAACATCAATCGACTGTACACTTAAGTCAGCCCGAATAATAAACTCCTTCCGAGGACCCCTGCATCAGTTACTAAAATCAGTTACTAAAAAAGAGATACCCCTGCATCAAAACATGATAAGTCAAAGATCGATAAATTAGTAGCAGAGTATCAATGGCTATTAATAAGATGACAAAACAAACAGACCAATCGTAAGGCCTAAAGCAGCCATTGCTCTGCTGAGAATGAGCTAAGTGCTCCATATGGTAATGAACATTAGAATTGAAGCAGCAGCTGCTCCAAATGCACAAAAATGATTAGAGCAAAAAGAGGAATCACGACCTAGACTGTGATTCAAGTACTTCTCGACACCTTAAAATATATCACTCCCGGTTCGGGTAACATGGCATCGAACCAACTGATCAAATTAGGCTAAACCCAAACCATAACCAGGTTGAGCCCTCGGCGAAACTCGAAGAACCAGAGCAGGACTGCACCTGATTGATTGGCTTGAAACATGCACGTACCAACCAAGTGCTGCCCAAACAAAAATGCCTACGATGTCCAGTTCGAAGCCAACATTACCGTCACTGTATGAAGAGGAGGATGATCCTTTCAAAATTAGAGGAGATGGAATTGACCTTTACCAGCCTTGTGTTGGAAAATTTGGAAGGAGTAGGGTGTTCCATGGCAAGAAACTCCATCTTGGGCTCTTTCAGTCCTGGGGCACTCTGTCTTAGGTTCTTTCAATGCGAGTTTCCCTTATAATTTTACCTTTTCTTTTACTAACATATGGTGGGGAGGGACGTAACTCCTTCCTTCCATTTCCACTCATTTATTAAAAAAAAAAAAAAAAACATGCGTTACCATTTTGGCAAGGAGGAGGCGACATCGGGTAACTTGGCAGTGCCGGGAAGGACATGTTAGAAATGTGCAACCTTAGATGGCCACCATGAAGAGATGGATGGCCATCAAACAGCATTTGCTATATATGACACTGCACACGCATGTGGATTGTTTTGTTTGATGGCTATTCATCGCTTGATGATGGCCGTCTATGGTTGCACCACAAATGATAGCTTTAATTAGGATGAATAGGCAAGTTTTTATATGTTAAGAAAGAAATTCTTCCTTATGAAAGAATTTAAAAAGAGTTTTTTTGAAAACATAGTTTTGTCTGTCTAAAATATTATCTTTAAAGTAAAATTCTTGTTAAAAAATAAAGTTTCAGGAAAATAAAAATAAAAAGAGTTTAAATTCTATTTGCACTCTACTTATAAGATTAAGAAGGAAAAATTAAAGCCTCGTTGTATTGGCTCATTGATTTATGATTGAGATTAAGAAAAAATCTCAAGGCAAATTTCTGACCCTCATGCCATGTTTATGAAAATTTCTATCCTAAGATACGATCGATATTTCCTTTTTTTAGGGCAGAGCACAACCGCAAAGAAGGTTAATAAATCTTTCAACAAAATAAACAGTAAGTAAAAGAGTATTTAAAATAAGAGAGAGAGAGAGAGTTGATAAGAGAAAATCGATTGCTACTTTTCAGTCCTCCGTATCATCCAAACTTGTAATTGTATAGATCATGGAAAGATGTGAACTTGTAATTGTATAGATCATGGAAAGATGCGAAGAAACGATATTTTGATCAGTTTTTTTTTTATAGTAGAAAGGGTAAGGAAGGTTTTATTATGGTGTAGCACCCTATTTTGATTTCCAGTCTGCTAGATCTTTATTCGATACAGGTCCTAATTTTTTAGTTGTCTTTTTTATCCTCTAAGATTTATCCGAACGGGTGAGTACGTCAGTCTAGTCTCTCTACGACATCCCAATCACGTGCCGAAAAATTCTGGAATTTTAATCGAGTCATCCACAGGATCATCCCTCGAATCCATGACCAGATAAAGGAAAGCCAAACCTTAACCAACCACATTATCTCATAGAGGTAATACTTTGACTGGTTGACCAATGAAAATCGACCGGTGAAAGGATCATGGAGATACATCTATCATTTAATCAACTAATTGTTTGATGGCACACATCAATGTTGTTTTAAAATACAAAAAAGAAATAAATATACATATAATAAAAAAATAAAATAGAGGAAGAAAATTTAAAATTTTATCATATAAAATACCAAATTTACCCATCTCAGTTAAAAAGGTTTGCCGTGTAGAAATTAATATTCAAGAGGCCTGGATCTAAGCGGAACATGCAGTAGTTCTCTATTCATTTCCATTCCTTCGCGTGCCCAAATTTTTTTTCCAGTTTTAGTACGAGGGCAGCCCAAAAAATTAAAAGAAAGAAATCCTTTAAAAGATAGAGAAATACTAGTTCTTTTGAGTGCACGCAAGCAGGGATGATAATTTTTATTGATCCGGTGGATACCCGATCCGACCTGATCTTTATGGGATGGGTAAAACTCGACCCATCTAATTTATAAACGAATATGGGTTATATAAAAAAAAATCCGACTTGAATTCGAGTCGGGTACGGTAATAATATATCCCGATCCAAACCCGACCCGTTTATATAAAAAAAATTATATTTATAAAATATTTAACTAAATTAGATATAGGACGAATATACCCGATTCGATCCGACTCAACCTGACCCGTTTAGACTTTAAATAAATTAGATTTTATGAGACCGGATATATCCGACCCGATCCGATCCGATCCAAACATAATTTTTTTATATCCGATCCGATCGGATCTAAATATAAATTTTTTATACCCGATCCGATCCGACCTGAAATAAACATAAAATATAATATTTTTTTAAATAAAATAAATATAAATTTGAAATAATTTGATCCAAATTTAATCCGTTGCCATCTCTGCATGCAAGCCGTGAGGGGTCTGGCCCCTTGGATGCTCTTGGCGCCTACCATAGCAGTGTTTCTCGTTCTCGCATGGAAAAAATTGCATGGCGCTTTTTTAACGTCCACATGCATTTGTCTACATGATTTCATCTTCCGGACATGTGAAGTAGAAGCTCATGATTGGATCGCCCATATAATGCAAGGGGACAAGGGTTTTTTTTTTATATATATTTTAGATAGAAATAAGGGGCCCTCTTTCACGTGGACATTGCTGTGGTCCGCGTGGCTTGGAATGGGCTGCGTTGGCTTGGCTCAACGCCAATATGGGTGTCCAGGCTCACATAGAGAAATGGCACCATCCACCAGGTACACCACCGACATGGTACGCTAAAGAAAGACCGCGATCATAATGGAGTGAACGGTAAATAGAGCATACAACAGGAACAAGATGAGATGGGTTGCCAGAATATGTATAGGAAATTTATTTGACCATAAGCAACCACGAAGCGTAGGCTGATCATACCTATGTACAAGGATGAAAGTTTGCCCTATTATCTATTAATATATATATAATCTACAAGGAGGTAAGTTTGCCCTATTATCTGTTAATATGTATATATATTAATAGAAAGATTGGAGTGCTTTGAAATTTATTGAAGATGCGAAATCTAAAGGTTGACGCTGCAAAAGAATATCAATCATTCTTTTGTCCAAAAGACACAAAGCCTTTCACTTCCCTCTCGTTCTATTTCTCTAATCTTTTGCTCTGGCTGGCAATTTGTGATAGCTTCTTGGGCTGATCCAGGCCCAATAATTTTGGGACTTCAGCCATAATACTTGGACCAGATTGTTACGTACATGAATTTTGGGCCCAGACCGAGAAGCCGTGTGCCTAGAAACTGTTGGTCAGGTCCAATTTCAAGGCGGCCTTCCGGCCGGTCGAAACTGGGCCGCAGTTCGGATTCCTCCGATCGGCAGTGCGGAGAGATTATTTTTTTATTATTGTTTTTATGATGGTTGCGGAGAGTCAAACGCCTGCGCCGTGGGGAGAGAGAGGGGGTGGAGCTCTGTTTGCCCGTCGCCTGTGACATCGAAGAAGGCATGCAAGACCCCGCGGATATCCGAAACCTCCCCATCGACATCGCCTTCGCTCGTCTCGGAGGTTTCGACTCCATTTCTATTTCCCTCGTCTTTTTTTTTTTTTTTTAAATAGAAATCTGGAACTCTTTTCTGTCGAATTTTTTTTCCTTGGGATGGTGATTGATTCCGTTGTGATTTCTTTTGGGGGAAAAGAATGGCTGGTGGATCGGAAGAAGATTCCGCAGGATTGGAGGAAGCGGTTGAGCTCGATCAGATCTCGGATCTCGTCCGCCTTCACCTCGCTGCCCAGGGATCTCGATCCCTTCCTCCAAACCCTAGATCCCGAAGGTAATTCCTATCTGATCCGGAGATGTTATTTATTTTTCATTTTAAGCTTTTTACTGATGATTGGATCGATTTCATAGGCGAAGAGTAGCGAGTTTTGAAGGTGGCATGTGATGCCGTAGCTTAAAAACTTAATCACTCCTGTATGTGGTTGGGGGTAGGAGTGGGGAAGGAGTAACTGTTAAGTTCGAGACTGACACATATAGTGCCGGGAAGAAAACCTTTGTGCATCTATCCATGTGTGTGTGTGACCGTTATTTATACATTTGAGCTAAATTTATTCATAGAATTTTTTTTGAACTTTGCATGTTTTTGGTGGTGGTGGTTGTTATCTTATTAGAGTTTTCGGAAGGTTTCAGACAGCACGATATA
The DNA here is from genome assembly GCA_021397845.1 of Areca catechu. Taxonomy (NCBI): domain Eukaryota; kingdom Viridiplantae; phylum Streptophyta; class Magnoliopsida; order Arecales; family Arecaceae; genus Areca; species Areca catechu. The sequence continues at coordinate 26,190,212 of CM038047.1, read as the reverse complement.
CAAGATATACAAAATATATGCAAAGGTCCAGACAGTATCATAGAATCTAATATTTTGTAATTTAAATTGTTTTTTCTTTTTTTTATTTTTCCTTTAAAAAAAAAATGAACAATGATTTACCAAAACTGGTACAATTGGAGCTGAAACCATTTTGAATTGCTGAAACTGAATGTAATTTGGCTCAGCTGACTATAATTAAGTTTTTGGTCATTTTTCTTACTGAATCGTACCCTTGTTCCTGTTCCTCACGTTACTTTGAATAATAAGCAACATAAAACTTATTCTTCCTTTCAAACCTTATTCATACTTTTTTTTTGTAGCTGGATGAACAAGCCTTTTGTGAATAGGTTTATGAGATATTTTTAGTGTAACGAAATCTAAAGAAGAGTGTAGGGATTAGAGTCTGAGAATTGTCTTTCTGCTATCCTATTTTGTTGTTTGTTGCCTTTAAGCTAGTTGATGAACTGATATTGCTAGGTCGATGGTGTTAATAAGGATCTTTTTGCTGATGTTGAGTAGGTGAATTTCTCTATTATGTATTTGGTGAACTTAAAAAGGGCATGTTGCTATAAATATTCTCAAGGTGCGACCTAGTTTTCTATGTTAGGTTCTGAACAAGGTCTAATCTCTGATGGAGATATCTTCTAGTGAGTTTCGCAAGGAGGTTTGGTGTGCTATTTCCTTGCATATAAAACTTGTGCAATGGCTAGTTGTGTGGATGGGTATCTGTGCTCTTTTACTTGAACTAGATGTTGGATGTTGTCGTCTTCCAGGTGCTTTGGGTGCTTTTGCTCCTTATTGTTTCTTATCTTGGCTTGTAATACTTTGCTGACAAGAAAAGATATGGAATACATTTTTTCAAGCCTTCCTTTGAAGGGTCATTCTGGGAATTTTATATTTGTTAGTCTTGGTAGACAATGTAGACTTGTGAGGAAAGGGCATTGATTACACATGTATCATTCTGAGACTGAAACTTTTAACCTTCCCTGGGAGTTTTTTTTTTCCAGCTGTGTTCATTGCATCATTATTTCTGGCTATGGATAGAAGATTTGAATGTTTAGCACCACCATGTGGCATGTGTCTGGATATGTAGATAGAGGGATATTGGTGTCCTTGAAAACCATAGTTTATGAGGACAGAATTTTATATTATGATAAAATTCTCAACAAATGTGGGTGACTCAGTCTTGTGGAATGTATGGCCATCATACCTCATGATTTTCTTGTACCTCATGATTTTCTTGTTAGCACTGGTGCATTGAAGAACCTCCTACTTGTATTTTATTTTGCTTTATTCGTGACGTTCTTTTCAAATACCATTGCCTCTGTTATTTTACAGCTGGGTTTCCTCTATTATTTTTTATATTTTTTATGCTTGGAATATATGTCAACTGATTTTTCCAGAAAAGATGTTAACATATGTGGTCATCTAAGTCTTGCCTATTGTGGTCTATTTATTATAAATTTCTAAAACTTCTTTTCTCTAAATACCTGCATTCTATTTTCAGTTGTTGGGTACATGGAAGCAAAGAAAATATACAATATTCTCTTGAATTCAACTACAGAAAGTCGTAATATTTTTGGACGCTTATCAGGTTCTGCTGTAAGCTCACTAAAACCAGAAATCCACTGTTTGATCTAGTCTTTCCAGTTCTTTTGATTAATTTTTTTCATGATTCATCTAATGGCAGGGTGAATGGGAATCCATAGTGCGCTCCTTCGAGAAGGACCATATCTTTCTTGGAGAGGCTGCTCAGATAATGGTTCAGAATGTTAACTATGAAATGTATGTATTATTTCCTTGCCACATTTGGTAAGTTTTGAGTATAATCAATGCATTGTAACCAATTTCACTGATCATCATGCTGGGTGAAGTCCCTACCAGAAAAAGCAAATGCAGAAGATTCAGCAACAACTAGCAGAATTAGATCGTAAGGAGGCTGATATCAAGAGAAATGCTGCTGTCTCTGCGGCTAAATATTCTGAAGCTTGTCAGGAGCTTGGATTGCAGGTACACTTTCCTTAATGGCAGCTTTTGGACTTGTCTGTCTCTTGTCATCCAATATTGCCATGTTCTCTACTCTGTAATTGGCTATGTTCTTTGGGTTGTTAAAGATAGTTTAAAAAACTTTTACTCTACCTTTGTAGGGAAAAAATGTGAGATTAGAGCTTTTGGAGACAGCAAAATCTCTTCCATCCACATTCGGCAAATTATTGCAAGTTCTTAATAGTGATTCCGTTTTCAGGGCCATGGAATATTATAGCAACTTTGTCAGAGATGCTCACACAGACAAAGAGGTACGTTTATAACAACAACTGAATATTGATTACTTAAATGCTTCACTAGTATGGGTGACATCTCATATTCCTGTACGCCTCCTATGTTGCAAATTAATAGTTAACATGCACTTTGTGGCTGGAGTTGTACATGATTAATTTTGTGTTGTTGTGAAAACAGAAAAATCCATGTGAAGTGCTACAAAATCTGAGGCACCTTCTTGAAAATCCTCCCTCTCTTAGTGTGTCTGTGTCTCCTGAGGTCCAAAATTCTCTGAATGATCTGTTGAAGCCAGACTCATCTCATGCTGTAACAGGAATGCAGCAACGCGATAGTAATCTTGCCACAGCCGATATTGACTGGAACATTTTGGTAGATGATGCCCAGGTCGATTGGGATATTGGTGCTGTGGAACAACCTGAAGAATCTGGCGGTGGTTTTGGTTCTTATGGAATAATTGATTCTAATAATATAGATTTAAGGGGGTCTGAAAATGGTAATGGCATGGCATCTGATCACATGCCATTAAATAGAATGGAGGGCGTGGCCTCTGGAACTTCTGAGTCAGAAATATGTTGGGATATCAGCATTGAAAATCCTCAAGTGGATGTGGTTGATGTTACAACAGATGCAGGAAAGGAAAGTCAACTATTAAGTCCAACCAAATCCCCACATAATCAAAGTTTAGTGGAAGAAAGAAGCCAATTTCTGGAGACAGAATACAGGAATAAGATACTTGATGATCTGTTTGAGGTATTTTTGTTGGCTTCATGTATATTTGGATAAATACATAGACATCTGTATGCATGCACATGTACATGCATGCATTCATGCATATGCTTACATGCATATACCAATATGTGCACAAACGCGCACCAGCATATATATACATACATGATGATACATATTTAAACTCACCTCATGCATGCATATATATGTATAGACATGCTTGTTTTTGCGTAAATATGCATATGTATATATGCTTAGAAGCTTCTCCACATTTTGAAGGAAAGTGTGCAATTAAGTTTTTAATCCATTTTCTTCGGCCCTTTATGTATGCTTATCCGTAAATAAGGCTGGAACTAGGCCGGCCCAAAGCCCATCGCCTGGAACTGGGCTAGGCCAGCTCAATAAATATCGGGCAGGCCTGAAATCGGTTCGGACTTCGGACCAAATCTTAAGCATATCGAGCTAGACTTCGGGCTGTAAAATAGAGTCCATTTAATTTTTGGGCCAAAGGGATGCCCGGATTCGGTTCAAAAATTCTTAAAATCTGGTCCGAAACCTTATCCAATTTTGGACTGGGCCGGCCCAGTTCCAGCCCTATCCGTAAATTGTGAATACTGCACATGTTAATTTATTGAAAGCAGGTAAGAGATCAACATCGCTATTATTAGGCAGTTTATGTAATTCTGAGTACAATGACTGTATGATCCAGAGTATCCTCTATAACGTGAAGGCATCTGAGCTAATGCCCTTTGAGAGTTGTAGGACAAATGTTTCTTTGAAATGTTATTTCATAAGTTACCACCAAACAGAAAACTGTAGTCAAGGATGCAACCCTTCGCAAGTTTGAGTTGTTATTAAATCTTATTCATAAATCGTAGACCAAAATATGATGCTGATCTAGTTTCCAGGTATCCTATATGTCCAAGAAAGAGACTGGGTTTGTCACAAACTTGCCAGTTTTTATCAACAATGACCCTTATACATGGACCCTAATCATGGGAGTGTGGATCATGCTTTTGATAGAGTATGCAGAACTCCTACCACTTCCAAGTGTATTTGACATGATATAGGATTGCAGGATTTCTCAAGTTTCTATGCTATAAAGTTGAGGGACAAACCATAACAAATTTGCCCAGCATTTCAACTCTTAACTCTTAACCCTATTGTCAATTAGTTTTTATCATAACCTTCAACCTTTCTCATCTTTGTTCTTTAGTGACTCTAGGATTTAGTTCTCCGCATCCTTCAAAAAACTACTGTAAAATCTAGTCAATATTCTCCTGAACCTTTTGTTGATATCATCAACCAATGTGACATATACCAAGATCTACCTGAACATCTTTTTTTAAAATTTATTTATAGTCATTTATTTGGTGAATATAAGTTATTTATTTTAAGTTCTTGCAACTGTATGTGTTGTTCATGTTGTCTCCAGATCAATTTATGATTCTTCTTATACAATGTCCGTAAGATGCCAGAGGGCAATCTCTAATGTATTATGTGCCTTTTCATCAGATTAAATCATTTTTAAATCAGCGGACAGCGGAGATGAGGAGTGAAGAGACTTCCTCCTTACAACATCAGGTTCAGGCAGTCGCTCCTTTTGTGCTGCAACAGTATGCTTCTGATGCAGTAGACACAATGCTAGCAGAGGTATCTTTGGCCATTTCAATGCTGACAAACCGGAAAACACGCGACTTGATTATGATTCTCAACTCCAAAAGGTAAATAGTTGCTGGTCTTACTTGCTAGGCTCTTCACGTTGGACATGTTAATCTCTTCCTCCAGGTGTTTTCATCATTTCCCACAGTCGCATTTGCCATTCTTGAATACCTTGATATGTTAGTCTTTCATGAAGACTTTTTTGCGTTAGTTATCAATGATGAGTCTTGAACTTCTCCCTGCATCAGATGCAACTTTTAGTCGGATACCTGACAAGTCACTTCTTTTGGTAAACCAGGTTTCTAGATAGGTTGGTGTCGACAGTAGAGGAAAAGAAGCATCATGAACAAAAACTGCGAGAGAGCTTGAATGATTTGTCAGCGAGACGCATGGAGCTGCACGATGCATTATCATCATCTTGGCCCAAGCAAGTAAGAATATTCCCATATCTGTGAATATTCATATTTTCCAAATATGGTCATTGATTTGTTCGACCAGAGCCCCTTTGATGAAAGGGCATGCCTGTCAAGTATTAATACAAATATATCAATAAATTACAATCATCATCATCACCATTGGCATCATCCTAGCACCGCAATTGAAAGGTTGGCCCTCAATAGGGAGGATGCAGGAAATGATACTCCTTGAATGTTATCCATCTCAGACATATGCTATGCATGCTTATGCCTGTCATCAGCTAACATCTGGCATGTTTCAGAATGCATAGGATAGTAATAGATATTTTGCTTCCAGTATTATCTATGATGGAAAGATAAGACACATTCATATCATATCATTAACTTTGAAAGACAATGCAATTTCATTGAGACTTTTTGGTCATTTTGTTTGAAAACTTTCACTGTTGACACAAGTCACTGGTAAGAAACACATAAGATCATTAAAAGCATTTAGAAGTTAGGGGCAGCGAATGGAATTTTTGTCATATAGATATAATTGCATCTGGTACATGTTTGTTGCTTGATGCAATTATGCTGCAGTGGGAAACGCACCTCACCGCTCATGGTATTTGGCTTCAGGCTGTAGTCCGTAAAACTGGTGCTCTCTTTATCAAAAACCCAAGTTTCAAAAAGCTGATATGATACCTTGATGCATTTATTTTATTTTTGAATTTGTAACCTCATAAATTGTATGGATGGTAAAGGGGTGATTGGGAATTATTGCTATAAAATTGACTTTTCTTTTCTGCTGAAATGATTGCGGAACTTCTTTGCTCTCCAGGAAGCTGCAATTGCAAAAACAAGGGAACTGAAGAAGCTGTGCGAGACGACATTATCATCTATGTTTGATGGACGACCGGTAAACATAATTGGAGAAATCAATACATTGTTGAGCACCAATATCAGTTCATAAAGTGGTGAAAGCAGTGAACTGTAGGGAAATTGATCATACCATAGAAAGAAATTGCATTTTTGATATATAATGGTTAATATAGGTTAAATTCAGCTTTTGCACTGGGTTTGAATTGTTCACCAGCGACCAAAATTCCTTATTGGTTTCTGCAATTATTCCTCCGTTAGTCGTGAAGCTGTCAATGGTCCCCTTGCACGATGGTCAATGCATTAACAGCTTATGTGAGACATTGACTAGGTGAGGCATTTCAGAGGAAATATTGGTGATGGTACGGTTGAGGTATTCTAGGTGTGTATTTCAGCAAGAATTGATAGTGGTGGCTGTTTTCATATTCAAAGAACAATGTTAAACTATCAAACTATGCTCCCCATCGAACCACAGGTAGCAAGAAAACAGAAATCAGAGATTACCGTATATAATGCCAGATCTGAACGACAAGTCAAGAAACATATCGATATTTCAATGAAGAAAAAAAAAAAAAAGAGAGAGAGGATTCCTTTGCGAGCGAATCATCAAAGGTCTGTGCCAAAATCCTAAGCTGCCGTATACATTGAAATCCGCATGGCAAAGCATTGGTGCAGGATAAAAATCTAAATATCAGCTATTTGGAGAAAAATGGGCAAAAAAAAACTACAGCGCGTTGACCCACGGGTAGTGGTTTCACCGAAAAAAAGGCATCCAACATCTGCTTTAGACAAAGTGAACCCCAAAAGAAGACCAGAAAAATGCAAATTGGATAGGGTTGATCTTGTCGCGGATTTGTCACCCAAAATCGAAGCCTAAGGTCGTATCAACATAATTATTACCGTATAACACCACCAAAACCACCGTGAAGAATTCAAACAACAAAGAACATGAAAGAAAATCAAGAACCATCACAATCTAAAAAAAATAAAAATAAAAAAAATAAAAAAAAATGGAAAAGTAGGGATGTATAGCTTATCTCGTATCCAACGATGGCTACGTCTGCACCTCCTCCTTGTTCTCGTCATCTATGAAAAGGGCAGATATCACTAGGGTTGGAATTGACCAGGTCGATCCAGGCCACATTCCTACTCGAGCTCAGCCCGAAAAAAAAATTCGGACTTCGGACCGAGCTTAGACCCGAAATTTTTTCAAAACATCATGTTCGAGCCTGGCCCAAGCTCGACCCGATTTCAAACTTGAGCTCGATGGGTCAGCCCAAACTGAAGCTAGCCCCTTAGATCATCGGAACCCCCCTCAAAAAAAAAAGCTTTGGCCTCTAGGTGTCGGGTGCGGTTGCCGAAGCTGAGAGAAGGAGATCGGAGCCTGGGGAGCTAGGGATCGCATGGGGGGCAGGGGCATCTCGCGTCGGGTGTGGACGTCGAGGCCGGGGAGGGAGATCAAAGACGAGGGGAGGCATGCAGGGTCGTGCGGGGGTGGAGGGGGCATCGAGTGCATGCACAAGGGCCGAGGAGAGATCAGAGCCGGGAAGGACTGTGGGATCGTGCCGGGGGAGGGTAGGGGGAGTCGGGTGCATGCACCGGGGCCAGGGAGGGAGATCGAACCTGGGGGGCTACGGGGTCACATGGGTGGAGGGGGCGTCGAGCTCGTGCACCAAGACCGAGGGTGGGAGATCGGAGCTCGAGGTGGCAGCGGGGTCGCACGAAATTGGGGGTGGCGATGGGGTTGCACAGAATCGGAGATGGCGGCGGGGTCGTACAGAGCTTGGGGGTCTCGTGGGTCGATTGGGTGATCGAGAGCCTAAGACCGACCGTGAGACATTTAAATGGGCTCGGGCTAGTTCGGGCGGGCTTATTTCTGGGCTGGGTTTGGGCCAAACCGAGCCGGGCCAAAAGGGTGCTCGAGGCTGGCTCAAAAATTAAATGTTTTATGCTATAAGGCCCAAAGCTCGACCTGAATTACTTAGAGCCTGGCCCGAAGCCCGATCCAAATTTGGGCCAGCTCGAAGCCCATCGGGCTAGCTCGGCCCAGTTCTAGCCCTAAATACCATGATCAACATCACCATTCTCATTTGGGAAAAGCGAGATGAGAGGGGACCCAAGCAACGAGAGAATAGAGTGAAAGTTTTGCATAGGTCTTCGCTGAGTTGTTGGAAAATTTATTTATACGTTTAGAGGGGAGTCTTGATTAAAAATAAATCCTCATGAATTTAGATAAGCTGGCACATTCAACCTATTTTACTTTAAAATTAATTATATTTACGATTCTCAGACTAAATCTGATGTTTTTAAATAATTTTTAAATTATAAAAACTAAAATTTAATTTTTATATTATTTAAATCATTTTAATATTATTTTAATACCTATTTTTGATGACTTTTTAATAAAGATTTTATGTGATTACGTGCCTTATTTTTTTTGCCTGGGTAATATATCGGTGCTAGAGAAATTTTTTATCCACTGGGCCATGTAAAAAAAGTGCATCACCAACTATAGTTGGACCATGTAAGCTCCACTTTTCAGTATGCATTTAATGTTAATAGCTTTACTTTTTTTGTTAAAAATTTTGAATGATAAAAATATCTTTTTTATAAAAAATTATAATACTAGTTGGCTTGGATTATGATACCTCATGTTTGGATTATGATACCCCTGTATCATAAAATCAAGAGATATTTTTATTATTGAAAAAGTCTAAAGATTTTTTAATAACAATAATATCTTTGATCTCATGACATCCTGTTAGTAAGATTATGATATCATATTTATAAAAAGGTAACATAAGAAAAGGATATTTTTATCATTTAAAATTTTTAACAAAAAAATAAATTATAGATATTGAATGCTTATTTGAATGCCAAAAATGTCCTCGTATGATACTCCTTTATAAATAGGGATGTCATAACCATATTCAATAGATATCATAGGATCGAGAATATTTTCATCATTAAAAAATTTTTAAACTTTTTTAAATGATAAAAATATATCTCAGTCTTATATACATGGATGTTATAATCCAAGTCGCAAATCACAGGATGTCATAATTTTTTTATGAGAGAGGTATTTTTGTCATTCAAAATTTTAACAAAAAAGCAAAGCTGTAGGCATTAAATGCAAGTTGAAAAATGGGGTTTACATGGCCCAATCAGATTATGCGGTATTTTTTTCTCCACCAAGCATGGTGTACAAAGACTTTCTAACATGGATTCAAAAAAAAATGAAAATAAAGTCCAAAATGGGCCAATCCTTTTATTTGGGAACAAAGAAATTCTTTGTACACCGGGGTGATGTAGAAAAAATACACCACCAAATATGATTGGGCCATATAAGTTCTATATTTTAACGTACATTTAATACCTATAGTTTTACCTTTTCATCAAAAGTTTTGAATGATAAAAATGTCCTTTTTTTTAATGAAAAATTATAACATCCTAAGACCAGGTTATGACACGCCGTGATCAGGTTATGAACATGGTATTATAACTTTGTTTACAGGATATCATAAGACTAAGAAATATTTTCATCATTAAAAAATTTTAAATTTTTTTTAATGATAAAAATATCTCTTAGCTTTATTACATCCTGCTTACAAACTTGACCATAGGGTATCACAAAGGGAATGGCACTTTCACCATTCAAGATTTTCAAAGAAAAATAAATTATAGACATTAAGTACGTATTTGAATGATGAAAATGCCTCTCTCATATATGATACCTTGTGATTAAGTTGTGAACAGGGTGTCATAACCCTATTCACATGATGTCATAAGGCTATGAGGTATTTTTGTTATTAAAATTTTTTTAAAATTTTTTTAATGATAAAAATGCCTCTCAGACTTATTATATCATGTTCATAACTTGATCATAGAATGTCATAACTCGATCATGGGGTGTCATAACTTAACCATAGAGTATTATAATTTTTTCATAAAGAGAAATATTTTTGCCATTCAAAATTTTCAACAAAAGATAAAATTACAAGTATTAAATGCATGCTGAAAAGTGTAACTTAAGTGGCCTAATTAGGTTATGCTGCGTTTTTTCTCTCCACCACATGCAGTATGCAAAAAATTTCTCTTTGGGGACATATCATCGCCCTCTCCATGGGCTCTCCTGATGCTCGCTCCAACTCGGCCACCACCCCGCCTCCCTAGCTCGTGGCAACCTCCACTACACCAAGCTCATCATCAAGGAGGATGCCGTGGGGCACCTCCTCCACCTCGGGCTGACAGCCAAGTGAATGCTGCCCTCAACCTCCTTGGCTATGACCCAGAAGGTGCATCAACTGCATGCTCCATGTCGGCATGTGCTCTGTAATCACCAAGCTCCTTAAAGATGTATTAGATTTGACATCTAATGTTATCTAATTACCACTTAGTTAGGTTTAACTCCTTGGGTCAACCATATATACTGAATCAATTACAAAAAGTCCAATTAATTAAAGAAATCTATTTCTAATGAAACTGATCTTCTTGATCAAATAGAGCTAGAGTCAAATTCTAATTAAAGTTTTAGTCTTATGATAGAAGAGACATGTACATATATAAATATATAGATAATCTGGTTCCTTTCTCCAACTTTCATAACAGTAGTGAGTGGTTCTTCATCAATCGTCCATATAAGGAGAAGAGGGGGAGAAGAGAGAAGACCAGACATCTCAAAATGAAGAACGGACATCTTGAGAACTACATAATCTATATGTTTGGAATAATGGCGCAAGTATCTCTTCCATAATTTGTGATTTTGCATTAATATAAAAACATGATCTAGACATAAAAGGTAAAAGTTTTTCATAGCATGTGGTATCAGAGCCTCGGTTTCATACTTTGTATTCATGCAAAACTTTTTGGATATATTTTGGTTTAATTTCAAGATATTAAAAACCCATCTTGTCTTTATATTTTATTTGTTTATTTGTATCGTGATGTGGGATAAACCCCCCACTTTTGGAATTCCAAGGATCCTTGGAATAATGAAGGCATGGGTAGTCACCAACCATCTCCCAAACGAACTAAGGTCATGCTTAGGTCTTTATCGATATCACCGACCCTCAATGTCGGGCCTTTCATGTTTAGATTTTTTATATGTAAAGCAAATGCTCAAATGAAACATCAACCAAATACCTACAAAATATAAAAGAATGTCAGCAGAATTGCCCCCAGATTTTTTTGATGAAACAACGCCAGTTATATGTTTTCTCCATGAGATGCCACATCCAAAGTTTATCCTTAGAAGATCCTTGAGCTAAGAGAAAAATAAAATTCCAAGGTAGCATATTATTAGGGAGCTGAGAATAAAACTAAGGCAGAACCTCGGCCTTCTACCTAGTTCATATTCATTTTGGCAGAACCTTGGCTTTCTACCCAGTTCATAATCATTCTAGCAGAACCTCGACCTTCTGTCCATCTCATATTTATTTTGGTAGAACCTTGGCCTTCTACCCAATTCATATTTATTCTAGCAAAACCTCGGCCTTTTGTCTAATTCATAGTTATTCTGGTAGAAGGTTGGCCTTTTGCCCAGCTCATAGTCATTCTGGTAGAACCTCAGCTTTTTGCCCAGTTTCTGACAGACCCTCGGCCTTCTGCCTATTTCATATTCACTAAGGCAAAGCCTCGACCTAAATGTGCCTTGGCCTAAATATGCCATAGCATGGCAAACTTTTATTCTACATATTCTAACTAAATATGAAGCCTCGACGTAAATGTGTCATGGTTTAGCAGACCTTTATTTTGCATGTTCTGGTGAAGTATGGAGCCTCGGCTTAAATATACCATGGCCTGACAGACCTTCATTCTGCTAGTTTTGGCCAAGTATGGACCCTCAATCAAATTGACCTTTAGCCTAGAGACTCATCAACTTGGTTAATCCTTAGGACCCTCAACCTGCAAGACCTTGAGCATGGTTCATACTTAGCCTAGTTTATATTTAATCAGCATGGTTCATACTCGGCCTAATTGACCCTTAGCTTGGTCAACTTCAACCCCTTCAAAAGGCTCACCTTGCTTTCAATAATTAAACCCTGATGCACCAACAAGGGCCATTCCTCAAAGATCCTCGGCCCCAACCAATCCTCGGTCCCCAACATTAGCAAGAGAACTAGGCTTGTTCCAGGACCCATGAGCCTAAGAAGAGGGAAATGCCTTAGTAAAAACATTCCTAGACAACCACAATAAAATAAATAATTGATGTTCATTTCTATGCATGATCGAGATATTATATTCTATAATTTCTAGCAAGCCCTCTTAATCAAGAGGGATGTGATCCTTTCTGGGTGACAATTCCTATCACCATTAAGAGGGGATACTAACAACATAAATAAGATAAATATTCTAATTAATGAGAGGCAGATATTCTTGGCAAATAAAATGGCTCGTTGCCAGACTCTTTGACAAAAACTGGCAGGCCAGTTACTTCTCATAAACACCCATTAGATATTTCTGCATTTCCAAAATATCCACTCTATCTACCTTTGAAAGGGGGCTCCCTGAGAGCCCCTAGGTATGCTCTCATTTTTACAAAGCTCTCTCTATATATTTCTTTCATTATTCTTCCATTTAATTTCTTTCTATTATTGGCTTGTTTACTAACTTAAGCATTGGAGTGCCTGTATCATGACCACCCTGATAGGCTTTTTTATAGGTACGATCATGAGCGCACCCCCTTCAACAACCTCTGGTGTACATGTTAGAAACAACATCAACATATTGTATTATAGTTTAAATAAATAAATAAATATATAAAATATATAAAATAGGATGAAATGAATGTTATTCCATTCTTCTAGCTTGACAGTTCCTCCCATTATTTAGTACCATCTCCTGCAACCCATCGGACCGTCATCTTCAAGCCTGGCACCGGCATTGGCAAATCTAAACTAATCGGATCATGTTCACTAGTGGGGTTCCTCCTCTCAATCACCAGAAATCAATGGAAAGCTTGAGAAGAGATAGGCGATTGGCTGATTAAAGTTTTCAATGACCGTTAACTGAGGGTTGGACAATGGATTAATGGCAGTCAAGACAAGGCCACCAATAGTTGGGATGGGCTAGCCTTAGGGTTGGAAGAAATAAGAGCACCGAAGCGATGGGTTTGGTTTCTCCGCTACCCAAGAGGATAAAATTGAGCCACCATTTTGGACATGCCAGTAATCTATAGAAGGCCACCAGCGATCGTGGTTGGTTGATGATCCATCAACAGAGTCTTTCCAAGGAAGAAAGGATGCTGGCAATGGGTTTCGATGGTAATTGGAAAGAGAAATAACATTTTTGGCTCTTCCTTCTCCAGCTGCTCCTAGTCCATATGTGGCTAGTGAGAAGGTCACCGGGGGCCAGGAGATGGCCGTCGGAGATCTGGATGGGCCATTGGTCCTCAGGTGGGAAGAAGCATAGAAGGGAAGTAGCCATTAATGGTGTCTTCCCTCTCTATTGAATAGTAAATCTAAAGGGAGGAAGAAGGTAAGTTAAATGAGTTTAATGGATTTGGATTCCAGGTTTCGGGTTTCAACCTGTTTAAAACCTAGATCCATTAATTAATTTAGTTAAGTCCAATTGTTAAATAGACCAAACACAATCGTATTGGGTTAGTTTTAATTTAGACTAAGAAGAAATTTTCATTTGAGCCCCTATAAAGTTTTAAATTATATATGGGTCCAAACTAAAATTACATTTAGATCCATGCTAGTTTTTGATAGATTTCATTTTATAGAAAGCCCCCTATATTATTTTTTATTTATAGTTTAATCTTTTATTATTGATTTTTGTTAAAATCATTTTAACTTACTCGTTTTACATTCAATTTGAGCAAATTTTTAGTGGTTGGACTCGTGATTGTTTGAAGAATATGTGGGTCATGTTCTTCATACATGGTAAAATATTTAAATAATTTATAAATTATTTACATGTAATTTTACTTACTATAATATTATTCAAGTGTGTTTTCGTGTAGCCCCAAAAGATTCAGAGTATTCCATGAATTTTGAGTAGCTGAGTCATTGAAAGTTAATGATTTTCTCTCTTATTATATTTTAAAATTATATAAAAGTATGTCTATTATAGTTGACTAAAAGGTGAATATAATTAGATACAAAATTAATAGTTATAGGTAGACTAACTTGAATTTTATAAAGACGGGGAGTTCTATACCCAAAGATAGGAATAATCTTAGATTTTTATAATTATAGTTGGTTAAACCACTGAAAGTATAACTAATATGATGGATCATAATTTAAACATAAATTATATATTTATGTCATAATTGCATTCTTACTTACATATTTCATATTATTGTTGATTATAAAATTTTTTATATTTATAATTTATGTAATGCATGTTTTAGCATTATTATATTCAAATTTATAATTAAATTAGTTGTAATACTTATTATATGCTATAACTCTTGCTCCAAGATATTTTATAGTTATATAATAAGTGTTATTGACAAAATTATTTTTTTAAAATCTGCATCATGGTAGTAACTATATGGGTATTCTTTTATTTATAGTTATAACTCCTACTTTACTCTTATCACATACTAAATGGATCAAATTATTTTGATTGGCATGAATAACTTCTCATTATTTTAGAATGCATATACTCAGATTTTGCCCTTCATAAGCCTTAGCCGATCGACTTACTCCCACTAGTTCTCCTGATTAAAAGGAATTATATAAAAATATTATTCTAATAGATTGTCTATCATGATCATTAAGAGCTTTATAGTAAGAGAAATTAAGAGATTTATTCCTGATAACGAATTGATCTCTGAATATCTTTTCTTTGTAGAATAATGGTTTACCAAGTCAAATAAAGTCTTAGTTGATACTTTAATGAGCAAGTTAATCTCTAAGAAATATGATAGAATTTCTGGAGTGCGAAAGCATATTATAAAAATGCATGATATAGCTAAAAAATTAAATAAATTAGAAATAATAGTATTTGAAAACTTCATTATCCAGTTTGTTCTCAATTCTCTTCCATCATAATTTACTTAATTTAAAATTTATTATACATACTTAAGGAACCATGGTTAATGAATGAGCTCATCTTCCAATATGTGCAAGAGGAAGAAAGATTGAAGTAGAAAGGGATCCTAATTATTCACATGATTTTTGAAAAGCATCATAAAAGAAAGAAAGTAAAGAAAGAAAATAAAAGATCGAGTAATTTACCAAAGAAAGGTTAACACAAATTGAAATATTTCTTCTATAATAATGAGGGATACATCAAGATGGATTATGAGAAAAGAAGGAAATGGTTCAAAAATAAAGATATTCCCTTATCACTTATCTATTTTAAAACTAATTTTATTGATATTCCTTCTAATACTTGGTGGATTAATTCGGTATTGCAATTAATATTTCTAATTCATTACAGGAATTTCATCCAAGCCAGAAACCAAATGATAGAGAACAGTGGATCTTTATGAAAAACTGGATGAAGTCTAATGTTATTTCAGTTGGAACTTACAGATTTATTGCAAATTCTGGCTTCCAATTAGATCTACATGATATCCTTTATATTCCTTCAGTATATAGGAATTTAATTATTTTAGCAAAACTTGATTTAGAAGGTTTTTCATTTATTTTGGTTGGTATTGAGATATTGTGCAATGGATTATATAAAATAAATTTAGATTCTTATGTTGCACAATCTTTACTTATTTTGAGTGTCAATATTGGAATAAAATATGGTATTATGAATAAGAATTCTTCGATATTGTGGTATAGATGATTAGATTACATATCAAAAGAAAGAATAACTAGATTGGTTAAGGAATATGTTTTACCAAATCTAGATTTTAGTAATTTTAATATGTGCATCAATTATATTAAAGAAAAATAAATTAAAAATCATAAAAGCATGCTACTAGAAATCAAGAGCTCTTAGAATTGATATATACCGATATTTGTAGCTATCTATTACCTTATTTTATAGGGCAAAGATATTTCATCACTTTTATTAATGATTTTTCATATTATGATTATGTTTTCCTATTATATGAAATTCTAAAACTTTGAAAGCCTTTAAGGTATATGAAGTTGAAGTATAAAATCAACAAGATAGAAAAATGAAGGTTGTGAGATTTGATAGGAGTGGTGAATATTATGGTACATATGATGAATCTGGCCGTAATCCTAAACCTTTTGCTAACTTGAACAGTATGATATTGTAGCACAATATACCATACCTAAAAATTTTTAATAAAATAGTGTGGTCGAAAAGCATAATCATACTTTAATAGACATAGTAAAGAGTATGATAAGTAATTTCTCATTACCCTTGTATTTATGGGAAAAAGACTTGAAACCTCTATGTAATCCTAAATCACATTGCTACTAAATCCATTCCTAAAACTCCTTTTGAGTTATGAATGGGTAGAAAATATTATTTAGTGCATCTATATATTTGGGATTGTCCTGCAGAAGCTCGACTATAAACCCATAAGAAAAAAAGATCCCAGAACTATTATTTATTATTTAATTGAGTATCCAGAAAGGTCAAAGAGTTTTAAATTTTATTATCTATCATACATCACTAAAATTGTTAGAACTGGAACTACTAGATTTATTAAAGATGGTGATAATAATGGGAGTGGTGAACCTATAATATGGTATTAAAGGAAATAAAAAAAAATTTTATTACCGTAACATCCAAAGATGTTCAACATGAAACTATTTATCTTGAAATTATGGAACATCAATTGGTGGTTGATACACCACCTCTCGAATAGCCTGCCAATGAACCTAACTTGATTAAAAGTAATCATATAATACTGAACCTAGAGTATTACGGAGATCTGCTAGAATTAGAAGATCGACTATAGATGATTATATTGTTTACTTACAAGAATAGAATTATAATATTGGAATTAAGAATAATCCAACCTCATTTAAGGATGCCATGAATAGTGATGATTCTGAACTTTAGTTAGATACCAGAAAAGATGAGATAGAATCTATGGATAAAAATCAAGTATGGAAACTTGTCAATTTGCCTGAAAAGTTCAAGTCTTTTGGTCGTAAGTAGATTTTTCAAACCAAATGGGACTTCAAAGGTTATATCAAAAGATATAAGGATAGATTTATAGCAAAAGCATTCACTTAAAAAGGAGGACATTGATTATTTTAAAACATATTCTCCTATTTCTAGAAAGGATTCACTCAGAATCATTATGGTATTAGTAGCTGATTTTGATTTAAAGCTACACTAAATGAATGTCAAGACTGCATTCTTAAATGAAGATTTATAGAAAAATATGTATATGGAATAGCCAGAAAGGTTTTTGGTACAATAAAATAAAAGATTGGCATATAAATTAAAGAAATTCATATATGGTCTTAAATAAGTCTTCAGGCAATGGTACTTAAAGTTTAATAATATCATTTCTTCCTTCGGATTTAAAAAAATATTACTGATCAATGTTTATATCTAAAGGTGAGTGAAAGTAAGCTTATATTTTTAGTTCTATGTGGATGATATCTTACTAGCCAATAGTAATTTAAATCTCTTGTATGAAACTAAAATATTTCTTTTCAAACATTTTAATATAAAAGATATGAAAAACACTTCTTATATTCTTGGTATAGAAATATGTCATAATAGAAGTAAGCGGTTATTTAGTTTATCTCACAAGAATTATATTACTAGCATCCTAGAAAGATTTGGAATGTCAAGCTGCTTATCAAGTGAAGTACCAATTATTAAGGATGATAAATTCAGTAAATTTTAGTATCCCAGAAATAAGATCGAGAGAAATTAGATGAAAGATATACCCTATATATCTACAGTAGATAGTTTGATATATGCTCAAGTATGTACTCATCATGATATTAGTTTTGCTCTAAAAATACTTGATAGATATCAAAGTGATTCAAGTATAGACCATTAGCAAGCTATCAAGAAGGTGATGCACTATCAAGAAGCTATCAACAAGCCAATATTAATCATGCTCACTTATAGAATGACTGATTAGTTTAGAGGTGATCAATTATTTAGATGCAGATTATGCTAGTTTTCTAGATATCTGGAAGTCTATATCATGCTATATTTTTCTGTTGGCTGGTACAACAATTTTATAGAAGAGCGCAAAATAGTGCATTACTACCTGCTTTACTATAGAAGTTGAATATATAAGCTACTATGAAGCTTCCCCATATGCTCTATGCTGCGAAAATTCATTCCAGGGTTACGAGTTATGGATTCTATTTTTAAACTGCTGAGAATTTATTGTGATAATTCTATTATAGTTTTGTTCTCCAATAGTGGCAAGATTATTAATGCAAACAAGCATATTAATGTTAAGTATCTTATAATAAATGAGAGAATTAGTAAGTATCAAGTATCTATTAATCTTATTGGTACTGCTTGTATGATAGCTGATCTATTGATTAAAGATTTAGTGTCTAATATTTTTAAAGAAAATATAAAACTTATGGATATTTGTCATTAAAATATTTAATTTATAATAGATACTTATTTAAAGATCTCTTAATAGTTTAATGATTATTATTACTTCTTTATAATTATTATACATTATGGTTGACTTCTGTCAAAATTAAAGTAAATAGAAGAGTCATTTATATGTATTAAAATAGAATCTTTATGATAGGTGTTGCCGCCAAGATCGTTGTGGCCCGTAGCTGCTGTCAGCATCGGATCGTCCCTCGTCTCTTCGGGACCGGCCTGCTCTTTGGGACCTGCAAAACAGAGTTAGAGATCCGGGTCGGGGATTCCGGCAGGGGCACTCCGACGGTCAAGTTAGTGATGATCCAGGGAAACAGATTCTCCTGGTCGAGCCCCTGAGATGGACTCCATGCTAGGAGGAGTGAATTATGTGTGAGAAAGGTGCAAGTGAGTCAGAAAAAGTAGTGGCCGGGATAAACAGGAGTTAGATGGCTGTATCCGGGCGACCCTTCCCGTGGATCTTCGGTAGCCTTGAATTCTCAGTCTCCTTGGTGGTTCTCCTGTATGGCCCCTTCCCTCTTACTTGCTTGAGTGTTTCTTGCTTACCTCCCCGTTGGGGCTGTCGATGGCTCTTTTAAGTCCAGGTGGTTCTGAACGCCTACCTCAAGATCTTCCCTATGTCAGCAGATGCGTGCGACGGTGTTCCGTGCTGTGGACGGGACATCTTCCTTGGTTCGTGATAAGGGAACCTACCATGCGCTCTAACATTCCTTCCGGTCGCTCCATTTTGGAAAACTTGGCAGGGCCTCGATCGGGAAACAGTCATCCCTGGGATTCGATTCTCTTGATTGACTTCCTCTTTCGGGTGGTGCAGACGATCAGTGGAGAGCGCGGCATCTCGATCAAGGAGCTTCCTCCTTTTCTGGTGTAAGTGGCAGCTGGGGGCGATCATCATGGCCTGGTGGGTGCTTCCTTACAGTCCTTGGGCGGCTCATCGGCATCCAAGGAGGACGGCGTCACCCCTTTTGTTGCTGGTGCCTTCGCCCGAGGTGGAGATCGAACTGGAGAGGTGGGGCTCGACTTCGATCTAGGGGGCCTGACTTTGAGGGGCTCGATCTTGAAGGGGCTCCACCTGGTGGAGGAGGGCTGAGCTCGACTCCGGACCAAGGGGCTCAACTTCGAGGGAGCTCGACCTGGCGGAGAAGGGTAGGGCTCGACTCCGATGGGCTTGACCTCGAATGGGGTCCACCTAGCGGAGGAGGGCTGGGCTCGACTCCAGACCAAGGGGCTCAACTTCGAGGGGGCTCGACCTGGCGGAGGAGGGCAGTGCCTGACTCCAAGGGGCTCGACCTCGAAGGGGCTCTACCTAGCAGAGGAGGGCTGGGCTCGACTCTGGACTAAGGGGCTCGACTTCGAGGGGGCTCAACCTGGCGGAGGAGGGCAGGGCGCGATTCCAACCCAGAGGGCTCGATCTTAGAGGGGCTCGACCTGGCGAAAAAGGGCAGAGCTTGACTCCGGACTAGGGGGCTCGACCTTGGAGGGGCTCAATCTGGCGGAAGAGATCTCTCGGCTCCGGCCTAGGCATCCCGATCTTGCGGGAGCCGACCTGGCGGAGGACAGAACTTAGCTTCGACAGGCTGCCCCGACATTCTGAAAGAGCTCGGCTCGACAAAGGAGTCTGAGGAGGAGTGTCCGTCATGGCAGCTTTCTCTGACATGGCATCTGACAGGGATTACTGTCAGCGTTCTGCCATATCATTTGCCCCTACTCCCGAGTCCCGTTCGTGTGAGGTGCTCGGGGCGAAGGAAGTAAATGCAATGCTGATGTGAAAAGGTGAGAATCCGACGTAATGATGGCCATGATTATCGGTGCTTCATGAAGCGATTTCTCCGGCCTATCCGGGGGAGTATCGTGGACACGTCTGAGGAGTAGTTATTACGGGCATAGAATTCAGAGCGGCCATAGTCAAAACACAATGCCAGCCTTGTCGATTGATGACACGTGGCGTAGATCCATCGATGGGGGAGCTGCAACGGTACAGTTGGGTGCTGGTCACTTCAAAAAAAAAGGCAATCTTTTCCAAAACATATCTTCTTTCAAATCTTGCATGCCTGCCATCGTACCGAAGTTCTTCTTTCGCTCCCCCGGCTATCTTTGTCTTCCCAGGTTCATCTGGTTAATCTCCTTTCTCTTCATCCCGGTCGAGTAGAGACTTCCTTCTAGGGCTAGGTTCTTCCCTGGACTCCTGTGCGCCTCCTCCTGTCTCCTTCTTTCTCTCGATCTTCTGCCTTCATCTTCTTCTCAATGCCCCGCTTCTGTCCGAACTTCCGCCCCACAACCAACCAGGGTGAGGCCGGGCCTTCTAGGCCGAGGCCACCTTCCTCTTCTGATGAGGATTGAGGACTTGGCATGCTTCGAGCTTAGCAGAAGACCCACGTCTAGAGGGATAGTGATTAGGGAACTTGCATATTCTCCTCCACCTCGTCCCCTCCTTATACCTGGACCTGTTCCTGAACCTCCCCAGTCGACAGGTCTTGGTGGGATTGCTTTGGTGATCACTACCACAGAGCTCGCGACCATCCGGAGACCTATGGTGTCCCGAAATCCGTCCAGCTCTCGGTCCCTCAACCGGGGGAGCGGGTCACCTCCAATGGCCCGTGCCGGATCGCCCTTTATGAGGAAACTCTCGCAGGAGGCCTCCGATTCCCATTCCATCCATTTTTTCTTTCTGTTTTGAACAACTACCGCCTTGTTCTTGCTCAACTCATCCCAAACGCCATTAAGACAATCTTCTGTTTCATTATTTTATGTCACTTTCACGGGATAGTTGCCTATTTTTCTTTGTTCAGGATCTTTTTTATCCTGAAACACTACCCCACTAAGGAGGGGTGGTGGTCTCTTTCTTCCTGCCCAAAAGGCATTAGGTTCGAACTCCCCTCTTGCATCAAAGGGTGGAAGAGTAGATACTTTTTTGCCTTGGTTGAGGGGTTGACTGGGTTTGGAGCGACCCAGATCAGTCCCTTAACTGGAATTTTGTGATCGAGGCAACCGACCAGGAGGTATATGACTAGCTTCGTTCTGTTCATATCCCTTCACTCGAGGTCCTGCTGTTAGAGCAGAATCTCTTCGAGGCCGAGGTCATCTCAATACAAGCATTCGGTGAGTTCGGCTCGAACATCATTTCCTTCCATTTTTTTAAACTCAGAACTGATGTCTTCTTTCTTGGTGCAGGCATGAAATTCTTCCTGGACGAGCTCCTCTCATTCTTCGAGGAGAGGGGCCAAACGGAGGGTGTCGGTGAGCCCCCTTCGAAAAGGGCTCGAGTAGATGATGGTGCGAGGGCCGTACCTGCCATGCCAGTCAAGCCTGCTCTCGAGCTGAGCGGGAGGGTTGCCGAACCCATCCCTGAGCCTCCGAGGCAGCACGATCTGCTCCCGACCCCAAAAACTAAAGTGGTCGCTCGGGCAAGATCCGCTGCCGCTGTTGCTGCGATGGTGCCTCCCTCTCCAGAAATTATCGAGGTCGAGGAGGATAAAGAGCCGGAAAGGGTGGGGCCGACATCGGCGGTGCCGTCTAAATCAGTGTCGAGACCTCAGCCTGCACCAGAAGCTTCAACTGTTGATGGGGCAGGTAACCCCGTACAGGTGGTGAGCAAGAAAGACATGGACTACCATCGTGTTGACCCCTAAAGTGATTTTGATGATAACAAAATATTGGAGCATACATTTGGTTATCTAACAACTCTTCAAATGATTGACAAGTTTTTGTATGACAACTACATTGACATACTTTCTAAATCCTACAATCTTTATTGCGTTGTGTTGAGTTGTAAAGTGTTTAGAATATTGTAAAGAAAAACCCAACAAAAATTTCCTACTTAAATCAAGATAAAGGGTTACTTCTAGTAGTTTTCAAGTTTCAATTTTTCTTGATTTTATTGTAAGAAGATCTTGAAGAAGTCTTCAAAGCTTGGCACAAGTGTTCTAGAAAATTGAATTTGATCTGGCTGAAGAACAATTCTCGAGCCGACTGGATGGAGGAACCAGCCGACTCTGGCACTGGCACAGGAAAGAAGTTCTCTGGCACACAGATCCAGCCGACTGGTACCAAGGCCCAGCCGACTCGTCCAGAATATGGTTGAGAACGTTCTGAGATTCTCAGGGATCCGAGCTGACTGCATTTTAGCCTAGCCGACTCGTCCAGAACTTAGTTAAGAATGCTCTGAGTGCCTCTGGGATCCGAGCCGACTAGAATTCAGCCAAGCCGACTCATCCAGAGTGAACCAATTTCTCAATTGTGGAACCTAACCGACTGGCATTCAGCCCAGTTGACCCGAACTTGAACCGAGCCGACTCGAAGATTGTTCGAGCTGACTGGAATAACAGGGTCACCTCCAACAGCTAGTTCCAGTTTACTATTTTTGAATTCCAAAAGTGCTCCAACGGTAACCTGTCACCTCCCAATGGTTTACAACGTTCAAAATCAAGGGAAGGCAGTTGAAGTCTCTATAAATAAGATATGAGAACATTTTTGGAGAGACTAATGAGTTAATGAACATTTATTGAACACTTATTGAAGTTAGAAGAGAGAGAGCACTTGAGCTTTGAAGTCAGCCTTCAAGCATTCACCAACTCTTACCAGAAGCTTGAAGCACCTTTTGAGGAAAGCAAGGAAGCCATTGAAGTGCATTGAAGAGCATTCAACTGAGCTTCACTCGAGCTGCATTGGCAACCACCAGACAACAGAGTTTGTCATTATTGTTGCTTGTTTATTCTATTTTTATAATATTTGGGTTATTAGTGAGCCCGGTTGTAAAAACCAAATAGGTTTCTTTGGTGAGCCTTTTTTAAAACCAAAGTGTAGAGGTTCTAGGTGAGCCTGTAAAAGTCTAGTGTGGATTTCTTTGGTGAGCCCGGTTTAAAAATCAAAGTGTAGAGGTTGGGATTGTGAGCCTGTAAAACAATCCGACTGTATTCCGGTTTGGGGGATATAGTGAAAATCCCGAGTGGTGAACATGGATAGTGGACGTAGGAGCTGGGTTGCTCCGAACCACTATAAACCTGCCTTGTTTGTGTTGTACTTGATTTACTTTTTAACTTCTGCATTTATTCTCTGATTAACATAGCACTTACCACTAAAAGGAATTACTTGTGCACATACTTGCAAAAATTTTGTAATTTCCAATTCACCCCCCTCTTGGGAAAAGCCACTTGGGCAACACATTGGGTGCCCTTCAAGCTGGCACCAAACATTTCCCTGGTCAAGGACCTGACCCTTGCCGAGCGAATGATGGACTTTGCCATCCAATCATGCGACCGGCGGGAGAAGGCCGGGAATCTTCTGGGCGATGCCAGCAGCACTACTTTCTCCCACCTCTTCACTGTAAGTACTTCCCTACCTTGCCTCGCTCCCTTCTCCTTTTCTCGTCTTTGCGACTGACACCCTCTTCGATGCAGCTCGGCGCGGAGCTTTTGCTCATTAGGGACTTCTGCCGCACTTGGGCCAGGAGGGACAGGGAGAGAGAGGCGAAGCTCGAATCCTCGAAGACTGAGCTGAGGTGGATGAGTGACGAGGCCTGGGAGGCCAATATGAGGATCAAAGGGCTCCAGGGCGAGGTTGCGAGAGCCGAGCAACTTTCGAAGGAGCTTGAGGAGAAGCTCAAAGCCAAGGGATTCAGGCTGAAGGAGCTTGGAGCTGAGTTGGAGGCGACAAAGGAGCAGGCCGCCTCCGCTAAGAAGAAGGTCGCAACTGCTGAGCAGAATGCCGCCAGAGCAGAGGGGAAGGTCTTCGTGGCAATCAGCTTTGCAGAGGCTATGAAGGAGGCAGCCGAGGTGGTCCGTCGGGCAGAGGCTACCGGAAAGGAGGCGGTCGAGGCGATCCGCCAGGCAGCGGCTGCCAGGAAGGAGGCGGCCAAGGCAGTGGCCAATTATAAGGCTTCCCCGGAGTTCAAGCTTGACTTCAAGGAGGCGGCGACAAACTCCTTCTTCAAGGGGTTCGCGTACTGCCAATCCCTACTGCGCGGCCTTCTCTCGGACAAGCAGATGGCCGGCCTCTGCCTTCCGGGCACCATGGGAAGGACATCTTCAACTCCCGCACTGACGGAGGTAGAGGAGCGTGCAACTACGGCTGCACCGACCCCATCGGTGGTGGCGGCTGAAGGAGAGGCCTTGACCCCGGAGGCCGAAGAGGGTGAGACCTTGCCTGGGCACCGTTCGGGAAAGGCACTGGCTGAGTAGAGTAAGGGTCCATAGTAGCTGTAACCCCTTTCTTCTTTGTTTTCGACCTGGGCTGCCCAGCATGTCGGGGCCCAGGATCAATGTATCATTTTGCCAAGTAGTAACAAAAATATTTTTTGCCCAACTCGGCTTGTCTGTTCTTCTCTTTGTTTGTATCTTTGTATTGCAAGTATCTCCTTTCCACTTCTCAATCATCTGGATGCATGTACCTGTGCGGGCACACGGCCCTGAAGTACCAAGTGCCCGGGTGACCCTTCCCACAGATCCCCGGATAAGTAAAAAGGTGAGGGAGGAGTTCTTGACCTGCTTGGTCATGCCTAGCTTGGGGGCGAAGTGATTGTGAAGATCCCTCTGCTTTGCTCGATGACAGGAAGCTTGGGTCCCGGTGTCGGAGTTGGGTCCAGTCTCTGGGCTTTCGCGTGCCAGACCTGGGGCCGGGCAATGATTCCCCTACAAGGCAAAAAGGATTTGCACTAGGAGAATCTTTATTATTAGTGAGGAGAGACCTTACATTACTGATGCTGGAGAGTTGGGCTCCGGGCTTGAGTACCCGGGAGCTGGGCTCCATGCTTGAATGCCAGAGAGCTGGGCTCCGAGCTTCGGTGCCGTAGAGCTGGGCTCCAGGCTTCGGTGCCGGAGAGCTAGGCTCCGGGCTTCGGTACCGGAGAGTCATGGAATTCGAGCTTGGGTGCCGGAGAGCTGGGCTCCAAGTTAGAGTGCCAGACCTTGGTCCGGGCGATGATTCCCCTACAAGGCAAAAAGGATTTGCACAAGGAGAATCTTTATTATTAGTAAGGAAAGACCTTACATTACTGATGCCGGAGAGCTGGGCTCCGAGCTTGAGTGCCGGAGAGCTAAACTCTGGGCTTGAGTACCGGGGAGCTGGGCTCTATGCTTGAATGCTGGAGAGCTGGGCTCCAAGCTTCGGTGCTGGAGAGCTGGGCTCTGGGCTTGAGTACCGGGGAGCTGGGCTCTGGGCTTGAATGACGGAGAGTTGGGCTCCGGACTGGAGTGCCGGAGAGCTAAGCTCCGGGCCTGAGGGCCAGAGAGCTGGATTCCGGGTTAGAGTGCCAGAGATTTGGACTCCTGGTTTCGATGTCGGAGAGATGGGCTCCAGGTTAGAGTGCCGGAGAGCTGGACTCCGGGCTTGAGCATGCCATACCTTGGACTGGGCGGCGATATCCATTACTCGTGCCGAAGAGCTGGGCTTTGGGCTTGAGCATGCCAGACCTTGGGCCGAGCAACGATATCCCTGCAAGGAAGAGAATGATTTGCGTAAAAGAAAATCTTTATTATTATTAGGAGGAAGCCTTACACTACTGATAATATATTCTCAGATTGCATGCATTCCATGTTCGTGGAAATCTGGCACCATCCAGATCCTCAAGATAGTAGGCTCCATGTGGAAGAACTTCGACCACCTTGTAGAGGCCCTCCCAGTTTGATGAGAGCTTGCCGTACTCCCGGGGTTGAGATCTTTGGCTTGGTGTAGCACCAGGTCACCAGGTCAGAAGACCTTTGGCCTTACCCGTGTGTTGTAGTACCGGGCCACTCGTTGCCAGTATGCTGCCATCCAAAGTTGAGCTTTATCCCTAGTTTCTTCAAGAAGGACCAGGTTGAGTAGGAGGCACGTCGGATTCTCCGCTTCGTCATACTGCTGTACCCACAGTGTGGGCATACCGAGCTCAACTGGAATGACAATCTCAGTGGCAAGACAAGGTTGAAAGGCGTTTCATCCATCGCTTCTGGGCATTGTGTGGTAGGCCCATAGAACACTTGGGAGTTGCTTTACCCACCTGCCCTTGGCCTGGTCCAGCCTGATTTTGAGTCCTTGAAGGATGGTTCGATTGGTTATCTCGACTTTCTCATTTGTCTTGGGATGAGCTACCGAGGTGAAGCGATGTTGGATGCCATGCTCGGCACAGAATCCTTCGAACTCCCGGTTGTTGAACTGCCATCCATTGTCGATGATGATGCAGTGGGGGAGTACGAAGCGGTAGATGATTGATTTCCAGAAAAACCGGCGGACCTTGGCTTCCGTGATCCGTGCTAGTGGCTCTGCTTCCACCCACTTGGTGAAGTAGTCAATAGCCACCGGCAAAAATCTCCGCTACCCCGGTGTAGGGGAAAATGGCCTTAAGATGTCCATTCCCCACTGGGCAAAAGGCCAAGGGACGAAGAGCTGGGAGAGCAGCGCCGTCGATTGATGCTGTATGTCAGTGTGGTGCTTGCATCTGTCGCACTTCTTCATGAAGTCGGCGGTGTTCTCCCTCATGGTCTCCCAGAAGTACCCCTGGCGGAGAGCTTTGTATGCCAGCATCCTTCCTCCCACATGGTTCTTGCAGAGGCCTTCATGTATCTCTTGGAGTATGAAGGCTGCCTCTGCAGGTCTCAGGCACTTCAAAAGCGGATAGGAGTAGGATTGGCGGTAAAGCTACCCTTCCATCAAGACAAACCGGGAGGCTTTCTTCTTGATGAGGCTGGCTTCCGTGCGGTCCTCCGGTAAGGTGCCATCGATGATGTATCTGTTGAGGAATGAGACACCTCGCTCAACTCCGTGGAATGCTCTGGATCGACTTGATGCTGCCATGGCCATGAAAGGAACCTCACTAGGGAAGGATTGGGGCACACCATCTTCTCCCGTCACGGAGGTGTGCCCCTATGGGGCTGCCAATGATAGAGAGAACCAGAGAGAGGGAGAGAGAAGAAATCAAGAATTGGAAAGAAAGAGCACTCCGGCTCACTTCTTGCTACCCCTTCCTGGACCTCTCGTACAAGATATATATATAACCTTGAGTCAACATGACTCAGCCCAACAAAACTCTCTCTCCCCCCCAGGCCAACACATGAGATCTAAACATGTCAGAAGAGTCAACTCGAATAGACCTCGAGCTGACTCGACCAGACCATGAGTCGACTCGAACAGACCTCGAGCCGACTCGACCAGAACTCAAACTTGCTATCGACCTGCAGGAATTAACTCCTCCATAGTCCAAGCCGACTCCAACCTCAAGATCTCCAAATCCAGATCTCGAGCATCCTGGAACACCTCCAGGAAATGCTTGGCTTGCCTCCAAGCATCCAAGGATTACCTCCAGCATCCCTGCCATGGTCTCCCAAGTCTCTCCAAAGCTTAGAAGCACCACACAAATCCCAACAGTATCTGATGTACCTGTCCATCCAACTCGGCTCCGGGGTAACTTGCTGCACCTCCCCTGGGGCTTCGTAGCTTAGATTGTCGAGGTACTCGATATAGGCACGCCCCAGTGATGAGTTCGGTAAGGTTGCGAGTCTCGATAGTGTATCCGCGCGAGCATTCGAGATGCTGAAATGTCGGAAACCTACCGTGCTTGAGCGAACTCGTTCAAAGTACTTCATCATCTAGGGATCTTTGGCTTCATATTCTCTGGAGATTTATCCGACCACCAGTTGGGAGTGGGTAAATACTTTCAGGCTTTGCATGCCCAGCTCGTGAGAGATCCTGAGCCCACGAGGAGTGCCTCGTACTCCGCTTGGTTGTGTGTCGTGGCGAATTTGAAGAGAAGAGCACATTCTGCCATGATCCCATCGCTATTGGCGAGGATGAGGCATGCTCCGCTCCCGCCGGTGTTGGACTCGTCGTCGACGTGGAGGATCCAGGGCTCCTCCTCTGCTCCGGGCTCAACTTGATACTCTGGGATTATCTGCTCTGGCTCCTCGGTGAGCCTCGTGCACTCGACTAGGAAGTCGGCTAGGACTTGGGCCTTCTGTGACGACCTCGACCGATATGCGATGTCGAACTCGCTCAGCATCAAGGACCACTTAGCCAGCCGCCTAGAGATTTCGGGGTGGCTAAGTATGGTCCTCAACAGCTGATCCATCATGACCGTGATGGGATGTGCTTGGAAGTACAGCCTGAGATGCTTAGCATACATTATTAGAGCAAAAATGAGTTTCTCGGAGCGAGTATACTTGATCTCCGCGAGAATTTTGCTGGTATAGTATACTGGCTTCTGGGATCTATCCTCGTCTGCATGGATGAGGACCGAGCTGATGGCCCCAGGTGTGACTGCCAGGTAGAGTAGGAGCTCTTCTCCTTCCTCCAATCTTGAGAGTAGCGGTGGAGTCGCCAGGAACTTCTTCAATTCTTCGAAGGCCATCCTGCACTCCTCTGTCCAAGTGAAGTCGTACATCTTGCACAGTGCCTTGAAGAAGGGAAGGCAGTGGTTAGCCGATCTCGAGATGAACCGACTCAAAGCTGCAATCTGGCCCTTAGGCCTGGACCTGCTTCTTGGATGTCGGGTGCTCCTTGTCGACGATCACCTGGACCTTCTCCGGGTTTGCTTCAATGCCCCTCTGGGTGACCATGAAGCCAAGAAATTTTCCTGCCGCCACTCAGAAGGTGCACTTTGCTGGGTTCAGCTTCATCTGGTATTTCTAGAGATTTTGAAAAGCTTCAACGAGGTCGGCAACGTGGTCCAAGCTTGGCTTGCTCATGACAAGCATGTCGTCCACGTACACCTGCATGTTCCGGCCAATTTGGTCTTTGAAGACTCTGTTGACCGACGTTGGTACGTGGCCCCAACATTTTTCAGACCGAAGGGCATCATCCTATAGCAGTACGTCCCTCGGTTGGTGATGAAGGCGGTGTGCTCCTCGTCCTCCGGGTGCATCTGGATCTGATTGTATCCGGAGAATGTATCCATGAAGGAGAGTAGACGGTGCCCCGAGGTGGCGTGCACCAACTGGTCAATCTTCGGTAAAGGAAAACTGTCCTTTGGACATGCCTTGTTGAGGTTGGTGTAGTCTACACAGATCCTCCATTTGCCATTACTCTTCTTTGCCATCACTACATTTGCTAGCCAGCTCGAGTATTACACCTCCCGAACGAAGTCGGCAGTGAGAAGTTTGTCCACTTCCTCATTGATCATCGCCTGCCTCTCCGGGGCAAAGCTTCTCTTCTTCTGCCGAACTGACCGGTGCTTTGGGTCAATACTCAGCTTGTGGGTGATGATGTCAGGGAAAATACCTGACTTATCTGCCACTGTCCAGGTGAACACATCTGCATTTGCCCGAGGAACTCCAACAGGTGGGCCCTCCTTTCATCTTGCAGTTGGGCCCCAATTGCACCGTCTTCTCCTGGTTAGCTCCGAGCGGATAAGACAGCAGGCACTCGATCGAGCCACCCCTAGGATCTTGCACCCATTTGTTGAGATCGTCCATGCTGGGGTTATCCTTGGGGACCTTGGCCCCAGGGACAGTCTGGAGATAATGTTGTACCGGCCGAGGTGCCCTCCTCATTTTTCCGACATTG
Source organism: Areca catechu (assembly GCA_021397845.1). Taxonomy (NCBI): domain Eukaryota; kingdom Viridiplantae; phylum Streptophyta; class Magnoliopsida; order Arecales; family Arecaceae; genus Areca; species Areca catechu. The sequence continues at coordinate 26,160,315 of CM038047.1, read as the reverse complement.
TAGGGGGTGGGGAACTGTACCAACAATCGCTTTTATGAAAATGATGGTGTCGAGCAGGTGGAGCCCAGGTCAGTCAAGAATCACGTTATAGGCTGAGGGAAGCTTAACAACCATGAAGGTCATCATAACAATGCTCTGCCAAGGTGGGGTCTCGGCGATAACTGGGAGAGTGATTTCTTCCTCAACCCTTACAGAGTCCCCCGTGAAGCTGACAAGGGGAGCATGCACAGGTCTGAGCTGAGCGAAGGACATGTTCATTATGGAGAAGGCATCATAAAAAAGGATATCAGTCAAGTTTCCACTATCGACCATAATCCGTTTTACAGGATGCTTCGCGATCATCATCTCGACGACCATGGCATCGTTATTTATATTCTCTCCCCCATTTTTTCCTTCCCTCATAAAGGGGAGTACACTTTCAGAATACTCTACCCCCCGAGCCTTTTTGGAAGCTTGCTCGACTCCCCAGTATATCATCCCCACCAGTTTCTCGGTAGGATGGTTGTCGATTATAGGGACTGGCAGGAGAGTGGCGAGCGCCTGAGGTTCGGCCGGAGCCTTGCCCCCACGTACCTCTCAAGGTAGCCCCTTCTTATGAATTCTTAGATTTTCCTCTTGAGGTTGTGGCATTCCTCGATGTCGTGGCCATGGTCTCGATGGAAATGATAGTACTTTGTCTTGTCGCGGTCGATGGATGGCTTCATTGAAGGTGGGCGCTTCAGGTAAGACTCACCTTCGATCTCCATGAGGATCTTCGTCCTCGGGGCGAGGAGAGGTGTGAACCTCTCCTCCGGAATGGGGTCGCTCCTTGGTCTAGGCCCCTGGCGGAAGTTCGGGGTTGGAGTTCCTGGCCTCCGCACCCCGAGCGCCTCCACGGGAGTTGGCTTTTTCGGCGCTTCCTGTCCAACTCCCTTCTCGTATGATCTGCCTCCTCGGTACGAATGTACTTTTGGGCTCTAAGAAGGAGCTCGGAGTAGGTCTTAGAGGGTTTCTTGTCAAGCGAGTAGGTTAGGCGGGAGGTCCTGAGCCCTTGCTTCTGTGTCAGCATGGCGACTGGCTCATCAAAATTATAGATCTTCAATGCGGTAACCTTGAAGCAGGCCACGTAGTCCTGTAGGGGCTCACGATCCTGTTGCTGGATGGAGAAGAGGTTGTCTGCTTCTCGTGGCACCTTTCGACAGGCATCGAAGTGGGCCACAAACTTCCGCTCCAGCTAAGCGAAAGAGACGATGCTTTCGAGCTCGAGGTGGGTAAATCAGACCCGAGCTACCTTCCGGAGGGTTACCGAGAAGGCGATGCAAAAGAAGGCATCGGTCGCCCCCTGGATCCTTATGAGGGCCTTGTAGCTTTCCATGTGGTCCATGGGGTCGGTGGTCCCATCGTAGGGATCCACCTGCGGTATACGGAACCGATTGGAAATCGGTTCCTCTTGGATCTCTCGGGAGAAGTCCAATCGGTTCCTCTTGGATCTCTCGGGAGAAGGGGGGACGGGCATCATAGCCCGCTGGCTCGTCAATGGAGCCCTGCATATTTGCAAAGTGGTGGGATAGCTCCACCAGCTTACGCTCCTACTCCTCCAAGCGCTTCTCGGCTGTGCGCCTGATGGCCTTATCGGTTGAACCCTCCGCTGATGTTGAAGGAGACGGAGAAGGTGACATGAGGTGGTGTCCATGACGGGAGATCTTGCCTTTTCGACCTCGATGGGGTTTGGTTGTTACCTGCTCGAGCATTGAGGACCGGCTCTCCCGATCGGTAGATCCGGCCCGTTGCCTTTTCGTCGGTGTCTGGTGGCTTCCTCGCTAGTCGGCAATGGCCCACAACTATGAGGGCCCTCCTTGAAAGGAGCGCAGGTTATCGTTCAGTTTTTATTTGAAATTTTTGTCCAGATCAAAATATCCTTTCATCCAGTTCATTTTTTTCGCATATTGTTTGAACTAGAATTCGTAGCTTTTGAACCAGGAAGTCATAGCTTTTGAACTAGATGTCGTAATACGGTTTCATATTTTTTTGCATGATTGTTATTTTTGAACTAGGATATCGTAGATTAGATTTTAAACTAGGATGTTTAAAATACTGTTTTAGTTTATTTATGAACTAAATATCGTAGATTTTGAACTAAAATATCTTAATTAGGATATTATAATATTATTTTAAAATATTTTAATCTAAACAAAAATTTTTAATAAAAATTAAATATTAATTAATACTAATTATATTATATCACAAATATATTTAAAATAATAAAAAAAATATGAAATGGTTTTGAATTTACTGTACCACATAAATATAATACGAACTTGAATTTACTGTATCTCATACGGTGCACAAAGAATTACTCATAGTTTAATACTTAGATACATAGGAGAGGCGATTGGCATTTTGTCTTTTGGCTCGATTCCCTTACCCCGCACGATTCCCGCTCACGTGCAAATCCTCTCTCTGGCACGTCAATGGCGGGCGCAGACGGCGGTGGGGAAGATGACGACTATATGGGCGATCTCTCCCTCTTCATCCCTCCCGAAGACTCCTCTTCCAAGAAGAAAGTAAACCCTAACCCTAATCCTAACCCGCTAATTCTCGCGCCGGAAAACCTCACAGCCCACCCAAAGAAACCCTATTTTCCTTTCATCGCGAAGTTTTATGGTCGATTCTGGCGCTGATTTCCCTAATTCTGCAGAAGTTTGGACCCAATATCCAATCGCCGCAGGCCCCGAAGCCGAAGAGGCCGAAGGGTATAAGCTGGCAGGAGCAGCGGAGGCTTGAGAGGGAGCGGAAGCAGCAGGAGGAGGACGAACAGACGATGGCTGGGCTGGAGGCGGCGATCCCGGAGACGAACGTGGGGTTCAAGATGCTGCGCCAGATGGGGTACACCCCCGGTTCGGTGCTGGGAAAGGGCGGGGCCGGGCAGGCCGAGCCTGTGGGGCTCGAGATCCGGCGGTCCCGGGCTGGGATAGGTGTCATCTCGCCACAGGAGGAGGCAGCGAGGAGCGATAGGGCTGCGGCGGAGAGGAAGCGGCGGAGGGAGGAGGATCTGATGGCGGAGTTTGGATCCCGGCAGAAGACGCAGTGGAGGAGCCGGCGGATCGTCGGGGATTACCGGAAGGCAGAGGCAGCATTGGCTCAGCTGGAGAACAGGGAGGTCGTTGAACGGCCTAAGGAGGATGGAGATGAGGGGAAGGAGGAGGAGGAGGAAGAAGAAATCACTGAAGAGGTAATTTCCTAGCTTTCTTTATATATTTTAAAAAATATATCAGCGAATATGTTATCCGCTTATGTTGATATTTCCTATCCAAAATGTAGAGAAAAAATATTATCTTTATTTGTTTTGCTCCAATTAGTTTCCCGACTTCAAGGTTAGGTTTAAGAAGATACCTAGACAATATAAGCAACTGGAGATAACTGAATATTGTGTTTATGGATAGACATTGGGCTGTTTGATTTACTTGGTGTTTGCAATCAAGAATGTTCGAGGCAGGGGAACCCAGTTAAAAAAAAGGTTGCAACATGATTCTCACTGATGTTGAGCAGAAATGATGCTTATTGCTTTTTGGAAGAAAATGAAAATGGGAAATTCGGTGAAGAAGCTAAATTCATCTAAAAAAGAATGGGCTGATATCATTTGTAACTGATTTTTGGTTTTGTCCCTTCTATTTTGGGATGCCAAACACAACATAACTATGGACTAACCTCCCTTCTATTTTGGAATGTCAAGTACATCCTAACTATTGACCAACCTCTAATCATATGGTTTAATCTGCATGATGATTTTTAAAAGCATTTTACATAATTGACTTGCAGCTAATATGAATATAGAGGCTGGTAAATGCTATCTACAGTCAGAGCAAAATCTTGACTAAATACATTGTGGCTGCACCACGTGATATATAATGTAAAGGTCCTTTCAACATTTAATTAAAGTGGTAATGAACTTATTAAATATTGTAACATTCTGATGTGACATGTTGCACTTTGGTTGATTACTGACAGCATCAAAAGGTATCTGCATGCCTTTTTTTCAATACCAGCTGATTCACATGCTTTGCTGTGTAGGTATTTTTGATATAAAGACATTAAAATGGTTATTAGGGTCATGAAATTGGATTTGGCTCCTTCATGTTTTTATTAGAGTATATACTGGCACCATAAGTAACAATAGTTGCATATATCACATATATAATATTATAGTTAGGGTCATGAAAATGGATTCAGCTCCTTTATGATGTCATTCCAATACAATGCCACTATAAATAACAACATTGCATATATTACAACTGTTAAGATAATGGTTATGTTGTCCATCAATTATCAGTACTATCATCTCAACATTTAATATTAACATATTTTTTTGACATTTGAAATTCATCTTGAGCAATATGTTTAAATTACCAATGTTAGTAACACATTATTATTATCATAGATCAGTATCTTTATTTAGTTTACACTAATGAGTATTATACTTTAGCAACATTATTTTTGGGAAAAAAAAAGATCATACGTTTTGACTTGGCCTTAGGACTGACCTATATTCAGTTATAAGAGCCTATAATGGATTCAGAAAATGGGGTAAGTAATATGTGAACTATTGAATCATTTGAATCATGTTGAGGTAAATGGATGTTAATCTGTCCAATGTCTTCATGTCTACTTAACATTATGAAGACCAGGCATATGATGATCATGGACTTATTAGCATCCATAAAGTTGTTTGGTATGATATGATTTATAACCAAAGCTGAACCAAAGCTGCACCTGTTTTTAAATTCTAAAATCAAAGAAAACTGAATGATGTTTGGTCAAGGTGAGTCCATGTTTTATTGTCAAGAATATCTTTTTTTCAGTTTGGTTATATAGAGGCATCCTCATCCTGACTCTCAAAAATCAAGACAAGAAGAAAGGAATGGGGGAGAAAATTGATGTCTTTGTTTATTATTGTTATCATCTGCTTTTCTGACGAGATAAATAGGGATCGGGTGATATTTAACATTATGCAATCTAATTGACTGGGGTAGAACGGGGAATTACACTTTTTCCCTTTTTGGGAGGGGTCCCAAAGCCCAAGGGGCGATAATAAATAGGAAATAAAATTTTCCTTTTTAATAGATGAATGAAGCAAGTCATCTTTTACAAATTGATTCCCAAAACGTCTCAGAAAATGGAACAATAGTGATGAATGAGCAAGTTTTTAGATGGTTGCTGTCACCATGCCTTATTCCTATGAAGGGCCAAATCCAGCTTCATGGGCATTATGTGAGATTTAGATCTTCTTGGAGGCTGTCATCCGACTTTTACCAATTGTAGCAATTCATAGTGGCTCTTCATGTTTATTTTAACAGGACCTTGGTTGTAATGATTTCAAATGCATATAGCTCACCATCAAAGCAGATATAAAAGTAAGCATCAAAATCTGAATTTATTCCAAAATGTAAGCCTAATCCTATCGGTTGGCATATCTTCAATTTACAGTTACCATTTTTCAGATGAACTGCTTGTAAAACATACAAATAGGATACCAATGGTAGGTTTGAAACACACGAATCCAGTGGAGTAGTGGACTAGGTAATGAATGTGCAGTGGAAGTCACATGGTGCGGTTTAACTAGAGCATGCTTATCTGGTATTCTATATTAATGTGTCAAAGATTGTTCAATATGTCATCTATCAACCCTGCAATATGCTAATGACTGAGACGATATGGTATGCTTTATGTTAGTGTATATGGAAGACGATGAGATGCATAATTAACACTTTCAGATCTATATCTAAACCTGTAAAATTAATATAAATCATAGTTTATAAAAAACCTCAGACAATCATTGATTTGCCAATGTCAATTATGTAAATTGTGTGTAGTATCTCACAGTATCTTCTTTATGTAGAAGTTTGATCCTGATTTGATCTTTTGCCTTGGAAATTTTGTTGTATCGTTTGATCTCTGAGATTGATTTGCATGCATGCTTGACAAGTGATAGATGCCAACTTTTCTTGCAGGATTTGCATGATATATTAATGAAGCTGCGGGATGAACATCATTACTGCCTCTACTGTGGATGCAAGGTGAGTAGGGCATTTTAAAAGCCTTTGTTTTATCAGAATTAGTACCATGCCGTCTATGCAGTAGCAAATACTGATTTGTTCACATTTAAACTGCTGCACCTGGCCTGCCTTTGATGGTAATCTAGTTGCTAATTGGATGACCATAACTTTTTTGCTTCCTCTTATTTTTTGAGACCGGGAGGGGCTAATCCCCACCCACCACCTGTACCCACCCCACCCTACCTAGACCACATCCTAGGCCCTCAAGCAGACCAAGTCAAAGCTCTCAAAACAGGAGCTATGTTAATCAGGGGTTGAAGCAAGGGTCGATACCACTTAAATCGAACCCCAATCCTCTTGCCCAAAGGACTAGTGGGAAGACCATTCGAGTAAGCGCTCGGTGGTATTGATAATAAATTTTAAGGATATGCATATCATTTGTGTCATTTTCACATGGTTGATGTATGATTTGCTTCACTAAAAGGTCATAACCTAAAACTGTATTATACATTACTGCTGTGTCCTTGATTTTGATTAATCATTCTTCCCCTCCCTTAGTTTGAATCAGCAGACGCACTTGCAATTGATTGTCCTGGACCCAACGAAGAGGACCACTGAAAGCGAATCTTTTGGCATCTTGGATTTATATATGTGATGTTTGTCTGTTCACATCTTATGCTGATGGGTGCACTCTATATGCCAAATGAAATCCCTGAATGGACTTGGACTATTTACAAGAAGAACCCAGAGGATCCGAAGATTGATACGGCAATGCATGAGGTCATCACCCGTTAGCAGATGGTAGATCTAAATTCTGTGCATATAATGTCAGTTGATGTCATAAATTAGATCTCCACACACACATGAAGAAACAGAGATGGTTTAACCTGTCAACCAACATGTCTGTAACTTGCTTGGATAGAGGTGATATATTTAGGGCTCCAAGAACCATGATCATCCTTCAGCTGAGGATGTTTGGAAATCATGGCCTCGCCAGATGTAATAGCCTTGCGAGGATTCGAATGCTGCCGGAGCATTAATAAAATCAGATCCACTTCTTTGAGAGTGGACTCCGTAGAATATATGGGAAACAATCTAAAATCTGAGTCTCTGTTTACCTAACAAGTTGTTGCATGCTTCTTATTATTAAAATGGTTTGGCATTAAACAGATACCATTCCGAATTGTCTGCTGCTTGTGGCCTTAGAATGCATGGTAATATTTTGTTGTCTGTTTCACGGAGAAAGCTGTCAAATTCAAAATATCAGATGCTTCCAAAAAAAAAAAAAAGCTCTTACCAAAAAGATTAGGTGGATTTCTTCAGAGGGAGATGTCATTGTTGATGCATAAAAATGTAAGTCTTCCTGCACCGTGTACGGTGCAGGAAATCATGTACTACTATTTCTTATTGGTTCACGTCGATTCTAACGGGCTTGATGGGATGGGAGTCCGTATTACTGGAATTACGTAATCTGAACATCGCTGCGTTTGCGGTTATTTCAAATATAAAAAATATTTTTTTATTTTTTTATCGTCTAAATGATGATACGTGTTTCTGAGATGGAATCATTTTTATTTTTTGTAAATAGAAAAAAAATTGGACCAAAATTATTTCATGGAAAATTTTTTTTGGATCAAAGTGATATTTTAGAGTTTCTTTCATTATTTTTGCCTATTCATTAATATCAAAACGAAACTCTTAGTTTTTTCTTTATTTTTTTATTTTTCTCCTACTTTTGGTGGTCAAGTAGTTGCTGGTGAGTTGGAAGTGTTTCTTCTTCTGCAAATGGAAAAAAAAGAAGGGATTAGTGAAACCTTCATAATGTTCTCCATTTTTGGTTTTTTTTTTATCTTTGATGGTCGAGTAGCCACTAGTGAGTAGGAAGTTCTCGAGCATATCATGAGAGATACGCTTTTGAAATCTTGAGTTAATGGAGAAAAGTGATTTTGTATTTCAACATAGATGGTGAATACGAAAATACTGCAAGAAGGAAATGCAGAGGATGACATCCAAGTTTCCTTCCAAAAGAAGTTTTAAAACCAGAAATAGATAAGAAAATCATATATTTTAATACAAATATTTGAAATTTATATCTACAGAGGGATTCTATGATATATTTTTTTGAAAGGAAGCATTGTACTTGTTTATTCAGAAGAAGATGACATCCCTTTAAGTTCCCTTCCAAAAAAAATTATAGAACTAGAAATATGTAAGAAAATTATATATTTTAATATAAACATTTGAAATTTATATTTATAGAGAGATGTCAGTATATTTTTAAAAATATTAAATTTTAATAGTATAAAATTATGACACCATGAATAGTTTCATGACACCGTAGTTCAGAATTTATGACGTTCAAGTTCAAAAATTACGACTAACTAGTTAAATACTACGACATCCATGCATAAATTATAAAATAAAAGTTTCTAACTCCTGCTTGTAATACATGTCATCCGTGGTTTGGTTTATAACTTTTAGAGTATCAAAAATTACGGTAAATGCTATAAGATTAATCAAATAGCCCGAAACAGTATTACGACTTCCCAGTTTAAAAGCTACGACATCCTAGTTAAAAACTATGATATTCATACATAAAATATAAAATAAAACTTTCTAATTCCTTATACCTGTAATATATGTTATCCGTATCTTGATTTATGCTTTTCAGAGTATCATAAAATATCACGGATGCTAGAAGATTACTCAAATAGGTTGAAACAGTATTACGACATCTCAGTTTAAAAGCTACAATATTCTAGTTAAAAAACTTCGACATCCATGTAGAAAATATAAAATAAAACTTTATAACTATAACCCCTTCTACTTGTGATATATATCATTCGTGGCTTGGTTTATGACTTTCAGAATGTCAAAAATTGCCACGGATGCTATATGATTAATCAAATAGCCCGAAATAGTATTATGACATTTCAGTTTAAAAGCTACGACAACCTAATTAAAAAATTATGAATGCATGCACAAAATATAAAATAAAACTTTCTAATCCCTTCTACCTGTAATACATGTCATCCATGGCTTGGTTTATAATTTCTAGGATGTCATAAAATATCACGGATGTTAGAAGATTATTCAAATAAGCCGAAACATTATTACGATATCCCAGTTTAAAAGCTACGATATTCTAATTAAAAAATTATGATATCCGTGTACAAAATGTAAAATAAAACTTTCTAACCCCTTCTACCTGTAATACATGTTATCCGTAGCTTGGTTTATGACTTCTGGAGTATCAAAAATTGTCACAAATGCTATAAGATTAATCAAATAGCTTGAAACAATATTATGACATCCTAGTTTAAAAGCTACGACATCCTATTTAAAAAATTATGATATCTATGCATAAAATGTAAAATAAAATTTTCTAACCCCTTCTAGCTGTAATACATGTCATCCGTGGCTTTGTTTGACTCATAGAGTATCATAAAATGCCATGAATGCTAGAAGATTACTCAAATATGCCGAAACAATATTACGACATCCCAGTTTAAAAGCTGACATTCCAATTTAAAAGCTACGATATCCATGCACAAAATATAAAATAAAACTTTCTAACCCATTCTACCTGTAATATATGTCATCCGTGGCTTAGTTTATGATTTTCAGAGTGTCAAAAATTTTTACAGATGTTATAAGATTTATCAAATAGTCCAAAATAGTATTACGACATCCCAGTTAAACAACTACGACACTCTAGTTAAAAAATTATGACATTCATGCACAAAATATAAATAAAACTTTTTAACCCCTTTTACCTGTAATACATGTCATCCATGGTTTGGTTTATGACTTCCACATTGTCAAAAATTATCACGGATGCTATAAGATTAAATAAAAAGCTTAACATAGTATTACAAATCCCAGATTTAAAGCTATGATATCCTAGTTAAAAAATAATAACATCTATGCATAAAATATAAAATAAAACTTTCTATCCACTTCTACCTATAATACATGTCATTCATGGCTTGGTTTATGATTTATTGAGTATCATAAAATATCATGGATGCTAGAAGATTACTCAAATAAGCCGAAACAGTATTACGACATCCCAATTTAAAAGCTACGATATCCTAGTTAAAAGACTATGACATCCATGTACAAAATATAAAATAAAATTTTATAACCCTTTCTACCTGTAATACATATCATTCATGGCTTGGTTTATTACTTTCAGAGTATCAAAAATTGCTATAGATGCTATAAGTTAATCAAATAATCCAAAACAATATTACGACACTCCAATTTAAAAACTACGATAACCTAGTTAAAAAATTACGACATCCATATACAAAATATAAAATAAAACTTTCTATACCCTTCTACCTGTAATATATATCATCCATGGCTTGGTTTATGATTTCTAGAGTATCATAAAATACCAGGAATACTAGTAGATTACTTAAATAGGCTGAAACAGTATTACGATATCCCAATTTAAAAGCTACAATATCCTAATTAAAAAACTACGATACTTATGCATAAAATGTAAAATAAAACTTTCTAACTCCTTCTACCTATAATACATATCATCCGTGGCTTGGTTTATGATTCTTAGAGTGTCAAAAATTATCATGGATGCTATAAGATTAATCAAATAGCTCCAAACAGTATTACGCCATTTCAATTTAAAAGCTACGACATCCTAGTTAAAAAACTACGATATCCATGTACAAAATATAAAATAAAACTTTCTAACCCCTTTTACCAGTAATACATGTCATCTGTGGCTTGGTTTATGATTTCTAGAGTATCATAAAATACCACGGATGCTAGTAGATTATTCAAATAGATCGAAACAATATTACAACATCGCAGTTTAAAAGCTATGACATCCTAGTTAAAAAACTATGACATTTATGTACAAAATGTAAAATAAAACTTTCTAACCCCTTCTACTTGTAATATATGTTATCCGTGGTTTGATTTATGATTTTCAGAGTGTCAGAAATTCTCACATATATTATAAGATTAACCAAATAGTTCAAAACAGTATTACAACATTCCAGTTTAAAAGCCATAATATCCTAGTTAAAGAACTACAACACCCATGTACAAAATGTACAATAAAATTTTCTAACCCTTTTTACCTGTAATACATGTCATCAGTGGCTTGGTTTATAACTCCCAGAGTGTCAAAAATTGTCATGAATGCTATTAAGATTAATCAAATAGCTCAAAACAGTATTACAACATCCCAGTTTAAAAGCTATGATATCTTGATTAAAAAACTACAGCATCCATGTACAAAATATAAAATAAAACTTTCTAATTCCTTCTACCTATAATACATGTCATCCGTTGCTTGGTTTATGACTCCTAGAATATCATAAAATACCACGGATACTGGAAGATTATTCAAATAGGTCAAAACAGTATTACGATACCCCAGTTTAAAAGCTATGACATCCTAGTTAAAAAACTACGATACTCATGCATAAAATATAAAATAAAACTTTCTAACACATTCTATTTGTAATACATGTCATTCGCGGCTTACATTATAACTCCCAGGGTGTCAAAGATTATCACGGATGCTATAAGATTAATCAAATAGTTCGAAACAGCATTACAATACTCTAGTTTAAAAGCTACGAGAATCTAGTTAAAAAACTATGATACCCTTGCACAAAATGTAAAATAAAATTTTCTAACTCCTTTTACCTGTAATACATGTTATTCATGGCTTGGTTTATGATTTCCAGAGTATTATAAAATATCACGGATGCTAGAAGATTACTCAAATAGGCCGAAACAGTATTACAACATCCCAATTTAAAAGCTATAACATCCTAATTAAAAAACTACGACACCCATGCACAAAATATAAAATAAAACTTTCTAACCCTTTCTACCTGTAATACATATCATATATGGCTTGGTTTATGACCCCCCAGAGTATCATAAATTATTACGATGCTATAAGATTACTCAAATAGACCAAAACAATATTATGACATCTCAGTTTAAAAGCTACGATATCTTAGTTAAAAATGTAGGCTCAGGTAGGCAACCCAAGAGGGGGGTGAATTGGATTTTATAAAACTTTTGTACTATTTAAAATATGAACTAAAGCAAGTATGTGCTAATACAATTCAAGTATTTGTGTATTTCAAATAAATGCAGTGGAAATAAAGAAATAAAAGTACAAGAAGAGTAATCACACAAATATAAAGGTTTATAGTGGTTCGGTGTCAACCAAGCACCTACATCCACTCCCCAAGCTACCTTTAGAAATTTCACTAAGTTTGGTTTTATAACTTAGGCTCACCAATAACCTTTACAACTTGTTTTGTCTTCGGGCTCACAAGTCAAACCCTAGTTGGTTTCAAGGTTTACCAACAACCATCCTTGGTTTTACGGGATAACCAAGAATCTAAACAACTTGTTTTGGCTTCGGGCTCACAAGTAAAACCATAGTTGGTTTCAAGGTTCACCAACAACCACTTTGGTTTTCCAAGGCTCACCAAAAATCTCTTTGGTTTTCTATGACTCACCAAAAATTTTAAGTAAAATAATGTAAGAGCAAGTATAAATGAATACAATAAAAGCTTTATAAAATAAAGCAAATATTTTTTCGAAGCCCTTGAATGTTGATGAAGATCTTGTTTTCAAGTTGATGAAGCCTTTGATTGATGCTTGTAGATGTAGACTTTGAATGCTCTCTTTGAAACTTGGAAACTTGAAGGCTTTGAATCACTCAACTCTTGAATCCTTTAAGAATATTCAAGAAACTCATCAAAGTATTGCTTCCCCATTTGATTTTTGATGTTTATATAGCCTTCCAATACTTAAATGACTGTTTATAGCTGTTAGGGTGAAAAATATAACCATTGGAGCCAAGTTGGAGAAGTTCTGCAGCCCAGAAAACTAGTCGTTACTGTTCAAGTGTCGACACTTCATCCCCAGGTATCGACACTTCAGTTTCAAGTGTCGACACTTCAGTTTCAAGTGTCGACACTTCATTCTCCAGGTGTCGATACTTCACTTCCAAGTGTCGACACTTCAGCTCCAGGTGTCGACACTTGACTGAAAGTGCTTTCTGAAGTTTTTTGTTTGTCTCAGGCCTTGAGTCGACACTTCACTCTTCAAGTGTCGACACTTGATCCTGGATGTCGATACTTCATTTCCAGGTGTCGACACTTGCCTGTGCCATTGCTGAAACATCTTCAAATTGAAACTTTAACTTCTTCAAGTTCTTCTATATTAATTCCAAAGTCTATATACTTGATTTTCCATTAATTTAAAATTTTTTTTAACTGAAATACAAGCATTTCTTCATTCAACATGGTTGAGTACTAAGATCTGAAAAATATATTTAAAATATAATTAGTACTCATATATACTTAAACATTTTGTCAATCATCAAAATCAAGACCAAAGTCAACAATCTCTCCATTTTTGATGATGACAAAACTTTTAAGTATAAGAATAGGGTAAACTTAAAAAGATTAACAATAGTATCAACATGAAAGCTCAAAATCAATAAGCACCAAGCTCCCCCTCAATATATGATCCATAAAATTTTCAAAAAAATATTTTTTAAAATATGCAAAATTTTTAAGACAATCTCCCCTTTACTAATTCTTTCCTTAAGATAAAAACAATTTTCATTCTTCTCTCCCTTTTGCACTTTCTTTTATTTCTCATATGATTTTTTGATGTTTATCCTATCTTTCTCTTTTCATACTTAACATTTTTCTTTCCCTTTTTGACATCATGAAAAAGGGTGAAAGGCAACACAAAGTGGGAATGAAGCCGGAAAGAATAGCAAGAAGATCATCAAAATCAATGCATGAAATCAAACAATTATGATACCACTTGAAATATGATATGAATTGAATATGGTACCATAAAAATGATATGCACATGCAAGAACCCTCAAAAAATTAGATTTGAAAACAAGGAGAAGGAGTATTAGAGTAATATAAGTACAGCATGATATTAAGCAAAATATTCAAAGCATCAAATATGATAACAAATATTTGGATGCTCCCCCTAAATATTATTTTTCCTTAAAAATATGCATTCATTTGAGGAATAAGAACATGAAAGCACATGCAACATAATTTCAGATAATTTTGAGATATGAACATAAATTCTAAGTCTGAAATCAAATATTTAAATTTTTCAAGATATTCATGATTTTCAAAATACAAATGATTGATCATTTAAACTTTAAGCATAATTTCAAATTCATTTAAAATGATTTGGTATCCACACAAATGCTAGAAGTAATTTAATAGCAAGTGTAGCTACTAGAGCAAGGGTTTATCAATATGCATACCTTCTTCTGAAATGTAACCCTTAACTACTAGTTCTATACTTGATCCAAATCATTTCTAGATTAAGTATAAATATCAAACACGAAAACACATAAATCGTAACATTTCACTTGAAGTAATTCAAAAACTATATTAATCAAAATCAAGTGAAAGTCTAATAATCATAAGTTGAAATCATGAGAGCATGAAATCCATCAGCATCAAAATGGTCATGCTCACAACAAATGACTATTAATCTAAGCATGATTCTAATTAATCAATTAAAATATTTTTCAAATCAATATGCATCTTTAAAAATATTTTTCATGAAATAATTTAAGATACATTAATCAAAATCAAGTGAAGGTCTTACAATCATAAGTTTAATCATGATAGCATAAAATTCATCAACACCAAAAAGTTCATGATCATAGCTGTTGCCGCCAAGACCGTCGTGGCCCATAGCTGCTGCGTCGGAGCGCGCTCTTCTTGCCACCTGCCGGTCCTCCGCTCCTGGACCTGCAAAACAGGGGTTAGAGACCCGGGCCGGGATTTCCGGCGGGGGCACTCCGACGGTCAAGTCAGTGACGATCCAGGAAAACAGATCCTCCCGGTCGGGCCCCTCTTGGTGGACTCCGCACTAGGAGGGATGTGGAGTATGTTTCTTTTTTTTTGAGGAAGAGAAAAGTAGCAGGGGTAGAGTGATCGAGAGGACAGAGGGGTTCCCTGTTCCTCAGTTTTCTCCTTATCCCCCAATGGCTTTCCTTCTTCCCCGATGCCGGTGGTCTCTTTTTTTTTTCTTTTTTGTGGTTCTGTCTTGTTTTTTTGTGGTCGTTGTAGCTGTTGTTGTTACCTTTCCCCCCTTGGGGGGTGCCGATCGTTCTTTGTAGTCGAAGATTAGCCGTTGAGGGCTTGCCTCGAGATCTCTGTTGGGTTGGCAGGTGCATGGGGCTGGATTCCGTGTCGTGAACAGGACGCCTTTCCTGATAGGTGGTAGGGGAAACTTTCATTCCTTCTGACATTCTCTCTGGTAGCTCCATTTCGGGAAGTTTGGCAGCGCCTCGATCTGGGAGCCGCCGTCCTAGGGGTGCGTGCTCTCTGAATGGCCCATTTCCTGGAAGTATGGCCGGACATGTAGTTATGGTGGCATGGGGGTGCCGTTCCGTGGTCCTCGGGCGGCTCGTCGGTGTCTCGGGATGGCAGGGTCGGCTCCGACCTGGGCACTCCGGGCTTGCGGGGACAGCCAGGTGGAGGAGGGCGAAGCACGGGCCGGTCCAGAGGGTGCGCACTCGGAGAGGCTCGACCTCGGTGGGTGAGCTCTTGGCTCGACCTCGACCGCGGGGCACTAACCTCCGAGGGTCTCCTCTGGAGGGCAGATGTCGGCAGACCCGGTCTAGAGGGTGCGCACTCGGAGAGGCTCGACCTCGGTGGGTGAGCTCTTGGCTCGACCTCGACCGCGGGGCACTAACCTCCGAGGGTCTCCTCTAGAGGGCAGATGTCGGCGGACCCGTTCTAGAGGGCGCGCACTCGGAGTGGCTCGACCTCGGCGGGCGAGCCCTTGGCTCGACCTCGGCGGGCGAGCCCTTGGCTCGACCTCGACCATGGGTTACTAACCTCCGAGGGTCTCCTTTGGAGGGCAGATGTCGGCGGACTCGGTCCAGAGGGCGTGCACTCAGAGAGGCTCGACCTCGGCGGGTGAGCTCTTGGCTTGACCTTGACCACAGGGCACTAACCTCCGGGGGTCTCCTTTGGAGGGCAGATGTCGGCTCCAACCTAGTCGCTGAGCTCACGAGCTCGACCTGGCAGAGGACTGAGCTCAACTTGCGATGTTAGAGGAGCTCGGCCCGGCTCGGCAAGATGCTCCGGGCTGAGCTATTGCCTTGGTGTCATGCATGGCAGTCTCCCTTAATGTGGCGTCTGTCCGCTGTCCACGTCAGTTGTCTTGCCACATCAATAGCCAATGACAATAAGTCCAAACTTGATTCTTAATAACTATTTAAAATAATTTTTCAAAGTAATTGATGCAATAAAAACTTAACTATATTTTTAATTATGGAAGGAGATGTTTAGAATTTACCAATATACATAGTCCTTCCTTTTACCATTTAGTCTAAAATATAGCTTGTCCACTTCTTCAAATTATCTTGTACAGCCACTTTTCAAGAACTTCCTTTCTTCATGTTGGGCTGTAAGACATTCCTGCAAAACAAACTAGGTGGACATTTTTGGTATCCAAACTTTTTTGGATCCTTTATGATTAGTAATTATGGTTCCTTTTGGAACCCAAACATTTCTTAATCTAGAAGGATAAGTATTAAAACCACATTTATAAGATAAATTGAAAGAAGCAGGAATAGAGAAATTCTTCAAAAGATATTGCTTCTTTTCTTTAATCAAAATATTTTTCTCTTTCAAAAATTTATCACATAAATCTTTCAAAACATCATTTTCTTTTTCCAAAAATCCTTTTTCTTTAGAAAAAAAATATTCTTTTCATTTTTTTTAAAATATCAATCTTGGTAATTAAATCATTATTTTTATTAGCAAGATTGATGTTCTCAAGATAAAATGAATCAACATGCCTATTTAATTTCTTGTGATCACTTTTTAGCAATTTATATTCATGCACAAAATCATTAGATGCATCATGTGATTTATTAAAGGTAAAATCATAATTATTTTCAGAACATACTTTTGATTCGTTTGCCATGAAGCAAAGATGGGCAACTTCATCATCTGAACTTGAATTTTCATTATCGCTCCAAGTTACCATCATTGCCTTGAATTTCTTTTTGGACTTGAGAGCTATTATCTTCTTATTTACATCAGCTTCCACTATCTTTTGCCATAAGTTCAACTCATAGGTCATGAGTGAATCGATAAGTTCCTCCAAAGGTGAGATTTCTACATCTTTAGCTTCTTGGATCGCCGTCACCTTTGGATCCTATGATTTTAGCAAGGATCTAAGAATTTTGTTCACCAAATCAGTATTAGTATAGATTTTGCCAAGACCTTTTAATTCATTAATAATAGTCATAAATCTTGAAAACATATCAGATATAGATTCATAATGCATCATTTCAAAAATTTCAAAAGAATGTACAAGCAAATTAATTTTAGTGTTCTTCACTTGAAGAGTACCCTCATGAGTAACTTCAAGTGTGTCCCATATTTCCTTCGCCGATGTGCATGATGAGATTCTGTTAAATTCATTTAAGTCCAATGCATAATAAAGCAAGTTCATTGCTTTAGCATTGATTTAAGTTTGTTTAATATCATATTCATTCCAATCCTCTTCGAGTTTTGGAATGGAAATGCCATTAACCAAAATGGAAGGAATATGAGGACCACTAACAATAATTTTTCAAAGATGATAACTAATAGATTGAATATGGATGCGCATGCGAGTTTTCAAAAATATATAATTTGTGCTATTGAAAAATGATAGTCTAACACTAATACCTACAAAGGTTACCATGAACTTTAGCTCAAAATCGTTAGATTTTCAAACAGAGCATATGCTCTGATACCAATTGTAGGCTCAGGTAGGCAACCCAAGAGGGGGGGTGAATTGGATTTTATAAAACTTTTGTACTATTTAAAATACGAACAAAAGCAAGTATGTGCTAATGCAATTCAAGTGCTTGTGTATTTCAAATAAATGCAGCGGAAATAAAGAAATAAAAGCACAAGAAGAACAATCACACAAACACAAAGGTTTATAGTGGTTCGGTGCTAATCAAGCACCTACATCCACTCCCCAAGCCACCCTTGAAAATTTCACTAAGTTTGGTTTTATAACTTAGGCTCACCAACAACCTTTACAACTTGTTTTATTTTCAAGCTCACAAGTCAAACCCTAGTTGGTTTCAAGGCTCACCAACAACCACCCTTAGTTTTATGGGATAACCAAGAACCTAAACAACATGTTTTGGCTTCGGGCTTACAAGTAAAATCCTAGTTGGTTTCAAGGCTCACCAACAACCACTTTGGTTTACAAAGTGTTACAGCCGTGACAGTGACGTGGACAGGCTCATGTATCGCCGAATGAGAGCAAGCCATGTGTAAGTTTTCCCGCCGGATTTTGCGCCACGTCCACAAAGCTAGGAGCGGCAAGGACCGCACCGCCCTACGACTGTTTGAAGCAAACCGCCCTCGCCGAGGTCAAGCTCGGCCCGGAGTTCCTCTACCACCTCATTGGCGCCCGGGCCCGGAGGGTTTCCGCCCAAGCGAGGTCGGTCGAAGTCGGGCGACCCCCTGCCGCCTCGCCAGGTGTCCGCCCAGGAGGGTTCCACCTGAGCCGAGGTCGGCCGATCCTTCGCCTTTCGCCAGGTGGCCACCCGGAGACGGGCCCACCTCGGAGAAAGCCAGGCGACCCCCTGCCGCCTCGCCAGGTGTCCGCCCAGGAGGGGTCCACCTAAGTCGAGGTCGGCCGATCCTTCGCCTTTCGCCAGGTGGCCACCCGGAGACGGGCCCACCTCGGCCGAAGCCAGGCGACCCCCTGCCGCCTCGCCAGGTGTCCGCCCAGGAGGGGTCCACCTGAGCCGAGGTCGGCCGATCCTTCGCCTTTCGCCAGGTGGCCACCCGGAGACGGGCCCACCTCGGCCGAAGCCAGGCGACCCCCTGCCGCCTCGCCAGGTGTCCACCCAGGAGGGGTCCACCTGAGCCGAGGTCGGCCGATCTTTCGCCTTTCGCCAGGTGGCCACCCGGAGACGGGCCCACCTCGGCCGAGGTCAGACCGCTCGTACGGAGGAGCCCCCGGGGAGAGAGACGGGTCCCGAGACCACTTCTCAGGCCGTACAGACCCCAGACGGTGTCCCGTACGGAGGGCGGCGGCACGCGGAACGTCACTTGCATCAGCCCGGCAGGTCCCGCAGCCGAGAGATCCGATCCTGACAGAACAGGCCCCATAAACGGATGGCGCCCACGCTCGGGGAAAGGAGCGCTCTCACAGAGCCCGAGGCCTGACAACCGGCCGCTCTGCCAACGCCGCCCTCCCTCTTTTTCTCCCCTGTCTTTGCCTTTTCCCTGCTGGGCCCGGTGGACGAGGTCGGAAAGCCGCCTGGCCTCCCTCACCGAAAAGGGAAAAGGAAGGAAAACAAGGGAGGGGAGTTTCCGAGGAGGAAAAGGACAAGCACACGATGGAAGGAGATAAAGAGGGAAGAATCTGGGGACTGCAAGGTAAGCCAATTAGCCTGGGGACAAGGGAGGAGCACCGGCACAAGGCCTTGCGCCGAGAAAGAAACCAGAGATCCCGAGAGGGGAACACTGGGCGTGAGCTCGGCGAGCAGGCCCAGCCGAGATCCCGGCCCCCAGAGCGCTTCCTTCACCAATTAACTCTCTAAGTCGGGGACCCTCTCGAGGGCCCGGGTGGGAGAGTCTGTTCCTCCTCGTCGTCTACTGACTTGACCGTCGGAGCTCCCTCGCCGGGATCCCCGGCCAGGGTCTTCTAACCCCTTTCTTGCAGGTTCTCCGCGGGAAGGGAGGCTCCCTCGCCAGGCGATCGTGAAGGATCGGCTGATCCGTGGCACGGGCGCGACGACGAGAGCGGCAACAGATTGGCGCGCCAGGTAGGGGGGCAGGACACTAACCCCTAGTGGGAACCAGCTTTCTGCAGGTGTCGCGCTCTCCAGCAATGGTGGTCACTCGTGGTCGCGAGGCGTCCACCAGCCGTGTGGGAGAAGCCCACTCCCCTCCAGGGGGCCACACCCCCGAACGGGAGCTTCCGGCTCCTCCTCCTCTTTCGCAGCAGCCTGCCCCGGTGGACGGATCCCTTGCGGCCATCGTCCAGCAGCTGCAGACCTTGACCTCAGCGGTCCGACAGCTTCAGCATCAGCAGCGGTCCCTGGCCACTCAGCCGCAGCTAGGGACTCCCGCGGCCCGAGCCGCGGGGCAGCGTGGGAGCCTGCGCTCAATCCAGGGCAGGCCGTCCCATCCGCGGGCTACCTCCAACCCTCGGGGGAGCCACCAAGCTCCCTTGAAGAGAAACTACTCCGGTTCGGGGATCATGAGAGTCGATCCCCGGCCGATGGGGCCGAAACGGCGCATCGCAGCAAGCGACGCCGAGGCCAGACCTCGCGCCGAGACCGATCGGCGCCCCCTTCACCTGCAGTCTCGGTGGAAGACTCCACCGACGAGGCCATCCGGCGCCAGGCCGAGAAGCGTCTGGAAGAGCATGAGCGCAAGTTGGCGGAGTTCGCCCGACGGTTCGCCGACCTGCAGAACTCGTCGGCTGGCCCGGCGGGCTACGACTCCCGCCCCCCTTTCTCTGAAGAAATCCAGGCGGAACCGATCCCAAAACGGTTCCGCATGCCGCAGGTGGACCCCTACGACGGGACCACCGACCCCCTGGACCATTTGGAGAGCTATAAAGCTCTCATGAGGGTCCAGGGCGCCACCGACGCCCTCCTGTGCATCGCCTTCCCAGCGACCCTTCGGAAGGCCGCTCGAGTCTGGTTCACCCGTCTCGAGCCCGGATCCATTTGCTCCTTCCAGCAGTTGGAAGGAAAGTTCGTGGCGCACTTCGACGCCTGTCGAAAGGTGCCAAGAGAGGTGGACAGCCTCTTCTCCATCCGCCAGCAGGACCAGGAGCTGCTCCGGGACTACATCACCCGGTTCAAGACCGCAGCACTGGAGATCTACAGCTTGGACGAGCCCGTCGCCATGCTGGCCTTAAAGCGCGGACTCAAGACGTCCCGCCTAACTTATTCCCTGGACAAGAAGCCGCCCAGGACGTATTCTGAGCTCCTCCTCCGCGCCCACAAGTACATCCGGGCGGAGGAGGCCGACCGCACCCGTCGAGAGCTGGACGGGAAGACTCCAAAGAAGCCGCTCCCGAGGGACATCCCGGGAGTTCGGAGGCCCGGGCCATCTGCCGAGCTCCGCCCAAATCCAAAGCCGAGAGGCGAAGCCACTCCAGAGCGGAGGTACACCCCTCTCCTCGCGCCTCGAACGAAGATCCTCATGGAAATCGAGGGCGAGCGCTACCTCCGCCGACCTCCTCCTCAGAACCCGAGAGCCGCCCGAGACAAATCGAAGTACTGCCAGTTCCATCGCGAACACGGGCACGACACGGAGGAGTGTCACCATCTGAAGCGGGAAATTGAGGAGCTGATCAGCAGGGGTTACCTAAGGAAGTTCATCAAGAACGAGGCCCCCTCTGAAGGGCGGCCGCTCGTGGCCCTGTCGCCTGTCCCGGCGATCGACAACCGCCCGACGGAGAAGCCCGTGGGCATAATCTCGCGCGAGCCCGGCCGAGCAATGAAGAGAGTCCGGGAAGTCCCGGAGAATGTAATCCCTCCCGAGGGAGGGGAGATTAATGGCAATGTAAACAACGATGCCGTGGTGGTCGAGATGACCATCGCGAAGCATCCTGTACATCGAATCATGGTGGATAGTGGAAGCTTGGCCGACGTACTTTTTTATGATGCTTTCTCTCGAATGAACTTATCCCCTGATCGGCTGAAACCAGTACACATCCCGCTGGTGGGTTTTACAGGAGACTCCGTGGGGGTCGAAGGGGAGATCACTCTCCCGGTCACCGCCGGATCCCCGCCCCGGCAGGCGACCGTCATGATAACGTTCACTGTCGTCAAGCTCCCTTCGCCTTACAACGCCATTCTCGGGCGTCCCGGGCTCAACCAACTGGACGCCACCATCTCCACGAGGAGGCTGTTGGTGCGGTTCCCCACGCCTTCCGGGCCCGGGGAAATGAAGGGGACAGTCCAACCGGTTCCGCTCTGCCTCCAGACGGTCCCAGGCACCAGGAGTGCAGAGCTCGCCCACGATATCGAAGATCTCGATCTGAGAGAGAAGGAACCCAGGGGAGGGCCCGTAGAGCGCCTGCTAACTTTCCCCCTCGGTTCGGACCCCATGAAGACGGTGCAAGTCGGGGCCCAGCTCCCCGAGGAAGAGCGAGCCCGCCTGCTGGAGTTCCTCCGAGCCAACGCTGACGTGTTCGCCTGGTCAGCGGCCGACATGCCGGGCATCCCCCCCGAAATCATCATGCACAGCCTGAACGTGGACCCGAGTTGCCGCCCGGTCCGCCAGAAGAAGAGAAGATTCGCCATGGAGAGGCAGAAGGCGATCAACGAGGAGGTAGAAAAGCTCCTCGCCGCCAGTTTTGTCCGGGAAGTTCAATACCCCAGCTGGCTAGCAAACGTGGTCATGGTAAAGAAGAGTAGCGGTAAGTGGAGGATCTGTGTGGACTACACCGACCTTAACCGAGCCTGCCCGAAGGATAGCTTCCCTCTGCCGAAGATCGACCAGCTGGTCGACACCACCTCGGGGCATCGTCTCCTGTCATTCATGGATGCCTTCTCCGGATACAACCAGATCCGGATGAACCCGGAGGACGAAGAGCGCACTGCCTTCATAACTGACCGCGGGACTTTCTGCTACAGGATGATGCCCTTCGGCCTCAAGAACGCGGGGGCGACGTACCAACGTCTGGTCAATAAAGTCTTCAGAGACCAGATAGGCCGCAACATGCAGGTGTACGTGGACGACATGCTGGTAATGAGCAAACTCGATTCGGACCACGTGGCCGACCTGACGGAAACATTCGGCAACCTCCGGTGCCACCAGATGAAACTCAACCTGGCGAAGTGCGCCTTCGGCGTCTCCGTCGGGAAGTTTCTGGGGTTTATGGTGACCCAAAGAGGAATCGAGGCCAACCCGGAGAAGGTCCAGGCCATCCTGGACATTGAGCAGCCCGCCTCCAAGAAGCAGGTGCAACAACTAACCGGTCGAGTTGCGGCCCTTAGCCGTTTTATTTCCAGGTCGGCGGACCGCTGCCGTCCCTTCTTCAAGGTGCTGAGGAAGATGAATGGCTTTGCTTGGACCGAGGAGTGCCAGCAGGCCTTCGAGGAGCTGAAGAAGACGCTCGCGTCCCCACCTCTGCTGTCCAGGCCCGAGGAGGGAGAGGAGCTAACCCTCTACTTGGCGGTTACCCCGGAGGCCGTCAGCTCTGTCTTGGTCCGAACCGACGACCACGGGCTCCAGCGGCCGGTGTACTATACCAGTAAACTCCTCCGAGACGCGGAGCTCAGGTATTCCCGGCCCGAGAAACTTGTTTTTGCGCTAATAGTGTCTGCCCAGCATCTCAGGTCCTATTTCTAAGCGCACCCCATCGCCATCTTGACGGACCAACCGCTGAAAGCGGTGCTCAGCCGACCTGATACCTCGGGATGATTGGCCAAGTGGGCACTGAAACTCAGCGAGTTCGACATTACATACCGACCGAGGTCGGCCATGAAGGCGCAGGTGTTGGCCGACTTCTTGGTCGAGTGCGCAGGCTTGGGCAAGGAGCCCGAGGAGGGCCCCCCGGCCCGGCCGACGGATGTTGGCACCGACGAGCTCGGAGAGGACGCCTGGATCCTCCATGTGGACGGGGCCTCAAACTCCGGCGGAAGCGGAGCTGGGCTCATCCTTGCCAACGGCGACGGGGTCGTCGCCGAGTGCGCGCTCCGCTTCCAGTTCCCCGCAACAAACAACCAGGCGGAGTACGAGGAACTTCTTGCCGGACTGAGAGTCTCCCGCGAGCTGGGCGTGACCAACCTCAGAGCTTTTACTGACTCCCAGCTCGTGGCGGGGCAGGTGTCCGGGGAGTACGTCGCGCACGACCCCCAGATGGCAAAGTACTTGGAGCTCGTCAAAGCGGGCGCGTCCAAGTTCCGGCGCTTCAACATCTTCCATATCCCCCGCGGGGAGAATGCCCGCGCGGATGCCCTCTCTTGGCTGGCAACTCTGCCGGACACGATGTTGGGACGCGCTCATGTGGAGCGACTTGAGGTCCCAAGCCTCGAAGCACCGGTGGAGGTCCATCAGGTCAGCCAGGAGCCCGGCTGGATGGACAAGTACGCTGCGTACATCACCAGCGGCACCCTGCCGGAGGACCGGGAGGCGGCTCGCCTCATCAGGAAGAAGGCCGTGCGGTTCGTCCTGATGGACGGGCAGTTATATCGAAGATCCTACTCTTACCCCCTCCTCAAGTGCATCGGACCCACAGAAGCCAAGCTCGTGCTCCAGGAGATTCACGAAGGCATCTGTGGGAACCACGTGGGGGGCAGGGCATTGGCATACAAGGCCCTCCGTCAAGGCTACTTCTGGGAGACAATGAAGGAAGACGCCGCCGACTTCGTGAAGAAGTGCGATCGGTGCCAGCGTCACGCCACGGTGCAGCGGCAGCCCTCCAACCCAATCTCTCAGCTCTCAGCCCCCTGGCCGTTCGCCCAGTGGGGGATGGACCTCCTGGGCCCATTCCCGCCGGCGTCCGGTTAGCGAAAGTTCTTGATAGTGGCTATCGACTACTTCACGAAGTGGGTAGAGGCCGAGCCCTTGGCGAGAATCACCGAAGCAAACGTCGCCAAATTCTTCTGGAAGTCCATCGTCTGTCGCTTCGGCCTCCCCCACACCGTGGTCACCGACAACGGACGCCAGTTCGACTGTCGGGAGTTCGAAGACTTCTGCAGTGACCTCGGCATCAAGCATCGCTTCACCTCGGTGGCGCACCCTCAGACCAACGGGGAAGCCGAAGTCACGAACAGGACCATTCTTCAGGGCCTCCGCACGCGGCTAGACCAAGCCAGGGGCAGGTGGGCCGATGAGCTCCCCAGCGTTCTTTGGGCATACCACACTATCCCAAGGACGGCTACCGACGAGACTCCATTCAACCTCGTCTTCGGAGCCGAGGCAGTCATCCCGATCGAGCTCAGCCTACCCACACTGCGCGTGGAGCAATATGATGAGACAGAAAATCCGGCCAGGATGATGCTCAACCTGGACCTTCTCGAGGAAACGAGGGACAAGGCCCGAATCCGAATGGCGGCATACCGGCAACGTGTAGCCAGATATTACAACTCCCGAGTGCGGCCGAAGGTTTTTTGTCCCGGGGACTTGGTCCTCCGACGCGCGGAAGCCTCCCAGCCACGGGAATGCGGCAAGCTTTCACCCAACTGGGAAGGCCCATATCGGGTGGCGGAAGCCCTCCCCCATGGGGCATATTACTTGGAAGAATTGGGAGGTGCCAGGTTCCCCCGGACTTGGAACTCCTCGAACCTGAGAATGTACTACCAGTGATGTAAGGCTCCCAGTTTCTGTAACAAAAGCTTCCCCAGTTCACGCACTCCCTCCAAAACTTCGACAAGAAGGCCTGCGGCATTGAGCTCAGTCCGGAAGATCCTGGGCTTCGGCCTGGAAGGTGGCGCCGAACCCAGTTCGCCCATGCAAGCCCGGAGCACAGCTCAGCAAGCCGCGCAAGGTTTGAGAAAGCCTGCGGCATTGAGCTCAGTCCGGAAGATCCTGGGCTTTGGCCTGGAAGGTGGCGCCGAACCCAGTTCGCCCACGCAAGCCCGGAGCACAGCTCAGCAAGCCGCGCAAGGTTTAAGGAAGCTTGCGGCATTGAGCTCAGTCCGGAAGATCCTGGGCTTCGGCCTGGAAGGTGGTGCCGAACCCAGTTCGCCCACGCAAGCCCGGAGCACAGCTCAGCAAGCCGCGCAAGGTTTGAGGAAGCTTGCGGCATTGAGCTCAGTCCGGAAGATCCTGGGCTTCGGCCTGGAAGGTGGTGCCGAACCCAGTTCGCCCACGCAAGCCCGGAGCACAGCTCGGTAAGCCGCGCAAGGTTTGAGAAAGCCTGCGGCATTGAGCTCAGTCCGGAAGATCCTGGGCTTCGGCCTGGAAGGTGGCGCCGAACCCAGTTCGCCCACGCGAGCCCGGGACACAGCTCAGTGAGCCGCGCAAGGCTTGAGAAAGCCTGCGGCACCAAGCTTAGTCCGGAGATCCCGAGTTTCGGTCTGGAAGACAGTGCAGAAACCGTGTTGTCCGCCCAAGCATGAAGGCAGCCCGAAATCAGACCTGCTCAAGGTTTGCCTCGCTGCAACGTGGCTCAGCGGGCCCCATCCTTCGATTGGAGCAATGGAAGGACCAAGCCTGCAGCTACTTCAGGTGTTCCAGACCGACATCTCAGAAAGAAAAGAAGAAAAGAGTATAACGAAACTACGAACAATGTTTCCATAAAGCTTGGATCTTCATTAATATAAGTGGTCGTTACAAAGCTGGGAGCCCCGACAGGCCGGGACTCCCCAAAAGAACAAAAACTACAAAGATGAAATAACAAGATGGCGCCGGGTCACTGGGGCGCGGTTTCGGAGCCACCTGCCGGAGGCGCGGGCGCTGCTTCCTCAGCTTCTGCAGTAGCCGGCTCCTGGGGCTGCTCCGGGGCCGCAGCATCACTGGTCGACGGCGCCGTAGGCATCGCTCTGGCCGCGCCAGGAACCCTGCTCTCGCCCCCTGGCTTCCGGCCGCCGACAACGACCCCGCTCAGGTCCAGGTGGGGGAAGAAGGCCCCCACCTTCTCCCGGCACATCCGGAACCCCTTCAAGAAGGAGTCCACGGCGGCCTCCCGGACCTCCGCCGTGAACTCGTCGGAGGCTCGGAACTTGGGGATGGCCTCTTGCGCTTCCCGCTTGCCCGCCTCCAGGAGCCCGTTGACGTAGGCGCTCCGCTCCTTCACCGCGGCCACCTCTCGTCGGGCCTCCTCCAGCTGGCGCTCCACCCAGTTGGAGTGGGCCTGCAGGCGGGCCTTCTCTGCCGCCTCCTCCTCGGTTCGGTGCTGATTGGAGGCCCGCTCCTCCGACAAGGAGGCCTCCAGCTCCTTGTTCCGCTTCTCGGAACGCGCCAGGTCAGATCGGAGGGCTTGCTTCTCGGCTCGCAGCTTGGCCCCCTTCTCCATCAGGTCCTTCACGTCGGCCGCGAGCTTGCCGAGTTTCAGCTCCCGATCGGATTCCCTCTTGGCGTTCCCTGCGAGGTAATTCCTCAGTAAGAGGATGTCGTTCCCGATCTGCAATACAAAGGCAACACCTGTCAGAGCAGAGGCAGAAAAGCCTTGAGGTTGAAAAGAGAGAAAGAAGAGGAAGCCCACACTCACCGTAAAAAGCTGAGGAAGGATGCCGAGCAGGGCGCCCGCATAGTCTCGGCCACCCCGAGCTCGGCGGTCCCGGGCGGTGGAGGCGTACTCCATCATCCTCTCCGCCAGCCCCCTGTCGAGGATGACCGAGTCCTGGTGGGAGATCACCGGTGCCGGACCTTTCGGGCTGGCCCCTGCAGCAGCTGCCCCCTCGGCCGGAACCACAACTGACGGGCCGGCGGTCGCCACAGACGGCGCTGTCGGGCCGGCGGCGATGACGGGCCCGGAGACAGGCGGAGCGGCGGGCGCTGGAGCTCTCTCTGCGGTGCCGCCAGGTCTCGTGGCCGAAGCGCCGGGAACCCCGCCTTGAGGAGGCCTGGGCGGGGAAATGGCAGCATCCGGGTCGGGCACGGTCGCCGCCACGACCTCCCGGCTCATCTCTGTACGAGCCCTCTTCGCTGCGGGCTCATCCACCTCCACGGCGTCCCGCTGGGCCGCCCCCTCCAAGAGGTTCTCCAGAGAAAACTTCATCCCTGCGAAATGAAAAAGACAGAAGGTCAGACAGCTCAACCTTAAAGAAAGAGGGGGAGGCAGAAATCAATGCGGGGCCAAATCTCACCAGTCTCACGGATGGGACTGATGCCGGCCTCATAAAGGTTCTGCTCAGAGAGCAGAACCTCGAGCGCCGGGACCACGTCACTCAGGAGCAGGGCGTAGGACTCCTGGTCCGCAGACTCCACTCGGGAATTCCGGTTCGGCGACCGGTCCGGTTCGCTCCAGGCCCAATCGACGTCGTCGACCGAGGCGAAGAAAAACCGGCTCTTCCATCCCTTGACCGAGGAAGGGAGGTCGAACCGGAGATACCTAGGCCGGGGCGAGATGTACCACCAGCCGTCATCGGTGGAGCACTTCTTCAGGGTGAACAGGGCCCTGAAGAGAGAAAAACGGGCAACAAACCCGTGAAAGTGGCAGAAGACAATGAAGGAGAAAATGACCCGGATGGCATTAGGAGCCAGCTGGGCCGGGACGAGCCGGAAGTGGCCGAGGAAGGAAAGAAAGAAAGGATGCAGGGGAAAACGAAGACCCCCGAGGAGGAAGTCTTCGTAGAAAGCAATGCGGCCGGGGCCACTCATGGTGACACGCTCCCCGGACCGCGGAGCAAAGAGACGGATAGACCCCGGGATGCCATAGGCATCCCGGAGCAGAGAAAGGTCGCCTTCGGTCATGGTAGAAGCATGACCGGAGGGACCGGCGGGAAGAGATGGCGGAGCAGGAAGAGAAGGCAAGGCAGGAAGAGAGCGGAGGGGCACGGCAGGCGCAACCGGAGGGGACCGGATCCCCCTGGGGATGCCAATAGTGACACCCCCGGGTTGCAAACGCCGGCGGACCTCCTCTGGAATTACCTCCTCATCCGAGGAGGAAGAAGATGGAGTCCTCGGCCGGGATGGACCGGCCTCGTCCGGACTGGAAGAGACATGGCGACGGCGCGCCATGGAAAAGGAAAGGACAAGGAAGTCGGACAGAAAATGCGAAAGAAGGAGGGGGGGGCCGAAGAAGGAGAAGGAGGCACTCACCGAAAATGCACAGACGAGCGCGAGCAGCAGAAGTTGTTAGCCTGCAGCAAACCGCCCACGAAGCAAGGGAAAAGGCCTCGTTCTGGAAAGTCCCCTCCCTTTCAAACTCAGCCGACAGCAGCCGTACCCATCATTCCACCTCCGACCACTGGATGGTCGCCACGTGGGCGCACGCCCGACACCGACGCCTCGTTAGCAGAGTAACGGCCTCTGCCTCGAAGCGACGCATTGATTACGGGCAAGTGGACGATGCGTGGCGGCTCCCCATAGGTCTTCAGCTGCATCGAGCCACGACGAGCAAGGATCGTGGCAATTATGATGCAAGATCTTCACCTCCCCACGTCATGTCCGCAATTAATCCCGACGTTCCGTTCTACGATGTCCCGACGGAACGGCGGGCTGGGGGGCAACTGTTACAGCCGTGACAGTGACGTGGACAGGCTCAGGTATCGCCGAATGAGAGCAAGCCATGTGTAAGTTTCCCCGCCGGATTTTGCGCCACGTCCACAAAGCTAGGAGCGGCAAGGACCGCACCGCCCTACGACTGTTTGAAGCAAACCGCCCTCGCCGAGGTCAAGCTCGGCCCGGAGTTCCTCTACCACCTCATTGGCGCCCGGGCCCGGAGGGTTTCCGCCCAAGCGAGGTCGGCCGAAGTCGGGCGACCCCCTGCCGCCTCGCCAGGTGTCCGCCCAGGAGGGGTCCACCTGAGCCGAGGTCGGCCGATCCTTCGCCTTTCACCAGGTGGCCACCCGGAGACGGGCCCACCTCGGAGAAAGCCAGGTGACCCCCTGCCGCCTCGCCAGGTGTCCGCCCAGGAGGGGTCCACCTAAGCCGAGGTCGGCCGATCCTTCGCCTTTCGCCAGGTGGCCACCCGGAGACGGGCCCACCTCGGCCGAAGCCAGGCGACCCCCTGCCGCCTCGCCAGGTGTCCGCCCAGGAGGGGTCCACCTGAGCCGAGGTCGGCCGATCCTTCGCCTTTCGCCAGGTGGCCACCCGGAGACGGGCCCACCTCGGCCGAAGCCAGGCGACCCCCTGCCGCCTCGCCAGGTGTCCGCCCAGGAGGGGTCCACCTGAGCCGAGGTCGGCCGATCTTTCGCCTTTCACCAGGTGGCCACCCGGAGACGGGCCCACCTCGGCCGAGGTCAGACCGCTCGTACGGAGGAGCCCCCGGGGAGAGAGACGGGTCCCGAGACCACTTCTCAGGCCGTACAGACCCCAGACGGTGTCCCGTACGGAGGGCGGCGGCATGCGGAACGTCACTTGCATCGGCCCGGCAGGTCCCGCAGCCGAGAGATCCGATCCTGACAGAACATGCCCCATAAATGGATGGCGCCCATGCTCGGGGAAAGGAGCGCTCTCACAGAGCCCGAGGCCTGACAACCGGCCGCTCTGCCAACGCCGCCCTCCCTCTTTTTCTCCCCTGTCTTTGCCTTTTCCCTGCTGGGCCCGGTGGACGAGGTCGGAAAGCCGCCTGGCCTCCCTCACCGAAAAGGGAAAAGGAAGGAAAACAGGGGAGGGGAGTTTCCGAGGAGGAAAAGGACAAGCGCACGATGGAAGGAGATAAAGAGGGAAGAATCTGGGGACTGCAAGGTAAGCCAATTAGCCTGGGGACAAGGGAGGAGCACCGGCACAAGGCCTTGCGCCGAGAAAGAAACCAGAGATCCCGAGAGGGGAACACTGGGCGTGAGCTCGGCGAGCAGGCCCAGCCGAGATCCCGGCCCCCAGAGCGCTTCCTTCACCAATTAACTCTCTAAGTCGGGGACCCTCTCGAGGGCCCGGGTGGGAGAGTCTGTTCCTCCTCGTCGTCTACTGACTTGACCGTCGGAGCTCCCTCGCCGGGATCCCCGGCCAGGGTCTTCTAACCCCTTTCTTGCAGGTTCTCCGCGGGAAGGGAGGCTCCCTCGCCAGGCGGTCGGGAAGGATCGGCTGATCCGCGGCACGGGCGCGACGACGAGAGCGGCAACACAAAGGCTTACCAAAAACCTCTTTGATTTTTCAAGGCTCACCAAAAATCTCTTTGGTTTTCCAAGGCTCACCAAAAATCTTAAGTAAAATAATGTAAGAGCAAGTATAAATAAATACAATAAAAGCTTTCTAAAATAAAGCAAATATTTTTTTGAAGCCCTTGAATGTTGATGAAGATCTTATTTTCAAGTTGATGAAGCCTTTGATTGATGCTTGTAGATGTAGACTTTGAATTCTCTCTTTGAAACTTGGAAGCTTGAAGGCTTTGAATCATTCAACTCTTGAATTCTTTAAGAATATTCAAGAAACTCACCAAAGGATTGCTTCCCCATTTGATTTTTGATGTTTATATAGCCTCCCAACACTTAAATGATCGTTTATAGCCGTTAGGGAGGAAAATATAGCCGTTGGAGCCAAGTTGGAGAAGTTTTGCAGCCCAAAAAACTAGCCGTTACTGTTCAAGTGTCGACACTTCACCTCCAAGTGTCGATACTTCAGTTTCAAGTATCGACACTTCATTCTCCAGGTGTCGACACTTCACTTCCAAGTATCGACATTTCAGCTCCAGGTGTCGATACTTGACTAAAAGTGCTTTCTGAAGTTTTTTGTTTGTCTCAGACCTTGAGTCGACACTTCACTCTTCAAGTGTCGACACTTGATCCTCAGGTATCGACACTTCATTTCCAGGTGTCGACACTTGCCTGTGCCATTGCTGAAACATCTTCAAATTGAAATTTTAATTTCTTCAAGTTCTTCCATATTAATTCCAAAGTCTATATACTTGATTTTCTATTAATTTAAGGACTTTTTCAACTGAAATACAAGCATTTCTTCATTCAACATGGTTGAGTACTAAGATCTGAAAAATACACTTAAAATATAATTAGTACTCATATATACTTAAATATTTTGTCAATCATCAAAATCAAGACCAGAGTTAACAAAAACACTATGACACCCATGTATAAAATATAAAATAAAACTTTCTAGTCCCTTCTACCTATAATACATGTCATCCGTAGCTTAGTTTATGACTCCCAAAGTAATGGGAATCCGAGACCCAGCCACCTCAGCAGCCACGTGGAGTCCCAGTCACAGTAGGCATCATCCACCCTATTAGGCATCCCAAGATCTTCATGACATCATCCAGGCCTAAAAAGGAAGCAGATCAGTGCCCCATATGGAAGTTGTGGACTGCCTAAGAGAAGATGGAAGGAACTCATATGGCATCCAGGCAGATTAAGCAGCATATGGGTGCCCTCCCTCTTTCCCCTGTTTAATGAGACTTTTTTCTTGTACCACCCACCTGCTATGGAAGTTATGTGGTGCCTCCCTTTCATGCAAATCCATCCACTAGGCAACATGTTGCTGCCTCCCCTCTTTTTTCTTCATTCCATGTAATCTAAGGGCTAGGGTCAATTATAAAAGGACCCCCTTCATGTATGAAAACAAGATAATAATGACAAAGAAATTTTAGGAGAGGGATTCTTCATTCACTCCAAGCATGGAGAGGGTGAGAGGCCCTCTTTTTACTCTGCAAGGATAGCACAAGAGGTGCAAATCAATCGCTCTGCAAGAAGAGCACCAGAGATGCAAATCAATCGCTTCGTAAGGAGAGCACGAGAGGTGCAACCCATGGACATGTTGCTTGCATCATGTCTAGTTATCCCCTTCCTTTGATTCCACCTTCTTTACTGCCCTCATGGCCTTTGAGATTTATCCTAACGGCTCCATGTAGCGAGGTGGGTGAGATGCCCTAGAGGTGAGGTCTCTCCATGAGTGTAAGTCCCAAAGTCCATGAGAGTCTAAACTTCTGTTTTCCATCTCTATTGTTTACTTCACCATCTCCATATAAAAAAAAATATAGTGGTATCCTAATTTTCTGGTGACTTCTTAGCTTGCCAATGTTCCTTCCCCTCATCCCATCTCCCATCAGTTTTGGTATCAAAGCTAGAGGATTAGGGTATGCTTTATCTTCCCAAATCATCCCAAATCCCCCTCACCAGCCTCGCCGTTCTCTCTCTCCCCTGTTCTTGCTCCACTGGCCTGCTGCAATGGCACCCTATCCCCCTTCAGGTCATCGCCAACATCGCCCAGGTTGCCATCGACGTCCAGCCCCTACGCCCGTGACTAGGTCAATTGGAAGCAAGTCTTCCTCCTCGTTGATGTTGTCTGCTGCTGCACCATCCTCTTCCCCATCGCTGCCCTTCCCAATTGGAGAGCCCCACCGGAAAATCCACCTCCGTCCCTCTACCCAGGCCGAGCCCCCTCCTCTCTACCTCTTTCCAAGCCTCCAACCAGATTGAGTCCCGCAATGCCTGGTGGACAGTGGAGATCGTGGATGGGCCCGCCCTGGTGCTGTGCCTCAAGAGCCTCTACGGCCGCTACATCACCGTCACCAACGAGCCCTTCCTCCTCAGCATCACCGGCCGCAAGGTACTCTAGACCGTGCCCCCTACCTCAACTCCTCTATCAACTGGGAGCCCATCCGCAATGGCATCCAGGTCAAACTCAAGAGCCCTTACGCCACCGAGCCACCATCTCCTGCCAAGCTCCTCCCGCCAACTGAAACCGCCCCAAGCCATCAGATCAACGCTGCACACCCACAGCCATTTGGATATGTCGTTTGGTCTCAGCCTCCTCCCGCTGTCAACGAACCTCACCGCCGCCTTGCCGGACTCCACCTCCAAAGCCCCCTCCCTTGTCGATTGACACCATCGAGCCATGCCAACTTTCGTGCCACCATGCTGCCGCCGGTCACCGGAACAAGCTGCGCCTCCCTCTCCCCGAGCCGTCGCATTCCCAGCACCGTCACCGGTGAAGTTCTTCACCGGATTTCCATCTCCGTCACATTCTGAGTCGGCCCATGAGAAGGAGCATCCCCGCACGATCATGAAAGCAGTGTCGCACACTTTGTTGCCGACTTCAAGCATGCACAATCCTCAAAACTACATGATCCTCAGAGCTGCATGATTTTCAGAGCTGCATGAATCTTAGAGCAAAGCCTCTTTTGATTTGATTAGATTCGGTTTCACCAAAGCCCTCGCTGACCCAAACTCGACGAGGTCGAGTTCTCCCCACTCCAGGAAAATGATGGGGACTGAGACCCAGCCACCTCAATAGCCACGTGGAGTCCCAATCATGGCAGACGTCATCCACCCTATTAGGCATCCCAAGATCTTCATGACATCATCCAGGCCCAAAAGGGAAGCAGATCAGCACCCCATATGAAAGTTGTGGACCACCCAAGAGAAGATGGAAGGAACTCATATGGCGTCTAGGCAGATTAAGCAGCATATGGGCGCCCTCGCTCTTTCCCTTATTTAATGAGATTTTTTTCTTGTACCGCCCACCTGTTATGGAAGTTATGTGGTGCCTCCCTTTCATGCAAATCCACCCACAAGGCATCATGTTGCTGCCTCCCCTCTTTTCTCCTCATTCCATGTAATCCAAGGGCTATGATCGATTATAAAAGGACCCCCTTCATATATAAAAAAAAGATAATAATGATGAAGAAATTTTATAAGAGAGATTCTTCATTTGCTCCAAGCATGAAGAGGGTGAGAGGCCCACTTTTCACTCTACAAGGAGAGCATGAGAGGTGCAAATCAATCGCTCCACAAGGAGAGCACGAGAGGTGCAAATCAATTGCTCTGTAAGGAGAGCACAAGAGGTGTGCAACCCATGGACATGTTGCTTGCATCATGTCTAGTTATCTCCTTCCTTTGATTCCACCTTCTTTACCGCCCTCATGGTCTTTGAGATTTACCCTAATGGCTCCATGTAACAAGGTGGGTGAGATGTCCTAGAGGTGAGAGATATTTTCGTGAGTGTGAGTCCCAAAGTCCATGAGAGTCCAAACTTCTGTCTTCCATCTCCATTGTTTCCTTCACCACCTCTATATTAAAAAAAAATCTAGTGGTACCCTAATCTCTGGTGACTTCTCAGCTCACCAACGGTCCTTTCCCTCATCTCGTCCCTCATCACAAAGTGTCATAAATTGCCACATACGCTATAAGATTAATCAAATAGCCCGAAACAATATTATGATATCCCAGTTTAAAAGCTACAATATCCTAGTTAAAAAATTATGAACCCATGTACCAAATATAAAATAAAATTTTCTATCCCTTTTTACCTGTAATACATGTAAAACTACGATATCCTAGTTAACAAACTACGATATCACAGTATAAAAACTATGACATCCTAATTAAAAAACTATGCACCCTTGCAGAAAGTATAAAATAAAAGTTTCTAACATATTTTGCCTGTAATACGTGTCACTTGTGATCTAAATTAAAACTCTTAGAATCTCATGATGACACCCCCCATGTCATAATAAGCCAGTGTGAAAAGGATCAAGAGTAATTAAGTTTGAAACAGGATTGTGACACCCTAGTTCAGGATTCATGACATCCTACTTTAAATATTATGATACCCTGTATATATTTAAGCTGGGATGGCTTACATTTTTTATAATAGTTAGTTAAATTTTATTATTTCATAACTTACATTTATTTTTTACTTATATTTTAGGTGATCTTGTAATTATTTGACTGCCTAGTGTGAAGGCTTCACAATTATTTAAAAGCTGTTACAAGTTAGCAGTGTACATTGAAAAAGTATGGAAAATGGGTTTTTTTAGTCTTTTTTAGAAATCATTCGGAAGACTATTCAGTGCCTTCATCAATATGCAACCATTCGTAGTCGATGGACGACTCCTAGCTGATATTATTAGATATTACAAGGAAGGTGACAAGTTTATTTTTTATGGAAAGCTACTTACATTCAGTATTGAAGACGTGGCCCTGATTTTGGATCTGCCATGCCATGGAAACAAGATTGCAATGGAAGGCCAAGATAAAAAGGGCAGGTTATTCCAAAGATTTGGTAGGGAATTAAATCTTCAGAATAAGGGATTGGAGAATTTGATAGTGTAACTTCATTCATCAAACATACTAGAGGATGTCGAGAATACCATAAGACTTTGGATCACATACATATTTGGACTATTTTTATCTTCAAAGTTAAATCAAGCTTGTCCAAGATATATCGTCCCTTACTTGGATGATTTATCTCAGCTAGGACAAATCAATTAGGCTTCCATAATAAAGGAGTTGATTGTTATGGCTCTCCAAAATGTTGCTACTTGCTTGAGATCTGAGGAGCCAGTACAATCCAAGAGAAGAGACAAGGGCAGGAGGCAGCCAACCCTGTTTGGATGTTCAACTGCTCTGGTGATAAGGATCATTAATATATAGTAAAAATATAATTATATTTATTTTAAATCTTTCATATCTTTAAAGTATATGATTATTATGTATATGTTTGGTTCCTCGAGTATAGCACATTAAGAGCCCTAACACATCCTAATAAGCTACCTAGGCTATTGAAATGGTACGACATCCAGTTAAAGACATAGAATGTTCAGCTTGCCAACATGCAGTCTCATGAGTTGGTGAGATAATCCATTATATCATAAACATAATAAACAAAAAATTATTATCATTAATATAAAGTTAATTTGTTATTGTTCTTAGCTTGCAATTGGATAGAGATATTGAGCTTATGATAACAGAATGGTGGCTTATCATTAAAAAATAATAGCATCCTCGGAACCCAAAAATAGTTGTGCAAGCTGTGCATAGTTGAAGAATGAAATAGAAGATATAAAGAAGAGGCTTGCTATAGTTGAAACCTTCCTCAGTTCATTACTAAAAAAAGATAGCAATGCCAATAAAGAAGGGCACAAAGGGGTGGAGAGAGATGATATAGAGGAGGAGGTGAAAGTAATGGAGCAAGATCAATCTAGGATGGTGCAAAAAGTTTATGATATCCCTGTGACTGAGGTTGAACATAGGATAGAAAAAAAATTGAAGGACACCTCTGTGATTGAGGATGCTGAGGGGGACAAAGAAAAATCTCCAGTTCCTTTACTTATCAAGAGGGTGAAAAATCAATCTAGACTACGGAAGGCCTCACAAATGACAACAAATTCTACTTTTGAAATATGCAAATCCAAAAAAAAGATGAAGATAGTGGGCACATCTCAGTCTAATGAATCAAATTTGAATCTATAATTTGAAGATGATGAAAATTTGATCAAAATATTTTTAAAAGAAAGGATCAACTCGTAAGTGATATCTATTTTTTCTATTATATATGCTACTTTATAGTCCAAAATATATAATATCTTTTATATTTATTAATTTTAGAGAGGTCATCTACACAAATAAATTTGGAGGCACTATCACAAGGAGAAATATTTTCGATCTCCTTAATAATGATATGATAGTTGATGATGTAAGTAATGGAGTATTATTTTATTTTGTTGTTATTTTTTATGTATATTATGATATATTTTTTAATAATTCTTATATTGATTTTCAGAATTGTATGAAATTATATTACTTTTAATTAATCAGTTTATATCGCATTGCTAGATAATTGATGTCAGATAGGAGTTCATTAGAAATAACTAGATAGAGCATCTGAACAGATATCATAAGTGCATCATTGCACCTGTAATGATCTCTGGCATGTGTCTGACTCAATATCACCATTTCAAGAACTTGCTAGAATGACCGGAACTATGATATTTGATGGAGTTTATGATCAAGATAAGAAATAAGTTCGATTTCTATTCACCATCATCAACTCAGACAATTCGTACTAGCACCTGGTTGCGGTTGACATGCAAAGAAAGGTATTGATACATCTGAATTCCATAAAACATAATTCAAAGTACAAAGCGAATGCAAGAAAGTGGCATATATACTCGAGCCAATGTTTTATATATTTTGTGATAATGGAGAGGTAAAGAATTAGTCCATGCTAAAGATTGCTAAATGCCCTTCCTAACCTGCAAGATCACTAGACTATGAATTGTATTGCTTGAAATACATAGAATTCCTTGCTCGCAAGGATAAGCCTGATTGTTGAAACTTTACAAAAAAAAATATCAATGTCTACCGATGCTAGTTAGCAGCAAGATTATTGAAAGAGAGCCTCAATCAAAAGATTAATAGTGCTATTAAAATTTAGCATGTAAAAGCAAACTTTTTTTAATGTACTTATTCTCTTCAATTCATACACTTCTATAATATGTTGCAAAAATTTCTAAGTCAATTAATAATATATTTTAAGCATCATTCTAAAAGAAAATTTATATAATTCATTCGAACAATAATGTTATAAATATCATTTTCTCATTATATTAAATTTTTTTATTTTATATGTTATGTTTACTTCCAGAATATCAAGTTTTTTCATTGATGTAATGATGTTATAAAGGAATATTATGATTCTTGACAAGGTATCATAGTTTTATAATTAAAATGTCATAACTATAGATCTAAGGTGTCGTAATCATGTTTCAACATTTACTTAAACTTTAGTTCTTAGAGGTCTATCATGATATTGTAAGAGTTTTAATTCATACCATATGTGACATGTATTGCCACCTACACCGTCGTGGCCTGTAGCTGGAGCTGACCTCGAATGCTGACCTCATCACACGGGAGGCTGCACGATCGCCCGGATCTGCAAAACAAAGGAGACGCAGGCCGGGGGATCTCGACGGGGGTACTCCGATGATTAAGTCAGTGATGATCTAGGAGAACAGATCCTTCCCTGTGGGCCCCTTGCTTGAACTCCACACTCGGAGGAGGAGATTTTGTTTAAAATGGAGGGAATGGAGCCGGGATAAGAGCAGCTGAGGAGAACTCGAGCCTTGTGGTTGTGTCTGTCAAGACCCTTCCGATGAGTCTCTGGTAGCCCAAAGCGCTCAATCTCGTCGTTGCTCTCCTGTGTGCTGGCCTCTCCCTTGTTCACTCGAGTTAGACTTGCTTACCTTTTTCTTGGAAACCCTCGGAGAGTCCTTTTTGCCAGGATCCCTTCCAGCAGCTTATCTTGGGATCTCCCCCCCTCTGTCGACACCGGAGGGTCAACATTTGGTAGTGCTTCGTGCCGTGCATACAAGTGCCTTTCCTTATTCGTGATAAAGGGTTATGTCGCATGCTCTGATTCTCCGTCTAGTCGCTCTTCTTCAGAAACCTGGTAGTACCTTGATCAGGGGGCAGCCACCCCCTGGATTTGAATCTTCCGGGATAGTTTCCTCTTCCGGGTGTTGCAGATGGTCGGTCGAGAGTGCGGTACTTTGGACGAGGCACCTTTTCCTATCTAGTGTAAATAGCAGCAGGGGTGATCATGGCATCCTGGGATGTGCTCCTCCATGGTCCTTAGGTGGTAGCCCATTGCCTGAGGGAAGTGGCGTCGTGGGATTCGAACGAGAGTTCAACTTCGATCAAGGTGGGCTCGACCTCGAGGGAGCCACCCGACGAAGGAGCTCGAAGAGAGCGGGAGCTCGACTTCGACCGACTTGGGCTCGACCTCGAGGGAGCCACCCGATGCAGGAGCTCGAAGAGAGCGGGAGCTTGACTTCTGCCGAGGTGGGCTCGACCTCGAGGGAGCCACCCGATGCAGGAGCTCAAAGAGAGCGGGAGCTCGACTTCTGCCAAGGTGGGCTCGACCCCGAGGGAGCCACACCGCGAAGGAGCTTGAAGAGAGCAGGAGCTCGACTTCGATCGAGGTGGGCTCAACCCTGAGGGAGCCACCCGATGAAGGAGCTCGAAGAGAGCAGGAGCTCAAAAAGAGCAGGAGCTCGACTTTGATCGAGGTGGGCTCGACCCCGAAGAAGCCACCCAGCGAAGGAGCTCAAAAAGAACGGGAGCTCGACTTCGACCGAGGTGGGCTCGACCTCGAGGGAGCCACCCAGCAAAGGAGCTCGACTCCGGCCTGGCGAAGGGTTTGATGTGGTAGCATGCGGCATTAGGCCTGATCTGATAGGGACTCTATGTTAGCGATCTTGCCACATCAACATGTATTACAGGTAAAAGAAGTTAAAAATTTTGATTTTATATTTTCTGCAAAGGTATCATAGTTTTTTAACTAGGATATCTTAGTTTTTATACTGGGATGTCATAATACTATTTTGGCCAATTTGAGTAATCTTCTAGCATTCGTGATAATTTATGACACTCTGGAAGTAATTATTCAAACAACGAATGACATGTATTATAGGTACAAGGGATTAGAAACTTTGATTTTACATTTCTGCATGGATGTCATAGTTTTTTAACTAGGATATCATAGTTTTTGAACTTGGGTGTCGAATTCCTATTTCAGGCTATTTGATTAATCTTATAGTATTCGTGATATTTTTTACACTCTATGAGTCATAAACCAAGCCATGGATGACATATATTACAGGTAGAAGGGGTTAGAAAGTTTTATTTTATATTTTGTGCATGGGTGTCATAGTTTTTTAACTAGAGTATCATAGTTTATGAACTTGGATATTGTAATACTATTTAAGGCTATTTGATTAATCTTATAGCATCCGTGGCATTTTTTTATACTCTGGGAGTTATAAACCAAGCTATGGATGACATGTATTACAGGTAGAAAGGGTTAAAAAATTTTATTTTATATTTTATGCAAGGGTGTCGTAGTTTTTTAACTAAGATATCGTAGTTTTTAAATTAGGATGTCGTATTACTGTTTCGATCAATTTGAATAATCTTCTAGCATCCGTGGTAATTTACTAATTTTTGACACTCTGGAAGTCATTATTCAGAACATAGATGATGGAAAGTCCCGTTATGAGCAGTTATTTCCTTCACTTTCTTGTTTCATGCTGGGATATTCTAATTTTATAATTAGATTTCATCTACTATATTAAGGGGTGTCATACTTCTGTTATCCCTGTTTTAGTCTTTGGGCATATAAAGTAGTCCTAAACTCATATTTGAAATAAATATATTCAATTACATGTCTAATACATTATATTTTAAATTTCTTCAAATAATATAAATATACACAATACTGTACAAAAATTCATCATTTCATATCTTCTCCTGTATTAGTTGACACATACATAAGCATCAAATTTGTTTAAAAAAGGATTGGAAGATGGTATAGTAGGTTCAATTATTTTTTAAATACTTTCACTATATTATGGGAAGTCTGTCTTTTGCTTGTACTAGCTCTTCTTTTATTTTGCACAGGAGTAACAACGGAAGCGTTATCCATATTTTTTCTTGATCTCTTTGACTTCTTCTCAACTCCACTCTTAATTATATTCTCTCTTGGATGACCTTTTGTAGTAACAGGGGCAGACCACACCAAATTTTTTAAGAGAGGCCAAAAAATATGATACTATATCATAGAAAATTAGGAAACATACCATGATACCTACTAAGCCAAATATAGATAAAACGAGCGAAGACGTGGAGCTCCAACATTGGGCCGTGGTTCTGGACAGAGGAGCCGGCAATCGGTGGCGGGTAGCCGAATAGGAGCAAAGGTTGCTGGTTAGGGAAGAGAGGAGGAGTTGACTGTAAAAGAGGCGAAGCCATGAAAGAGATGGTGGGTGGGGTTGGCCATCGGTGGCGGGTGGCCTGTCACAGGCAGCGACAGGTGGGGGCAGTGTCACAACGGTTGTTGGTTGGGGAAGAGAGGAGGATGTTGATTTCGTTATTGATTTTGATGATAAGTAAAATGCTTAAGTATAAGTTGAGTACTAATGATTTCTTTGTAGTGTATTTTTATATAACAAGGTGCTCATCAATTTGACAAATGTTGTTTGAATGAAGAAATCCAAATTTAGATGAAATATCTTCTCAAAGAAGACTTGGACAGTGGAAAATTGCTTGAATGGATACTTGAGTTCAACACATACTTGATTTAGCACAAGTTCAGCTATTTATGTAAAGATCTCAGTGAAGTGTCAACTCAAAGTGTCGACACATGACACCAAGTATCGACACATGATAGTGAAGTATCGACTCAAGCCGGTATGCAAAGAAAGTTTCAGATGGTATGGCTGAAGTATCAACACATGGACTTGAAATGTCGACTCAAAGTGTCGACACATGGATCAGCTCATCGCCTGAGATTTTTTTGTTACAGAAGTTGCTGAAGTTGAAGATCTGGTAAAGTGTCAATACATGGATACCAAGTGTTGACTCATAGTGTCGACTCACCTGAAGAAGTGTCGACACATCTGAGATTTCCAAAAAGCTGTATTGAAGATATTTGAACTAGGTATCGACTTAAAAAGTTTGAGTGTCACCTAAAGTGTTGACTCACAGCCTGAAGTGTCGACACATGGAGTTCTAGAAATAGTAACGGCTAGTTTTTCAAATGCAAAACTCGTCCTTCTTGGCTCGTAATGGCTAGTTTTTCATGTTTAACAGCTAGAAACCAGATTTGAGACCTTGGGAAGGTATTTATATAATTCAAATCAAATCAAAATACATGAAAATGAAAAAGGAATAACCAAAAGAGAAGAAAAGAGAGCATTCACTCTTATTCATTGAGTTCAACTACTTTCAAGCAAGAAGAAGCCTTCAAGCATTCAAGAGCCTTCAAGAGTATTAAAGATCAATCATTCTTGAGCAATTAAAGAGGCTTCACCAAGTTGAAAGTATCACAACAATGAGCTTCAAAGAGATACCCACTTTTTATTAAAAGCTTTAATTGTTTCATTACTTCAAAATATATTTGTTGTAAGGGTTCTTGGTTAGCCTATTGTAAAACCAAGGAAGGTTATTGGTGAGCCTTTGAAAACCAATTAGGTTCTTGGTTAGCCCGCAAAACCAAGGGAGGTTGGTGGTGAGCCTTAAAATCATTTAGGTTCTTGGTTAGCCCGTAAAACCAAGTGAGGTTTTGACTTGTGAGTCTTGTGAAAACAAGTCGGATTTTGATTAGTGAGCCCGGAAAACTAATCGGCTATAATCAGTTGAGATTATAATGAATTTTCAAGGGGATCTTGGGGAGTGGATGTAGGTGCATTGGATAGCACTGAACCACTATACTTCCTTGTGTTTGTGATTGCTTGTCTCCTCTACTTGCTTTTACTTTTATTGCTTTATATTTCTACTGCACACTTACTTAAGAGTACTTCATTTGTATTCGTAGTATTTAGTTTAATTGTTGGATTGGATCACACACTCTTGCATTCCATCAAATAATTTTTAGAGACCTAATTCACCCCCCCTCTTAGGTTGCTTACTGGGCAACCAGTGGTATCAGAGTCCTGTTCTCAGTTTATAGGTCTAACCACCTTGAGTAAAGATCTATGGCAGCCCCTATTGGTACTAGTGTAGTTGAGGGACAAGCCTCAAATAGACCTCCATTTTTTAATGGATCAAATTATACTTATTAGAAAACTAGAATGAGAATATACATGCATTCTATTGATTATAACTTGTGAAAGGTAGTTGATAAAGGTCTACATATTCTTTCGATTGTGGTTAATGGTGTTTCCATCCCAAAGCTTGAAGAGGATTGGGATGAAAAT
This sequence comes from Areca catechu, assembly GCA_021397845.1. NCBI lineage: Eukaryota > Viridiplantae > Streptophyta > Magnoliopsida > Arecales > Arecaceae > Areca > Areca catechu. The sequence goes on along the minus strand of CM038047.1, from coordinate 26,117,188 downwards.
GACATTAAATAATCCGATATCAATGCAAAAGCAATTAATCTCCTTTATTATGTATTAGATCCTAGTGAATTCAATAGGATATCTACTTGTACATCCACCGAGAAAATATGGGACATACTTGAAGATATCCATGAGGGTACCGATCAAGTGAAAAATACTAAAGTGAACATGTTAGTGCACATATATGAAATATTTCGAATGGAACCTAATGAGTCTATCACTGATATGTATACTAGATTTACAAATATTGTAAATGGAATGAGAAGTTTTGGAAAAATTATGTCTAATGCTAACCTTGTCAACAAAATTCTCAGGTCACTTCCAACATCATGGGATCCGAAGGTGACCACCATCCAAGAAGATAAAGATGTTGACAAGCTACCATTGGAGCAGCTGGTTGGATCGCTCATGACTTATGAGCTAAATTTGAAGCAAAAATCTATGGATATGGATAAGAATAAAAAGGGGATTGCATTCAAATCTACTATACAAAAAGAATCCTCAATTGATGAATCCGAAGAAGAAGAAGGAGATGAAAGTGAAGAAGCACTTCTTGTAAGAAAATTTAGAAGGTTCATGAAGAGAAGAAAGTTCCCTTACAAGAAGAAGTTTCAATCAACTAAAGAGAAGGGAAAAGAAAAAGAGAAATAAAAAGAAAAGAAAAATGAGAAGGAGATACCTACATGCTTCGAGTGTAAGAAGCCAGGACACTATAAATTTAACTGCCCTCTCCTAAAGAAGTCAAGGAAGAAGCTAAGGAAGAAGGCAATGGCCACCTGGAGTGATAGTGAGGACTCTAGTTCAGAAGAAGAACAAGCTGAAATTGCAAATCTTTGTCACATGGCATATCAAGATCAAGAAGAGGTAAATTCTGATGCAGAAATAAATTTTACTTTTGATGAATTGAAGAATGTTTTTGATGAATTAGTGTATGATTACAAATTAATTTTATCTGAAAATAAACTAAAAAGGCATGCAAATAGTTTTTCTCATAAAAATAATTATCTTTTAAATGAAGTTAGTGATTTGAAAACTAAACTAGATATTTTAGAAAAGAAAAATAATGCTTTAACAATGAAAAATGATATTTTAAAAAGATCCAAAACTATCATTTCAAATGGTGATCTTTTAAAGAAAAATAAGGATTTAGAATTGAAAAATGAAAAGTACAAAAATGAGCTTGATAAAATGAAACCTTTTGTTGAAAAGTTTACCTATAGTTCAGAAAAACTAAATCTTTTTTTTAAACAGCCAAAGAGCAGTTTTTAATAAAGCATGATTAGGTTATAAATCCCAAAGACAACAAAAGTATTTTAAAATTTTTTTTGTATCCGCATCATCTAGCATAACATGTTTTTCATGCAAAAAATAAGGTCATAAATCTTTTCAATATAATATGAGAAAAATTAATGCTTATAGAATAGTTTGGGTTCCAAAATGAACCATTTTAAGTGCTAACCCTAAAGGATCCAAGTTGGCTTGGGTACCTAAAAACAAAGCTTGATTTGTATTGCAGGTGTGTCTTGCAACCAAGAAAAATAAAAGATTTTGGTATCTTGATAGTGGTTGCTCAAGGCACATGATGGGAGATATGAAGCAATTCACCTCTCTTGAAGCAATGAATGGAAGGAGTGTGACCTTCGAGGATAATGGTAAAGAAAAAATCATTGGTATTAGTCAGGTTCACATTACTCCTTCTAATTGTATTAGCAATATACTTTTAGTTGAAGGTTTGAAGCATAATCTTTTAAGTATTAGTCAATTTTGCGATAAAAATTTTCAAGTTATTTTTAAATCATCTTATTGCATGATTGTTAGTCCGGATAAAAATGGAATATAATTCATTGAAAAAAGATATGGTAATATTTATTTGGTAGATTTAGATGATCTATCTTTGCCTAATGGAGAATACTTTATTGCAATGAATTCTACTAAAGATGAGACTAATTGGCTTTGACATAGAAGACTAGATCATGCTAGTATGTATCTACTTTCAAAACTTTGCAAAAAAAAATTAGTTAGATATTTGTCAAAACTTTATTTTGAAAAAGATAGAGTTTGCCAAGCATATCAATTTAGAAAACAAGTTAAAACTTCTTTCAAGTCTAAAGGTTTCATTACTTCTAGTAGGCCACTAAAACTACTTCATATGGATCTCTTTGGACCAACTAGAATATCCAGTCTAGGAGGCAAGAGATATGGATTGGTTATAGTGGATGATTTTTCAAGATTTACTTGAATTTTCTTTCTTGCTCATAAAGATGAATCATTTTCTGCATTTGTAAAGTTTTACCAAAAAGTCTCAAATGAAAAAGGTGTTTCAGTTATTTACATACACAGTGATCATGGTTTTGAATTTGAAAATTAGGATTTTGAAAGCTTTTGTAGTGAGAAAGGTATAGACATAATTTTTATACACCTAGGACACCTCAGCAGAATGGGATAGTAAAAAGAAAAAAATTATACTTTAGAAGAAATGGCATGCACTATGCTTTATGAAAATGATTTACCAAGATATTTTTTGGCTAAAGTTATTAATACTGTATGTTATATTTTGAATCAAGTTTTAATCCACCCTATTTTGAAGAAAACTCCTTATGAACTTTGGAATCAAAGAAAACCAACTTTAAAGTATTTTCGATTTTTTGGTTGTCAATGTTTTATCTTAAATAATGGCAAAGACAATCTTGGAAAATTTGATGCCAAGTATGATGAAGGTATCTTTTTAGGATACTCTACATCAAGCAGGGCATACAATATTTTTAAAAAAAGAACCCTAGTTGTAGAGGAGTTTGTACATGTTGTTTTTGAAGAGTCTGCTAATAAATCCTCCAGAAAAGAGGATACTTCTGATGCATGTGCAGGTGCTGATAACTTTAAAAGTTGACATTGAATGATCAACCCTCTTAGCCAAGTGAAGAAGATCGAGACAAAAATGAGAAAGGTGAAGACACTCCAAAGCACCAAGATCTACTTAAGGAGTGGAGGTATGCTCATGGACATCCAAAGGAATTAATCCTAGGTGATCCATCTAAAGGGGTAAGAACTCGAGCCTCAATTAGAAATGAATGTAATTATATAGCTTTTGTTTCTCAAGTAGAGCCTAAATGTTTTGAAGATGCTAAAAAAGATCATAACTGGATAAATGCTATGCAAGACGAATTAATTCAGTTTGATAGAAATAATGTTTGGATATTAATAGAAAGATCATCTAATGTTTCAATTATTAGTACTAAATGGGTGTTTAGGAATAAGTTAGATGAAAATGGAATTATTGTTAGAAATAAAGCTAGGCTAGTTGCCAAAGACTACAATCGGGAGGAAGGAATTGATTTTGATAAAACTTTTGCTCCTATTGCTAGACTTGAGTCAATTAGATTACTATTAGCCTTTGCTTATTTTATGAATTTCAAACTCTTTCAAATGGATGTTAAAAGTACTTTTCTGAATGGTTTTATAGTAGAAGAAGTTTTTGTGGAACAACCACCTAGTTTTGAAAATCATGCACATCCTGATCATGTTTTTAAATTGCATAAGGTACTTTATGGTTTAAAGCAAGCACCCCGAGCATGGTATGAAAGACTCATCAAATTTTTGATTGAAAATAAATTCTCTAGAGGCCATGTTGATAAAACTTTATTTCTAAAGAAGAAAGATGATGATTTATTGGTAGTGCAAATCTATGTTGATGATATTATTTTCGGTGCTACTAATAAAATTCTTTGTCGAGAGTTTGCTAAGCTAATGCAGGGTGAGTTCAAAATGAGCATGATTGGAGAACTCAATTTCTTTCTCGAACTCCAAATCAAGTAAACTAAAGATGGAATCTTCATCAACCAAGCTAAGTATACAAGAGAAATTATAAAGAAGTTTGGGATGGAGACTACTAAGTCAATAGGTACACCTATGAGCCCCTCTTGTAAACTTGATAAAGATGAGCATGGTAAATATGTAGATCAAAAATTATACAGAGATATGGTTGGCTTTTTATTGTACTTAACCGCTAGTAGACCAGATATAATGTTCAGTGTATGCATGTGTGCTAGATATCAGTATGAACCTAAGGAATCACATCTATTGGCTGTTAAGAGCATTATTAGATATATATCTGGCATAATTGATATTGGCTTATGGTATTCTAGAGAATCATCTGCTTAATTAATTGGATATTCTGATGCTAATTTTGCTTGATATAAATTAGATAGAAAAAGTACTAGTGGAACTTGTCAATTTCTTGGAGTTAACTTAATTTTCTGGTTTAGCAAGAAACAAATTTCAGTTGTACTATCCATAGCTGAAGCTGAGTATATTGCAGCAGGAAGTTGTTGTGCTCAAATCTTGTGGATTAAGCAACAACTTGAAGATTTTGGAATCAAATTAACTAGTACACCTATAAAATGTGATAATACCAGTGCTATTTGCTTGACTAAAAATCATGTTCAACATTCTAGAAGTAAACACATTGAAATTAGGTATCATTTTATTAAAAATCATGTTGAAAATAATGATGTTGTGCTTGAATTTATTTGTACTAAATTGTAATTAGCTGATATTTTGACTAAGCCTCCCCAAGAAGATCGATTCGGTATGATTAGAAGAGAACTCGGGATCATTAATCCTTTTGATTGAGAATTTTCCTCTCTTTGACCCATAAAAGATCAAATTTGACATCATCAATCATATTCAATTATCTTTAATTTTATTGAATTTCTAGTGATTTTAATCTGCCTATCATTTTCTTTTTTTTCGGTTTTAAGTCGTTGTGCCGACACCTTTATGTGTCGACACCTTCATGTATTGATACATGGACCTGTGTCATGAGTCGACACATGAACGGCAGAAGACCGGAAAAAAAGAAGGATTTAGTCATTTTCTTTGGCATTTTCCTCTCAAATTTGTGCCGACATTTGCCCTATAACAGTTCCGACCACCGTTTCCCTCCAAATCTCGCCAAAAACCCTCTTAAATCCCCGTTCTAGACAATTCTTGGTTCGGTTTTGCTACATTAATTTCCTCCTTGGATTTTTCGTTTTAGCCGTTGAAATCCTAATTCCCTCCTTTTAGTGTTCAATCCATGATTTAGATGAATGGGACCCAGAAAGCAGGTTGTTCGTCGCCCTCGGCCATCTATCCAAGAAGAAGAGAGAAGGAAGAAAGCCAGACATGAAGCTAGAGCTCCAAATCCACCTGTTCGACCACTATTCACTGCTTCTAGTCGCATGAGCTCAAAGACGGTTATCGGAGGATGCCATGGGGATTTCAGTTTTGTCAACCAGCAGCATTTTAGGATTGGACAATGGATTAGAGATGCTGGTTTAATTTCATTATGTTCATTATTTGAGAGATTCTACTCAGGGCTCATACAAGAGTTCCACGGATCTTCAGCCCATGGGAGTGATGGCTGAATAGCACAGGTCAGAGGTAGGGATATCCCTGTGACTTTAGAGATATTGAGCAGGGTATGGGATATTCCTATGACTGGTTCAGTAGTTGATAGTCTGATTGACAAAGTGAGTGGACTCCAGTACATATTTGAGTCAGATATTCTGCTTAAGGGAGCCACTATGCTTGTATCCCGTTTATCTACCGAGATGAGACTTCTGCATCATATTGTCACCCGGATTCTTCTATCGAAGACTGGATGTTTTGATTACATCACTGAGAGAGAGTTGATCGTGATGGTCTCATTGGTTCATCACACACCCGTCTGCCTTCCGGTGCTCATGATACATCAGATGATGGAGGCTTCGACTAGTCAGAGACTTTGCTTACCCTACGAGATGGGGTTGACACTGCTATTCAGGGAGTATGGTGTGACTTTTGATGATGAGCCCTTTCGAATGCTCCTACAAACTGATGTCTATGACATTAGGTCTCTACACCGGATGGGATATTAGCTGTTCAGAGGCCAGTGGAGACGCAGAGTATCAGGACAGGCCGATGACAGAGATGATGATGCTGCAGAGAAGGAGCGTATACTTTTCGACAAGGCAGGACCTTCAGAGGCACCTCTTCCAGAGAGTCAGCCTAAGCCAGTAGCGCAGCCAAAGTCTACTTCTCAGTCTGAGCCTACATCTCAGCCTCAGCTAGCTCGGTCATATGCTCCAGGAGCTTCAGGGAGTCTTATGGATAGAGTCGCTCATGTGGAGACAGAGATTATGACTATTAGGCAGTGACTTGATAGTTTCATTGCAGAGACCAGAGAGAGCCATAGAGGTTTGAGTGATGTCATCCCTGCTATCTTGATTGCACTGTCCAAACCTTCTTCTGGGAGTGTTCCAGATTCTGTTCCAGCTCCACCTGCTCTAGCACCAGTTATGGATTGTACTGATGATGATGATGATGAGGAGACTGACTCTGACGGTTTTGACTTTCCAGACTTGATGTCAGAGCCAGCGGCAGAGGTGGCAGTAGACTTGACTAGGAGTCCCATTCGAGATCCTTCCAGTTCACTCACTCGGACTCCTGTTCTATCTACTCCACCATCTAGATCTGATGATCATATTTCGATACCTATCCTTCCACCTGTTATTGATTCACCTATCATTGATACCCCCATTATTGATATTCCCATTGTTGACTCACCGATTACAGATACACCTATTGATTCTTCGGTTGATACGCCTATCGTCGATACGCCTATCATTTCTTCAATTGATACACCAGTTTTTGATGCACCCACAGTTGATACACCTACCCTACATACATCCTCTCTTATTCGAGAGCTAGGTTTTTACACACCTGGCTTTCATTATCTTGATTCCGATCCATCATTTGATCATACACCACATTCGATAGTTGTAGAGACCGTCACTCCGATCTGCTCTATTCCTGCTAATGACATAGCTTCTACCTCTTCTGCTTCAGCTAGAGATTGGACATATGTTCGATACAGAGGACGTGATCGTCGTACTCCTTCACGACCGACCAGGACCTGTCTTCGTGATCTCAGATTGATGTGGCCCCGAGCTCGTGCTTCCACTGACACTGGACCGATAGAGATCGGATCTTTAGAGGATGAGGATCAGGACAGTTTTTTTTTTGTTTAGTTAGTTTGCTTTTTTGTATGTTTTGATGTTCTCTTTATGTACAAAATTCTAACCTTGAATGAAATCTTATGTTGTACTTCATGTTATTAATTCAAATGAATAAAATGCATTAATTTCCTTCAATACTTCGTTGTCTTTGTTTATGAATGAATGGTTAAATAAATTTTTTATGTTGTAATTCAATATTTTATCGTGAATGACTTGCTTATTCTCTTCCTTCCTTTTTAATGATAATAAAAAGGGGGAGTAATAAGACTAAAGTATAAATGTGCGGGGGAGTAATAAGACTAAAGTATGACTAAAGCATAAATATATTTGACATTTTTTTTGTTTTGTGGTTGAAAAATTTTTTGAGAATTCCTTGAGCTTAAATTGAAAATTTTTTACAAATTCATTAAGTAAGGGGGAGTAATACCTCCTTTGTATTAAAAATCAACTTTGAATTGAATTTCATGTCAAATCTTTTCTTTAAATGTTTAAAAAAAAAAATGGATATTTACAAATTTGTTTACAAATCATCTATTCAGGGGGAGTCTAGTCTATTGTTGAATTTGTCTTTCCTAAGCATGTTTTCTTTTAGAGTATCACGATACATGGATTTATATCTTATATACTCCAAGCTCTGATACTCTTAGCTATTATAATACTCTTGCTCTAATCCATCCTTTCAATATTACATTTGCTCTGAAACACCTATTGCAATTAGCTCTTTGCACCTTGAAAAATTTTTTTGAAAGCTTTTTATACAATTTATATTTAAAGGTTTTGTCATTATCAAAAAGGGAGAGATTGTTGACTCCGTTATTGATTTTGATGATAAACAAAATGCTTAAGCATAAGTTGAGTACTAATGATTTCTTTGTAGTGTGTTTTTATAGAAAAAGGTGCTCATCAATTTGATAAATGTTGTTTGAATGAAGAAATCCAAATTTAAATGAAAGATCTGCTCAAAAAAGACTTGGACAATGAAAAATTACTTGAATGGATACTTGAGTTTAACACGGACTTGATTCAGCACAAGTTTAGCTATTTATGTGAAGATCTCAGTGAAGTATTGACTCAAAGTGTCGACACATGACAGTGAAGTGTCGACTCAAGCCAGTACGCAAAGAAAGTTTCAGATAGCATGGCTGAAGTGTCAAACATGGACTTGAAGTGTCGACTCAAAGTGTCAACACATGGATCAGCTCATCGCTTGAGATTTTTTTGTTACAGAACTTGCTAAAGTTGAAGATCTGGTGAAGTGTCGACACATGGATACCAAGTGTTGACTCATGGTGTCGACTCACCTGAAGAAGTGTCGACACATGATATTTCTAGAAAGCTGCATTGAAAATATTTGAACTAGATGTCGACTCAAGAAGTTCAAGTATTAACCTGAAGTGTCGACTCATAGCCTGAAGTGTCGACACATGGAGCTCTGGAAATAGTAACGGCTAGTTTTTCAAATGCAAAACTTGTCCCTCTTGACTCCCAACGGCTAGCTTTTTATGTCTAATGGCTAGAAATCGGATTTGAGGCCTTGGGAAGGTATTTATATAATTCAAATCAAATCAAAATACTTGGAAATGAAAAAGGAATAACCAAGAGAGAAGAAAAGAGAGCATTCACTCATATTCATTGAGTTCAACTACTTTCAAGCAAGAAGAAACCTTCAAGCATTCAAGAGCCTTCAAGAGCATTAAAGATCAATCATTCTTGAGCAATTAAAGAGGCTTCATCAAGTTGAAAGCATCACAACAACGAGCTTCAAAGAGATACCCGCTTTTTATTAGAAAGCTTTCATTATTTTATTACTTCAAACTATATTTGTTGTAAGGGTTCTTAATTAGCCTATTGCAAAACCAAGGAAGGTTATTGGTGAGCCTTTGAAAACCAAATAGGTTCTTGGTTAGCCCACAAAACCAAGGGAGGTTGGTGGTGAGCCTTAAAACCATTTAGGTTCTTGGTTAGCCCGTAAAACCAAATGAGGTTTTGACTTGTGAGCCTTGTGAAAATAAGTTGGGTTTTGATTAGTGAGCCTGGAAAACTAATCGGCTATAATCAGTTGAGATTATAGTGAATTTCCAAGGGAATCTTGGAGAATGGATGTAGGTGTATTTGATAGCACCGAACCACTATACTTCCTATATTTATGATTGCTTGTCTCCTCTACTTGCTCTTACTTTTATTGCTTTATATTTTCACTGCACACTTACTTAAGAGCACTTTATTTGCATTCATAATACTTAGTTTAATTGTTGGATTGGATCGCACACTATTGCATTCCATCAAATAATTTTTAGAGACCCAATTCACCCCCCCCCCCTCTTGGGTTGCTTACTGGGCAATAGAGAAGTCGGTGACTCGGCGAGGAAAAGAGGTGAAGGAGACTGCATGAAGGGGTTGGCGGTTGGGGAAGAGAGGAGTCAGTCAACGACGGCTGACGAGTGGGGTTTGGGGATTAGGGAAGGCTTCAGTGCAGGGGCATGGCGAATGGGGTTTGGGATTGGGTCGCTGCAGGTGAGTTCTTCATCGATTTTTTTTTTTTAGACTCTTTGGAACTGATTTTTTTAATAAGATTCATGGGTTTCAATTTTTTTATTTTATCATTTTTTTTGATTTTTTTTGAGATGAAGAGAAGAATTTTAAGGGGGACGAATATCTAAAATTTTAAAAAATATATAAAATTATAAAAAAATCAGGGAAGAATGGAAGATTACCAAAAATAGAGGCGGGGCCAAGGCCCCCCTTGCCCCCCTGGCGGTCTGCCCCTGCGTAGTAACTTGGTTAGGATCTTGAATTAGAAGTTGTGTACTTTACTTAGCTACACAGTTAACATCTATAACTCTTCTGAATAATGGTGTAAGATCATTCATCATTAAATTAAATACATCTTCAGACATAGAGGCTATCTCTGCAAACTTCCGATGACTCATCAAAGCATATCTACAATCAATAAAATATAATATTTATATTAGGGTTTTATGACATATGATAGGTTTATACAAACATAAAATAAGACATCTGAATTTAAATAATTCTGTAACTATGTACCATGATTTTTGTATACTTTTATCATAAAATTGAGTATTACATTCGAAATTATCGAATTAGTATTTCATGTCCTTGCACCATCTATTCAAGAAGTATTTATCTGCGATACGAAATACATCGCTTTGATGAAGAACCAATAAAGCATGCCTATACAGGTAACCCTTATACTGAAAAGATCCACACTAGCATTGAACATCCTCTAAAATTTTATCATATGAAACCATATAATTTTTTATAATCTCCTTCTTCATTCCATCAACTTCAATTCTTTCAAATGATTTAACTGAATATACATCACAGTTGTTAACTTCTTTAACTAATTTAGCATTTGATGCAGCAATTTCAAGAATTTCATTCTGAAATTTTTTGAATATGCACCTTGTATATTTTCCTGATGCTTGTCTCTCAAAAGGAGAGGATGCCTTTAGGAAATCATTTGTTTGCAACATTTTATTGTCTTCCTCATTTTCTGTTTCATATCTTTTCTCCATGGCATCTTCATACTTTCGATGAATTCCTTGAGTGTAGTCTTCGAGTTTATAAACCCATCAAAAAAATGATTGATGCTTTCACTCCTTTACAAAGTTGACATCCATGTTCATAATTATTAAAAAAAGAAGCATTAAGATACAAAGTTTGTTAAAAATTTACAAACATGAACATTAATCAATTATAATGACTTACAAACCTATGAAGAATATATCCTTAAGAGAAACAGGAACCCATTTTTTCCGACATTGATAAATGTCATTTAACCAATCTATAGCCTTGCATTTTTCATACTTCATTAAATGTGCCCACCTTTTCTCGAAAGACATTATGGTAATTGAATCATATATCGCCTCTTCAAACTCAACCATAAATTTAGGATTTACAATGAAATATGGCCAATCTTTTCAAAAATCTTCTTCAATATATGCGAAAGATAAAATCTATGTCTTGCATTGGGAAAAACATCCCTAACAGTAGTCTCGATTGCCTTATCTTGGTTAGTTATGATGGCATTAGGTGGTTGACTATCATTTGCATCTAGCCATGATTGGATTATCTATTTAAATATCTCAGTTCTCTTATCTGATAAAATGCGCAACAAAGCAATATGGACTATCCATGGTGGTTGACTCCGATAAATGGATAAAAAGATATTTGATATGTATTTATCAAATAGGTTGAGTCAAAGGTCAGTACATCACTAAAGTAAGTGCTTACCAATCTTGACCTATGATGGATCCAGAAGACAGACCTGAGCTGTCCATTATCATTCAAGTCAAAAGTATAAAAGAAATTTAGATTTTTTACTTGTATTTATGCAAAATGGATTATCATTGACCATGCATCTCCTTCTTTTGGCTAACTCTAATGATCCCGACAGATAAAATTATGAGCATCATTCTCTATGAAATCTAATTATCTTCTACCCCCTTTCCTTCTAGCTATAGCAAAGTATATTTGACTTGTAAGAATATTCATAACATGTAAATTGTTAATCTTTGCCTTTTTTGGTATGTTGATGCTCCTATGGGACCATAAATAACCAGCTGATGATATGGATAGCTCATGATTATATTTTAGAAAAATATTATCCAATATCCACTTACCATTTTTAGAATTTAGTCTTGCTTTTATCAAAGCCTTACAATCAATTTTGTCATAATCCTTAGGATTTACAGAGTTATCGATTTTTCTAGATTTTTCTTACCTCCAATATGCCAAGTGCTTGAAGCATATTTTTTTTTGTTGTTAGACCTACTACACACTGTTGTGATTCCAAAACCTACTCTCCTTGCATATCTATTATAGAAATTATATAAATCATTTGCAGAATTGAACTCCATTCCAATTTGAGGATCAATAGACTTATTCTCTGCATTTGGGATAATAGAAGAAGGTGCATTCTTGTGAACAATACCGGCAACCTCATCCAAATGATCATGTTTGATTTTTTTCATATCTATAATTTCAATGCCATATGTAAAAATATTTGTAAAAAAATCATAAATATTGATATCCATAATTTTAGATAACATTTTATGTAGAGCATAATAATTATTGTGTTATACATTGAATGGAATATGACATGATAGTATGATATACAGGCATAGAACCAAATATTTCTAAAAAATATATTTGAACTTACAACACCCTAGTTAAAAGATTATGACACCCGATTATAAAATCTGAAACTAAATATATTAACCCCTCATACTAGGAAAAACTATCACTTGTGGACTAAGTTATGACTTCTAAGATGTCATAACACGCTACGGATGTTAAAGGATCATAAATATATGCTAAAACAGGATTATGATATCCTAGTTTAAAGATTATGACATCCTAGTTAAAAAACTACTATATCCCTATACAAAATCATAAACAAGATATTTTGATCCTACATAACAGAAGTGTTTAAATATGCATTGCTAATATATGACGCCCATATTGTAATAAAATGCTTCTGAGAAAACTTTAGTATCAAAAATTTCGAAACATGAATAACTCGGTACAAAATAAAAAATTAAAGCTTTTGTCCTCCGTCATAGAATTTTTTAGCTGTGCATTAGCTTGAATAAGATTATCAGATTGTGATAAAAAGACCGGGAGAAAATAATATTTTGAAATATATTATTTGAACTTACAACATCCTAGTTAAAAGATTTATCATCCTAGTTAAAAAAATTATGACATCCTTGTAGAAAATGTAAAACTAAAAGTATATGACTTCTAGGATGTCATAACATGCTATTGATACTAAATGATCATAAATATATGCTGAAACAGGATTATGATATCATAATTTAAAGATTATGACATCGCAGTTAAAAAACCATGATATTCCTGCATAAAATCATAAACCAAATATTTTGATCATGCGTAACAGAAGTGTTTAAATATGCATTGCTGATATACGACACCCATATTGTAATAAAATACTTTTGAGAAAATTTTAGTATCAAAAACTTCGAAATATGAACAACTCGGTACAAAACAAAAAATGAAGGCTTTTGTCTTCCGTCATAGAACTTTTCAACCATGTATTGGCTTAAATAAGATTATTACATTATGATAAAAAGATCAGGAAAAAATAACATTTTGAAATATGATATTTAAACTTATGACACCCTAGTTAAATGATTATAATATCATAGTTAAAAGATTATGATACCCGATCATAAAACATGAAACTAAAAATACTAACCCCTCTTACCAGAAAAATCTATCACTTATAAATTGAGTTATGACTCATAGGATGTCAGAACATGCTATGAATGCTCAAGGATCATAAATATATGCTGAAATAGGATTATGATATCCTAGTTTAAAGATTATGATATCCTAGTTAAAAACTACGATATCCCTATATAAAATCATAAACCGGATGTTTTGATCCTGCGTAACAGAAGTGTTTAAGTATGCATTGCGATATATGACACCCACATTGTAATAAAATGCTTTTGAAAAAATTTCAGTATCAAAAACTTCGAAACCTGAATAACTCAGTACAAAACAGAAAATGAAGGCTTTTGTCCTCCGTCATAGGACTTTTCAACCGTGCATTGACTTGAATAAGATTATTAGATTGTGATAAAAAAATCAAAAAAAAATAATATTTTGAAATATGATATTTGAACTTACGATATCCTAGTTAAAAGATTATGATATCTTAATTAAAAGATTATGACATCCTTACAGAGAACGTAAAACTAAAAGTATTGACCATTCCTAAGAGGAATACCTATCATTTGTGGACTGAATCATGACTTCCATAATGTCATAATATGCCACAGATATTAAAGAATTAGAACCGCATGCAAAAACCGGGTAATGACACCCTAGTTCAGAAATTATAACATCGTAGTTAAAAGATTATGACATCCCTGTAGAAAATATGAAACTATATTTATTATCCCCTCCCACCAAAAATACCTATCATCTATGGACTGAGTTATGACTCTCAGAGTATCATAAAGTTCTATGAATGCTAAAGAAGTATTATATAGTTTTCTAATGTATTAACTTTTTCTAACTACCAAAATATTTGGTGTATTAAATGAACTATAAAAAGAAAACTAAACAAGATTCTATGAAGGATTTTTTACTTCTTGTTGGAGATGATATTTTATCTTGAAGTTATAAAAAAAGTCTTCGATGCCTTATTCTAATTCCGGACTAAAAGTTTTTTCTTATACCCGTAACTCAGAATACTTTTCAGATTCACGAAAATCTTTTTCATCCACAAACACTACCTAATATCTTAGACCGAAAAAACTGAGTACTTTTTTAGAGCGAGAAAAAAGCTTATATTAATATTCGAAATTTGATTTATACGCAGGACTCTCAGAACACATTTCAGAACGAGAAAGGTTCTTCCTTCAACCTTTAACTGATTTTTTGGATACTAAAACTTTTCAGAAAATTAAAATATTTGGTAGAAATACTAGAAATAATATTTTAGAATCATCAAAATCTAAACAAGATGATGAAAAAAAGTAAGCTAGATGGAAAGGATATTTTAGTTTGCACAAAAAAAATTAAAAAAAAAAAACTATACAGAAATTAATGGACGCCACGTTCAATATTTAATATATTATCTTTGCCGGTGATAAGAACTCCCATCCCATCAAGCTAGTCAGGATCGACATGAATCAATAGAAAATAATGATGCAAGCAAGATAAAATTTCCTGCATATGGTATATGCGATGCACAAACACTTACCCAAACGAGAGATAAAAAAGATGCTCATCTCAGGCTTTTGAGTATTCAAGCTACATGCAAAGATGATAGTTTTGAAGCCAAAATTATGCTTCGTATCTTGTAAATTCCTTAATTATCTCAATAATTTCCTAGTCCACAGTAACCATGCGCTCTCTTCTCCTTTTTCAATCGATCAAGACCTCTTTTATATAACTTCCAAACACATCAGACTTCCTATTTCCTATAATTCGACTTCCGAACAGATCATATCTTTCTTTTCAAAATATACATTGTACATGAACAGTTACTAATATTACATACAAATGGGGAGTCAATGCATAAGATAAGATACAGCACAAATAGCAAACAAGATTTGCCTTAGAGAACCAAAAATGTCCGATACAATATGTTAAAAGTAACATTCCATACTGTCTGGATAAATAATATACTCATAGCCAGCGTGAGACATCACGAGTTACCAGCATGACCACTGCACCCTACAAATTGTAATCAAAACTAGAGAGGATGATCACCTCAGGCTTCGTTTGATACCAAATGTTAAACTGCGTGCCTGCTCTATTTTGTTGCAATGGCTGATCCATGATTCCATCAAAACAAAATTGATATATCACCTACGCATTATCATCCATAAGAAAAAGCACCACCACAAAGTCAAAACATTAATCAAAGCCACCACAACCATACTGGTGCTTTTAGTGGTTTAGGTTTAAAACAGCCATGGACGAGTTTAAGATCTAAAAGACCTTAACAAAAAAACTACCACGGAGACTTAGCCAATGTCATTGATATCTAAAACATTGGATATACAAAAGGGTCACACGATCCACAATTTTAGAACAGAACAGAATAGATGAAAACGGTCTACAGAGACCAGTGCATCCCCTGACCTGAACCGTCGTATGTCCTATCCGAGCCATGGTCCAGGCATTGCCCATTCCCCTGCAGGGCTAACTCGAGTTCACTTGAAAACTGACCGCTACCAGACTCGGTGACCGGTCCTAGCCCTATGTCATGCTGGATTTCATGCGAACCGCTCCTACCTCCATGCCCCCTGAGACCCCAAGGACCATTCATGTAATCGTTGGCAACTGACTGAGCTGTTGGGACACCATCGAAGCTGCTGCTTGCTGGGATCATCGGAGCTCTGTTTCTGGTAGTGTTGCTGCCCCATGGCTGAGTTGACAGAAGAGAGAGAGCACAGCTGGAGTCGGAGACCCCCGAAAGACACTCACCCGGCGGAACCTCTGCTGTAGAGAAGAGTCCCCCCGCTGCAGAACCCTGCAAGTATTGGTGGGGCCCCTGCACCATGACTGCACTAGTTGGAGGGTCCAAGCCCCCCTGCCATTGGTTACCAGCCACCCGATCACCGGCCCCCCGGACGGTCGGCCACACGTCTCTTGCATTACCTGGAAGACGGGGATAGCTGAAGTCCATAAGAAAGCTTCTGAGTCTGCTGGGGTCTTCTGCAACGGTGTAGGATCGTATGAAATCATGGTCTCGTTGGAAGAAACAAACGGACGACGGCATATTAAAGGCCTGAAGCTTAAACATAAAAAAGAAAGAAAAGGAAAAAAAAGAAAGAAAAAAAAATGACCATGGAAGGAGGGGGCCAGGCGGCCATAGCGCGATGATAGAGACCCGGGAGGTGGCTTCCTTCGACGCTCATTGTGGCCTGCCAGACGTCTGCGGCAACTGCGTTTTCCTTGATCAAATTCAGGTAACTGGTGAAACCTGTTGTTGTTCAGGATATCAAATAATCATGAAAGTTATGAATGAAGTATTGCTTGTATGTAACCATGGCTGGACATTTTATGGGATGCATCAGATGCAACATGGTGAACTGAAATAAATCTGAAGAAATTATGCAAGCAGATACACTCATCATAGCAGCACATATTAAACTAACAGTACCGATAACCAAAGAGACTTCTCACCGATCCAAGTAGGAAGGGGGCAGCATTGCAAAACAATTGTTGATTTAGTAATCCTGTTACTGGTTTTTGAGGGACTTCAGCAGGCACGCTCGTCGAACTGTCTCGGCATTGTCGCTTTATACCAGGATTGGAAGAGAGCTTCCTTGGAACCGGTTAAATATTTTATGCAGATCATAGTCTTCTTGATTTTAGTACCCTTTCAACAATATTATATTAATACCGTGGAGCTTTGTGAGCGAACATGAAAAGGCAATGCTTAGTTATTGTGAATGATGCAGATAACCTTCTTAAGACTTCGGCGAAAACCTTTCCGAACTAGATTTGCCCAGCATGATACTAGTTGGACTTCACAGAAGCTTTGGCATGACGGGTGCAGGAATCCAAAGAAAGTATCGCTTGTAATGGATATAAAAGTTTGATAAACAGATTCAACAAAGGAGAGATTCAAAAACGCTTATTTTATAACATGGGGTATTAGTTTTGCTGGTGACAATATTGGGTTTTAATAGTGATCAAACTCACAAGCTGCTGAAATTTTCAGGAAGACCACCAATTGATTATTAAATTGAAAAATAAAGGAAAAAACTCATGTCAACTTGACGAAATAACAAGGTTAGGGTTAAGATTTACTGATTTAGGAGTCCAGGCTTTTATAGAAAGGTTTTCAAGGATTTTGTAAAAAAATTATGTAGGGGATACTAACCAGCAGAGAAGATATCACAAATAAATAATCACCTCAAAGAAATGCCTTGGAACCGGTACAAAGTTCCTGCCATAGTTCTCACCAATAATGATAATAAGAGTAACCACATTCCAGTTGACTAGACATGCAGAGTTCACCCCAGAGAAGAGGAGAGACTACTAATGTTTTATCTAAATCCGTTGTGGACTGGTACCTCCCATATGTTTATGCAAAGAATAAAAACCTTGTACAAAACCTACATTTACCGAATGAAACTAAAAAGTTTCCTAAATTAGTAATATGAAAATTTGGCATCCTTTAGACCCCATGCATTAGACTGCATGGGTTTCCAAACTTCCATCCATGTTGGCTTCAGTCTTTTTGTCCTCTTCCTAAATCCTTTCACAGATATTTAAGCATTTCATTGATTTTTTTGTCCCATCCCATCACAGTCGGTTCTCTATCGTATTGTCCTTGACTAATTTAATTCTTACAATCTTTAAAACTCGTCTTTCATAGTTTTGCTACACATCCATTTCAACATCCTCATTTATACTATGTCAATTGTATTTTCTTGGATCACCTTCATTTCTCAATATTTTTGAGCTTTAGAATGTCACCAGTCTTATGGCTGTCTGATAGAACATTTATCCAAGACAATCTACAAAATATTTTTGCTGATTGAGCTAGAACATGACAAAACTGATGGACATATAAGAAATGATTTTTTGATGCAAATGATCCATTAGCATATAGATCCATATTGACTCAAGATCAAGCTGATAGATCCGTTTTGTGGAATTTGCTGAGCATGTTTATTTCTGCTACATATATTTTATTAACTTGATAATACCAAGATGGCAAAAGAATAAAAGAAACTATCTGGTTCTCTGAGCTATGATCAATGGAGTTCTAGGTTCTCTCCTACAAAACAAGATTCTACACTAAAAAGATTCAAAAAGGGTTTGCATTTATAAAGTTAAATGTGAAAAAATGTATCTAACACTGGCATCTAGCTAATAAAAAAAACAAGTATTCATTCCATATATTTGCTGTCAGCATATTCAAATCTGAAACCTGGTTAGCAAATGTCTTGCACCGTTTTTGATGTTCAATTTCTCATTGAAATCCAAACAGAATCCTCATTTTGCCTTTTGCATGGCTCTCTGAGAGTCAACTTCTTGTAGGCTACTCTAGATATGTAATTTGAGGCATAACCCTAGATATGTAGTCGTCATTCGAATCAAAATGACCATGATCCATACTCCATACAATAATATCAACATCTCAATCTCCGGATTAACTATTTATCAGTCAAAGCACAACATTTTTTGAAACATAAATGAAATAAAGCCCTCCCACTCATCCTTCGAGATATCATGGAAATATCTAAGGTTTAGGATGTATCTGAAGTATTTTTAAATCTCAAAAATAAAATATTTTAAGAAAGTATTTGACATGTATTCTAGAAGTATTGTATACATATCAGTATCCTATATGGATATGATAGGAACAAGGCTTCCAATTTGAAGTATCCGTATTTCTACCTTTACAATCTAACGGTTCCAACCCCAATCACCATACTCTTCCAACAGCTCTTTTTTACTTCTCTGGTCCTGAATCATGATGAAGGTTTAAGCCTGCTCCCACCTCCTACCCCTAGTGTGGTTTCAATTAATTTCACCACCTAAGCAATGCCATCACCCTAGGGCATCCTTAAGTGCTTTTGTTTGTGATACCCATTCAGAAAGCCCTCTTTTTATTTATATTACCACTGATGCATGCCCACTGTTATACACCTACTACCAGAACATTCAGTATGTTGATGGCATAATGTGTGCCACTGGCATACCTAAATATTTGCACATATACTTATAACCGAAATGAACCGTCCAGTGTTTCAATCCTCTCTTACAATCAACCACAAGCACAATAATCAATAGCCATAAGGTGATTTAAATCAAAATCCCAAGTGGCTGACAACCACAACTAAAAGATTTCCACTATAATGATACTTGATTGCTAACTCTTCTCTCATCTTTAAAAAATAGAGATGCTTTCATAAACCAATGGAGCACTAAAAAACTCATATATTTTACATGACTTCATAAAATATAGAACTACATATGACCAAGTTCTTCTTTGGCTTTAGAACCATGGGGAAACCTCCTTTTGTTTAGCATTCTTCTTTAACATCCACCAAATTACCTACAATGGTACATACTTTCTGCATGTAAATAATGTCATTGCATAGGCTTCATCTTTTTATCTAAAGATATTTCTGCTCGCTGCCTAAGCATAAAAGTATCTACTCTGGTTGAATTTATGGCATTAAGAATTAAAACAAATTTCTTTTTGAATATATGTAAAAATTATAGAAAAGAAACACTAGAGAGAATTGGTCTCGAGCAATCAAATTCATTGTCAAAAAATCTACAGTCATGTGAGATGGATAACTCTCTTTGACTGCATAAGAAATTGATGGTCAAAAATGATAACTCGATAACCTGAGTCCAAAATTGTTTTAAGGGTACACAATTTGTCATGCAACCATCTCTTACAAGCTGATTTGCCATATACGGCCTCCATCTTAATTCGTCACAAGTGATGCTCATTAGCATCCCAAAGTCTTGTAGAAACATCTCTAAGTGGAAGTCATCTGAAAAGATGAGTCTCATCTTAACCTTCAAATCCGCATTAGTGATATCATCTGTAAGAAAGCATGAACCTCAGCTAGTTGGACCTAGTTTTCCAGTTTATATAGGTGAAAGTAAGGAAAATGCGTTCACACAGCATCATTGCACGAACCCATGAATTGAACTTCTCTGAAAGGCCAGCTCTCAACTCCAGAAATTTCCCTAGTTTTCTCAAATCTTATTTTTCTTAGCTTCAGCATTCATCTGCCTTACCATCTTTATCAAACACCAATAACTGAATAAGCAAATCTTTTAGAAATAGAAAACACCTCTCATCATAAGGACAGGAGAAAAAGCAAACTCAACATAAGTCACACATTACCAAACCTATTTCTTCATCACAACCAAACATACAGCTAGTTCCAGTTTACAGTTACAACAATAACTAATGCAAATACTAGAAAATTCCATTAGACATTACAAGTTAGCCTCTGCAACCATCCATGTTAAACAACTGCTAAAATAAAAACAGCAGAAACATTCTATAACAAAGTCATAAAAAAATTTAAAAGGAATATCAAACATATAAAAAATGACTTGTCAAACTCTAATTTCTGAACCACCGAGCTTTAGTTTGGATGGTACTACCGGTTGCTACTTAAGGCAGGAGACAGGGCTTTGATTACCAAGTGTGTTAACCCTCCTTTCTAAACCCATTACCCAGTACCTTGGTTCTGCAAGCATTACACTTGGTCCAACTTTCGGCTCAGGTGGAGGGAGGTCGCGGGTATAGGGTAGGGTCAGAACCCTTAACAAACATATAAATATACATACACACACATATACATATACATATATACATACTTTGCTTGAAGAAGTCCAGCATTATTGATAAGAAGCATCAAAATTGCATCCCATAAAATGTATATAAACAAACTACTCTAAGCACATCTACAGCCATAAGAATATCACAACCACACACAAAAAAAAAAAGTCCAAATTCTGGCAGCCAAAACCTTCAACACTCAAATATCAACAGCAGAAACAGAATTAACCATACAAGTTTCTATGGCAATCGGACGAACCAAAGTGGAGGAAGGGTCTCAATTTTTCAACCAGAAATCTAACCCCATTTTTAAAGCGCAGCAATACATACAAACTCAAAAATACCTACATCATTGACAATCTGACATATCAGATAGCGCACACCACCCAAAATTAAATCAAGTTGAAAACGAAGCCCTTAACTATAAACACTAAATAAGCCATCTACTTGCAACAATAAGAAGAGAGACCTGAGCCAAACTACAACAGTCAAACACACCAATCCCCGACAGTCTAACAATTAAAAAAAAAAAAAAGATCAAGAAGGGAGACCTGGCTAAAGCATAAATTTTTAGCTAATCGAAAATAAGAAAAACAAACTGATAGTCAAACTGATAGTCAAAAACAAACCTATTATTATTATTATTATTATTACTTTATTTTTTTTATTATTATTTTTTCTTCAAACAAACATGCGAGCAATATATATATATATATAGAACCAAAAATAAATACTTTTTAAATAAAACAAATAAAATGCCATCATGGATGGAGAAAAAACCATAACAAGCAAGATCCAAAAGTTTTCATCATCAAATCTAAGTCCATGAGATATCTATCGCCCAACCCAATGAACCAAAAGAAAAAAGCAAACCATACAGACCCACAATCTCCAAATAACGGTCACAATCATAAACACAGCCACCAGTCCTACATTTTTAACAAATCTCGATCTCAAAAGGGAGAAAAACCCAAAAAGACCATGGCTTTTCTCCTCCCAAGCCACCCAAAGCCCCGATAGGCCCCTAAATAGAACGAGAAGTCAGAAACCCAAGAATCGAACAGATACCTGCTGCACTGCTGGCAGAATCTCTGCTCGAGCCCTCCCACGATGACCTTAGGAGCCTTGGAGTGCATCCCGCACACCTTGTGCCGGCAGTAGTAGGCCTTGGCCCCCGTCAGATCCGCCTTACACCCCTCCACCTGGCACCTGGGCGGCCCCTGCCCCCCCTGCACCGCCCCCTTCCCCTTCCTCGCCGGCGTCGGTGCTGGCGCCGCCGGTTCCGGGGCCTTGGATGATGATGATGATGAGGGGCTCCCGCCGCCGGCCCCGTCCTCAAAGTAGATCTTTTTGCCGAACTTGAGCCCGTGGAGGGAGTCGCCGGGACCGCCCGCCCCGGAGACCGCCGGAGAGCTCGATCCCGACTCCATTTCTCCACACCTCTCTACAGCCCATCCATGGACTCCGTGAGACAGGGGAGGGGCCAAAGGGCGAGGTGGGTTTCTTTAAAACAAGGCTGGGAAATATAAAAAACAAAGGAAGGTGGGTTCCTTTAGCTGCTGCTCCTCTCCCTGCGCTGCACTATTTTACTAGCAAAAAGCCGACACCTGCCACCTGGGGCCATGCCATATTGGGCATGGTTATTTTTTTTTCAGAAGGGGTGGTGGGTGTTGGAGGGAGGAAGAGGTAATGTAGCGGTGGAGCATGCTTTAAAATATTTAAAAATAAATTGTTTCAATAGAACGAAAAGTTTAAGCCGATTACAGTACACCACACTTCACTTTCCTAGCCAAGTTTCTCAGATTCTGGGTTTTCTTATATTGCGCCGACGGTACACCCAGACTCGTACTGTAACATATATTTTAGGTTTTTTTTTTTATATATTTTAACTGATAAAGGTTATGGAAACTTTCTTCTTCTTCTTTTTTTTTTTTTTTTCCAGGGAACTGCTTGCATCTCGACCGGCTCCCTCCCCTGCTTCCATTTTATAAATAAAAAGATCGCCTTGAACTTGAGAGGTACTTTTGATTTGGTGTTGGATCATATGGAGCAAAAATCATATAGAGCTAACATACAAGAAAAAAATTACGGGGCGGCCCTTGTCATGTTTTTTTTGTTTAAAAATATATATATTAATTTAAAAAGTTTAAAAATTTGCAACAAAGTTTTTAATAAAATAATTAATTTTTTAAAAAAATATATAACATTTTTTTATTTTTATAATATATTTTTTATTATTATATATTGCATGGTCAAATAATACATACCAAGTAATTTTATTATCATGTAACGTATCTCGAGATAAATTAATACATGATTTTCAAAATATGAAGTTTGTTAATATTTAGACACGTCCGGGAGATATATACTTGATAAATAAATCTCCCTGCAATCCAATATATACAGGTCTAAAAAAAATGATATATAATTTCTATAATATTATGTTCACCGGTACATACTTATAGTACGATGATACAAACTTATTAACTTCTTTATACATACCTTAAGATTTTAGCAATGATTCAATATATATCTCTAAACAAATTGATACATTATTTCCAGAATATAAAGTTCGATACATAATATAATACTGGGTATACATGCTTAACAAATTAGTCATCATGTAATCCAATACATACCACCAAGCAAATTGATATACAGTTTTTAGAATAGTATATTCATTAGTATACAATATGGTATAGCGATACACAATTGTTAGCTAGATATATATGATAAACTTTTTTGATACATAAGTAGCAATAATTCAATATATACCTCTAAATAAATTGTAACATAATTTTCAAAATATGCTTACTTTGAGATTATATATATATATATATATATATCTATCAAATCACTAATGGATGTATATTAAAAAAGCTTGCAATATATATTAGAAAGTTGGTTGGTATGTATTACCAAGTCATATATGTATAATGGTGAACATACATAATATTCTATAAATTATATATCAATTTGCTTGGAGGTATGTATTAGATTGGTAGATGACTGATTTGCTAAGAATATATCACCTGATTATATACTGTATGTTAGTGAATTCTATATTCTGGAAAATGTATATCTATTTATTTAAAAGTATGAATTTACTTACTTGATAATTAAATTATTTTGTGTATATCATATGTAAGATGCAACCAAGCCAAGCCGAATTGAATACCTAGGAACTCGAGCTCGATTTGATTCGAATACTTGATACCAAAACTCGATTTAATATCGATCAAGTCTTAATATCAACCAAACTATATTTCAGCTTAAATTCGAGTCTTAGCCTATTCGTAATATATATTATATATAAAAATAATACTATTAAAAAATATATAAAGTTGACTAGACTCGCAAGCTTTCAAGTCGAATATCTTACTACTTGAATTCGATTCAAAAAATTATTCGAGCTATTTAGACTCAACTTGAGCTTGATAGTAGCCAAGGTTGGATTTGAGTCAAGCTCAAATAGCTCACGAACAGCTAAACTCATTTACATATCTAATTATATGATCATGTAACATGTATCAAT
The DNA here is from genome assembly GCA_021397845.1 of Areca catechu. Classification (NCBI taxonomy): domain Eukaryota; kingdom Viridiplantae; phylum Streptophyta; class Magnoliopsida; order Arecales; family Arecaceae; genus Areca; species Areca catechu. Next base: position 26,092,776 of record CM038047.1, on the reverse strand, counting down.
TAATTGTATATGCTAAATGTTAACATAATCTTAGATTGCCGCATGATGTCAGGGATTACATGATAATCTATAATATTTTTTTATTAACATTATCTCATAATATTTTTCTTCCTTGGTATTATTCTGTAATATTTTTTTTTTGTTAGCATAGTTATGTATTAGCTAACAATAATTTTTTATATCGAGTTTGTACACTAATATATATACCCCCGATATGTATTGTATATGATTGAAAAACGGATGATAAAGCCCTTTCCTCTCTTTCTATCATGTTTTTTTCTCTTCTTTTATAAATATTTTAATATAGTATGAAAGCCAACAATCATCCAATCTTTCTTGTGGCTATCGCTGCTATTACTACAAGCCTTAATTAAAGATCTCTATTGTCCATCCATTGGTATTTATGTTTATGCAGATTCTTTATTTTTTAGTAGATTTACAAATTTCCTATTTTTCTATAGATCAATATCCAAAGATCCTTTGTTTTTTCGAATCCGTAACTCCTCTCCATCATTTTTCTTTTTAGCTTCAAATCTTCAATTATTTCTCTTTATTATTGCTTGATAAATTTTTCTCTATCATCGATCTCAGATGTCTTCTCTTTAAACATCGATCTTATCTTATATGATATTTTGGTCGGTGGGAATTATCGAACTTATCTTCTATGATATTTTTATCTATGAGAATTCTCGATATCTGGCTACCTTCTTTTTGAATGTCAATTTTTTATTATATAATATGTTTGTCTATGAGAAGCATCGATCTTTGGTTATCTTTTCTTTGAGCAATAGCCTTCTCTCTTATAGTGTTTCTATCCACGAGGATCATCAACTTTCATTTGCCTTTTCTTTGAATACTGGTTTTCTTTCCCATAACATTTTGTTTGTGAGCATAATTAGCTTGTTGTATTCCCATCGAATACTGACTTTATTGTGACAACCATATTTCGTATTTTCTTATAATCATATTATTTAAATCAGGCACACAAGCAGATATGTTAATTTATCATATTAACTTCTAAATATATTTATGACCTAATTTTCATGTTTAAATTGACATCTATAGTTTTACATTGGGTTAAAAAAAATATTAGCATGATTATAGATAATCATATTATTTTAGATAATCATATAATTTTAGAAATTATATAACAATCTATAATAATTTTTATTAATATGATCCTAAAATATTTTTTATTAATATTATTATATATTTTTTGTTAGCATAATTTTATATTAGTTAATGTTATTTCATTTATATAGTGATTGTTTTCAGAAAATAATTTGTTTTTGGTTTTCTTCACTTTTATGCTTTTTCTACATCAATATGTTAACACGGCAAATAAAAAAAATAAAAAAAAAAATTTATTAATAAATTAATTTAATTTATTTTTTAAAATTAATATTTAAAAAAATATGATAAATTATAAAACCAATATCATCAACATCGTTGTTATTATTATTATTATTATTATTATTATTATTTTATTTGGTGCCCGACTCTCACGATTTTTGTTCGATTCTACTAGGCATTTATTTTAGAATTGAGTCGGGGTGTGCAGCAGTCTCGAAAATGTGGCTTCTGTCAGATATCTCTGCTTGTTTTGGCAATTGGCACGATAATACTCTTTTACGAAACTCTTTCTATTTTTTTATTATTTTTTTATTTTTTAATATTACGAGGGGTTGCAATATTTAGAAGGATGCAAAATTTTAATAATGTCAAATTGATACATTCGTCGACGATGAAAATGATATATAAAAAAAATAAAAAATACGGCCCGAATCAAATATAATCGGGTGGGATCGAAATCGAGTAAAACAGCTACGCCGGTATTTATTTATTTTTATTTTTTTTTTTTTAAAAAAAAAAAAAAAAAAAAAGGGACGTGGAGTCGTGCGGGGGTAGGGATTTTGTTGGGTGAGAATCTTTTGGAGTGAGTCTTGGATTGCCCGAGCACTTATTCTCATGGGGCTCTGGGCTCTGGAGAGCGGGGACAAAACTTCTCGGAAATTGTTACAAAATCTAGCAAAACCAATGACTTGATTTGATGTGAGCAACTTCCTCCCAAGATTGCCCCTGTCTCTTTTATACAATTACCAAAATGCCTGTATCTTGCTTTGGCGCCTAGATTGCAGGGTGGGGAATATTAGGATGGAGGATTAGTTTCGTTCAGAGTTTGCGCTTAACTTGGTTCAGAGATAAAGCAGGCCAAACACCTTTTATTATTATTATTATTTTATTATTTTTAAAAATCAGCTGTAAATTAAAATTATACATTCTAATCAAATATATTCATGCCAAGCATAAATATTTTAATCAACAAAAAATATTAACGGTTTTTTTTTTTTTTTTTGCATACAATTATGTTTTTTATCGAATATTTTTTTAATAGATAAAATATCATCAATTAGAAATTGCTCCGGGATTGTAATCAAGTGAAAAAAAAAAAAAAAAAACAACTTGTTGTATGATAATTCCCGCAGGCGGCATGGCCTTTTCCATTCCAAGATTTACTATAATATTTTGATTCTAGGTACAAGATTTGTGTTGCATATTTCTCACGAGAGAATGATATATATATATTTTATAATATCAATCATTAGATTATATTTTTTATAGATCTTCATAATTTAAATAAATAAATAAATAAATAAATATATATATATATATTTTCGTGACATCAATCATCAAATCTCCTCCACCTATGTCTCGAAGTTCAAAAGCCATTCTTTCATCCTTCTAAACAAATTTTGTAGCGTCTCAAATCTCAAAAGTGGACGTCAAGTTCGAATTCCATAGTTTTTTTTTTTTTTTTTTTTTGGGAAGAGAAGGGTTTGATATAATTAAGAAAACTCATCTTCTCTTGATTAGAGGGAAAATCTCCTCTTTGGGCTGGGAAAAGAGGTGTTAGACGTTTATTAAATATGGAAGCGGTTAGGACTGGTTGAAAGGCTTAGGTACTGCAAGGCTATGGGGAAATTTATTTGTTACTAATGAAGTAAATGCAATGATAAGATAGGCAGACAAAAGGACTAATAAAAAAGAATGAAAGAAAACAATTAGGTCAGTGCAAAGTACAAGCACAGGTAGCCAAGGAGGGTGAGGAAATGTCTATGTTCAGTATGTGATTCTTGGAGGAAAGTTTGAGCTACATTTATTTACTCAAGATGTGGCTTCTTTCTCCCATTCTAAATTTGGAATGGGTGAGAGTGGACCTTCGAATTTTTATCATTTGTAGGGTTTGTTAACTTCGAAAACCTGGGCAACGGGGAGGTCCTTTTACTGTTATTTCTTTGTTAACCTTTAAGCAGTAAGCTACGGGCCAAAACTTTTTGACCTCTTAAACATTTTTTTTAACGAGATAACATCTCACTATCTGTACCAATATTTATCTCCCTTAGTACTGCTATAAGTTTCCTGACAGCTTAAAGTTTCTGGGGGTGGGAAAATGACACATGATCATATTAACAAATCTAAGTTAGGTACCATGTTCTTGGTAGGACGTATTTAACCGAGGCAAGCAAAAAGAAAGAAGAAAATTTTATAGCATCATGACTTGGCTTTCATGGGTAACATGGGTTTTTCAATTAAGGGTAGGATGACTTTTTAAACAGCACTTCTACAAAATTATTTCAATCAGAAATCTTCGAAATAGTAGTGCCAGATTGTTGATTTAATTGGTGTTGTCTAAAACAGCATAATTATTAATTAATGGCATCAACTTAAGTTCAATAAAATTTAATCTTTATGCGCATTAGTTATGATTATTTAGGGTCCATTTGATTTTTTTTTTTTTTTGAAAAAAAAAATTCTTGAAATTTAAAAAGAAATATGGACTAGAGTACCGATAAATATGTATGATGAAATAACAAAAAAAATTAAGCAAATGCTATTTTAATTAACATCAATTTCCTTGTGATATTTTGCTAAGAAATAAAAACGATAATGATGCGAAGCAAAATTTTAAAATAGTGAAAAGGAACTCAATTTTTGTCAAATTTAAATTGTTAGGTAATGGCCCAATGATGAATGACCCTTAAGTGCATCGTAAGAAAAGATCTCCGGGAGATTCTGTAAGAAATTGTGGTCCTTGAATATTTGCTGCCTTTTTTTTTTTTTTTTTCTTTTTTGGAGTGGAAGAAAGTACAAGATTGTATGAGAAAAAATTAGAGGTGGTTTCATGGTTCTATAATGGAGGACTAGGTTTGAGGTAGTGAGTTAGCCTGTCCTTTCTTTAACGTGGAGCACCATAAACCAAAGCAGCTTGCTCGTTTTTTTTAATTCAATGATGATAATTTTGGATAATCAAGGTTAGGAGGATGATAACAAGAATATATCATAATTATAAGCAACCTGGGGTTTGAAGTCAACTAATAATTAGCTGGATTGAAAGCTCTTTGTTCTTTCTTGGCCCTTAACTACTCATTATATATAGGCAATCATAACAGAGCCAATGGATTTTTTCGCAACTTGTCCAATCTTTTGCATGCTCAATGGGACATGCTTGCTTTCATCATGTTTCCAAATTAGTATAAATAAACAAAAGAAAAGAGACAACGTCTACAATCTAATGATGCTTATTTTAAGAGTTTTTTTTTTTTAAAAAAAAAAAAAAAAAAAAAAAGAGCAAAGACTTATTCATAAATTGACCTATGACACTAGCCTAAATAATATTTTGATATGGAACTAATATTTTGACTAATAGATGTTGGGTATCATTCTCCATTTTATTTTATTGGCAGCTTGCAAGCTAACGAATAAACTACCACGAAGCTTACTAACTATTGAAGTGATTAAACTTGCAGCTTCTGGTCACCACAAATTAAAATGCTTTCAGTGGTATAACTTTTAATTGGCTGAGCTGGAATTGGAATCAAGCCAAGTTGCTTAAATTCTAGATAATGTATAAGTCAACCGCAACACTTAATCTGAACCAATCTTATCTAATCAAGCAAGATATAATATACCTAGAAGTAGCCAATTGGATATAACAATAGGATGGAAAATTTGACATCTAATTTGATCTAGGTGTCAATTACATCATAGTTTTATAGATCAAATCTAGCCAACCAAGATGCCTATCCATATAGACAATAATGAAGGCAACGATCACTACATCATGAGGTGTATTGGGATATGTCGGTTCAGGCACAAATCAACCACCGGTTCGATCGCTCGTGCACTCCCTCTCGAACCAAACACCTCGAACCAAAGCGCCCGGAGGAAGCCGAATGATTAACGAGCAGGACGATGATGCAATCTTTGGATTCAGCAGAAGACATAACCCTCAGCCTTGGCCGAAGACATGGCCCTCAGCCCCGGCCGAAGACACGGTCTTTGGCTTCAGCCGTAGGTACTGATCTGAAGACGTCTCAAGACGAAGACATCTTGGAACGAAGACATCTCTCCGATCCAGCAACGGCCACTCTTAGAGACAAGACGAAGACATCTCGAAACGAAGACATCTCTCCAATCCAGCAATGGCCACTCTTGGAGAAGAGGCTTGAAGGCAGATCTTCGACCAACCTCAAACCTATACGAACGTTGGCGCAACGGTTACAATCAACTGCCTAACTATCACTTCCAAAGTATAACTACATCGAAGCAGCCACGTGGCCAATAACTCCAATCGTAACGCCTCCGGCCTGACCGGAACCGTTCAATAACCGTCCACGATTACGGGTAGAGGAGAATCAATTAGTCCCCATCGTAATCGTAGGAAAGAGGACGAAGCCGCAGGCCAGGCCAGCCGATATAAATACTGGTAAGAGGGGACACTCGAGATAGGCACAAAGAAATCCTGAAAAAACTAGAATTCCTTTCCTCGCCATCTCCCACCTCAGAATCTTTTCCATTTTGTTACTGGAACCCACCTCTGACTTAGGCATTGGAGTGTCCCCTGCCGGAGAACATCCGGCCAGGAATTTATTTTGCAGGTGAACCAGGGGAGCGAACCTGTGATCCGGCAGCTCCGCCGGATCGTAAAGGGAATTCTATACCAACAGATTGGCGCACCAGGTAGGGGGGCAGAGCATATTAAGCATATACCATTAGCTCCATTCCTTAGAAAAGGGGAAGTGTAAGGAGGTTTTAATGACAAAGAAAAAAACTTAGAATGTCTCGAGAAGTAGAAGCTGCACTCCCTCCCAGAGGGGTGAACTCCTGGCAGGGAACAACATTTCGCCTCCCACGCTTGTCGTGGGATAGCAGCAATTTGAGACTCTCTTGAACCAAGTCAATGCCCTCACGACTATGGTTCAGAATTTTTAAGATAAAGCCTTTCAGGTGGGGCATCCGCCAGCCACCTCCAGACATAGCCATCAATCCCGGAGGAAAAGAGCCCCTCGAGACAGATCCACCCATCTTTTCCTCCATGACCGACCCTCCCTCGAGGGCCGAAGCTCTCGAATTCCAAGACCATCCAATTTGTTACGAAGAGGAAAGAGGCCCAGACAATCTCTCTCAGCTTCCTCCGAAGACTCCACTCCCGAGAGGGACCTGTCGAAGGAAGTCCACCCTGATTACGAGGAAAAGCTTAAGGCCCTTGAATCGGAGGTCACAAAGCTTCAGGAGCAGAGAAACCACGGTGACCTCGTGGCTTGTGAGCTACGTCCTCCGTTCACCTTTCGTATCATGACCGAAGTTGTCTCCCGGCACTTTAGGGTCTCCCAGATGGAGTCCTACGATGGCACCACTGACCCGCTTGACACCTGGGCAGTTTCAAAGCCCATATAATGATTCAAGGGGCTTCAGATGTGCTGTACTGTCTTGCCTTCCCAGCCACTTTAAGAAAAGCCACTCGGATGTGGTACTCAAGCATACGTCCAGGTACCATTGATTCTTTCTCCGAGATAGAAAAATTGTTTATCTTGCATTTTAGGACCTGTCGCAAGACGTCCCGAAACATGGACACCCTATTCCTCCTTCACCAAAATGAAGGAGAAAGTCTGTGGGATTATATCTCCATATTCAACTCGACTACGCTCGAGATCCCTGATTTCAACGAGCACGTGGCTATGTTCATGTTGAAGAAGGAGCTCCGAACATCCAGGCTCACTTTTTTCCTGGACAAGAAGTTTCCCACAAGCTACATTGAGCTCCTGTCAATGGCTCAAAAGTACGCCGACGCTGAAGAACAAGCGACAAACCGGCGGCTAGCCGAAGGGAAGCCCCTCCCAAAGAAGAAGAATTGCAGGGGACTAGCCCCCCTGCACCCAACAACAACAACAACAACAAATATTCTGATCGGCGATGAAGTCCCGGCCCAGAACATCGGGTGGGAGATTCGACTCCTATACCCCCCTCAACCTCCCTAGAGAAAAGATCTTGCTGGAGATAGAAAAAGAAAGCTACCTCCAGCAGCCACGTCTCATGAAGGCATCCTCTTCCGTGAGGAACAAAAACAAATATTGTCGATTCCATCGAGATCATGGCTACGACACCGAAGAGTGCATTCAACTTAGAGATGCCATTGAGGATCTTATCAAGAGGTTACCTGGGGCAGTACACCGGTCGCCAAGGACCTCGGTCGGAGGCCATAATTCCCTGGAGGGCTTTTGAAGAAGCCGAATTACCAAACCAGAGGCCCACCAGCGGGAATGTAGGGATGCTGCATTGGCCGATCAACTGGAGAAGGGCCAAAGATGATGCCCCGAAGTGGCTTAAAGACAACAACACCATACTCTTCTCCGACAATGACCTCACAGGGGTCCAACTCCCGCATGATGATCCTGTTGTAATATCGACCGTCGTGGCCAATTATGATGTAAGGCGTATGTTAGTTGATAATGAAAGTTTTGTTGATGTCTTACTCTACAACGTGTTCTCTCGGATGTGCCTACCTAAAAATAAACTGCAAAGATCCCCTGTGCCACTCACTGGCTTCGGAGGCAACCAAGTCGATGTTGAGGATGAGATAGTACTGCCTGTAACCCACGGCACCGAACCCGATAGAAGACACTATCGATTAACTTCACGGTGGTCCGAACCCCCTCGGCTTATAACATGATTTTGGGACGGCCCGCCCTGAACAAATTTCGGGCCATAGTGTCAACTTATCACCTCCTGATACGTTTCTCCACCAGGAGTGGTGTTGGAGAAGTAAAGGGAGATCAGAGAACGGCACGACAATGCTTGATGATACAGGATAAGCAATTCAATGATTCCATAACTTGGGATTAGTTGGATCCGAGAGACTCAATCGCAGACTCTGGTTAACCCATGGAAAGAACCGTTCCGGTATAGCTAACCGAGGAGGACCCCACCAAGGTCATGCAAATCGGAAGGCTGCTCGACGAGGAAACCAAGGTGAAGCTGATATATTTCCTTAAAAACAATGCTGATATTTTTGCCTGGTCAGCCTTGGATATGCCTGGAATCCCAGCCGAAGTGATTACTCATCGGTTGGAAGTTGCCCCTAAACACAAGCTGGTTCGGCAGAAGAAAAGAAACTTCGCCCCCGAAAGACAGAAGGCAATAGATGAAGAATTAAACAAGCTCATCAAGGCGGGATTCATTCAAGAAGCACACTATCCTGAATGGCTAGCCAACATGGCAATTATAAAGAAAGCTAGTGGTAAGTGGAGGATTTGTATCGACTACACAGACCTCAACAAAACCTGCCCAAAAGATAGCTTTCCCCTTCCAAAGATCGACCAACTGGTTGACGCCACCGCGGGCCATCAGCTATTAAGCTTCATGGAGCCTTCTCCGGATACAACCATATCTGAATGGATCCTCAGGATGAGGAAAAGATGGCCTTCGTCACCGAAAAAGGCATTTACTGTTACAAAATGATACTGTTTGGGCTGAAGAATGCTGGGACGACGTTCCAAAGGCTGATTAATAAGGTGTTCAAAAAATAATTGGGAAGGAACATGGAGGCCTATGTCGATGACATGATCGTCAAGAGCCTCCTTAAAGAAGACACATCAAGGATCTGGAAGAGTTATTCGATGCCCTATGACGCCACCATATGAAGTTGAATCCAATGAAGTGTGCATTCGGAGTAACTTCGGGCAAGTTCTTGGGGTTCCTCATTACTAAACGAGGAATCGAGGCAAACCCCAAAAAGATCCAGGCTCTTCGATATATGAGACACCCTTCTTGCAAGAATGAGGTATAGCAGCTGACAGGAAGGATCGCCTCCTTGAGTAGATTCATCTCCTAATAGGCTGAGAAGTGCCTTCCTTTCTTCAAGGTACTCCGACAGTCCCGAGGCTTCGAATGGATCGAGGAATGCCACCTTACTTTTGAAGAATTAAAGAAATACTTGGAGACCCCACCCTTGCTCTCCAAACCTTAAGAAGGGGAGACTCTCTATCTGTACCTCTTCGCCATGGATGAAGCAGTCAGTTCGATCCTCATCTGGAGAGAGGAAGGTGGCTCCCATAAGCCGATCTACTACATCAGCAAAGTCTTGCATGATACTGAGACAAGATATTCGAGGATGCAGAAGCTAATTTACTCATTGATAATTATGGCAAAGCGACTACGGCCTTACTTCCACGCCCACGCCATCGTGGTTTTGACTGACCAACCCCTTAAGGTCGTTCTTCGATGTCCTGATACTTCAGGGAGAATAGCTAAACGGATTGTAAAGTTGAGTGAGTTTGACATCAGCTTCCAGTCCTGATCGGCTATGAAAGCTCAAGTACTGTCTGATTTCTTGGCTGAGTGCACTTAGAAGTCCGAAGATGAAGTACGACCAACCGAAGAGGAAGGAGTCACTCTAAAAGATGCAGAGTTCGTCTGGGTACTCCATGTGGATGGAGCCTCCAACTTCGCCGGATGCGGAGCGGGCCTTATACTGGCCGAACCAGATGGACACACGATGGAGTACGCGCTTCGATTCTCCTTCCATGCTTCAAACAACCAGGCCGAATACGAAGCTCTACTTGCAGGACTTCAAATCGCTGAAAACTTGGGGATCCGAAGACTCCAGATCTTCTCGGATTCCCAATTGGTGGTAAACCAGGTTAAAGACGAATTTGAAGCCAAAGACTCTACGATGATCCAGTACCTAGAGAAGGTACAAGTCCTATCCTCTCAATTGAAATTTTTTGAAATCATTCATGTCCCCCGATCAGAGAATTCTCGGGCAGACACACTATCTAGGCTTGCCACCACCACTCCGGAGTCCCTCAGTCGTACCTTCATCGAATATCTTGAAGCCCAAGTATAGTCAAAGAAGCTTTAGAGGTGCACTAAATCGACACCGAACCTAGTTGGATGAATCCCATCCTTAAATTCCTGAATGAGGGCACGTTACCTGAAGACAAGGCAGAGGACAAGAGGACCCACTGGATGGCATCTCAATACGTCATTTTAGATGGGACCCTCTATAAGAGATCGTTCTCCCAACCTCTGCTGAAGTGTTTGGGACCAACAGATACCGACTATGCCCTAAAGAAAGTCCATGAAGGCATATGCGGAGACCACCGGGGGGCAGGTCTCTGATATATAAAATAATATGCTAGGGATACTATTGGCCCACTATTCAAAAAGATTCAGCCGACTTTGTCCAAAGATGTGACTAGTGCCAAAGGTATGCCAATATCCAAAGACAACCAGCAAGTCAGTTGACTCAGCTGGCGGCTCCCTGGCCCTTCACTCAATGGGGCATGGACATCCTTGGCCCGTTCCCACCAGCATCTAGCATCTGGGCAAAGAAAATTCTTCATTGTTACCATCGACTACTTTACCAAGTGGGTCGAGGCTGAACCACTGGCTCACATCATAGAAGGGAAAGTCAAAAATTTCATCAGGAACTTCATCATATTTCGGTTCGAAATTCTGCACACTCTAATCACCGACAATGGAAGGCAATTGGACAATCCTAAATTCAAAGACTTCTGCGCTCGGTACCATGTGCACCACAAGTTGACATCTGTCGGCCACCCGTAATCTAATGGGAAAGCTGAAGTGACAAATCGAACCATTCTCCATGGTCTGAAGACATGACTAAACGATGCTAAGGGACTTTGGGAATCGGAGCTGACCTCCGTTCTTTGGGCATACCGGACGATCCCTAGAACAGCCACTAGCAAGTCCCCATTCAATCTGGCATACGGTACTGAAGTAGTTCTCCCCATCAAGATCACCCTGCAGTCTTTAAGGATCGACAAGTACGAGGAACCTGGGAACTCCGAACACAGGAGGGTAGACTTGGATTTACTACAAAGTACCAGGCTCCAGGCTTAAATGAAAATGGCAGCCTATCAACAAAAAGTTGCCAAGTATTACAACTCTAGGGCGAAAGAGCAGACCTTCCGCACCGGGGACATGGTGCTGCAGAAAATTGAAGTATCCAAGCCAATGGAGCAAGGCAAACTCATTCCCAACTGGGAATGACTGTACTAAATCAAAGAAATTGTGCATCTAGGAACATATCGACTCAAAACCTTGAATGGCGTCGTACTACCTCGGCCCTGGAATGTACAAAATCTCTGCAAGTATTATCAATAAACATGCCCAAAGATTTTCTTGAAACTCTGTTCAAGAATGAGTCTAAACAGCCCACCTTGCCGGTGGTGCAACAATGGTCTCAATAGTTCACTCAATGGAATCGACCAAAAGTGCAAAGGTGAGTCTGATCCACTCACCTTATCGGTATGCCCGACGAGTGCAAAGGAAAGCCCAACCAGGCTGCCAAATGATTAAAGGTGTAGGGATGGTTCACATAACCTACCCTACAGTGAATCCGAAGATGCGCCGGGGTGGGCCTAATAAGCCTACCTTAACTTCAAAAGAAGGTGCAGGGATAGTTCACACAACCTATCCTACGGTAAATCCGAAGACGTGCCGGGACGGGCCAATCAGCCTACCTTAACTTCAAAAGAAGGTGCAGGAATGGTTCACACAACCTACCTTACGGTAAATTCGAAGACGTGTCAGGACGGGCCTAATCAGCCTACCTTAACTTCAAAAGAAGGCGCAAGGATGGTTCACACAACCTACCCTATGGTAAATCCAAAGACGCACCGGGACGGGCCTAATCAGCCTACCTTAACTTCAAAAGAAGGTGCAGGGATGGTTCACACAACTTATTCTACGATAAATCCGAAGATACGCCGAGGCGGGCCTAATCAGCCTACGTTAACTTCAACAAGAAGGCACAAGGATGGTTTAGACACCTTACCCTACGGTAAATCCAAAGACATGCTAAAGTGAGCATAGGTCACTCACCCCATCAACAATAGATGGGACGGCTTAATCGGGCCCATCATAATGGCAAATCCCAAATGACCCTACAAGTTCATCACTCAACTATCACACTAGAGAATCCACGTTCTGCGATGTTCTGGGATATGCCTTTCACAAAAAAAGAAAGGAAAAGGATACTTTCATTGCATAGAGGAAGTCCTTACAAAAAAAAGGGAACATACAATGGAAATGCAGATCCAAGGATTTAAAGACCACCCGTTGACCCCTTTCCATGCCGGCGGGGGGTGTCAAGCCTCTGGGAGGTGCTCAGGGAGGTTCCAGACTTCTCTTCTGATTCAGACTCTGACTCTTCTTCGAAGTCGGAATCATATTCATGACCAGGGAAGGGGATAGAGGGCCTAATGTTCTCCAGGCCCTTCAAGTCGTAGTAACGGAAGGCCTTGTCCCCATGTTCCCGGAACCCCCAATGGTAGGAGTCCAGGACCGCCTCGGCAATCTCATCTTTGAAGGCTAATGATGCCTAGAATCTCACGACAGCCTCCGCCACCTCTTTTTTGGCCTCTTCTGCCTTCGCGACGGTCTTCGCAACTTGAGCCCTAGCTTCCTCCAACTGGGCCTCTAGGACTCATACCCTCCTCTCCAGGCGAGCCATGTCCCCAGGTCGGTGGTCATCGTCATCGCCTCGTGAGCCTTCCCGCTAGGCTCACCCTCCACTCTGGAACTGGAGGCCCTCTTCCAGGCCATTTTTCAAAGTTTTGCAATGTTGAACTTCATCTTCGTAATATACTAAGAAGAAGAGGGAAAACTATCTTTGGAATAAGGATTTGCCCCTCTGGTCCCTTGATGGCTTCCAAAAAGGAAAAAATTGGATCCTATTTAACAGGACCTCGTGCCCATGGACGACCGTAGGAGACGTGCCCCACGCCTTTCTCTAGACAAGCCGGAGGGTGCCACGTGTCAAAATGATGCGTTGAAACCCAAACGACCACTCTGGGGATGATACGGTCACCAGTAATTACTCTCGGAGATAGAGCTAGCGTCACTTCGAATCTGGAGCAATCTCTCTCAAACGGTTATGTTACAGTAGTAAACAAGATCCATTCAGCCCTGACACGCGTCCTCCTTGGAGGCTGGCGTGGTCACGTACTTTTCCACCTCGACCAAGCACCTCTCCAGCTCGGCCCCACTTCGGCCATGTGGCGGTTCAGCCCAGCTCGGCCCCACTTCGGCCATGCGGCAGTCCAGCCCTGCTCGACCCCACCTCGGCAGTGAACCGATACCCCGGCCTCACTTCGGCCATGAGAAGTCCAGCTTCGGTCGTTCAGTTCAGCTCGGCATGCTCGTGGCATGCCCAAGTCAGCTCCAGCTCGATCAGCCCGCTTCGGTCGAACCCAGGTCGGCTCCAATCATCCTAGCTCGGCACCTTCTCCGTGCCTCGATCCGTGTGCACGGGAGGTACGCGCGTCCATCACCTGTGCCAGGGCAAACTGGCGCCAGGGCACCGCCCATGCACACGTTTGCACCAGGGCAGGCCCGCGCCTGGGTGACGACCGGCGGCACCCCGGCAGTGCCTCGCCCACCACCGGCGAGCCCCCGCGCCCGCCACGCCTCCGAGCGCGGCGCCTTCGGCTCCTCCCAACCTTGCCCGTGGCCGGCGCCCGTTCCGCCCGCGAGAAGCTCGCAGCAGGCTTTCGCCCGAACCAGGCGCCCAGTTCACCCGCAGGAGGCTCGCCTCCGAGCTCCGGCACCTCCGGCTCCTCCCGACCTCGCCCGTGGCCGGCCCCGGCTCGCCTCCGCCCGCTCCGGCGCCTCCGGCTTCCGCCCAGGCTGGCGCCCATTCTGGCACCGGTTCGCCTCGTCTTCACCCTCTCCAGCGCACGTCCGCCCGTGGAAGGCCCGCACCTGGGTGACGACCGGTGGCACCCCGGCAGTGCCTCACCCACCGCCGGCGAGCCCCCGCACCCGCCACACCTCCGAGCTCCGGCGCCTCCGGCTTCCGCCCAGGCTGGTGCCCGTTCCGGCACCGGTTCGCCTCGACTCCACCCTCTCCAGCGCGCGTCCGCCCGTGGAAGGCCCGCACCTGGGTGACGACCGGCGGCACCCCAGCAGTGCCTCGCCCACCGCCGGCGAGCCCCCGCGCCCGCCACGCCTCCAAGCTCCGGCGCCTCCGGCTCCTCCTGACCTCGCCCGTGGCCGGCGCCCGTTACGCCCGCGGGAAGCTCGCAGTAGGCTTTCGCCCGAGCCAAGCACCTAGTTCGCCCGTGGGAGGCTCGCCTACGAGCTCCGGCACCTCCGGCTCCTCCCGACATCGCCCGTGGTCGGCCCCGACTCGCCTCCGCCCGCTCCGGCGGCTCAGTTCGACTCGGACGTCTCCAGCTTCACTCACACGGAATCCCGCTCGCGGCTTCGGAGCGGAGCTCTCCAGCTCCGGTGCGGCACTTCGCCCGTGCCAGGCCCGTGCCAGCGGCACGCCCATGCCGGGCTCATGCCAGCGGCATTCCCATGCCAGTTCGGCGGTCCCGCACCCAGTCCAGCTCAGTTCGGCGGACCTCCGTCCGGTCTGGCCCAGTCCGGCGGGACGCCCGCTCCGGCACCCGGTCGCCCACAGGGTCCGCACCTCGCCTCCGTGCCAGGGGACACCCATGCAGCACCCTCCACCTGGTTCGGCTCCAGCCCACGCCAGTTTGACGGTCCCATGCCCAGTCTAGCTCAGTTCGGCGGACCTCCGTCCGGTCCGGTCCAGTCCAGCGAGACGCCCGCTCCGGCACCTGGTCGCTCGCAGGGTCCGCACCTCGCCTTCACGCCAGGAGACACCCATGCAGCACCCTCCGCCTGGTTCGGCTCAGGCCCATGCCAGTTCGGCGGTCCCGTGCCCAGTCCAGCTCAGATCGGCGGACCTCCGTCCGGTCCGGCCCAGTCCGGCGGGATGCCTGCTCCGGCACCCGTTCGCCCGCAGGGTCCGCACCTCGCCTCCGCGCCAGGGGACGCCCATGCAGCACCCTCCGCCTGGTTCGGCTCCAACCCATGCCAGTTCGGCGGTCCCGCGCCCGGTCCGGCTTAGTTCGGCGGACCTCCGTCCGGTTCGGCCCAGTCCGGCGGGACACCCGCTCCGGCACCCGGTCGCCCGCAGGGTTCGCACCTCGCATCCGCGTCAGAGCACTCCTATGCAGTGCCCTCCGCCTGGTTCTTCTCCAGTCCGTGCTAGTTCGCCAGTCCCGTGCCCAGTCCGGCTCAGATCGGTGGACCTTCGTCCGGTCCGACCCAGTCCGACGAGACACCCGCTCTGGCACCCGGTCACCCGCAGGGTCCGCACCTCACCTCCGTGCCAGGGCACGCCCATGCAGCGCCCTCCGCCTGGTTCGGCGCCCAGAACTGCATGCATGGGGAGACCCTGCATACCGCGCCTCGGCTCGCATGACTACCTCGTGCACCTCGACCCGTGTGCATAGAGGCCTCTGCAGACCTCGCCATGCATGGAGAGGCAATGCGGCCCAGCCTCGCGACGGGACACCTTGAACCATGCGCACGAAGAGCCTCGCCTGCCTCATCTCGAAGCATGTGCCACGGTTTATTTGATTCCATTCCAGGTATGCTTTTCAAAATATAGGTATGGAGGAAGGCTAAATGGTAGCCCGACACGTCACCATCTCTGCCAAACTGAGCCCGCCATCTACGAAGGAGGGCTATATTAAAAGCCCTCATCACAGTTTACGCCAATCAGGAAGGAGTGCCACATCCAAAGCGCTGTGCTCCTCCACCAACCTCCTGAACCATCCAGAAGGAGGAAGTTGACCAACATACCTAAGCCTCCCAGGCCTGCAGAAGCTTCACAGGCCTATACTAAGAAGAACGTGCCTCTCTGAATACCAAGAGCCGCTCGTCTACATAAGAGCAGCGAGAAGAGGTAAGGAGGAGGAGGGAGACAACACACTCTCTTGATTCTTACATGATCTATCATCCTCTGGCGGCAGAGAGTCTCCCAAGCCCTCTGCCTCAGAGGTCCCTTATTTCCTTCGATCATCCCACTGACTTGATCGTCGGAGTGTCTTTGCCGGAATTCCCGGCGCAGGTCTCTCCTGTTTTGCAGGTACCGCCCGACGGAGGGACAATAAGGAGGAAGATTACTCCTCCCTGAAGAGGCCCACATGAGGACCATCACAGTACCAAGCCCCTTTCATCCCAACTACAACTATGTTCCCCTTGATCGTCTCCGACCAACGAGCCCGGTGACGCTGGCGCGGAGCCCACTCACCTAGGCCACGTAAGAGCTACCGGCCACGGCGATCTAGGCGGCAACAGATTGGCGCACCAGGTAGGGGGGCAGATCCATGCTCCTCAATAAGGTGGGATGATGGTTTCCACCTTTGTCCTTAGTCCCTGGGGGGCAGACCGGGGGCACAAGAATTTCTCCCTCTCTCTCGAGGCTCCAAGGAGCGGCCTCGACCAAAAATCTTGAGCTGTGAAGGTGCATCGCCACCCTTGACGGGGCAACTGGCATCAGGCCAAGGATGGAGCCACCTCCCGGCGGTGCCACCATCCAAGAGCCCCACTAAAAAAAAAAAGACAAAAAAAAAAAATAGAGGGAGGAAGGATCTGGCCATCGTGAAGAAGAAAGAAGCCCATGCAACGGAGTATGCTCCGATGCAACGGGGCTTGCTCCCATTCAATGAAACTTTTCCCATGCAATAGGGGTTTCATCTCCCTTGTGCGACGAAGCTTGCTCCCATGCCACGGAGCTCCTCCTCCTCCGTGTAATGGAGCCTTGTTCTCCCATGCAGAGGAGTCATATCCCTTCCCAAGGAAGGCCTCCTATGATGTCATCAACGGAGCCTCAAGCTCCCATGCAAAGGGGTACCATGCTCCCATGCAACGGGCTCTCTCACAAAGCCTCGTTCTCCCATGAAGCTTCCTCCCATGCAACGGAAGCTTCCTCCCATGCAACGGGCTCTCACCCGGGTAACAGAACCTTGTACTCTCGTGCAACAGAGCTCCCTCCCTTGCAATAGCCACCTCTCATGTGACGGAGCCTCCTCCCATACAACAGAGTCTCCCCTATGCCATGCAACAGGATCTCATTTCTCCCACTCAACGGAGTCATCTCCCTCATGCAACGGAGCCTCAAGCTCCCAAGCAACTAAGGTGCTCCCCCAGGCAACCGAGTTCTATTCTTCCGTGCAAAGGAGCCTCATTCTCTCCTGAGAGGGTGGCCGACGAATTTGATCCCAACCAGCTCAAGGAAGGAACATAACTTTATCCATTCATATGACCGGAGCTCAACAGGTAACTCCTTCTCCGCTATATTTACACAATGAAAAACCGTGTCACGGTTCTACAGGAAAAGCTCTCGGGAGCTCTCCAACACCTCGAGACGGGAAACACCAGAGGTCCCGTGCCAAAGCCAAGAAGCTGCCAAAGCTCTGCGTTCAAGCTAAGAGTCAATCAAGCTCCCTTCTAAGGTCAAACTCCCATTGAAGATGAAGAAAAGTAACCCCTACTATGATTGGGGAAGGCAACGAACGAAGCACAATTCCCGAAATGAAGAAGCAGTGAAGGCTCAGTCACTTCACGCACATCATGCGAAACTTTGGAGTAGGATTTTGCCCTCCACACCATGCGAACATGATGCAAAGGGTGGTCCTGTTCCTCCATGTGACATGGGCATCAGGCGGTACAAAATTAATAAAAGCATGATCGTCACCAACATCATTAAACGTCCTCAGCCATAGGGATGTGCAAGGCGAACCACCATGGGAAGCTTCGGAGGCCCAACCATTCACGGCCCTCCTAGCATGGCGAACCAGCGGCTCTGCCATCTCATGAAAGACATAAGATCCCTCCTCAATAATTAAAGTTCCTCTCTGGTGCAACTTTGTTCTTCACCAACACAGGAACTCGCCCGTCTGACTCCAAGTCTGGCAAAGTTAAGAGCTGAAGTCAAGCCCCTCAGTTCAGCCGAGCTGAAATCAAATAGAGCCGAGCTGAAGTCATGCCTCTTGATTCAGCCGAGCTAAAGCCAAGCTCTTCACTGAACCCCACATCTACTTCCTGACTATCATCTGGAGATGTCCATAGGTAGCTCTGAAGGTCCAGCCATTTGCGGCTCGCCTCCTAGCATGCCAAATAGCTCTGCCACCTCATGAAGGATGTAAGAATACCTCCTCAATAATTAAAGTTCATCTCTAGTACATCTTTGCTCTTCATCATTACAGGAGCTCATCCGTCCGGCTCTGAGTCTGGCAAAGGAAGCCAAAAGCCCGGCTTCGGTGTGAAATCCCGGACCTTAGTCTGGAAGGTGGCGTGGAACCCGATTCCCCCACGTGATCCCAGACCTCGGTCTGGAAGGTGGCGCGGAACCCAGTTCCCCCACGTGATCCCAGACCTCGGTCTGGAAGGTGGCGCGGAACCCAGTTCCCCCACGTGATCTCGGACCTCTGTCTGGAAGGTGGCGCGGAACCTGGTTGCCCCACGTGATCCCGGATCTCGGTCTGGAAGGTGGCGCGAAACCCAATTCCCCCACGTGATCCCGGACTTCGATCTGGAAGGTGGCGCGGAACCCAGTTCCCCCACGTGATCCCGGACTTTGGTCTGGAAGGTGGTGCGGAACCCGATTCCTCCACGTGATCCCGGACTTTGGTCTGGAAGGTGGCGCGGAACCCGATTCCCCCATGTGATCCCGGAATTCGGTCTGGAAGGTGGCGCGGAACCCGATTCCCCCACGTGATCCCGGACTTCAGTCTGGTTGATGCCTCGGAACCCGATTCCAGCATGAAGGCTCGGACTTCAGTCCGCGTGTTATCCCTTGAGTTCCTCCGCTAGGATGGCTCCCCTGAAGTCGAGCATTGCTCCCTCGAGGTCGAGCATCTGGCCTGAGTCGAACTACTGCTCCCTTGAGTTCCTCCGCTAGGACGGCTCCCCCGAGGTCGAGCATTGCTCCCTCGAGGTCGAGCATCTGGCCTGAGTCGAACTCCTGCTCCCTTGAGTTCCTCCGCCAGGATGGCTCCCCCGAGGTCGAGCATTGCTCCCTCGAGGTCGAGCATCTGGCCTGAGTCGAACTCCTGCTCCCTTGAGTTCCTCCGCCAGGATGGCTCCCCCAAGGTCGAGCATTGCCCCCTCAAGGTCGAGCATCTGGCCTGAGTCGAACTCCTGCTCCCTTGAGTTCCTCCGCCAGGATGGCTCCCCCGAGGTCGAGCATTACTCCCTCGAGTTCGAGCATCTGGCCTGAGTCGAACTCCTGCTCCCTTGAGTTCCTCCGCTAGGATGGCTCCCCCAAGGTCGAGCATTGCCCCATCGAGGTAGAGCATCTGGCCTGAGTCGAACTCTTGCTCCCTTGAGTTCCTCCGCCAGGATGGCTCCCCCGAGGTCGAGCATTGCCCCCTCGAGCTCCTTGGGCTTCTTCATCCGGGATGGCTCCTATCTTCTGGCAACTTCAATACCTTCATCAAAGGTTCTGACGGATATTCTAGACTCGGCCACATCAACTATATGCCCGGTCATATATGTGAGCACCCAAGTTATACACCTCACCAACCTATGCCTCCATGGTACCACCTGCTACCTGGTCAAAGAAGAACTGGACGTTCCCTGTTCGTAAAAAGGACAGCCAGACTTGATGCCTTCACCTAGGCCTTCAAAGACCAACATCTAACCTTTGGTAAGTTCAGTTTCATTTAGCGACTAACTTCTTGCAGTCGGTATAGAGCCCGCTAAGGTGCAGAGCCGAATGGGTGATAATACACCCCTTATCCAAAATGAGGATGTTTTGGACTCAGGGAGTGGGGGCATCTGTTACAGTATCAAACAAGATCCATTCGGCCCTGACACGCATCCTCCTTGGAGGCTGGCGCGGCCACGTACTTTTCCACCTCGGCCAGGCACCTCTCCAGCTCGGCCCCACTTCGACCATGTGGCGGTTCAGCCCAGCTCGGCCCCACTTCGGCCATGTGGCGGTCCATCCCAGCTCGACCCCACCTCGGCAGTGAACCGGTACCCCAGCCTCACTTCGGCCATGAGAAGTCCAGCTTCGGTCGTTCAGTTTAGCTCGGCATGCTCGTGGCATGCCCATGTCAGCTCCAGCTCGATCAGCCCGCTTCGGTCGAACCCAGGTTGGCTCCAATCATCCTAGCTCGGCACCTTCTCCGTGCCTCGGTCCGCGTGCACGGGAGGTGCGTGCGTCCATCACCTGTGCCAGGGGAAACTGGCGCCAGGGCACCGCCCATGCACACGTTTGCACCAAGGCAGGCCCGTGCCTGGGTGACGACCGGCGGCACCCTGGCAGTGCCTCGCCCACCCCCGGTGAGCCCTCGCGCCCGCCACGCCTCCGAGCTGTGGCGCCTCCGGCTCCTCCCGACCTCGCCCATGGCCGGCGCCCGTTTCGCCCGCGGGAAGCTCGCAGCAGGCTTCCGCCCGAGCCAGGTGCCCAGTTCGCCCGCGGGAGGCTCGCCTCTGAGCTCCGGCACCTCCGGCTCCTCCCGACCTCGCCCGTGGCCGGCCCGGACTCGCCTCCGCCCGCTCTGGCAGCTCAGTTCGGCTCGGATGTCTCCAGCTTCACCTACACGGAATCCCGCTCGCGGCTTCGGAGCGGAGCTCTCCGGCTCCGGTGCGGCACTTCGCCCGTGCCGGGCCCGTGCCAGCGACACGCCCATGCCGGGCTCATGCCAGCGGCACGCCCACGCCAGTTCGGCGGTCCCGCGCCCAGTCCAGCTCAGTTCTGCGGACCTCCATCCGGTCCAGCCCAGTCTGGCGGGATGCCCGCTTAGCACCCGGTCGCCCGTAGGGTCCGCACCTCGCCTCCGCGCCAGGGGACGCCCATGCAGCACCCTCCTCCTGGTTCGGCTCCAGCCCACGCCAGTTCGACGATCCCACACCCAGTCCAGCTCAGTTCGGCGGACCTCGTCCGGTCTGGCCCAGTCCGGTGGGACGCCCGCTCTGGCACCCGGTCGCCCGTAGGGTCCGCACCTCGCCTCCGCGCCAGGAGATGCCCATGCAGCACCCTCCACCTGGTTCGGCTCCTACCCACGATAGTTCGACGGTCCCGCGCCCAGTCCAGCTCAGTTCGGCGGACCTCCGTCTGGTCCGGCCCAGTCCGGCGGGACACCCGCTCCGGCACCCGGTCGCCCACAGGGTTCGCACCTCGCGTCCGCGTCAGGGCACGCCTATGCAGTGCCCTCCACCTTGTTCTTCTCCAGCCCGTGCTAGTTCGACGGTCCCGCGCCCATTCCGGCTCAGATCGGTGGACCTCCATCCGGTCCGGCCCAGTCCGGTGGGACGCCCGCTCCGGCACCCGGTCACCTGCAGGGTCCGCACCTCACCTCCGTGCCAGGGCACGCCCATGCAGCGCCCTCCGCCTGGTTCGGCGCCCAGAACTGCGTGCATGGGGAGACCCTGCATACCGCGCCTCGGCTCGCGCGACTACCCCGCGCACCTCGACCCGTGTGCATAGAGGCCTCTGCAGACCTCGCCATGCATGAAGAGGCAATGCGGCCCAGCCTCGCGATGGGACACCTCGAACCATGCGCACAAAGAGCCTCGCCTGCCTCATCTCAATGCATGTGCCACGGTTTATTTGATTTCCATTCCATGTATGCTTTTCAAAATAAAGGTATGGAGGAAGGCTAGATGGCAGCCCGACACGTCACCATCTCTGCCAAACTGAGCCCGCCATCTACGAAGGAGGGCTATATTAAAAGCCCCCATCATAGTTTACGCCAATCAGGAAGGAGTGCCACATCCAAGGCATTGTGCTCCTCCACCAACCTCCTGAACCATCCAGAAAAAGGAAGTTGACCAACCTACCTAAGCCTCCCAGGCCTGCAGAAGCTTCACAGGCCTATACCAAGAAGAACGTGCCTCTCTGAATACCAAGAGCCGCTCGTCTACATAAGAGCAGCGAGAAGAGGTAAGGAGGAGGAGGGAGACAACACACTCTCTTGATTCTTACATGATCTATCACCCTCTGGCGGCAGAGAGTCTCTCAAGCCCTCTGCCTCAGAGGTCCCTTATTTCCTTCGATCGTCCTACTGACTTGATCGTCGGAGTGTCTTTACCGGAATCCCCGGCGCAGGTCTCCCCTGTTTTGCAGGTACCACCCGATGGAGGGACATTAAGGAGGAAGATTACTCCTCCCTGAA
The DNA here is from genome assembly GCA_021397845.1 of Areca catechu. Taxonomy (NCBI): domain Eukaryota; kingdom Viridiplantae; phylum Streptophyta; class Magnoliopsida; order Arecales; family Arecaceae; genus Areca; species Areca catechu. Next base: position 26,070,481 of record CM038047.1, on the reverse strand, counting down.
GAGGCCCACATGAGGACCACCACAGTACCAAGCCCCTTTCATCCCAACTACAACTATGTTCCCCTTGATCGTCTCCGACCAACGAGCCCGGTGACGCTGGCGCAGAACCCACTCACCTAGGCCACGTAAGAGCTACCGGCCACGGCGATCTAGGCGGCAACATGTTACAATATTGATGACCATTTTTCAGGAAAGGAGAGCTTGGCGGCACCCAGGACGCGCGAGGATACGATCGTTCGAATACCAACGTGATCAATATAGACAATAAAAAATGTGCTCAATGTCCCCCAACCAGTCGCCAATGATGGGATGACATCTGTCCGCCACACGACCACCAATGCAAAAAAGATAATTATGGTGGATAATCGACATTGGTCCAATTGAGGTTAACCCCGGTCCAAAGAACCGGACATGCCCTTTCTGAACCGATCGACCGTGCCAGAGAAATTAGTGACGGTCCGACGGCATTACTATTCTGCCTCAGAGTTTGTCCTTGACTTGAGCCAAAGACATCGACTCTGAACTAGTCGATCTTCTGCGTACCCATCGGAAGGGAATCGACTCAAAGGAGACTAGTTTAAAGAGAATTAGTCATTTATTTCAAAGAGGAAAAACCCTCATACAAAAAGAAGACATTACAATTGGGTGATAAAAAAGAAAAAATACAATAGTCTTATCCTCTGTCAACCCCTTCGGCAATCGAAACAGGATTAGAGATCAAAGCTTCGCCAGTAACCATTTCACTACCTTCAACAGGGCTTGCCGATGCCGCTTCGGACTGAACCTTTAAGTCTTAGGCTCCGTCCCCCGAAACAGTGGCCAAAGAAAAGTCCAGGCTGGGGTAACTTTGCCTAGGCAGTCGACGTGACCTAGGAGGTAACTTTCCAGTGCAGCTTCGTGCACTTCATCTTTGAAGGCCTGAGAGCTTTTGAAAGCCTCAACGACCTCGGAAGATCTCTCCTCGGCTTGCGCAGCCCTCTGATTGGCCACTAAAAGACTCATCTTCATTTCATCGATCCTCCTTTCCAATTCAGCCTACTGGGACTTTAGTCCCTCAACATCCCGAAGTCTTCCCCCAACAGTAGCTCGAGAGAGATCACCTTCCCTCTCTTCTTCTACAAATCAATCGCTATATCAGTCGCCTGCGCCTGAAGCATCCTCAGTTGTCTTCTCAGGACGTCGTTGGAGGTGACAACTTTACCCAACTCCTCTTCTACGGCAGTTCGAAGTCTTTCGGTAATATCTTTCTCAACTACAGCTGAAACCACCTGACATCGGAGGTCTTCACCCAAGCTGATGGACTCACAGGCGCCTCTCTCCAGCAAAGAAAGGCCATGAAAAACCTGTCAAAAGAGAAGCACATGCAAAGTCAGTCTGGCCAATATGCACAGACAGGCAACACACATGCCGGGACCTACCTTTTGTATTCCAAGAAGGATGGCAGAAAAAGGATTCCCGGACTCCCACCTCTCAGTTCCAGTGGCAAGCGTATCACACCCCACGGGACTCCTCTCTCCCACGGGCAGAACCGTAGGCTTGACATCTTCGACACATGAGGGAACCCCGCCAGTGTCTCGCGGGCTTGACCTCCTATATGGCCTAGCCGGTACGGCTCTCCCAGGAGAGACTGGCTCCTCCCCTAAGGAAGAACCTATTTCGATTGGGATGTTATTCCCAACCTGAATGCACGGCAACGCTAACACACACCTCTGCCTCCGATCCGATCTCCTCACCTAGAAGCCCCTCACCGACCTCCCCCTTGCCGCCCATATGAGCTGTGCTACGTCTGGCCTCATACCACAGTAAGTTCTTCTAGTCACATGGAGATAAGGAGACGGAAATGATGTTGGGAGCGACTTTGCCAGGAGCAGATAACATTCGATCCAAGAGAGCCCTCTTTCTTGTATCAAGACTATCAAAACTCAGATCAAAAATCCTCATTTACATCAAACCTCTGGGCATGCCATGCGCACTTGCCCTAATTAACATGGACCCTGATCTATGTGCTGGAGGGGACCACTAAGAAGAACTATTGCATGTTGGGAGGGACCACTAAAAGGCTACAGCCACGATGATCCCTTTTTTCGAGCACAGTCATTATGACTCTGATCGCCATTCTCTCTCCAGGTGACAGCATGACGACTACCAAACCCCCGGTGAACCAAAAGTTTCTCTCGCATAAAGGATTCCCTACAAATTCTAAGGTTTAAAAGATGAGCCAACGTTTAGAAAGGATTGACTCAACGAGGAATTGTATGGCTCAGCCTGTCGTTGAAGTCAATGGCTCTACCAAAGTCAAGTTTGAAGACTCTACACTTAAGGATTCCCCTAACATCCATAAAAGAAAAAAAGGAAAAAATATTCATTAATCTAGAAGAAACCGTTAATTACATGCCAAGAAAGGAAAAAAGGAATACAAAGCTCGAAGCCTATCGAGCCCCTACGGATCAGCCAAGGAAGTCCCCGAGTCAGCAGAATGGAGGATCTCATCAATTTGAGCAAGGAGGATCTTCTCAATCTGGGCCAAGGCCAAGGAGCCTTCGGCTCGAACCTCCTCTTCAGCTTGAACTAAAACTGCCGAATCGGCCACGACCAATTCCTCGACTACGATCGGGACTTCTTCATTTCAGCTCGGCATCTCTTCAGCCTCAGCAAGGGCCCCGATCTCTTCTTCTTTTTCCTTCTCAATATCATACTCGAGGACACCGGAAAGGTCAAGATCAGGGAAGGCCTCACCAATCTTAGCGAGTCCGTCATTGAAACCATACTGATAATTGAACAGACTTGCTTCAGTTACTTCCATCTTGAACTGCGAAGACTTTCTAAAGTCTTCGACGGCTTTAGCTACCTGCTCTCTCATGGCTTCGAACTCTCTTGCAGCCACTTCGGCCTTCAGAGTTGCCTCTTCGGCCCTCCTGATCGCCTCCTCAGCCATCCTAACCAAGCCTTCGGCCTTCTCCTGGCTTTCCTTGACAGAATGTTCCAAGGAATGGACTTGCTTCTTCTTCCTCCTTAGCTTTGCCTCTTGCTCAGAGATCTTCAAATGAGCATTCTTCAGTTCACCCTTCAGACCCTGAACCTCAGCGTCCATACGGGTGAGCTGATTCTCCATAGACAGCTTCAGCTCCTCGACCACCTCCCTTTTGGCTTTGGCCACTTGAAGCTCCTTGAAATCGTGAATGAGGCTGTCGACGCTCCCCAGACCCTCTTCCAGGAAGGTGACGTCGTAGAGCAGTTGTACCAATAAAATAAGGCATGAGATCGGTCATGAACTAAATGGCCCATCGGACACAAAAGAAATAGTGAAGACCCTACCTGCAACAAAGAGGAAAAAGCGAAATCGGACACCTTGGCGAGGCTCCGACTCCAGATGACAGCCAAATCATGGGACAGCAAAATGTCCTTCAGTACCCATCTAACTATGGTAGGAACTGAAAGACCCCCCATGATGGAAAGCTCCGAGGGGTCCACAGGACAACCTCCACTCGGAGGAGCCCTCCAGAAAGACTCCTCTTTGACTTGCGATGCCTTGCCCCTATCCGCCACAGGGGGGCAAGGTGAAGGTGCATCAGCCACCGGGGACGGACTCCCTCTAATCTGAATCGGAGAGTCGACCGTTGGCAGAGATTCAGTCAATAGAGGCCCTCCCGAAGCCTTCATCATTAGTACCCCATCCCCTCCAGACATTCCTTTGGAGGATGAAGCACTTCTACTTCTACTGGGATCATCCCATCGGACCTTCTTTCGGACTTTTGATCCTGAAGGGGGAGCCTGGGATGCCTTCCTCTTGGAAGAGTGACGAAGCCAGCCCAAGTCAGACCTCATCCTGCCACTTGCAAACAAAAATACCCTTCAGAATCAACTAAACCACAGAGCTACTAAAAGAGGAAAGCCAAAAACCTCTACTGCTTATACCTAACACGAGAAACTCGCTGATCCCCGCAAGGTGGAGATTCCTTTCCTCTAACAGTTGACAGATGGAAATGGCCTCCGAACCGGACAGTAAGGCGTAATCAGATTGATCGGCCGCTAGAATCTTCTTCCCAACATTGGCATCCAGGCATGGCTCCCTCCACTCACTATTGAAACCCTATGGTTGGGTGGAAGAGACAAAAACAAAATTGGGCTTCCACCCATGGATGGCACTGGGCATGTCCCTCATAATTTTGAGACCAGGACGAGGGCCGATAACCCACCATCCATGATCGTGGAAATCTCTCTTGAGGATAGAAAGAGAAGCGAATAAATTGGTCACAGGCCTCACGTTAGCTATGTGGCACCGGACCAAGAACCCGCAGATATTCCGAATGCTATTCGGAGTCAATTGCACGGGCACAATCAGATACATGTGAAAGACCTTGACGAAGAAAGGGTGCAGCAGAAAATGAAGACCAGCCTTTAAATGATCTTCATACACAGTAATGCACCCAACGGGAGGTCTATTTACCCACTCTTCAGGCATCGGAAGTATCAGAAGAAATCCTTTGGGGAATATGGTAGCACTCCCGAAGGTGGGCTATCTTTCCCGGCAAAACAGAGCTAGAAACTAGCTCCGAACTCATCACATCACCAATGTCGGAAGGCCTAACCTCTCCCCCACTGGTGACTTGAGCTCCTATGGACTCAGCCATGGTAAGAAAAAGAAACAAGGAGGGAATAGAAGGGTCCTACCTGTGGAAGAGACTGATAGTCGAAAGTAAGAAAAGCTGGGCCAAAGGTAGAAGTAAACAAAGATGGAGAAGCTTCCTCAGCCAGTCCTCCCTTTCCCCTCATAAAGGGATAAGAAGACTCCAAGATACCACCTCGATAGAAGAGACCATCTCTCTCTGAGTCTGTCACGGACATCGAAAATGGATACAAAACTCCAAACAGTCCCTAGCTGATTTGATATAGAAAGGACCGAAGGTAATAATCCACGTGACACCAATTAACGGCGAAGATGAAGCTCATGTTTTTTTCGAGGGACAGGAAGAGGCCACAACCTCCACCCAAATTCCCATGAAAAGATTGGCTGAACCGCCATAAAGCAAAAAAGGGGAGGCGACCTCTTAGTCGACCCGTTCCTTTTCTACACTCCAATTAGAGAATGACAGCTATCCTCTATCTGATCCTCGAATCAACCGGCAATTATGGCGAGCAACCAAATCAGAGATTTTGCAATCATTAGCCGCACCTCTCTCCAGAGGAAAACGATAATCCGGAGATACTCTTACTCTTCGAGGCAAATCGCTGCTTCGAAAATTGAGAGTGGGGGGGCAACTATTGGGATATGTCAATTCAGGCATAAATCAACCACCGGTTTGATCGCTCGTGCACTCCCTCCTGAACCAGACACCTCGAACCAAAGCGCCCGAAGGAAGCCGAATGATTAACGGGCAGGGTGACGATGTGATCTTCGAATTCAGTCGAAGACATAACCCTCAGCCCTGGCAGAAGACATAGCCCTCAACCCCGGTCAAAGATATGATCTTCGCCCCATCCGAAGACACGATCTTCGACTTCAGCCATAGGTACCGGTCCGAAGATGTCTTAAGATGAAGACATCTCGAAATGAAGACATCTCTCCGATCCAGCAATGGCCACTCTTGGAGACAAGACGAAGACATCTCGAAATGAAGACATCTCTCCGATCTAGCAACGACCACTCTTGGAGAAGAGGCCCGAAGGTAGATCTCCAACCAACCTCAAACCCACACGAACGTAGGCGCAACGGTTATAATCAGCTGCCTAACTATCACTTCCAAAGTATAACTACGTCGAAGCAGCCACGTGGCCAATAACTCTAATCGTAACGCCTCTGGCCTGATTGGAACCATTCAATAACTGTCCACGGTTACGGGCAGAGGGAAATCAATTAGCCTCCATCGTAACCATTGGAAAGAGGATGAAGCCGCAAGCTAGGCCAGCTGATATAAATACTGGTAAGAGGGGACACTCGAGGTAGGCACAAAGAAATCCTAAAAAAACTAGAGTTCATTCCTCTCCATCTCCCTCATCAGAATCTCTCCCATTTTGTTGCTGGAACCCGCCTCTGACTTAGGCATCGGAGTGTCCCCCGCCGGAGAACATCCGGTCAGGAATTTGTTTTGCAAGTGAACTAAGAGAACGAACCTGTGATCTGGCAGCTCCACCTGGTTGGAAAGGAGATTCTATGCCAACAAGGTGTAACAAACTTTCTCACACCAAAGCAAGCCAAACAAACCAAAATAACATGAAAACTCTCTATCTCATCCTTTTCATGTCACCAAACTAAAAAAGAAATGAGTTTGAGGGGTAGGCATAGCCGAGTCATGATAAAATGTCAATCATGACTAAATGTTCGAGTTTAAAAAAGATTTTTTTTTCTTTTTTTTAACACCTAATATAGTGCACACAAGTCTCTTTATATAAATAGACTATATTTCTCTTACGGGAAGAAGATATCTGCTCTAGATACTGAAAACAATATTGGGATATCTAAATCGAATCCATAATGTTAATATAATCTATATCACTAAAAATACCTAGAAACTAAAAAAATGTGTTTTTGGACATGTATTTCAAGTGGATGCAAAAATATTGGTGAAAATGATACAAGGTCATGTTTTGCATGGTCTAAGTATTAAAATCTATTGATTTTCATTTTATACATAGTCCATCTTCTATATATATAATGAAATAAATTGAATATCCTTCTCATAAAAAAAAGAGTATATATTTTTTTTACTTCAAAATCAATAATGACCATCCAAATTAAAAATTTATATACTTGATCAAGATTTATATTGCTAAAGATATATAGAAATTTAAAATTATAAAATTTGGCGGTCTTTGACCTATATATAAGTAGCACAAAATTAAATAGTTAAGATATTATTAGATCATATTTTAGTATAATATCTAAGCATTAGAATTTATTATTGTTTGATATGTACATGTTTCAACATTTGCAAATAGATTAATAATATCGGCCATCAAGTTAAATGCTTTATCATGTATTTTAACATACTACTATTACTATCCTATTAATATGATACCAAGGTGATAAACTACTAAAACATATATTTTTTTATTTCTAAATAATTTTTAATGATACAAATCAAGATCAGTAGTCTAGAAGTTCGATTTGAATGTTTTGTAATTGATTTTGCAATTGAGAGAATAAATTTTATCTTTTCTCTCTCTCTCTATGCATATGTATAAATATATTTATGTATGTATGTGTGCATATGTGAATTGGATTCCATGCTTGAGTTAACTCTCCATAAAAAAATTAATATTTTTTTAATAATTTGAAAACCAATGTTAGGTCATCAAAGTTGAAGATTCAAATGGCTAAACAATATTTGTACTATTGAAAATATTTAAAAACCAAAATTCATATATTTTGTGGTCATTAATTCATGCATCAAGTTAGTACAATATTAACACTTTTAACTGTACTAGTATAATAAAATACATGATAAGGCATATAAATTTAAAATCTATTTTATGAATCATGATCTATGTATGTAGATTTAAATTTGTTAGAATTTAATTATTAGATCAAAGAAAAATATGGTATCATATTACTAAATCGCACATTTTAATAGCTACTAGATACCTGAATTTTGATTTAGATATTTTTCTGCAATATAAGTTATATTGAATATCTTGGATTTTGAATTCGGATAAGATTTAGACTGGACGAGTTGGGAACAATTTGACATGGAGATAAGTTGTCTTGAGAGCCATCCAATGATGACTTGATGTTCGACAAGACATGGGATGATACAAAGATGATCCACCTAGTCTTTGATCGAGTAGAGTCAAAGGGGAAGATACTTAGTCGGCTAGCTAGGCTTAAAAGGAAATGCACCTAATCAACCCTTGGTTGACTAAGTCCAAAAAGAAGAGGAGAATAAATCGACTAGGCTCAAACAGAAAAAGCTTAGTTGGCTTTTGGTCGACTAGGTTCCAAATTCAAATAGAACAAGCCTAGTTGGCTAGGAGCCAACTAGGTCCTAAAAAAGGAGGTGCCTAGTAGGTCCATAGCTGATTAGATTTTTAAAAAAATGCTTATAGCCGACTAGGTCCTTGAAGAGAAGGTGCCTAGTAGGCCCATAAATGATTAGATTTAAAAAAAAGTGCTCCTAGTCAGCCCCCAACTGATCAGGTTTAAGGAGAAGAGGCAAACTGCCCAAGGAGGCTTTGTGACAGGTCCAAGAGGCCTCCGAGACGATCGCGACTCATCTAGTTTTGAAAAGATTCCAACATATTTTTGGCCACAACATTCGATTGAGTCCTGATAACTGATAAGTCAGTTACCATCCAACTAGGAAGCCCACTTTTCATGATCATCATGGATATGAGCAGTTGAGCACATCATGCATAATTCGCAGTGTGACTAATAGACTTGGATGCCACAATGCGAGTGGTTACCTCATGTCTTTAGCGGCGTGGTTTAAAAAAGTAACAGACAAGGCACTCTTATAAATTGAGAATGGCAAGGAAAACTCAGGTATAGATAACTTAGCTCTTGAAAGGACAATTTTTTTTATCTGTTTCACTGATCTCCTGACTTAGACATCGAAGGGTCCTCGTCGAAGAACCCTACCTTCTCTGGTAAAGAATTTCTATGTCGGTACATTTCACCTACAAGCTAGGTGCACATAATTTCGGAAGATCAGTGGCAATAATTTTAAATCGCTAACTATTTTTTTAAAGGAGTTAATCAAAAAGCTTGTAATTCAACTATATATAAACATAATTAGATGGGATTCAAGAACATGGGAAATGTGACGAATACTATTCTATTTTTCCATATACTTATGAGTGCCTAAATGATCGCCAAAATAAAATATGGTGACCACAAAGGGGAGCCTACATAAAAACTTTCTAAATTAATACCAGTTGACTTTTCTTCCATGCCCATCTCTATTCTTCCATCCATTCTCTTGCTCTATTTGAACCGCCTATCACCGTACCACATTTTAAATACACCCAGAGTAACACTTTTTTTTCAAGAAAAATATTTTCTATCATTTAATTGGGAATATAACATAATAGCATGGCTAAATACCAGCAAACAAAGACCAGCTCAAACTGCATTTGTCTACAAGATAAATCATATTCTCGAACCAACTCATTTAATACGAACCAAAATCAAGGTTGTTCAAAAACAATTTCTTTTACGAAGCACGAGACAAATTTAAAATCTTCCAAGAGTTTCATTTATATCCTTTGAGTTGCTCATCCCATCAATATTTTATTCTCTTAATCGAAATATTTTACATTAATTTTATAACATGATAATTAAAATAATATATAATTTGTATTAATTAATTAATTAATTAATTAATTAGTTATACTTCAATCTTAATCGGGTCAAACTCAATCTCCAGCCTGACTTGTTTGCTACACATGGGAGCCATGCTAAGCCAAATTTTAAGTGAAAAGAAAAAAGGATTAATTTGCAATCACTTGACAACTTTATATTCATCATGAAGGTTTATCCATACAATACAAAAAAAATTATGTGGGAAAAATTTCATTTTCTTTTAACTTTACTATATTTTATAGAAATAGCTCCAATGACAGACACTCCAGCCATTATATATTTATTATATATTTTTAATTTTTATATAAAAATTTTTACTTTATATTTTTTTCTTGTCTAAATATATATATATATATACACATATACACACACGAAAGATGCAGATGTCCGAAACCATGTACTCGGCGCCTGAAAGGCTCATGCATGGAGCATCCCGTTTTGCTGAGAGTGAAGTTTCTACAAGCATCCATATCAAAAGTCTCTCTCCCATAATTGCTTTCAACACCCGCTCGAAAAATAGATTTTTTTTAAATATTATTTTTTAAAAATAAAATTATCGATGTACGGCTATTTTAAATTTAATGACCATTCTACTGTTGTTTTCGCCTGGTGGAATTTTTTTTTTAATAATACATGAAGAAGGTGCAAGTTGAACGTATGCCAATATAAAAAAAAAATTTAAAAAAAAATCAGTCAAAGGCCTCCTAAAAATATTTAAAAAATTATTGATACGAAGGTATTGATTACCTGGGATAAATAAAAAAAATAAAATTTTACATAAAAATTCAAGAAAAATTCAAACAAGTGGCAGGACCTTACAAGCCGTACCTGTGGCAGGACCCTGCCGACCAGACCAATGTAGGATCATAGCGACCAAACCGGTGGCAGGATCCTGGTGGTTGGACCGGTGGCAAGATCCTAACGACCGGATCGGCGGTTTGACCGGTGATAGGACCCTAGCGGCCGGACCTGTGACAGGACCTTACCGGCCAGAACAGCGATCAGATCGGTGGCAGGACCCTGATGGCTAGACCGATGGCAGGACCCTGGCGGTTGGATCGATAGCAAGACCCTGGCAACCGGACCGGTAATTTGACCGGTGACAGGATCCTAGCGACCGGGCCTATCACGGGACCCTACCGGTGACAAGATCCGGCAGTTTTTTCTCCACTATTTTTTTACTTTTTTTCCTCAACTTTTTTCTCCACATTTTTTTCTCCATTTTTTTTCTCCACTATTTTTTCTCTACTTTTTTTCCTCAACCTTTTTTTTCTCCATTTATTTTTTTCTCTACATTTTTTTTCGAATTTTTTTTTCTTCATTTTTTTATCAACTTTTTTTTTGCATTTTTTTCTCCACTTTTTTTCCTCCATTTTTTCTCCACTTTTTTTTCTCCAATATTTTTTCTCTATTTTTTTCCTCCACTTTTATTCTCCACTTATTTCTCCAATTTTTTTGTCCACTTTTTTGTCTACTTATTTTTTTCTCCACTTTTTTCCTCCACATTTTTTTCTCCAATTTCTTTTCTCCATTATTTTTTCTCCAGATTTTTTTCTTAATTTTTTTTCTCCACTTATTATTTTTTTCTCCGCATATTTTTCTCCACCTTTTCTTTTCTCCAATTTTTTTTCTCCACTATTTTTTTTCCACTATTTTTTCTCCACTTTTTTCTCAACTTTTTTTCTCCACTTATTGTTTTTCTCCATATTTTTTTCTCCACCTTTTTTTTTCCAATTTTTTTCTCCACATTTTTTTTGGGATTTTTTCTCCACTTTTTTTCCTTAACTTTTTTTTCTCCACCTTTTTTTCCCTTTTTTTTTCTCCATTATTTTTTCTCCACTTTTTCTCTCCACCTTTTTTTCTCTAATTTTTTTCTCCAGTTTTTTTTCTCAATTTTTTTTTCTTGACTTATTTTTTTCTCCACATTTTTTTCTCCACCTTTTTTTTCTCCAATATTTTTTCTCCATTTTTTTCTCCATTTTTTCTCCACTATTTTTTCTCTAGTTTTTTTTTTTCTCAATTTTTTTTCTCTACTTATTTTTTATCTCCACATTTTTTTCTCTCCGGCTATTCTTTCCTCCAATTTTTTTCTTCACTATTTTTTTCCACTTTTTTTTTCTCAACTTTTTTCTCTACTTATTTTTTTCTCTACTTATTTTTTTCTCCACTTTTTTTCTCCAATTTTTTTCACCACTATTTTTTCTCAACTTTTTTTCTCCACTTTTTTTTTATCCATATTTTTTTGGATTTTTTTCTTCATTTTCTTCTCCACATTTTTTCTCCACATTTTTTCTGCACTTATTTTTTTCTCCACTTTTTTCTCCACCTTTTTTTCCTCCATTTTTTTTCCATTATTTTTTTTGGAAAACAAAATGTGGAGAAAAAAAATGTGGAGAAAAAATAGTGTAGAAGAAAAGAAGCGGAGAACAAAAGAGTGGAGAAAAAAATGGACAAAAAAAATTAGGGAAAAAAGTGGAGAAAAAAATGAAGAAAAATATTGGAGAAAAAAGGTGGAGAAAAAAAATAAGTGAAGAAACAAAGTTGAGAAAAAAAAACTGGAGAAGAAATAGTGGAGAGAAAATGGAGAAAAAAACTAGAGAAAAATAATGGAGAACAAAAATGGAGGAAAAAAAGGTGGAGAAAAAAAGTGCAGAAAAAAAATTGAAAAAAAAAAGTGGAGAAAAAAATAGAGAATTTAAAATTTGAAAAAAATATGGAGAAAAAATAAGTGGAGAAAAAAAGTGGAGAAAAAAATTGAAAAAAAAAAGGTGGAGAAAAAGATATGGAGAAAAAAATAAGTGGAGAAAAAAGTTTTAAAAAAAGTGGAAATAAATTATGGAGAAAAAAATAGTGGAGAAAAAAAATAAGTGGAGAAAAAAAAGTTGAGAAAAAAATTGGAGAAAAAAATGTGAAGAAAAAAATGTGGACAAAAAAAGTGGACAAAAAAAATGGACAAAAAAAGTTGGAAAAAAAAGTGGAGAAAAAATATTGGAGAAAAAAAATGGTAGAGAAAAAAATAAGTGGAGAAAGAAAGTTGAGAAAAAAAAATTGGAGAAAAAAAATTGGAGAAAAAGAAGGAGGAGAAAAAAAAGTGGAGAAAAAATAATGGAGAAAAAAAGTGCAAAAAAAAAAGTTGAAAAAAAAAAGTGAAGAAAAAAATGAACAAAAAAATCACAAAAAAATGTGGAGAAAAAAATAAGTGGAGAAAAAAAAAGTTGAGAAAAAAGTGGAGAAAAAATAGTTGAGAAAAAAGTGGAGAAAAAATAGTGGAGAAAAAAAGAAAAAATGTGGAGAAAAAAATAATGGAGAAAAAATAGTGACACTGGTCCTAGGGTCCTGCCACTAGTCTGATCGCCGGTCTAGTCGGTAGGGTCTTATCACATGTCCGGTCGCTAGGATCTTATCACTAGTAAATCGTCGATCCGGTTGCCAGGGTCCTGCCACCGGTCTGGTCACCAGGATTCTGCCATCGGTCCGGTTGCCAGGGTCCTGCCACCGGTCTGGTCGCCAGGGTCCTGCCATCGGTCCGGTCGCCAGGATTTTGCCATCGGTCTGATCGCCAGCCTGGCCGGTAGGGTCCTGCGATAGGTCCAGTCGCTAGGATCCTATCACCAGTCAAATCGCCAGTCCAGTCGCCAGGGTCTTGCCATTGGTCCAGCTGCCAGGGTCCTGCCACCGGTCCAGCCACCAAGGTCCTACGATAGGTTTGATCACCGGTTTGGCCGGTAAGGTCCTGTCACAGGTCCGGCTGCTAGGGTCCTGTCACCTGTCAAACCGTCGATCCGGTCACCAAGATCCTGCCACCGATCCAATCGCTAGGGTCCTGTCACCGGTTTGGCCGCTAGGGTCCTACCACCGGTCTGATCGCCAGTCTGGTCGGCAGGGTCCTGTCACAGGTCCGGTCGTTAGGATCCTGTTACCGGTCAAACCGCCAGTCCGGCCACCAGGATCCTGCCACTGGTCCAGCTTGCAAGGTCCTGCCACCGGTTTGAATTTTTTTGAGTTTTTATATAAAATTTAATTTTTTTTGTTTACCCCCGATAACCAATGCCTTGGTATCAGCATTTTTTAAAGTTTTATTAGAAGGCCTTTGGCTATTTTTTTTTTTTTTTTGCATTGGCACATGTTCAACCTACACCTTCCATCAATTTTTTTTTTGTGTTCAACTTTATGAAAAGGCGTAGGTTGAACCTGCGCCTTCCCCCCGTGTTATAAAAAAAATGCTTTTACATGACGGAAACAATAGTAGAATGGTAAATAAGTTTAAAATAGCCATACTTCAGTAATTTTGTTTTTAACAAATAATATTAAAAAAATCTGCATAATAATATACCGCATGGATCAAAAAAAAAATCCAATTAGTTTAAAATCTTAAAAATCTATCTCCTTGTATTGTTTTGAAACAAAGAAAAATGCCATGAGACCACCGCTAAGATGATAGCCCGGTTAGTAAAGATCTTGTTTCACTATCAATCGATCATGAGTTCGAGATATGATCTCGTGGATGACTTGATTAAATCTAAAATTTTTTTGAGTCGGTAACAATTGATGTGAGTGAGAGATCAGGATCTTCTCTTTGTTCCCGTTCTACCAGCCGGCGTCTTAGTGGTGTCAGGTTGACGTACTCATCATTAGATGGAGAGAGACTGCTCAAATTTGAGCATCTCAATCGAACATTACCTGACGGGATGGGAGCCTGCGGAATAGCTACATCGGGATTTATCCCCTATTCCTTTTGTTAATAAAAAAAAAATGCCGTGAGACCCGCTAAGGCAATAGCTTAGGTGGTTGGAACTTTGTCCCACAACCATTTGATCATGGATTCAAGAAATAATTTTTGAAACAAAGTTCGATTAAATCCAAGATAAATCTTGAAACTTGTGATGGATGGCGAAGTGAGAAGTCATGATTCTTTCTTCTTCCCGTTCCAACCAGCTAGTATTTTAATGGAGTCAGGTAGACGTGTAGGAAAAAATAATTCCTAAATCCCTAGAATCGATCAGAAAATTAGAATGATATATTAGATCTGAAAAATAATTACTTACCTGGATTCGCCATGATCTTCCGATCCAGATCCTTGATCCCGATGCTCACATGAACACCGCAGGCAAAGTCCTTCTCTCCAGTCTTCCTTAGAAAGGTGGCTCTTGATGGGGAAAATCACCGTATCATTAAATCACCGAATACGTGATATATAAATAGAAGAAGCGGAGAGGGGACCAAGCCAACAAAATAAAAATACCCTAACTGACCCTCCCATCATGAGTTAAGTCGGGCTAAGACCTATACTGTGCCGCCTCAACTATACCAAATCACATGAGATGCTCGTAGCTCAATCAATGATCACATAACAATGAGCTCAACCTACGTCTATCAACGTGGACTATAAAATCAACCCAGTTTTTATAAAACAAAATTCTAATTAATATTAGCCCAAATTAAGAAAATTCTTACATTCTCCCATATGGGCTACATTAATTATAATTTTGAAAACATTTTATTTTAAAAACAACTTTCGGGTTGAAAACAAAATATGGCCACCATATGTTCCATAGACAGCACCTACAAATGACTCGGTCCAACAATATCCATGATGCCGAATCATGGAGTCGTTGTACTACTTAACCGATACAAGACTTATCCATGGTTACAGCATCATAAACACCATCGACATGAGTCTTGGTGTGGTAGTATAGCAAGAAAATAGCATCAATGGTGTGGACACCAGAAACCGAAAGAAACTTCACTCCAACAAGGTTAGCCTTATCTCAATTTGGATCGAAGATAATTAGGTTACCTTGTATTCTTTAGTTCAAAAATATTTTATTTTCAAGAGCCATTTCCTTTTCAAGAGTCCTGTAAATGTTTTATTTTCAAGAGCCATTTCCTTTTCAAGAGTCTTGTAATTAATCAAGAGTATTTATTGAGTCCTGTAATTACTTTTAAAAAAAATTTCATTTCCTGTAAGTCCGTTTCAAGTTTTAAAGTTTAGGTCAGTCAAGTCAGTTCAGTTGAGTTAAGTCTATTTCAGTTAATCAAGTCTTAAAGCAATGAAAGCCAGCAACAAGACTCAAATTCTGGACCCCAGAATTTGACCACATGAAGAAGAGAAGACGCATCAACCAAGCAAGAGAAAAGGACCATCAACTAGGACCACTTGGCACCACATGTCATTCCTTATCCAAGTAGAAGACAATCTCATCATGCCACGTCATCAGGCGCCACCTCATTAGCCACCTCATCACTCTTTGGCGCCAACAAGGAAGATTCAAATTCAAGGAGGTTGGCCACACCCCTCCAAATCCTCCACCAAATCCTCCAACCCCCCCATCCCTCCAAACTCTCCACCAAATCCTCCAACCCCCCTTGTAATCCTCCTCAATTTGGGGAGTTTTTTTAAATTTCAAAAGCTAGCTTTGTGAGGCTATTAAAGGCCTTGGATGCCCATTGTAAAGGGGATTGATTTTGATGAGATGAATGAAAAAATGAAGTTGAAGTTGAAGTTGTAGTCTTATATTATTTCTTTGAGTGATTGTTCCTAAGCCCCCTTCCCCCCCACTCGAATCTACTTTCTTCTCCAAGCCATCCAACGCCAAGTTCAAGAAGGATACATTGGAGCCGGCCAAACCATCTCAGACTTCCTTCCTTGCTCATAAATTATTCCATCCCTTCCATATGCCTGCTTTCTTCTTCCTTAACTTTTGATCTTCATTGCAGGGTCCTTCGAAGTCTTTGAGTTGTGAACAAGGTTCCCCTTGACAATGAACCAACAAGCTGAAGCCCAAGCCCAGCGTTCTGATCTCTGTTATCCGAGTTCTCCAGTCCAGAGCATCGGTAGTTTCAAGGTTTGAAATCATTAGAAGGTTGGAAAGCTCAACAAGGCAAGTCCTCAATCATTAGCCCCTATTGTCTAGATCTTCTTCCTTCTTAGTTTTAGGATTGTGTCTAATCATGTAATAGTCCCTTTTCATGTAATCCTTAAGACTTATTATGATGAGTACAATGCTAGTGTAATTAGGTTTCATTGCTCTACAAACACGAATCAAATCACTAATCATATGCTTGCCGCATCAATCAAGGTGATCAAATAAAATATGCTATTTTTTATTGTCAGTTTTACAATTTCTCGTCAACATGCTTGAAACAAAATAAGCAAGAGAAATCGTGATGGCATCAAACAACAAGCCATCCTGTCTTACATACTCAACAATGGTGTCAATGACGAGACAGCATAACAAATCTGAAACTCGACACCAGGTCTCAATCAGGTGCATAACCAAAAGAGATATCTCATAATCAAAATGAATTAAATATATGTACCCTCAATCAAGATTTCTCTATAACCACATGCTATATTACAAGCTAGATAAATCTCATGACTTCAAAAGAAGTCTTTATGTCTCCAAATATAATGAGCTCTCATAATTATCAAATGAGACATACCCATACAACTATCATTCTCAAGATAAAATATATTCTTGAGATACTATGTTGTACTTTATTCCACATGTGCATATAAAAATATATAGGAATGAAATCCATTAACTATTATGTCAACAATGTATATAAATACACATGATAGAAAATCAAATGAAACCAAGTTTATAATAATAAAGCATAAACATAAAGTCACTCCTGCTATCAAGCACAAAAAAAGAATTCAATATGTCCATATTTTCAACATGCTTTGTAAAGCATGCAGGCTTCAAAACTCTTGATTAGAGGATCAGCCAACATGGACTTTATACACATGCACTCGACACTTATGTGTCGTTGGATTAAAGTCCAGCAATCAATGACAAATAAAGTTTATCAATTAAGTCAATGTATAAATACATCAAACTTCCACTAATCCAAAAATCAAAAGATTCTAAAATATCTATATTCTTGACATGTTTCATAAAAACTATGGATATTAATCTTGATTAGGGGATCAAAAAATACTAACTTTGAATATTGTACAAAATCTCCCTTTTAACTACAACCTCTGACTGATAAAAATTTTATCTTCACATAGATAGAAAAGATGAAAACTTTTATTGTTCCTTGAAAGAACATAGCTACCTATTATTATAAAAATTATAAGTGGTTTTAAGACAATTAATAATTATAAGACTCAGGACAAAGTTTCATAATAAAAATAATATGAATTGTGACTTTACTACAACATGCCACAAACTTTGCTTGTATATCCAAGAATGCCACTAAATTCTATTTTCAAGCCTTTTATAAAACAAAACCTCAAGACATTTATATTGTCATAAGAAATGACATGTATCTATTTTTTTATCATATGATTTCTTTACTAGTGCTACATCAACTAGTAATGGAGGTACTATAATTAGTTTGTATATTTAATATTGCTCTCCCACTATCCTCCAATAGGATAAAACAAAATATTTATAAGAACAAAAACTTATTTTCTTGTAATGCCATACTTCTAATATATGGAAGTATCTGACATTATACAAATCAGAATCTACAAATATGGCATGATTTGACTCAATATCTTTATACCTCTCTATTAGGATAGTAGAATCTGTATTCATTTAAAATTATCTGGATAACCAAAATAAATAATGTATTATTACAAAAACAAGGTTTATTCGCTGATGGATTACAATGATTAAGTGTTGCAGGATAGCTCCAACCATAAAGATAAAAGATATTGGGCTTCCACCAACCTTTAACTCAAAAGGTATCTTGTATAACCTTTTATCAAGAATTTTATTCAAAATGTAGATGATAATCATTAGGATTATATACTAGAGATATCAAAGTGAAATGCATCTACTCATCATATTTACTGCAACATGCCACAAACTTTGCATGTATATCCAAGAATGCCACTAGATTCTATTTTCAAGCCTTTTATAAAACAAAACATCCAAACATTTACATTATCATAAGAAATGACATGTATCTATTTTCTTATCATATGATTTCTTTACTAGTGCTGCATTAACTAGTAATGGAGGTACTATAATTAGTTTGTATATTTAATATTGCTCTCCCACTGTCCTCCAGTAGGATAAAACAAATTATTTATAAGAGCAAAAACTTATTTTCTTGCAATGCCATACTTCTAATATATGGAAGTATCTGACATTATATAAATTAGAATATATAAATATGGTATGATTTGACTCAATATTTTTATACCTCTCTATTAGGATAGTAGAATATGTATTCATTTAAAATTATTTGGATAACCAAAATAAACAATGTAGTATTACAAAAACAAGATTTATTTGCTGATGGATTATCAATGATTAAGTGTTGCAAGACAGCTCCAACCATAAAGATAAAAGATATTGGGCTTCCACCAACCTTTAACTCAAAAGGTATCTTGTATAACCTTTTATCAAGAATTTTATTCAAAATATAAATGGTAATCATTAGGATTATATACTAGAGATATCAAAGTGAATTGCATCTACTCATCATACTCACATCATATTTATCATAGTGTACTTTGCCTCTCAGTTATATCATTTATACTTAAAAAATTTAGGCATGGTGTATTAAATAACTATCCCATACTTATAATAATATTTAATAATACTATTTGTTTATTATATATATGGGATTATAGAATGTGACAGATATACCTTATCAATATCCTTATTCTTTTCTCAAAAGTATCAAAAAACTTCTGAAACAGAATAGGATATGATTTTAAGATCATTAAATAGCACAGCAAGAAAACTAAATATGATGAGCAGCCTATGTATTAGAGATAGAAATCTTATAATACTAATTTTAGATACAATTCTCTCTAGTTTCAAGATATATATTTTAACACCATCATACGATTCAACTCATATATTAATTTATCTATCCATCAGCTATTCAAAACTTTTTTTTATTAGATTCTACATATCTATCACAAATAAGGTCAAAATAAGATACCAGTCTTAAATACAAAAAATCAGAATGGAATCAATTATATAAATATATTTCAAAATGATTTACTCTTTACCACTTTTATAGGCAGCTTTATTTTAGAGTACTCTAATAAGATAATCAAGATGGAAGATCATTACATAATATAATATCTATATTCCATCATACTTAGTGCTAGCATAATTTCAGTTTTCATATCTACATTTCAGTCAGAGTTATCATAATGAGAGTATTAATTCTATTGAATATAAATATACTAACTGCTAAATAATCTTTATGCAGTTAATCAATATAGAAACATATACAATATATCTCAAAAAAATTTAATAAGTATTATTTTAATAAGAGTCCTTGGTCCAATACAACAAAACTTTCTTTAGAAAGAAAAAGATACACATAAGAAATCTCTCTTCAACATATAATGCTACATAATTCCATCTAAAAAGCTCACAGAAGGATCTAGTAAATCTCAATGAACGGGCCACTTCGGTGATCACCATCTATCGAAAATCACTAACCTTCCAAAGAGGGATCATCAAGTCATGACCTCTAAGATGGCATAAAATATCAATTAAGCTCATATATGATGTAACATATTTAAGGTACAAATAATAAATCAATAAAGGCTTTGAATATAATAAGCCATTTTCGACAAATATACAATATGTATCAACATATAAAACTCTCCTATAGGTAGAGAATGTGATTTACTTTTGAGCTCCAAAAATGAGGTCAATATAATTTTTGAAAATATGTCTCCATTTGGATAAACAAATTTCTTAAACCCAATATATTTTTCTTTTAAAAAAAAATAAATGTTAACATAACGAGGATACAAGGCATTTAAAAATCTGTCTCTTTTGGGCAGATAAATTTTCTAAGCTTAATATACCTCTACCTTTGATATTTTAATCCAATCAAAATTGAATAACAACATTATTATTAACATAAATGACTGTATAATCAAAAAAATGGCAGGAATGTAAAATACTTGTCAATGGGCATATACCATAAATGATATACAAGAGTCCAAATATAATATCACATATTTTTCTTTGGACAGAACATGTAATATACATAAGTACTCTTTACATAAAGCCATGAGCAAATGAAATATCCTAGCAGTCATGAACTTATCCCCTTTGGATAGACAAGTCCATGAAAGCTAGAGCACCATTGCAACATAATGCCCTATGCAACCTTTCCAATTAAAACATACAACAACCCCCTTTGGGCAGGCAGTTGTATGCAATAATCAGAAATCCTCTCATAATGAAAAAACTCAATGGACTAATACAAACAAACCACTTTGGTGATAAATTTTATGCCAACCCATAAATTATTCATACAGGAAAGATAAATGCCCAAATAATATAAAATAATATACTTTAACGACATGTATGCCATCAAAAGATCAGTATAAAATGGGATAGTTTACAACATGCACCTCATTGATCATATTATTATATAATAATGCATTCTAGCTGACACATCTATCAATACACTTACTACATAACTATAAAACACATTTAGATAAGAATTATAGTATATAATAAGTGTCACAATCAATTACAATCAATTTTGGATCAATTATTATAGAAACATCAATATGCAATTCCAAATAAAAATAAGTCATCAGTCCTCATTAACTCAACTATTCAAAATTTATAGAGTACTCTAAATCCTTTAAGACTACAGAAAAACATACTCGAACTATATGATAGTGAGTATAATTGCACATAAATAATTTAAATAATTTAAAAAATTTATCAAATATGAAGAACTCTATCAAAATGTTCTTCAAATTATTACGAATCCAACGATCCAAAAACTGCTCAAATCGAATATAAAATGAGCAAGTTACATCAATTTTTATCCAAAGCAATAGTATATGACCAAACCGTAAATTTCAGAAATTTATTTGGACTCATATTTAATTTATAGAGACTTAAGCTTAAAAACCTTCTTAATCCCAAAGCTAAAATAGACCTAATGAAATTGGATCCAACCTACTCATCAATTTGGGCTCAACATAATTAATGGTTTGTGATATGGCTAGATTGTTGATGTGGGGCGTTCAAATTAACGTTGAGTCCCCATCAGACGCCATGTTGGATTTTCAATATGGGCCCCTTTGCCGGGCTGAGCTCCCCTGGAGCAACGGGGTCGCCCGTCGAAGTCGAGCTCAGTCCCTTGCCAGGTCGGTCCCCACCGGGTCGGGATGCCTAGGCCGAAGCCGAGTACAAGTCCCCACCCAAGCCGGACCCCTTAGGATCGGGCCCCGTGGTCAGGAGTCAAGCTCGAGTCTCCTTCACCACGAGGAGCCCCTCCGAGGTCAGATCCCTTGGGCTGGGAGGCGCCTCGCCCACCTCCGTCAGGTCGAGCTCGTCCGAAGCCGAGCTCCGCTGGTCCGGAGTCGAGCTCAGCCCTCCTCCGCCTAGCCGAGCCACCTCAAGGCAAGCCCCTCGAAGATGGGCCCCACCTTTCCATCTCGGTCCCCAGCTCAGACAGAGGCACCAACCACCAAGGGAGCGATGCCTCCTCTCCAAGGACGACGGTGGGCCTCCCGAGGGTCGTACAGCAGCGCCCGCCATGCCGCCATTAATGCCCACAGCCGTCACTCACACCGAAAAAAAAGGAAACTCACATCAAGGCGCCATGCCCTCCACCAACCTACCGTACCACCAGGAAAAAGATCCAACCAGAGAGCGGGAGTCCCGAGGGCGGTGACCCGCCAACCGAGGCCCTGCCAGGCTTCCAAGAGTGGGGCAAGTAGAGGGAATGTTAGAGTGCATGGAAGCTTCCCCAGCTACTTGACAGGAGAGGTGTCCCGTCTATAGCACGATACCTCGTCGCACACGTATGACGACACGGGGAGATCCCGAGGCAAGCCAAAGTAAAAACTCAGCCATAGTAAGCCAAAAGTAAGCAAGCACAGAAACTAGGGAGAGAGGCCAGACATGAGGATTCTTCCACATCGGCCATCACCTCTTCCAACTCACTCTCACTTCCATATACACTACACTCACTCCTCCTAGCATGGAGCTCATCTCGAGGGGCTCGACCAGGAGGATCTGTTCCCCTGAATCGTCACTGACTTGATCGTCGGAGCGCCCCCGCCGGAATCCTCGGCCCGAGTCACTGACGTTGTTTCTTGCAGGTCCCAAGGCACCGGATGCATCCCGAGTAGGCGGACGTGCGACCCTCGATGCCACCAGCAGCTACGGGCCACAATGATCCGGATGGCAATAGATTGGCACGCCAGGTAGGGGGCAGAACGATTTCCGATCCAATTCAAGCCCCACTCGGACAGTTTGTTGAGAGGACGGTGACCACTCGGGCGAGGGGAGCCTCTCCCAGCCATGCGGAAGAGTCCCCTTCCCATGAAAACCTGCACGGTCCGGGGACGGAGCCACCCGCCTCGGTCCAACCGCCTCCGCTAGAAGTCTAGCTGACCGTGCTTGCCCAGCAGATGCACACTCTCATTGCAGCAGTGCGCCAGCTCCAGCACCAGCACCGGTCCCTGGCTACTCACCAGTAGTCAGAGACCCTCGTGGCCCATGCCGCAGCATCCCGTGACAGCCTGCGTTCCTTCTATGGGAGGCCTTCGCAGCCGCGGGCCGTTACAGACCCCCGGGATAGTCGTTAAGCCCCGATGAAGCGACAACGGGCCGGGTCCACTGACGAAGAAAGCTACGCACCACACCTTGACTGGGGGGCATCTAAATCCCGCCAAGGGAGGAAGGGAAAAGCCCCTCGTCACGGGCACCGCACACCCGTGTCACCTTCCCCGCCTCTCTCAGCAGAGGGGTCGATGGATGAAGCCATCAGGCGCATGGCGAAGAAGCGCATGAAGGAGCATGACCGCCAACTAGCGAAGTTGTCACACCAGTTTGCTAACTTGCCCGGCTCTGCTAGCGAGCCAGTGGGCTACGACGTCCGCCCTCCGTTCTCCCAGGAGATCCAAGCGAAGCCGATTCCCCGTCGATTCTGCATGCCGCAAGTGGATCCTTATGACGGGACCACCGACCCCCTGGACCACCTGGAAAGTTATCGGACCCTCATGAGGGTCCACGGGGCCACTGACGCTCTTCTGTGCGTTGCCTTTCCTGCTACTCTCCGGAAGGTGGCTCGGGTATGGTTCGCCTGCCTCGAGCCCGAAAGCATTAGCTCCTTTGCCCAGCTGGGATAGAGGTTCGTGGCTCACTTCGATGCCAGTCGGAAGATGCCACGGGAGGTAGACAACCTCTTCTCCATCAGGCAGCAAGACCGCGAGCTGCTACGGAACTACGTGGCTCACTTCAAGGCTGCCGCGCTGGAGATCTACAACCTGGAGGAGCCGGTCGCAATGCTGGCTCTGAAGCGAGGGCTCAGGACTTTTTGTCTGACCTACTCGCTTGACAAGAAGCCCTCGAAGACTTACTTCGAGCTCCTCTCCCGAGCTCAGAAGTACATCCGCACCGAGGAGGCGGATCATACAAGGTAGGAGCTCGATGGGAAGCCACTGAGGAGGCCGGCACCCGCCGAGGCGCCTGGGGAATGGAGGCTGGGACCGCCAGCTCAGAGCTCCCAACCGGGACCAAGGCCAAGAAGCACTCCCATCTCTGAGGGGAGTTTCACCCCCCTCCTCACCCCGAGAATGAAGATCCTTATGGAGATCGAAGGCGAGACCTATCCAAGGCGCCCGTCGCCATTGAAGCCATCCTCTAGCCGTGACAAGACGAAGTACTGTCGTTTCCACCGTGACCATGGCCACGACACCGAGGAATGCCGCAATCTCAGATGGGAGATCGAAGAGCTCATAAAGAGGGGCTGCCTCGGAAGATGTGTGGGGGGCAGACCTCAATCAGAATCTCAAGTGCTCGTCGCCCTCCCGTCAGTCCCGGCGATCAACAATCGCCCTATCGAGAAGCCGGTGGGGATGATACGCTGGGGAGCCGAGCACGCGTCCAAGAGGGCCTAGGGGGCAGATCATCCTGAGGCTGTACTCCCCTTTATGAGGGAAAGGGAAGACGGAGAGAGAAATATAAATAATGATACTGTGGTCGTCGAGATGACGATCGCAAAGCATCCTATAAAATGCATCATGGTAGATAGTGGAAGCTCCACGGATGTGCTTTTCTACGATGCCTTCTCCAGAGTGAATCTTTCCTCTGTTCAGCTCAAGCCTGTACATACCCCCCTTGTTGGTTTCACGGGAGACTCCGTAAGGGTGGAGGGAGAAATCACTCTCCCAGTCACTGCCGGGACCCCACCTCGGCAGAGTACCGTCATGATGACGTTCACGGTTGTCAGGCTTCCTTCGCCCTACAACATGATTTTGGGCCGACCTAGGCTCAACCTCCTCGACGCTTTTGTCTCTACCAAGAGATTACTTGTGCAATTCCCAACCCCTCGTGGTATGGGGGAGATGAGGGGTACGCCCCAGCCAGTGCAGCACTGCTTCCAAATCCTCCCTGGGGCCTGGGTGCCCGAGGAGGACTCTAAGGCAGACGAGCTCGACCAGAGGGATCGGGACCCCAGAGGAGGCCCGGCCGAGCACCTACTTCCTTATCAGCTCGGGGCCGACCAGACGAAGACCATGCAGATCGGAGCCCAGCTGCCTGAGGAGGAGAGGGCTCTGCTGTTGGAGTTCCTGCGGGTGAATGCAGATGTGTTCGCCTGGACAGTGGCAGACATGCCAGGTATTTCCCCTGAAGTCATCACCCACAAGCTCAACGTCGATTCGAAGAACATACCAGTTCGATAGAAGAAGAGAAGCTTCGTCCCAGAAAGGCAGATGGCCATCAACGAGGAAGTGGAGAAACTTTTGGTCACCAGCTTCGTCCGAGAGGTGCAATACCCGAGCTGGCTAGCGAACGTGGTGATGGTGAGGAAGAATAATGGCAAGTGGAGGATCTGTGTATATTACACCGACCTCAATAAGGCATGCCCAAATGACAACTTCCCTCTACCAAGGATAGATCAGTTGGTGGACACCATCTCAGGGCACAGGCTGCTCTCCTTCATGGATGCGTTCTCTGGGTATAATCAGATCCGGATGCACTAGGGTGACGAAGAACACACTGCCTTCATTACCGATCGAGGGACATACTGCTACAGGATGATGCCCTTTGGCCTGAAGAATGCTGGAGCCACGTACCAACGTTTGGTCAACAAGGTCTTCAAGGACTAGAATGGCCGGAATGTGCAAGTGTACGTGGATGACATGCTCGTTATGAGCAAGCCGAGCTCAGACCACGTCGCCGACCTCGCCGAAGCCTTTCACAATCGTCGAAAGCACCAAATGAAGCTCAATCCGGCAAAGTGCACTTTTAGGGTGGCTGTCGGAAAGTTCCTCGGCTTCGTGGTCACCTAGAGAGGCATTGAAGCGAACCCGGAGAAGGTTCAGGCGATCTTTGATATGGAGCACCCGACATCCAAGAAGCAAGTTCAACGCCTGACAGAGAGGGTCGCAGCCTTAAGCCGGTTCATCTCGAGGTCGGCTGACCGCTGCCTCCCTTTCTTCAAGGCGTTGTGTAAAATGCATGACTTCACCTAGACCGAAGATGCAAGACGGCCTTTGAAGAGCTGAAGGAGTTCCCAGCCTCTCCACCTCTGCTATCCAAACTGAAAGGAGAAGAGTTCCTACTCTACCTGGCGGTTACACCCGGGGCCGATAGTTCATTCCTCGTCCGCATAGATCAGGATGGAACTCAAAAGACGGTGTACTACACCAGCAAAACCCTCCGCGATGTAGAGATCAGGTATGCTCGCTCTGAGAAACTCATTTTTGCACTAATCATGTCTGCTAAGTGCCTCAGGCACTACTTCCAAGCATATCCCATCGCGGTTGTGATCGATCAGCCGCTGAGGACCATACTAGGCCACCCAGAAACTTCCGAGAGACTGGCTAAATGGTCTTTGATGCTGAGCGAGTTCGACATTGCGTACCGACCGAGGTCATCGCAGAAGGCCTAAGTCCTAGCCGACTTCATGGTCGAATATACAGGGCCCCCGGAGGAGCCAGAGCGGACGGCCCCGGAGAGCCAAGCTGAGTTCGGACCATGGGAGGACCCTTGGATCCTCCATGTGGACGATGCCTCCAATTCCGGTGAAAGTGGAGCGGGCCTCATCCTCGCCAATTCCGATGAAGTGGTGACGGAATGCGCTCTCCGCTTCAAGTTCGCCGCCACGAACAACCAGGCGGAGTACGAAGTGCTCCTCGTGGGCCTAAAGGTATCCCGCGAGCTGGGCATCCAAAGCCTAAAGTTTTTCACCGACTCCCAACTGGTTGTCGGGCAAGTCTCTAGAGAGTACGAGGCCCGAGATCCCCAGATGGTGAAATACCTGGAGAGGGCTCGTTCGAGCACGACGGGCTTCCGTCACTTCTGCATTTTCCACATCCCTCACGGAGAAAATGCTCGTGCAAATACACTGTCGAGGCTCGCAACCCTACCGGACTCATCCCTGGGGTGCGCCTACGTTGAGTATCTTGAGAATCCAAGCTACGAGAGCCCAGAAGAGGTGCAACAAGTAGCCCACGAGCCGAGCTAGATGGACAGGTACATCAAGTACATCCAGGGCGGCCTCCTACTAGAGGACCGCAGAGAAGCCGGCCTCATCAGAAGGAAGGCCACCCGTTTTGTTCTAATGGACGGTCATCTCTATCGCCGATCTTACTCCTACCCACTCTTGAAGTGCCTCAGACCCACGGAGGTAGCCTTCGTGCTCTGGGAGATACACGAGGGCCTCTGTGGGAACCATGTAGGGGGGAGGACTTTAGCGTTCAAGGCTCTTCGCCAGGGATACTTCTGGGAGACGATGAGGGAAGACGTCGCCGACCTCATCAAGAAGTGTGACAAATGCCAAAGCCATTCCCACATATAGTGCCTGCCGGCCACACTGATCTCCCAACTGTCATCCCCTAACCTTTTGCCCAGTGGAGGATGGACATTCTGGGATTGTTCTCCACCGTGCTAGGGCAGCGGAAGTTCCTGCTAGTGATGATCGACTACTTCACCAAATGGGTCGAAGCAGAGCCGCTAGCTCGGATTACAGAAGCCAATGTTCGACAATTCTTCTGAAAGTCAGTCATCTACCACTTCGGACTCCCCAATTGCATCATCACTGACAACGGGCGGCAATTCGACAAATGGGAGTTCGAAGGGTTCTACGCCGAACACGGCATCCAACACCGGTTCACCTCGGTTGCTCATCCCCAGACAAATGGGGAAGCCGAGGTGACTAATCGGACCATCCTCCAAGGACTTCGCACCAGGTTGGACCAAGCGAAGGGCAGATGGGCTGAGGAACTTCCAAGCATCCTGTGGCCTATCACACAATGCCCAGAACGGCAACGGGTAAAACACCCTTCAACCTCGTCTTCGGCGCTGAAGCAGTAATCCCAGTCGAGCTCGGCATGCCCACGCTGCGGATGCAGCAGTATGAGGAGATGCAGAATTCGGCACACCTCTTGCTTAATCTAGACCTCCTAGAAGAAACAAGGGATAAAGCCCGACTTCGGATGGTGGCATACCGACAACGGGTCACCCGATATTATAATGCGCGCGAGAAGCTGAAGACTTTCCAACTTAGCAACCTGGTACTGCGCCGGGCCGAAGTGTCTTAACCCCGGGAGTGTGGCAAGCTCTCGCCAAAATGGGAAGGCCCTTATAAAGTGGTCGAGGCCCTCTCACATGGGGCCTACTATCTCGAGAACCTGGATGGTGCTAGGTTCTCTCGAACATGGAATGCTTGTAATTTGAGGAGATACTATCAGTAATGTAAGTTTTTCCTCCATTAGAAATAAAGACTTTCTTTTGCACAACGGGTTATTTGCCTTGCAGGAATGTCGCTACCCGGGGCCCAGCTCTCCGGGAGGCCAGCCTCGAGCCCAGCTCCAAGGCATTTAGGCCCGGAGAAAAGTCCTCCGACACCAAGACCTTAGAAGCC
The DNA here is from genome assembly GCA_021397845.1 of Areca catechu. Lineage (NCBI taxonomy): Eukaryota > Viridiplantae > Streptophyta > Magnoliopsida > Arecales > Arecaceae > Areca > Areca catechu. Next base: position 26,042,343 of record CM038047.1, on the reverse strand, counting down.
CTCAAGCTCTCAAGCCTCGAGCCCAGCTCCAAGGCATCCAAGCCCGGAGAAAAGTCCTCCGGCACCAAGACCCGGGAAGCCCTCAGGCAGTCAAGCCTCGAGCACAGCTCCAAGGCATCCAAGCCTGGAGAAAAGTCCTCCGGCACCAAGACCTGGGAAGCCCTCAGGCACTCAAGCCTCGAGCCGAGCTCTAAGGCATCCAAGCCCGGAGAAAAGTTCTCCGGCACCAAGACCTGAGAAGCCCTCAGGCACTCAAGCCTCGAGCCCTGCTCCAAGGCATCCAAGTCTGGAGAAAAGTCCTCCGGCACCAAGACTTGAGAAGCCCTCAGGCACTCAAGCCCGGAGCCACCATTCTCCGGCATCAGAGTCTCAAGCCCAGCTCCAAGATGACAACTCCTGAGCCCTGTCCTCAGGTAACCAAAATCCGGAGCCCAGCTCTCCGACCAGCACGTCTCCGAGCCCAGCTCCAAGATGACAACTCCTGAGCCCCGACCTCAGGCCACCAAAATCCAGAGCCCAACTCTCCAGCCAAAACATCTCCGAGCCCAGCTCCAAGTCGACAACTCCTGAGCCCCGACCTCAGGCCACCAAGATCTGGAGCCCAGCTCTCTGGCCAGAACATCTCCGAGCCCAGCTCCAAGATGACAACTCCTGAGCCCCAACCTCAGGCCACCAAAATCCGGAGCCCCAGCTCTCCGGCCAGCACATCTCCGAGCCAAACTCCAAGATGACAACTCCTGAGCCCCGACCTCAGGCCACCAAAACCCGGAGCCCAGTTCTCCAGCCAGCACATCTCCGAGCCCAGCTCCTAGATAACTCCTGAGCCCTATCCTCACGCCACCAAAATCTAGAGCCCAGCTCTCCGGCCAGCACGTCTCCGAGCCTAACTCCAAGACGACAACTCCTGAGCCCTGTCCTCAAGCAACCAAAGCTCGGAGCCCAGCTCTCCGGCCAGCATGCCCTCGAGCCCAGCTCCAAGGCATTCAAGACCTGAGAAGCCCTCAGGCACTCAAGCCCGGAGAAAAGTCCTCCGGCACCAAGACCTGAGAAGCCCTCAGGCACTCAAGCCTCGAGTCCAGCTCTAAGGCATCCAAGCCCGAAGAAAAGTCCTCCGGCACCAAGACCTGGGAAGCCCTCAGGCACTCAAGCCTCGAGCCCAGCTCCAAGGCATCTAAGCTCGGAGAAAAGTTCTCCGGCACCAAGACCTGAGAAGCCCTCAGGCACTCAAGCCTCGAGCCCAGCTCCAAGGCATCCAAGCCTGGAGAAAAGTCCTCCGGCACCAAGACCTGAGAAGCCCTCAGGCACTCAAGCCCGGAGCCACCGTTCTGCGGCATCGGAGTCTCGAGCCCAGCTCCAAGATGACAACTCCTGAGCCCTGTCCTCAGGCCACCAAAATCCGGAGCCCCAGCTCTCCGGCCAGCACGTCTATGAGCCCAACTCCAAGACGATAACTCCTGAGCCCCAACCTCAGGCCACCAAAATCTGGAGCCCAGCTCTCTGGCCAGCACGTCTCCGAGTCCAGCTTCTAGACGACAACTCCTGAGCCCTGTCCTCAGGCCACCAAAATCCGGAGCCCAGCTCTCCAGCCATCATGTCTCCAAGCCCAGCTCCAAGACGACAACTCCTGAGCCTTGTCCTCATGCCACCAAAATCCAGAGCTCAGCTCTCTGGCCAGCACGTCTCTGAGCCCAGCTCCAAGACGACAACTCCTGAGCCCTATCCTCAGGCAACCAAAGTCCGGAGCCCAGCTCTCTGGCCAGCACGCTCTCGAGCCCACCTCCAAGGCATTCAAGACTTGAGAAGCTCTTAGGCACTCAAGCCCGGAGAAAAGTCCTTTGGCACTAAGACCTGAGAAGCCCTCAAGCACTCAAGCCCGGAGCCACCGTTCTCCGGCATCGGAGTCTTGAGCCCAGCTCCAAGACAGTGAGGCTCGAGCCCATACAAGATGGAGCTCCCCTCTCCGACCTCCCCGTACTGAAATAAAAAAAAAAAGAGAAGAAAAGAAAAGGGAGGAGAAGGGGGGAGGAGAGAAAATATTCACACCACAAAAGAAAGAAGTCGAACAGACTAAACAATTTTTCATTACTTGAAGAAAAGTATATTACATTATCTCCCGAGCCCTGACAAGCCAGGCAGCCCGGTCCAACAAAAAGAAGAAAAATTCTTACAAGGAGTCCTACCTTATTGAGCCGGCTCCTTCCCTGGGTGGTGCACGACTGTGACTTCCCCCTCCTCCACCTCCACTGCGGGGGCACCTTCCTGAGCAGCCTTCGTCGGAGGGGCTAGTTCAGTTGCTGATATCACCAGGACCGACTCAGCTGTCTCTGCCTGTAGCACTGGTTCGGCCGTCGTCACCACCAAGGTCAGCTTGACACGGCCAGGTACCTCTGGGGCCACATCTGGGAGAGGCCCGGTTGGAGCGGCCCCCTGCTCCACTACAGCCATCGCCGGAGCTGGAGCCTTCTTGCCAGGGGCCCGGAGCATGGCCAATCGCTCCTCGGAGAGGATCCCCCGCAACTGAGTGCGGCAGTAAGCGAACCCCTTGGCGAAGGAGTCCGTCGTCGCCTCCTTGAAGTCCTTTATATATTTGGGGGAGGCCTTGAAAGCAGCCACCGCGTCGGCGGCCTCCTTCCTTGCAGCCTCCGCCCGGCACCTCACCTCGGCCAACTGCTCTCCCGCGCGCTCGGCCTGGCGGATCGCCACTGCCATCCCCTTCTTGGCGGTCTTAGTGGAACGGGCGGCGACGGTAGCCTTCTCCTCCACCTCCGTGGCCCTCTTCTCAGCGACCGCCGCCTTCTTCTTAGCAGAGGCGGCCCTTTCCCTTGCCGCCTCCGACTCGAGCTCTCCCTCGAGCTCCTTCTTGATCTAGGCGGCGTCTGTGACCTCGGCCATAAGGCTCTTAAACTTCAAGTTAGCCTCCCGGGCCTCCTCGTCCTTCCGACCCAACTCGGGCCTCAGGGACTCGAGCTCCGCCTGGCGCTCCTTGTCCCTCTTGGCCCAGTTACAGCAGTAGTCTCGGATGAGGATTAGTTCTTTGCCTTGCTGCATTAGAGAAAGTACATTAGCTACGGTGCTAAAAAAGGTCAGAAGTAATAAAGACGAGCGAAGAGGAACTTACGACGTAGAGGTTGGTAAAGGACGAGCTGACGATGTCGCCTAGAAGTCTCCCACTTCCTTCCCGCCGGTCGCAGGACTGGACTGAGAAGTCCATCATCCGCTCGACGAGGCTCGGGTCCTTCATCAAGGAGACATTGGGGACCAACCGGCAAGGGACTCGGCGGTAGTCCCTATCTCTCTTTTCCGCCGACTCGGACCCCTCAGCGACGGAAGGCTCCTTCAACGCTAGTTGCGAGCTCGGTGCCACTTCGGACCGCACCTGGGGCGCCGGCCTCGCTTCTTTCGGCTCCCCGTCCTCTTCGACGTTGACAACCTCCGGAGGGGGGGCTCCCACCCTGGCGGTAGCAGTAGCCAATCTGGCCCAGACGACCACCTCGGGCTCGGGCACCGGGGCTGACTCGTGCTGCCTTGAAGTCTCCGGGACGGGCTCAGCCACCCTCTTCCACCTTCGTTCGAAAACCGACGCGTCTGGACCAGCCTGCACCGGCCTCGCACCGTCATCGGCACGAGCCCTCTTCGGAGTAGGCTCGCCAGCCTCAGCTGCCTGCTCTCATTCCTCGAAGAACGAGAGCAACTCATCCATGGAGAACTTCATTCTTGCACCAAAGAAGACACGGTCAATCCCAAGTTCAAAAAAAAAGAAAAAAGAAAAAGAAAAGAAAAAAAAAAGAAGAAGAAAAAGGGAAGGGGTGGCCAAGTCGAACTCACCCGACTCCTGCGTCGAGCCGACCCCGGCCTCGTGGAGATTCCGCTCCGACAGCAGGACCTCGAGCGAAGGGATCTCGACCGATCTGAGCAGCTCGTACAGGTCGAGGTCGGCTGCTTCGACAAAGGAGTTCCTATTGGGAGATCAATCTGGGTCGCTCTAAATCCAGTCGATCCCTTTAACCGAGGCGAAGAAATACCTACTCTTCCATCCCTTGATGGAAGAGGGGAGCTCGAACCTAATGCCCCGAGGGCGAGAAGAAAATGACCACCGCCCCTCCTCGGTAGGGTGACGTTTCAGGGTGAAAAAGGCCCTGAATAAGGAGAAACGGGCGACGATCCCGTGGAAGTGACATAGAATGATGAAACAGAAGATCGTTCTGATGGCATTGGGGACCAACTGGGCAGGAACAAGATGATAGTTGGCCATAAAGGAGAGAAAGAAAGGATGGACAAGAAATCGGAGACCCCCGGAGAAGGCATTCTCATAGAAAGCAATCCGCCGAGGGCCACTAGATGTGACCCGCTCCCCCGGACGAGGAACAGAAAGGTGGATGGACTCAGGGATGTCGTAAGCACCCCGCATGGTCGCGAGATCCTCGGCGGTGATCACCGAAGCAATCCCTTCGGGACCTGTTGACCGAGAAGGTTCGGGAGCAGGAGCAAGAGCAGGGGGAGGGGCAGGAAGGAGAGACAAGCAAGGCGGAGGAACGGACCCAGGTTCCCTAATGGCTATAGGACCGTAGGAAGGCCTCCTACTGAACTCAAGCATGCCACCTCCCTTTCCTCGACGGAGGAAGAAGGAGTCCTCGACCGGGAAGGTCCGACCTCGGCTTGGCAGGAAGGACGGAAGTTTGGGCCAAAACGGTCCATGGAAGAAGAAGAGAAGGACGAAGGAAGACCTAAAATGACCCCTAGTCGACGAGGAGTGAGAGGAAGAAGGGGCTAACCTGCTAAGAGTCTGGGAGGATGATAGCGACCAGAGAAGGAGGAGAGAACCTCTGTACGACGTCGGGCTCGAAAGATTTGAAAGAAAGTAAGTCTCGGAAAACTTACCTTTCTTTTCGAAGCAACCTACGCCCGACCGTACCATTATGGCTCTCCCAAGAGATGCTTGCCACGTGTCACCGATCGACGGGGCCAGCACCTCAATCCGACCGTGGCTGCTATGACTTCCATGCCCGCCATAACTCTTCTCAGACGTGGCCGCGTGGTACCCCCGCACAGGCTCGAAGGAGCACTGTACGAAGCACCGTCGATATCGGTCATTATTACTTCAGATTTATTCGCCTTTCCACGTCAACATCGCAATTACTCCCTTCGCCTCGAGTGCCGCACGCCAACGGGCCTCGAGAGTGGGGGGCAAATGATATGGCTAGATTGCTGATATGGGGCGTTTAAACTGACGTGGAGTCCCCATCAGACACCACGCTGGGTTTTCAATATGGGCCCCTTCGCCGGGCTGAGCTCCCCAGGAGCAACAGGGTCGCCCGCCAAAGTCGAGCTCAATCCCTCGCCAGGTCGGTCCCCGCCGGGTCGGGATGCCTAGGCCGGAGCCGATTACAAGTCCCCACCCAAGCCAGACCCCTTAGGATCGGGTCCCATGGTCAGAAGTCGAGCTCGAGTCTCCTCCGCCATGAGGAGCCCCTCCGAGGTCGGATCCCTTGGGCTGGGAGGCGCCCCGCCCATCTCCGTCAGGTCAAGCTCGTCCGAAGCCGAGCTCCGCTGGTCCGGAGTCGAGCTCAGCCCTCCTCCGCCCAGCCGAGCCACCTCAAGGCGAGCCCCTCGGAGATGGGCCCCACCTTTCCAGCTCAGTCCCCAGCTTAGATAGAGGCACCAATCACCAAGGGAGCGGCTCCTCCTCTCCAAGGATGACGACGGGCCTCCCGAGGGTCGTACAGCAGCGCCCACCATGCCGCCATTAATGCCCACGGCCGTCACTCACACCAGAAAGAAAGGAAACTCACATCAAGGTGCCATGCCCTCAACAACCTGCCATACCATCAAGGAAAAGATCCAACCGGAGAGCGCGAGTCCCGAGGGGAGCGACCCACCAACCGAGGCTCTGCCAGGCTTCCAGGAGTGGGGCAAGTAGAGGGAATGTCAGAGCACACGGAAGCTTCCCTGGCTACCTGACAGAAGAGGCGTCCCATCTACGGCACGATATCTCGTCGCATACGTCTGACGACACGGGGAGATCCCGAGGGAAGCCAAAGTAAAAACTCAGCCAGAGTAAGCCAAAAGTAAGCAAGCACAGAAACTAGGAAGAGAGGCCAGATAGGAGGATTCTTTCACCTCGGCCATCACCTCTCCCAACTCAGTCTCACTTCCATATACACTACACTCACTCCTAGCATGGAGCTCATCCTGAGGGGCTCGACCAGGAGGATCTGTTCTCCTGGATCGTCACTGACTTGACCGTCGGAGTGCCCCCGCCAGAATCCCCGACCCGGGTCACTGACGTTGTTTCTTGCAGGTCACGAGGCATTGGAGGCATCCTGAGTAGGTGGACGTGTGACCCTCGATGCCACCAGCAGCTACGGGCCACAATGTCCGGGCGGCAACAGTTTGGTTTTTAAATGGGCCAAAAATTGATAATCAAAATCCAAAGTCTACTCAGAACTTATCTCTTACAACCCTTTCTATATGATGATGGATCAACCATTATCAAGCAGTAGAAATGAGACAAATATCGACCTTCATGATCTCTGGAAATATTAATAAACAAGAAGATATGCCAGAGATATATGATGTTTCACCTTAATATCATTCTCAACATATTAAAGATCCCGTGAGTATGAGTATGACACCAGGGATGACAAAAGACCATACATGGCAAATCAATGCCCTTATAAATTGATTATAACCCTCATATCTATTAGAAATGCATGTGAGCATAAGGGAAATCATTACTTAAAAATAAATATGGAACCCTCAAAAAAGAAAGAGTCCATCTAGTGGTTTAGGCACAAATGGTGCTTTGATCATTTAAATCATCGGGTTTAGCCTCATGCAATGTAAATTCAATGTCAGCAATTCCAAGAGCAGACTCTAGGTCTTACCTCCATTTCTTATAGTTCAATCCAGTAAGCACCTCAACAACAGCATTGTTGTTGTTCACACCAAAAATAACTGTACAATCAAAATGAGGAATGCAAACATCAGTTAACAGACATACTACAAACATATCATATCACAATAACAAATAAGAGCACAAACACAATATCATATATTCCCCTTTGAACAGAACATACAATATGTATTAGAGCTCTTCACATGAAGCCACAAGCTAATCATATATTCTAGCATTCCTGAACCCATCCCCTTTGGGCAGGCAGGCCCAAGGAAGCTAGAGTACCTTAGCAACATAATGCTCAATGCCACATTTTCTAGTTAAAACACACAACTCCCTTTGGACAGGCGGTTGTATGTCATAACCAGAAAATATCTCTCATATGATGAATAATTTGATGGACTGACACAAACAAACCACTTTGGTGATAAATATTTATGCCAACCCACAAAATTATGCATACAGGGAATAAATATCCAAGCCAAAACAAAGGATATGTCAAAATATATGTATGTCCAATACAATTAGTCATAATAGGATACCAATCAACATGTATCCCCTGATCCATTTTACAAATTTCATTATATTCCAAAATGTACATCATCAATAAAAACAACCATAAGAATTTGCCAATACCCCTCCATCATTTTATTTTGGACCAAAATATAATTATAAATTTTTCAAGGTCTTGATTGTAAAAGGACTAATTTATAATTCTAGAAAACTCAAGGGGCTAAATGCAAAATGATCTTTTGGACCAAAAAGTAATTATAAATGTTGGAGGGACTTACTGTAAAAGGGGCTTATATTTAATTCCAGAATTTGCAGGGACCTAATTGTAAGATGGCCCTTTTTTTTTTTGGTGATAATGGGTTAATGGATTTTGGGTTAAAACCCAAAACTCGCAAACCCACTAGGCCTTTCTTCCCCGCAATCAAAACCAAAAGAGGGCTTGTTCCTAAAACCACCGGCTACGACCCCTTGATCCCTCACCCGCCGGCACATCCATCGGCGAGACCACCGCCCGGGCCAGCCGAGAACTTCCGATCGTTGATTCCGGTGAAGACCCCGGAGACCTGGAACAAGTCCACAGCCGGCAAGACGGGTAAATTCCCCTTTTTTTGACAGACTGTGCCACCAATGAGCCACCAGTCGCTGCCACCGGGAAGTGGGGGGTCCGGTTCGGGAGACCGGCCGAAACGTGACCGACGGTGATATCCCAAGCATGGCCGATCGTGGGCAACACGGTCGCCACCGTTGGGCAAAACCCTTCCCTTTTTTTTGTGTTATTTGGGAAGTCAAAAGAAATAACGGAGACCGCTGGTGATATTGCCGATTTCTCCTTCCATCTCCGGTCATGGCAGCATATCTCGATGCTACCGGTTACCCCACAGCACGGATGTCCGTGCATGCACAGATCTATAAAGATCGGTGGAAAAAAAAATATTTTAATAGATCTAATATTTTTAATCTTTTAGATACCAGGGCTCTGATACCAAATGTAGGAAAAAACAATTCCTAAATCCCTAGAATCGATCGAAAAATTAGAATGATATATTATATCTGAAAAATAATTACTTACCTGGATTCGCCATGATCTTCCAATCCAGATCCTTGATCCCAATGCTCACACGAACACCGCAGGCAGAGTCTTTCTCTCCGGTCTTCCTCGGAAAGGCGGCTCTCGATGGAAAAAATCACTGTATCATAAAATCACCGAATACGTGATATATAAATTGAGGAAGCGGAGAGGGGACCTAGCCAATAAAATAAAAATACCCTAACAGGCCCTCTCATCATGAGTTAAGTCGGGCTAAGGCCTACACTGTGCCGTCTCAATCACACCAAATCACATGAGATGCTCCTAGCCCAACCAATGATCACATAATAATGGGCTCAACCTACGTCTATTAACATGGACAATAAAATCAACTCGGTTTTAATAAAACAAAATTTTAATTAATGTTAGCCCAAATTAAAAAAATTCTTATAAGATGTACTCACCCTCATGATGAAAAAAGGCTATAAAAATTTAAGTACTTTGTATCGAACATTACTTGATGGAATGAGAGTCTGCGGGATAGCTACGCCGAATTTATCTTCCAATCCCTATTATTTATAAAAAAAATATCATGAGACATACTGTCAAGATGATAGTTTAATTGATGGGACCTTGTCTTATTATTAGTAAGTCATGGATTCAAAAAATGGATTTGCGGATAACTGGATTAAATTCAAAATTATACCTGAAATTTATGATAGTTGAATCTTGATGGTACCAAATTAATGTACTCAACTTTGAATAGAGGGTTTATAAAAATTTAACATCCTGGAACAAATATTTTTCTATAAGATGGGTTCTACGGGTTCATCCCCGTCTCTTTTATGTATATATAAAAAAAAATGCCGGGAGGCGTCGGTCCATAAAAGGAAAAAGGTCGTGGTGTGCGGATGTCTCCATACAGAGCACCGTAAGTCGTGGGTCACGAGTAGCCAGTAATTTTTTTCTGTTTTAAGTTTTCGTAGCAGAAGCCCTTCCTCCCGTGCGGTGCCATTTCTTTTTTTTTTTTTTTTTGTGCCGAACCCCTCTTCTAATTTTTCTTAATAAAAAAATTATAATTAAAAATTTAAATATAAAAAAATTTATTTGTTTACTCCGTATTTTTGATAATTTATTCTAAGCGTTGGTCGAATGGGAAATGGCTTAACTTTTGATGATACCGATATCTTTGATAATATTTGTAACCGTTTAGCATAAATTAGATATATTTGAAATTAAACATTAGTTTTCCGGGTGATTCGATTAAATCCAAAAATTTTTTTGAAGCATATGATCTAGATGACGAGAGAGCGTATCTTAGTAGTGTCAAGCTGATATACTTACCAATAATAAAAAGAGGATATGTGAAAAAATTATGATCCGAATCAAACATAGCCTGACAGGATTAGAATCCAGTGAACTAGCTATACCAAAATTTATCCCCCCTCTCCTTTTTTTTTTATCAAAAACAATTAAACATTAGTAATTCAATAATTATATTAAAAGTTTCTTATTTAATCAAAAAATATATTTTTTTTCAAGTCATATTTAAATAAAAAATACTTTATTCAGATATAAAATAAAATTATAAAAATTATTATTAATATTATAAATAAAAAATGTACAGTAAGTAAAATTTATAGATGGGGTTACAAATTGGCCAGACGACCCTTGCCTCGTGAGATCCAAAAATTCGAATTGTCTAATATTTTTTTTTCTCATTTTTCTTCATCTCTGAGTTCCTCCCATATCTAAACCAGTCCCTCTTTATCACTGGTGAGTAGTGCAGTTGGTTGTGAGACTTTTCTCACAAGCAGCTGGCAGGGGTTCGAGTCTTGATGTCGATATATTTCGACAGCTCCTGTTGGCTGGTGGTAGTGAAAATGTTAGGAATATATATAATAAATCCCTTTCACTCAGCTGACGCCAGTGGTAGTCAGCCGAATATATATAATAAATCCCGTTCACGCAGTGGTAGTCAACCGAATATATATAATAAATCCCGCGAATATATGTAATAAATCCCGTTCACTCGGCTGATGCCAGTGGTAGTCAGGTTGACGTACTTTCGGGTGGGGAACAGCTGCGAAAAAATTAATATGTGCCGTGCATCGAACATTCCCTGACTGGGATTGGGGGACCGTCTGGGGGTGACCACGTCCGGGGTCTAACTTCTCTCCACACACACACCCCTTTTTGTTTCACAAAAAAAAAATCGGTCCCTCTTCGATCCAAAGTCCCTTGGCGTCATTCAGTCGGGTCTTCAGACCATGGAGGATAGTCTGATTTGTTACTTCGACTTCTCCGTTGGATTGCAGATGGTCGACAGAAGTCAACTTATGAAGCACATGGTACTGAGCACAGAAGTTCTTGAACTTTGAGTTGTTGAATTGCCTCCTGTTGTCAGTGACTATGGCGTAAGGGATTCCAAATCATAATATAATATAATTCTTTACAAAGCTTTCAAACTTTTACATCCGTAATGTGAGCCAATGGTTCAACCTCGACCAACTTAGTGAAGCAGTCGATAGCAATGATGACAAATTTTCACTGTCCAGATGCTAATGGGAATGGACCAAGAATGTCCATGCCCCACTGGACAAAAGGCCATGGTGCTATCAGCTGGGTTAGCTGACTTGCTGGCTGTCTCTGGATGTTGGCGTACCTCTGGTATTGGTCGCATCTTCGGACAAAATCGACGTAGTCCTTCTGGATGGTTGGCCAGTAGTAATCCTGACGTATTATTTTATACGCTAGGGATCTGCCCCCCAGATGGTCTCCGCATATGCCTTTATGCACTTCCCTTAAGGTATAGTTGGTGTCCATCGGTCCTAGGCATTTCGGTAGAGGCTGGGTGAAAGATCTTTTGTACAAGTTTTCGTCCAAGACAACGTACTAGGACGCCATCCAGCGGACTCTCTTGGCCTCTACTTTATCTTCCAGTAATGTGCCCTCATTCAGGAACTTGAGGATGGGGTCCATCCAACTAGGCTCATTCTCAATTTGATGTACTCTTGGAGTCTCTTCAGCTATGCTTAGGACCTCAAGGTATTCTATGAAATACGACCAAGGAAGTCTGGAGTAGCGGTGGCTAGTCGAGATAGTGCATCAGCCCGAGAGTTCTCCGATCGTGGCACATGAGTGATTTCAAAGAATTTCAACTGGGAGGACAAGGCCCGTACCTTTTTCAAGTACTGGATCATTACAGGATCTTAGGCTTCAAACTTGCCTTTGACCTAGCTCACCACCAGTTGGGAGTCCAAAAAGATCTGAATCTTTCGAACCCCTAGATCTTCGACGATTCGGAGTCCCGTAAGAAGTGCTTCATATTCAGCTTGATTATTTAAAGCATGGAAGGAGAAATAGAGCACGTACTCCATGGTGTGCCCATCCGGTTCGGCTAATATAAGGCCCACTTCACACCTAGTAGAGTTCGAAGCTCCATCCACATTGTTGCCCAGGTGTCCAACCCAAGAGGGGGGTGAATTGGGTTAGAAAATTTTTTGAACAAATATATGCCCTTTTGAAAACCTTTAAGTGGTGAGTGAAGTATATCAAGAGTTGAATGCAGAAGCAAATAAATAGCACAAGCAAAGCAATCACAAACACTATAATTTATAGTGGTTCGGAGTAACCCAGCTCCTACGTCCACTATCCAAGGTACTACTTGGGATTTTCACTATATTCACAACGGAATACAGTCGGATTGTTTTACCAGGATCACAATCCAAAACCTAATACTTGGTTTTCAACATGATCACCAAGAACCCAACTTGGTTTTGAACAGGATCACCAAGAATCCAAACTTTGATTTTCATGGGCTCACCAAAAACACACACTTTGGTTTTCACGGACTCACCAAAAACCCAACACTTGGTTTTTACACCGGGATCACCAAGAACCCAAACTTGGTTTTCACGGGCTCACCAAAAATCCAAACAAAAACAAGGAAAACAAATAAGTAAACAATGCAACACAAAATACAAACTCACAAAGAGTAGATGGTTGCCACTTTAGCTCGTATTGGTATAGCTTTAAGGCTTCAAGATGTGCTCTTCAAAGCACTTCCTCTTCTTCAAAAGATGCCTCAAAGTTGTAGTAGATTGATCTTGAATCCCTCTTGAATGTGAAAAATAAAGCTCACTTGATTCCCTAAAAGATTATCCTTTGAAGCTCTCTTTTTCTTCTCTAAATCCAAATCTAATCCATTCCTCCCTCTCTTGTCTTTCTTTTGAATTTGATCCATCATATATATGTTTTGGAAGTGTTTCCATGTTGTTTTGACCATTAGAATCCCTTGGAAATTGAAATCTAGCCATTTGTGGCCGTTGGAGAAGAGTAGAAAACTAGCCATTACTATTCTGGAGCAGTCATTCGAGTCGGCTCGAATGAATCGAGTCGGCTCTAATAATTACAGTTCTGTCATTCTGGAGTCAGCTTTATTGAATAATTACAGTTCTGCCATTCTGAAAGAGTCGACTTGAATGAACTTTCTCCAAATGCTTTCAAACTTCTCCAAACTTCTTCCAAACAACTTCAAATATCTTCTAAACCTATGATACTCTACAAAAACAATCTTTACAAACATAATTAGTAACATATCATGCATCAATATTTTGTAATCATCAAAATCAATCCTAGGGTCAACACACGTGAAGTATCCAGACGGACTCCACATCTTTCAGGTCAGCTCCATCCTCTTCGGCCGGTTGTGCGTTGTCCTCGGGCTTCCATGTGCATTCGGCTAAGAAATTCGACAGCACCTGTGCTTTCATGGTCGATCTGGGTTGGAAATTGATATCAAATTCACTCAATTTAACGGCCCACTTGGCTATCTTTCCAGATGTGTCAGGACAGCAAAGAATGGCTTTAAGGGACTGATCAGTTAGGACCACAATGGTGTGGGCATGAAAATAGAGTCGCAGGTGCTTCGCCGCAATTACCAATGAGTAGATAAGCTTTTGCATTTTTGGATACCTTACTTTTGCATCGTGTAAGACTTACTGGTATAGTAGATCGGCTTTTCAAAGTCGTTCATCTCCTTCCGAACGAGGATCGAACTAACGGCTTCATCCGTAGCAGAAAGGTATAAGTAAAGAGTCTCTTCTTCTTGAGATTTAGAGAGCAGCGATGGGGCCTCCAGATACTTCTTTAATTCTTCGAAGGCAAGATGGCAATCTTCCATCCATTTAAAGCTTCGGGACTGTCGGAGCACCTTGAAGAAAGGGAGACACTTTTCAGTCGATTGGAAAATGAATCAACTTAAGGAGGCGATTCTTCCCGTCAATTGTTGCCCTTTCTTTTTTGCAGGAAGGGTGTCTCATATTCTGAATGGCTTGGATCTTTTCGGAGTTAGCTTCGATCCCCCTCTTAGTCACAAGAAATTCTAAGAATTTGCGAGATGTTACCCCGAAGGAACATTTTGTTGGATCAGCTTCATTTGGTAATGTCGCAAGGCAGTGAGTGATTCTTCCAGATCTTTAATATGATTACCTATAAGGAGACTCTTCACAATCATGTCGTCCACATAGGCCTCTATATTCCTTCCTAGTTATTCTTTGAACACTTTATTGATTAGCCTCTAGAACATTGCCCCAGCATTCTTTAATCCGAATGGTATCATCTTATAACAATAGAGGCCTTTTTCTGTGATGAAGGCCATCTTCTCTTCATCCCGAGGATCCATTCGTATCTGGTTGTATCCAGAGAAGGCATCCATGAAGCTCAATAATTGATGGCCCGCAGTGGCATCGACCAGTTGGTCGATGTTTGGCAGGGAAAAGCTATCTTTTGGGCAAGCTTTGTTGAGGTCTGTATAATCGATGCAGATCCTCCACTTACCGTTAGCCTTCTTTACTATTATCACATTAGCGAGCCATTCAGGATAATGGGCTTCTCGGATAAATCCAGCCTTGAAGAGCTTGCTCACTTCCTCGTTTATCGCCTTTTGCTTTTTAGGGGCAAAATTTGTCCTGGTCCGTAATCAAAGACTACTTCCAGCCAATAAGTAATTACTTCGGCTAGAATCCCAGGCATGTCCGAAGCTGACCAGGCGAAGATGTCGACATTATCTTTGAGAAAGCGGATCAGCTTTGATTTTGCTTCTTCATCAAGCAGACTCCCAGTCTGCACAGTCTTGGAGGTGTCCTCTTCGGTTAATTGTACCAAAATAGTTTTCTCCATCGGCTCACCACAGTCTTCAACCGGGTCCCTCGGGTCCAATTGGTCTAGTGTTATAGGATCAGTCGATCGTCTGTCTTGTATCATCAGACATTGCCGCGCAGTTCTTTGGTCTCCTTTTGCATCCCCAACTCCGCTCCTGGTGGGGAAACGTACTAGGAGGTAATAAGTTGATACTATGGCCCAAAATTTGTTTAAGGAGGGCCGTCCCAAAACTATATTGTAGGCTGAAGGAGTTTGGACTACTATAAAGTTGATAGAAAGTGTCTTCTATCGGGATTCGGTACCGAGGGTCACGAGTAGCACTATTTCGCCCTCAACATCAACTTAATTGCCCCCAAACTCGGTCAGCAGCATGGGGGATCTTTGTAACTTATTTTGGACAAACACATTCTGGAGAACGCATCGTAAAGTAAGATGTTCGCTGAGCTTCCATTATTAATTAAAATGCATCTTATATTATAGTTGGCCACAACGACCGATATTACAACTGGGTCATCATGCGGGTGTTGAACTCCCACAAGGTCATCATCAGAGAAAAGTATGGAGTTGTTATCCTTGAGCCATTTTGGAGCATTGTCTTCGGCTCTCCTCCAGTTGGTTGGCCGATGTAGCATTCCCACCCTTCCATCAGTGGGTCTTTGGTTAGGTAATTTAACTTCTTCAAGAGCCCTCTAGGGGGCCATGGCCTCAGGTCGAGATTCTGGACGACCGACGTACCACCCTAAATAACCCCTCTTGATCAGATCTTCGATGGCATCCTTGAGTTGGATGCAGTCCTCAGTGTTGTGGTCGTGGTCCCAGTGAAATCTGCAGTATTTATTTCTATTTCTCGTGGAAGAGGATGCCTTCATGGGATGCGGTCGTTAGAGATAGCTTTCTTTTTCTATCTCCATCATAATCCTCTCTCTGGGAAGATTGAGGAGGGTGTAGGAGTCGAGTCTTCTGTCCGGTGCTCTGGGCTTGGGACTTCGTCGTCTGGTAGAGTTGTTATTATCGTTGTTGTTGTTGTTAGGTGCAGGGGGATCTAGCCCCTTGTTGTTCTTTTTCTTCGGAATAGATTTTCCTTCAGCTAATCTTCGATTTGTCGCTTGCTCTTCAGCATCGATATATTTTTGAGCCCTTGATAGGAGCTCAGCATAGCTTGTTGGGAGTCTTTTATCCAAGGAGAAGGTGAGCTTGGATAATCGGAGCCCCTTCTTAAGAACGGACATGGCTACGTACTCGTTGAGATCGGGGATCTCGAGAGTAGCCAAATTGAATCTGGAGATGTAGTCTCGAAGGCTCTTTCCCTCATTCTAATGAAGGAGGAATAGAGTGTCCATGTTCCAAGGCATCTTACGGCAAGTCCTGAAATACAAGAAAAATAATTTTTCTAATTCAGAAAAGGAATCATTGGTACCTGGACGTATGCTCGAATACCACATCCGAGTCACCCTCTTCAAGGTAACGGGAAAGGTGAGGTAGTGCAGTGCATCAAAGGCCCCCTGAATCATTATATGGGCTTTGAAACTACCTAGATAATCCAGCGGGTCAGTAGTCCCATCGTAAGGCTCCATTTGAGGAACCTTGAAATGCCGAGGGACCTTTTTGGCCATGATGCGAGGGGTGAAGGGGGGACGCGAGTCGTACGCCATAAACTTGCCATCCTTATGATCATTGAGCCTCGCAACCGAGACTCAAGGGCCTTGATCTTTTCATCGTAGTCAAGGCGGGCTTCTTTCGGTACATCCCTTTCGGGAGTGGAGTCTTCGGAGGAGATGGAGAGAGATCGTCTAGATCTCTTTCCCTTCCGCGGGGCATCGGTCGGCTTTGGATACCGAGAGCTTCGTCCTTCGAGAGAAAGCCGATCACGGGGGAAAAGTTGGGTAGACTCACGATGCTGGTCTCCCTTCTCTCGAGACCGATGACTATGTCTGGAGGTGGCTGGCAGGTGCCCCACCTGGAAAGCTGCATCCTGAAAATTCTGAACCATGGTTGTCAGAGCGTCAACCCGGTTCAGAAGAGCCTCGAACTGCTGTTGTCCTACCATAACTGTGGGGGGTGAAACATTATTCTCCATCAAGGGGTTGTTCTTCTGAGATGGAGGATGGCCCCTGCTTGTCGAAGCATTTTGAGTTTTTTCTTTCGCCATCAAGGTTTCTTCATACTCTCCTTTCTCAAGGAGGGGAGCTACTAGTAG
Organism: Areca catechu; assembly: GCA_021397845.1. Classification (NCBI taxonomy): domain Eukaryota; kingdom Viridiplantae; phylum Streptophyta; class Magnoliopsida; order Arecales; family Arecaceae; genus Areca; species Areca catechu. Next base: position 26,025,546 of record CM038047.1, on the reverse strand, counting down.
GTGGTAAGTCCGAGCTACTGCAGACTGTCAACACCTACTTGCCTGCAAAGCCTGCAGTTCTCCTCCCTCTTCCTAGCGTGCCAATCTATTGACGTGGACCCTTCGTTGACCGGGCGGAGCCACTGGATTGCCGGTTCGCTCCCCTGGATACCTGCAAAACAGGTCCCTGATCGGATTTTCTCTAGTATGGGACTCTCCGATGCCTAAGTTAGAGAGGGAGATTCCAGCAACATAATAGAGAGTTTTTGAAGAGGAAGATAACGAAAGTATTCTCATTTCCAGGCTTGCGTAGCGTACCTTGGATGTCCTCTCTTACCGGTATTTATAGTTGTCGTGTCAGAATGTGGCTAGGCTTACCTATCTATGATTAGGACGTAGTTAATTAACTTTACCCCGATATAGCTATAGATGGTTGCCAACCGGTTCTGGCCAGTCTGAAGTCGTTGAAGTTGAAGTTAGTGGCCACGTTGCCACCTCGATATGGTTACGACTGCAGGTAGTGGCCACGTGGTTGATCATAACAACCATACCCATGTTCAAAGATTTGGGATCAACTGGAGATTCGCTTCCAAGCTTCTTCTTCGAAAAGGGCTGGCGTTGAATCGGCGGACTATCTTCGGGCTTATCTCCTGCAAAATAAGCCGAAGACACCTCTGTCATTTGCATCGGTGTTCTTTCCTTCAGAGCGGGTTGTGAAATGAAGTCGATATTGTCTTCAAATCAGTATTCTTCGGACTGGCCCTCTTTGGCTGATATACAGAAGGCTGGTCAGAAGCTGGTGGTAGTAGTCTTCGGGACTAACATCTTCGGCTAGGCTGAAGAGTGGCCTCATGTGATTCCTTCCAAGTATTTCGGTTTAGATGCCCGGTTCAGAAGGAGTTTGATGAACGGTTGAGTCGATAATTAACCCGTATTGCATTAACATATCATAACAGATAAAGTTATCACTCACATTACAATCCAAGGGAAAGCAGATGCATCCAAAAGTTTTACCAACCCAGCCAACTTATATTCATGCTCAAAATATGATCACCAAAATTGATATTTTATTTGACATCGGTAATAACCGAAGTGAATTCATTTCATAAGGTCCGACCTCATTCATCTCGGAGAAGGACAAATTGAAAGGACAATCACATATGCCCGAGAATAGCTACCGTAGTTATACCCACTTGGCCATATTATCGCATGTTTAAAGGGGCTATAACTAGTAAAATTTTGAAAAGTTTTTACTACACAGCTAAGTATAGTTATAGCCATTGATGTACGGTTAATGCACGTTCTATCCATCTCGGTAACAGCTATCGAGCTTTCTTTCTTCATAAATGGAGATAAACAGAAGACCTTTTCAAATAAATTATTAAATAATTTTTATTTATTTAAATTTTTACTGACTTAAATACCGAAGAGTTTTTCGTTGAAAAAGCTCCGGTAAAAAAATTTTATCCCAGGTCCATCAACCAAACCGAGGAGCAGCAACAATGATATACCCAAGTCCACAGCATACCAGGAGAGGACCGATCTCACCATCACCTCAGCCTTACCGATGATCTGGATATGATCTCGGAGTTTAGAGGCAAAGACTTTTGTTTTGAGGCTCCAGGCAACGGCCCTCTTGAGCGGGGCATCATTGAGTGGGTCATCAATCAAACCTGCCAAGAAGCCTGACGCTATTGAGTACACTCCCATCTCAGCTGGGACCAGGGGGGGCGGGACCGCCAATTCCATGGCACAAATCTTTGTGGGGGCCCAATTGACAGATTACGGTGGCTTATCAGCAATCAGACCATATCCAAATGATGACGAGGCCATTCATTGTTCTTGGATGGGTCCAAGGGAGGGGTCCATCGGCTATCATCCCGCAAGAATTAGCACACAGATCATCTCGCTAAGGGGAGGTGGACCATGTCACATGGACAGAGAACCGGACGTCCGGATTAGGCGAAAGTTCGTCGGCCATTTTCTGGTGGGCCTATTGATGGATCATCATGGCTGTCCATCGGAAATGGAGCTCTCACGACGGGACCCCAACGGGCCGTAAAACCTGCGTTTGGTCCCAAAACTTGATTGAAATTGGTCCCCTTCCCTTCCCATTAAGTACCACACAATTTCCCGAGACAAAGAAATGGCCTCGAATCCAATAATTTCGTCTCCCACTAATCCAATTCCAAAGAATTCGAGTTGCCCTGGCAACCTGTGGGTCAGATTCGTTCTCGATGCAGTTTCACTCGATGGATCCCTTTTAAGGTCAGGTTCTGATTTTGAGATTTAAAATTATTAAAGTTTGGAAAAGATTATATATATATATATATATATATATATATATATATATATATAAAAGTTGAACCCCAAACCTCGAGAACATCTGATATCTATTTTTACCACTAAGCCACGAAACTTACTTGTATTTAAATTATTTACCAACTTATTTACACCCACTTTTGCTTGATATTATTATTGTTATTATTATTATTATTATTATTATTATCATTATTATTATTATTTTATAAATTTTATTGTAATTTTGGATCGGATACTCGATACAATCTGAATAACCTGGTCCTGAAAAAAGATTAATCAGGTTTTACCAATTTTTTATGTAATAGGTTTTAGGTTTTTGGACTAATTCTTAGTCATACTTGGAATGGGTTTGGATAATAAGATTTTAAATGAGTTCGGAAATGGACAGGACAAATTTTACAGGTATCCTACAAGTTGATATTCTTATGTATTCCACACTTCTTGCTAAGAATAAAAATGGACCAAATAATATCCATCATCAATTTTTGTATCCAAATCTATCTAAATATGGGTCGAAATTTGATCAACTAACCAATATCCATATCTATATCTATCAAACAAAAAAAAGTATATCGATATGGATAGGCAACTATTCAATCCGTATGTATATATACGATTATACTTATAACCCTATTTAATTTATATAGTACTTTTTATTTAACATCATTTAAAAAATATATAACTATATTAAATGCTATTAACTTTGATTTGCCATCCACTTCATAAATCTTTAGTTCTATTGTCATAAAATTTTATTATCCAACTTATATATATATTTACATCCATGCTTTCAATATCCAATTTATATTCATTCATGTTTAAATAAACATGGATATTATTAATCAGGTAAAATAAATATAAATATGTATATACTGATATCCAACCTGGTTTGAGTCCTATCTCTTGTGCCGTCATTTTTTTTCAATTGTACCAAAATAAGAATCAAGGGAATCAAGGTTTAAGGTGTTAGACCAGATATTTAAATGAAGGTTTCAGGCTCGAGCAGCTCGGTTTGGATTTGATTGGCTAAGATTAGGGATAAACATCTAAGGTTCATGATAACCCAATTGGAGTATTATGCTCTTGTTTTGCCACCAATGGATAAATTTCAGGATCGAATTCAGGCGCCCCAGAATTTGGGCCTGGATGGATTCCGGACACCCAAATAGTCATCACCATCTCTGAACTTTCACCTAAGAAATAGATGAGAGTCACAAGTGGCATATAGAAGAGTAGCCGAGAGATGCACCCGACTTTTAGATAGTGTTTGGTTATCCTATTTCTGGTTGGAATAGAACCTTATTCCATGCTATTCCCCTAAACTGGTGTAAATAAAAGCTTCCACCTAGAAATAAGAGTATATTTGCTCTAATGTTTTCATGAATATTTTTCTTTAGCTCGAGTTAGAGGCAACGTGCAATCTACCTGCCTCTGACCACCATCTGATTTGTAATAAAGAGAGACCAAAAAACCGGCGAGTGCTGTTTCTAAAGGTTTGGTGAGTCACAAACTCCAGCTCCTGACCTCCTTTGGATTTGGTTATCTATTAATCAATGTACATATTTCCAGCAATTCGCAAATTTTCCTTCTTTTTTTTTTTCTTTTTTTTGGCCCCCCTCCTTGGTTGATTTACGTTCCGGATGATATATATAATTATTAGATTTAACTAGCCGTATGTGTCGAAGCTTACTTATCCTTGGTTTTGATAGGTTATGGCTGATGAGTTGAAGTGCCATGATACTTGATTAAAACTTTCATTGGTTACGTAATTTGTGAATGGATGCTCGCATGTTCCTTGGCAGACGTTGTCTCTCCTTTCTTCTTTTCTTTTTTTTGTTTACACTTCTTTGGTTTCTAAAAAAATATATATATATAAAAATACCCCTTCAAGTTTGGACCATTACATTTAGACCACAAAAATTTTAAACATATTAATTAGCTATCAGTTTTTTTAAAAGTTTTTATGATATAAATAAGTATAAATATTCCATATTTGAAATGATTTTTCCAATTTTTTTATAAAAAATAATAATAGTAAAAAAAAAAAAAAAATTGAAGGAAATCTTTACTAGAAATTGGAAAATTTAAAGCATCAAATTTTATGGGCCAGAATTTTAACCTTTCAAGAAGAATCAATCATCAATCATCTAGGAAAAATAGAAGCATCTCTGCACAACCAAACATATTGAAATCATTCCCAGCAACTTTGTAGCTCAACCAAACACATGCAAATTTCTCAACCTTTTTCTGTCTTTTTCTACTGTTGATTTAGTGTTCTTTCCTGGGAAAGGCAAGATCCGGACTAACAGGATTGTGACAATTCGCACGGACACGAGCAGATGAAAGTGAAATCGGAGCTTAGGAACATACAGTATAATAATAGAGATGGGTCAGAGTTCCTATCGAGCATTAACAATCCCACAGATGATCGCTTTGGTTATGGGAAGAAACCACATGACTTGGTCGGGCAACCATAACCTTGATGTAGACCAATGAACTCCACATTTTCAAATCTAAGTGGCCCTGTTACACTATCCGCCTAGACTAGCCGACTAAAGACAATAAATTGGTGACTAAGCATGCGACACCGATTGACTCGGCCTCGAACAAGCAACGCCGAGTGACTACCGGATTGAAACCTGACTAACTATAAATAGTCAAAACTTAGTTTAGTCGGGATGAATGTTTTCTTGCTCAAACACCCATGCGGCGTCCTGGCATGCCACACAACAAGGCCAACCCTCCCGAATCCTTCCCTCGGACATATAAACAAACGCACATCAATCCAGTTACGTAGCCAAGCATGCACCTTCATGCTCCTGCCCAGCAACCCCGTCGAACTGAATCCATGCGACATTCTACCCGCAAGCAACCCGACTCTCAGGTCAACTGCAACGCTCATACGCACCTCCGTGCCATAACATTACACTCTTCCTAAGAGTGCACCGCAACTCGACACCTCTGTGCCAACCCAATGGCTTTGCCCCTGAAGCCAAGTACTGCTTATCCAAGATGTCCTGATCTCTGAGTACTTTCATGTCATGACATAACCACTATACCACTGATCCGCAAGCTACTATGCTGCCTTTCAGAAATACATCAAATTCACATGACACGATCATGCAACACCTTCGCTTTGCATGAGGCTTAGATAAACCATCTCCAGTGTCGCCTAGTCGACCCACCAAGCCGACACGCCACATACTCCGTAGAGCCATGAATAATCGAACACGTTCCAAAGCTCTCCCGGGTTCTGCCTTTCCCAGCTCCACCACAAGCTCTTGTGCTCCGATCCCGATCTTGCATCCTTAGCATGCCTTCCCATCAATGGCCATACCGCTCAACAATGTTCACGGCCTGTTCGCACATCACTGCGCATTGCCATGGCTCTAAAGACCCGCGACCATACCGTCCAACATCCTATGTCCCCGGCCTGTTCGCAACCTATGTACTGCCATGATATTGGCATCCAAATCTGCCCATCAAGTAAATATCTTTGACCGGCTAGTCCTTACATCCCGTTGTCCTCTCCTCGGCATGACCCACTTGGTCATCTTTGATCCCTGGCCCAGCTCCAAGATATATATCTGATCGACTTCTATAAGCCATACTTTAACTCCATGCCCGACAGGCTCCCATGGATCTCCACAAGACATCATCTAGCAACTACTCACGAGACTTGCCTGTTCAGGTAGGCTAGACCTTTGCCCAACTGATCCTCTATCGCCTTTTTGCTCCACTATAAAGATCAAGAACGTATAGAGTAGCCCGAACAATTCTTCTAGGCTCAACCTCTTGGAAATTCCCATCCCCGCACAATATGGCCAACTCATCTAACCAACATTGTCCCAAATATCTCCATGCGAGCCCATCCGGGGGTGGCACCACCTTGCCCTGCAACTGTGCCAGTATTAAAATAGCTAATTCCGAGTACCAAAGCACCCTCGATGCATGCCCCTGGCCGAAATACTCAAATAAGAAACATGGATAGTGAGTACACAGCAATTGTAATAAAAAATTATTCGAACAGACCATTGCTCATACCAGAAAGAAATAATATTTAATAGAAAGCTGTTATGATTAAAAGAATGAGGTTACCTCCCAACGGAATATGATTATCCAGAGCATCTATAAATATTGATAAGAGAGAACCTTCGATAAGTAAGCTAAATTCGTGCAAGAAAACTCTGCCACTCCTTTCTTGTTTTTTATCTATTCTCCAAACTCCACTAACTTAAACTTCGAAGGATTCTCCACCGAATAAACTCCGGTTAGAAACTTTCTTTGCAAATAAAGAACATCTCCAAGACCCTAGCGAAAGATACATCCTAGACAACTACTTAAATGTAGTCTGAAGGCTCGTCTAACTCCGAATGTTAGTAACAAAGAGCACAAGAAAACTACATGGTCAGTATAAATGTGGCTACCTAATAATTGTCAACTAGAGCAAGCTAGGATGGATCACCTAGTTCAACACACCCATCGGTCCTCACATTTCAACTATTGCTAGGTGGGTCAGGTTACCTACAAGCAAGCCCTCAAGAGTGGCAAATTAGCAATCATGGCAAGAAAAGCAACAGCTGTCTGCTCTTTCATAGGCACCCGTACAAAGGAGAGAGCTTTTGATGCCTCATAATAATGCCCACGCTCGATCAGCCACCACCTAAGTTCCCACCTCACTGGATGCAATTTCAATGAGCAAGTATCAAGATTTGGCTCTGAATTCCAAGCAGAAACTGATTTCATTCAAGCTAAGCTATGTTGATGTCAAACCTTGACCAACCCAACCCCATTGGAAACAGACAGAACAATGAGACAAGCAAAATTATGTGTATACTCCATGGAGAGTGCAAAGATCTGCAATCTATGGGAAGAAGGATTACTGTTTCTGGGGGCAGTTAAATATTGGATGATACTGAAAAGACACCAACTCCAGGACTGCAGATCTACAAGGTCACTAAGAAAATCGAATCTCCTAGCTACAATTTATCTTTTTTTTTTTTTTTTTTTGCTAAAAGTTACAATTTATCATTCATTGAAAAAGTGGACATACCTTATAAAATCCATTCAGAAAAAGCTAAAGCGGCACTGGGATATGGTGTAGATAACCGTGGTTCGAACAGGAGTCAACAGCATCCAGCTGATACTTGTTCCCTTTAATAGTGAGTCTGTCAACAACTCAGACAAAGAAAGCACTACCTATTAGATCATAAGTACAAGTTTTTCCTGCTCAATTTAGTAAATTTGGTTATATTTCAGTTTTCTGCTCAGAGAAGCTACAGGATTAAAAATCAGAAGGTCGAGACTCACATATTGACTGTTAACATCATATGGTTGTTGTATAAAACAGCTCCATGGTTCTTAAATAATGATGCAATGAACAATATTATCAGAATTGAGTTTTCACTTTTCACCCCTTAATATGTACAGGCAGGGATCTTAACATCGAGTTATAAATATGAACATATTTATAGAGAAGAACCATGGAAGGTCAGTCTTGCAGTAAAGATTGGTAGTGTATGCACTGTGCCTGCTCCCACTCTTTCCTCTGCTCTTGCTCAGTTTCCTTCAACCCTCCTGAATTTTTTTTCATCATCTTGACTAATAATGACCATGGAAAATGAGAGATAATAATTATGCAAGAGATTGCCAGTTTCACAACTTGGTTGAGTTAGGTGTAAATATTGGGTATAATATGTTCAACATGTATATGGTTTTTGACTAACAACAAGAATCTTGGAGGCAGTATACATCCTTCAGCATGGCCTATATCATACAGGGCAGAAACTAATGTTATAAAATAAACCAGTAGAAAAGTAATGTAGCAGAGACTGATGTAAACTGGCCGATTTGCAGAAACCAACAATTTTCGTACCCCCACCCCCCACCCCAAAATTCCGGAAGCTGAAATTCTGGAAGCTGTGTTGCAATCAGCAACACCACAATTATTGTCTTAAATCACCTGTTTCAATTTTAGTAGATGTGCCTTAATATTGTTTCAAATTATTTTGTATAATTGATCAAAGATAACAAAAATGATCACAATTCGCTTAGCTTTTGACATTCATATTTGGCCTACATCTCATCTCATATATTTTCACTAAAACCAAAATCTGGATACATCTTTAACATTTTTAATGTATCCTTTGAGTAAACTATGCTACCTTAGCATTGACCAAAATGTCTCATGATGCTGTATCAAATACTTTCTCAAGTCTAGAAATGCCATAAGTGGAGACTCTCAATTTTAGATCAGATATATTTACACCAGGTATATCTAGAAATGACCAAAGTATATCTTTACATCATATGAGTGATCTACTCAGCCTTTCTGGGTAGCCTCTGTGCTCTATTATCTTTGGCAAAAAGGTCAATCAAATCTATAATCTTTCCATTATTTTTCTCAAACTTTGTGTCATCACCATGTCCCATAACCCGATATGACAGTTCCTAAAGCTTACACTTCTATGTACTACATTTATACCAAATAAATATATTTCAGTGCAAGTTCTCCACCATACTTTCCTCCAATTTGCATGTTTCTAATACCTTGCACTATAGCATACACTTTAAATCTTTATCAGCATCAATCCTATATTAAGAATTTTTTTCTCAGAAAAAGGGAGAAACAATGGAGGGTTGTCTTGGATAGACGTGCAGGAATGCTGCTGACCATCACCAGAAATGATAGAAAGATAATGGCTTTTGCTTCATTGAAACTTCAAAGACTTTCACTAACTACAATAAATTAAGGATAACTAAATTAAGAAGTTAAAATGAAAAGATAGAATTTCATTGATCTCGCTAAAAAGTCCTTGTCCTGCTATTACAACTTGATACTTACAAGTGGCTCCTATTACTTGTTAGGATAGTTGTCATTTTCCAATTTTGTTACTTGTCCTTGTTGTTTGCATTACATGAACCACCATTGTCATGCATGGCAATTACCCTTCCATTCTGGGAAGTGGTAACTAGTGGTTATCCACTGCCTTTGGGTTTCTTTCCACTAAAGGCCTCACCCTAGGTTGATAGTTCTCATCCCTACACACCAAGCATTTGGTCCACACCTAGATGCTGCAACCTGCACCTTTAATGTTTTGGCCTGCACCCATGGTGTTTCGGCTTGCAACCCTAGTTACTAGCCTCCTCTCTTGGTGATTCAGCTTGCACTCATGGTGTTTTGGCCTAATTCTTAAGTACTTGATCTGACATCATCATCCTTCCAATCCTACTTAAGCTATTAGCCAACTATTTTGGCCTGAAGATTGAGTACAACTTTGGCATGCTGACCAAGTACTACTTCGGCCTGCTAGCCGAGTACAACTAATCTTGCCGGCTGAGTATAACCTTGTCCTATTGGCTGAGTATCTCAGCTTGCTGACAGAGTTCTTGATACGCATCTTGGTACCTGATCGAAGGTAACAACCTTTCCAGAGCTTCTTATTTCGGCCCGCACAAGATATCTTTTTAGAAGACTTCTACCATTCAATCTCTATTCAATGACCTTCGAAGGCCTCTTATTGATCGGTCTACAATCACAGTCATTGATTTGAATGTGATGTAAACAAGGATACACATGCATTGTCCCCTTTTGTGGTTCTTATAATAAAGTTATCAATGGGCATAAGATTTAACGAATTTATTTTGTTGATTTTACCATCGAAAGGATATATGGCTTACTCTTCTTGAGTGCAATTTTACCTGCACTTTTAGTTCTCTTCTTTCACCTAAGCTATTTCTATATTTTCATTCTATCTTTCCAGTCCAACTTAATATATCATTGTTAGATGAATGATTAGTATCTTTCTGGTTTTTATCATAACTTTGGTATCTTTCTAATCCTTTCATGTCATTTCTTTCCAATACCTTGTATGATATATTAGGTTTTTTGGTCAATGCATCAAATCACTTAAAACCGCTACATCAAGTAATCCTCTCTCTCTTATTGAAATATCTTCCTTGCCTTCCCACCGTCTGCAGGTACTTTTTTGACTATTGAACAAATTATATCAAAGAAAAATTAAAAGAAAAATATATGCAATCATTCATATGCAAGTTTGTTAAAGCCTAGGTCCATCAGAAGCAATTTTCTGAATCTAAATATGTTTTTTTCAATTATGTTTCAATCATACTTAAATATTCAGCAAGCATCTATCCCTCAGAAACAAACTCAGAAAGGTAGACCTGCATGGTAAGGCACAGAATGATTTATGTGATATCAAAACGTAGTCATGCAAGGCAACATGTAAGCATCTTGACAAGTCCAGGTTGCAACATGGTGCTTTCACACAATAAACCAGGTCTGTATCACATATAAACTCGAAAAGGAAGATTCACATTGAAATCAAGTTTATTTACATGCCAATATAGCAATGCATTCCGCTGATGTGTTTATGGTAGACCAAGGCATTTCATGACTGTTTACTTGGTCAAGATGAGAACAATAATAGATAATCCCCCAGACAGATTGTATAGCTGATACTTCTTGAAGCTTTCATGACCATAGAGCTTGGTAGGCTATAATGCAAATAGAGAAACGTGGAGTAATGAAGGCATTAATTTTAAACTCGCATAATAGTGAACACTCATAGGCCTTAGACATGGTAATCCATATTATTCTTTCAAGAAGAAAGGCAGGTTATGTTTCAACTTAATCAGATAGTAATCATTTTCTTCCGCTTCAAATAGAATATCTTTCTTCTAACTAAAATACATTCACTAGATTGGTTTCAGCAAGTCATGCTTCTTTAAGTGACTTGGATAAACAAACAACTACAAGATACGAACCAAGTCATCCAGACCTGTAAAGAGACATGAGCAATGTGGCAGAGAGAAAAGCAAGAGAAAAAGATACAACTCACTTTGAATCAAGGGTTGAGATTTCGCATGCCAGTGGCTTGCCAGATTGGTATTGCAAGGTTTATACAGTGCTATTGTTTGGCATTCACTGGATAGGTTTCCAAGGACTGGCATGCAGCCAGTATAGTGTCAATGCAGTATGCTGATGTGGCCCAGGCACAGCAAGTATTGTGCCATAATGACAGGCACTTAAATCTAACAAAGTGACCTTTTTTTTTTTGCATAAAATGAGGTGTGGATATGTACACATTTTGCACATAAGTGACAAACAGAGAAAGGAAAAATGTGTGTTACAAATTAAATTAGAATAGAAATTGTACTTAGGTATCAAGATAATATTCATGCTCCTAAATTAAGAATTGCCACTTCATGAGCTGTTAATAAAAGATCCAACAATACTATCATCATTACAAGACAATGACAACCAACTCAAAGAATGGAACCCAGATTTCGAGCACCACGTGTCTAGTTTCACGTGCAGTAGTCTAATGGGAGAGACCAGGCAAAAAATGCAGGGTGTTCTTAAACTCCAAAAATTACCAATGTCCTTAAAACTCCAAAAATTATCAAGGCATGCATGGTGAGTGCTTTTGACTAAAGGTCCATTGTATACCATATAAGAGTGCAAACTCTATGAAGATAATTTCTGAAGCACTAGCTTACTAAGCTTACTAAGAGCTAGGTTCTCTTTGATAACATTATTCTATATGATATTGGGCAATCAAAATCAGCAGGCTACAGTGATGAGATCAGGTCAGCTATGTTATTTTGAACGAAGGGACCAAACCATCAAAGGTAGACAAGTGCTAGACTTCATTAAGCACTTGCCCTTAAGTGTGGTACTTTCTTTTTTCTGATAAACACAGCAAAACTATCTCAGACACCTTTAAGTCCAAAACCTAGGAATTTAAATTTCATAATATTATCTAGCATTTCAATTGATTTGAAGAAAAATGCCAGTTTCAGTGTGAACAGATTCCTGTGCTATATAAAAAATGGGATCAAGAACAAGAGACCATTTTCATGTTTACAAGAGTTCCATCACTTCAACCCCAAACCAAATATAACATGCACAAGATGGCACCTGCTACTTATAGATTCAGTGAGCAGTAAAATCAAGCTATTTCTTTATGGATTACCACATTGAAGTTCAATGCATGAGAACACAAGTAGTGTTCCTTTTGAGGAATCTTGCAAAACACCAGAGGGAAGGATGATAATTAACACACTGCAGCCAAAGGCAATATTACATTATTACAAACCATTTCTAGACTATGTAATTGTTGTAAAGATCCTTGCAATTGTTCCCGTATTTGAAATATAAATGAGTTGCTTAGTACCCATAAAGAGATCCAAACGGCATACATTGATACGCAACATGTTCTAGTTTAGGCCCACATTAAAATATTTACATTGTTACCACTACAGATGAAATTAGTGACTAGGTTCTAACAAACATGAATCTAGATATAACATAAGTAGGGTATAGGACATTATATCTCTGGCTCCACGATGATCTAGTGAACTTAAAATAAAAAAATCTTATTTGCCGATATAAATAGAGCAAGACAAGCAAAATAGGTGATCACTCACTTCTTAGAAACGTCAAAGAGAATAAAAAAGATACTGAAAGCCAAAGAGAAGCATAGAGAAAAGATTGCAGAATGAAGTTAGAGATTAGAATGCATTAAAATTTCAACGACTTGCAACATAGACAAACAAGGTGCAAGCATGGCAGATCCAAATGCATCAGCAAGGAACCGAGTAAAATAATATTCAACAGAAGCAGTCTCAGTCACATCTATATGACACATTGTAACAAAACCCTTTAATACAAGAATTGTGGAGGATAGAGAGAATTCAGTTTGACCATAAAACAATACAAACAATGGGTACTGATATATGCTACAGATGCGTTCAAATTTTCCAAATGCTGTCCTGAGGTTTGTTTTCAAGCGGACTGACTGTGCGAAAAAGAATCACCTCAAAACCTCAGTAAGAGGGGCATCAGTTCCCTTGAATGTTCTTTCAAGTTACCACATTGTACAAAAACTGATACAACAAAGAGGACCAGAAGAATACAGCAGGCAGCCATCTCTAAAGTACTATAAAGCAGGCAAAATAGCTGAATTAGAGATAAGCTAGCAGCAACAAAACATTGTATCTAGAAAACTGAAAAAAGACTACATATCATTAGAGAACCACAAAAAACTGGTACACAAGCTACTGCAGAAGAGCGGAGTCTCTTGGATGAACCATGTTGCTACATTTCATTGAATAAAAAGCAGGTAGCTAAGGCAAAATAGTAACAGTAAAAGAAATAAAACAAGGCACCAGAAAAGAAAACTTCGTGCCTATAATTCTGCAGCACAGAGAATTCGCATTTGAGCTAAAGCAAGCACCTTGTATCAACTTTGTGGTGTCAAGGAAAATTATAAAACAGTATATTCAGATCCCGGACCTCCCAGTTCAGTGCATTCATGGACAAAATGAGATAAAAAGCAAAGTAGAAAAGAACATGGAAAAGAAAAGGTAAACCACTAGGGACTCTGAGATGCATGATATATCTGCCAATGGGATGATGGAAAACCCAAAAAGCCACTGCTGCAAATCTCACTTGCATTCAACTCCTGCTTCAGCAGCCCGTCGAGGCTTGCTCTTTCGCCGGCTTCCATTAGGCCGAAAACTGTTAGACCTTGTTGGACCCTCATTGCTGGATCTCACGCCAGTACTGTTTTCCTCCAGGACAGAATCAGAGTTTTCTTTTACTTGTGAAAACCTCCTCCTCTTCTTCCCACTTTCAACAGCTGAGCCATGTGTATCTTTGGTGGAGGCAGAAGGTTTCACATCATCTCCTTCTTCTTCAATCTTCTCAGTTTCCTCTTCATCGTTGTCATCTTTTAAAGGCTTTTGTGGCCTTCCCCTCCTCTTATATGCAGGAAGCACTTCTTCACCACCACTCCCTGGATCCTCGTGACTTTTTACCACTGTTAATTTTTTCCCCTTTCCTCTGCCTCTACCCATTAATCCAAAATTTACAAATAGAGAAAACTCAAACAATCATAGAAGCTGCAACAGAAATAAAATGAAATGAAGCAAAATTAAAATGAAGTCAAGCATCAATTAACTTAAATAATGCAAAATATTTATAACCAATGGCGAACTACAAGGTAATTGAGCAAAAGTTCGATCCAATCTCATGGACCTGTAAATTATTAAGATATGAACTAAAACAAGATCTCGAAACTAATAAAGATGCAATAGCGAAACCCATAACAAACAAGAACAATTATATTGAAAATGACAATATTACCAAGTAACATTGATTGTGTTAGGGCACATATTAGATTTCAGAAACAAAAAAGAAGGTTCATATAAGACTGATAAGTTGCAGACAATCCTGAAAACAGACCGTGATTAAGCATCCAGATTCCCATTTCAAAAAATTAAAATGTGAAGTCTTCAGAAGATACCATATGGTAGTAGATAATCCCAAAGAAGAAACAGAAACTGCACTTCTTTATTGAAGAAGAAGGATTTTTCAAATATTGATCCCAGAGGAAACTACAGAGAAATAGAGAAGGAATGAAATTTTTAACTTTTTTCATTAGAATCACCATAACCAAAACTAAAGAAATCATTAAAAAATAACTCTTGAAAGATCAAAGAATTCCTCCTTTTAATCGAAGGAAAGGATGCAAATCAGTACCAACATAAATCCTAAACTAGAGGGGAGAAAACTAAGATCCAAGGACTGGCAGTGAAACACAAAAACCACATCTTTGATAAAAAATATTCAATCATTGAGGAAACCCATCTAAGCAACAAAAACGCAAGCTAAGATCGCTTTATGGAAGCGCCCATGCTTAAATCTCTTCCAAAGATTAAAAAAAAACAAACAAGCAAAAAGCCAGCGTCAACTCTACCCAAAACATGACTAAAAGCGTGAAGAACCACAAAAATCTCCGAAAACAAAAAACCAAATACAAAAAAAAAATCAACTTTATCATATGAACGCCAAAAATAAGAACAAAAAGTTACGCCTGGATGGAAAAAATAAGCTGTGCGAACCAAATGCTGTCACTGACCTCAGATGAAACTACTCCTCTCCTTCAGCGGTCCCCGATATCCCATTCCGCAAAATCTAATAGATTTGAGAGAAAACAGAGGAAGAAAACATTAAAAAAATCGGATTTTGAAAACTCTGGCTGCAGAAAGAGGGGGATTTGATGGCTACAAGTCTGATCCTCGGATGAACCAAACAAAATCCAGATCAGAGACGAAGGATAGAGGGGTATAGATTTCAATCAAGAAGGAAGGATTCGAGGAAATAAACCTCCAGCATCTGGCCACCAATGGGCTATAGGTGCTCAGATGAGCGAACAAAGCAGAAGAAGCGGAAGGAGAACGCAAAAATAGAGAGCAGCGTAGAGGAGATATTTCCCTAGTTTGCTGGCCTAAATAAGTGAATATTAAATTTAAATTTAAATATTAATTTAAGTAAGAAATTTCCTCATCTTAAAAAATAAAATGGATGGCTTGATTTTTTACATCAAAATTCGTGTTCTTCCGTGTACCACAGATTGGTGGAAGAGATTTGATAAAATTGTTGGCGGGGTTCGACGGGGTAGCCCCTTGGAAAGGCTGATGAGGGTAAAATTTCCATTAAAGTTATTTTAATTTATTACACTTTTTCCACTAAAAGCCGCTTCGGGTTTATATTTAGGATTTGGTCCTACTTCTGGGGACTACTCCAGATATTGCGGTATATTTACGGAAGCCAAAACCGGTTATTTTAACAAAATTAGCATTTTCAGGCATTTAAGATAATTTAAGTAATTCCGAATGACGAAATTGCCCTTTCCTGGACTGTGGTCGAACCATTCAGTACGGACGTCCGCATAAAAATATATGTATGGGCTTGCTGGAAACGCGTCCATCGTGATCCATCGTCATCGCCGGCGCTTGTTTTCGCCGCGTGGAAATTTATACGCGCCGAGGTATGGCGGGTTTATATTTAGGATTTGGTCCTAGTTCTGGGGACTACTCCAGATATTGCGGTATATTTACGGAAGCCAAAACCGGTTATTTTATTAAAATTAGCATTTTCAGGCATTTAAGATAATTTAAGTAATTCCGAATGACGAAATTGCCCTTTCCTGGCCTGTGGTCGAACCATTCAGTACGGACGTCCGCATAAAAATATATGTATGGGCTTGCTGGAAACGCGTCCATCGTGGTCCACCATCATCGCCGGCGCTTGTTTTCGCCGCGTGGAAATTTATACGTAGGTACGGCCGTCAACCGAGACGACAGTATAGAACATTCTATGCGAGCGTCCGCGCCCGAGTAAATTCGAATCCGAAGTTGCCCATGTAACTTAAATGCTCGGTCCGCTCCAGAAAGGAAAGTTGATCTGCTCCGTCCATAAAATAGGAAATTGATCGTATCCGTCGAATCAGAATGCTTAATGATGTCAGACTTATTTTTGTTGATTAGGTGAATTATATCTCAGCCGTTCATTGTCCGTTGTGACGGTGCTCTTGGTCCAGTGATCCACTTTCTGATTCCGCGACGGGGCTGCACCGTAGTTTGAGAAAAGTTAATTGGCTGAACCGGGTCCAGATATTTTTTTTTGGACCAATTCAATCGTAGTTGGACACGTCTGAAGTTTTAGACCGAGATAGCCAAAAAAAACCGCCGAGGGAAACTTTTTCAACTCCCTCCGGCATCGCCGTCGACCAGGAGTTGGACCTGTAGCCCTCGATCTCTTCGTTTTTTCTGCCATCTGAACATGTGTCGACCTGTGGTTCAACCGGTCCAAAAAATAAAAAAAAGAAGGCGTGGCGGACTTTGATTCAACGGATAATTTTCCGTAGTTTTACCTCGAGGAGTGAATTGTGGAGCGTGAATAAAACAAAGACCGGTACTGCAGTGGTCAAACAGTTAAAGATTCTCCCGGAATCCTGACCGTTAGTGGAGGAGGGTCATCATCTGAGCCGTTCCATTATAATAAGTTCGTATGTCAGAGGAATGGTCTGGTATGACATAGATATCATGGTGGTGATGAGGAGCAACCGATTGGTTGGCCAGGATGGCTTGCTTCAGCTTTTTTTATTTTGATTTTAAAAAAATATAATACCCATGATAACGCATGACCTGTTCACGTTAAGTTTTGAATACCTCATATATTGCCACTGAATTTTCTGGATCGGATTCTCTTATCCTGATTGGAGTGTACGTCTTTCCGATTTCTATAAAAATATTTCATGAGACGGTGGTGTTCTGGTGGGGACCCTCCGATGGTTAAGTTAGTGGCAGCCTTAGAGCAACAGGATGGAATAATCAAAGGAGATAGCTCGTGGAGAAGAAAAAGCTCTCTTACAGCTCGGAGTCCCCCTTTTATCTTATATAGGCATGGAATTTCACCAGAATCTATTAGGGACCAGGCTGGGAATGGCCAATCTGTTCCTAGAGGAATCTTGGTAGTGGCCAGGTAGCACCAGATCGTGGGACCTGCAGATTAACGATGCCGACATCGTGGGATCCACAGAGTAATGGCACCGAGATGTCAGGATTCTGTTGTAACGAAATCCTGGTACCAGCTGGAAGGAGCCTCTAGAGCCTTCGGGCCATCGTTGGAGCGGCCCGCCTTGGGCCGATATGGGCCCGGCTGAAGTGAGTCGGTCGGACCTCAAGTGGGTCGATCAGACCCTTGGTGAGTCGATCGGGACTTCGATGGGTCAGCCGGACCTTTGGTCCAACCCGGTCGAAAGACCGTCGGCTCTGGTCTGGTTTAGAAGAAAGCCGATTGGGTATAAAAGTTGCCCCTTGCTCTTGGCCTTCGGAAGGGCTTGTAGTTTCGAAGGGCGAGAGCATCATTCTCGCATTGAATGTATTTGTCCTTAAGGTGATTGCGGATTTGATTGGGTGTGCTGTGTTTGGTCGTTTCCCACTATAGAAACTCGTGCTCAGGACAGGTGTCGACACCACATTGGAGGTGGAGAGAGCGGCAGTTAATGCAAAAGGGGCGCAATGATGATCAGTGGCCTACCTAGCCCGCTCGACCATTGGGCTTCAGAGGTGACTTGAGCAACGTGGTGACAACTGGGCAGTTGGTGCCGTGCTGGAAGCGAACCCTCCGCCGCCGATCTGGTGATCATGCAGATTGCGGCTCGAATGTGCTTCTTTCTATCGCATCGGCTTCCACTGCATGGGGAGTCGTACCGCCTGACACCTGGGTCGCGGCACTCGAGGGATGGTGAGAACCGATTCACCCAGGGGCTATAAAAAGGAGGTGTTGAGACTCTGGGTGGAATTTCTTGCTGCATCTGCATTTGGAAAGAGAGCACTACATTCCACCATCTCCGCCCTTTTAGGAAACCAGTTCTAAGGTTAGTCCTTCCCTTCAAGCCTCATAGTAATGGCCTCTGGTAGCCGGAGCTCCAACTGTAGGAAGAAGCTAGGGCCCAATCAGGTCCAGTCTGAATTGACATGGGATCAGGTAGAGGCCCTTAGGGTTAGGTACAACATTCCCTCCACCCTGCACCTCACTATCCCGGACCAGGAGGAGAGGGTGACCGGGCCACTGAGCCCTGGAGCCCTCTTGGTGTACGAGGATCACCTGAAGGCTGGCCTTAGGTTCCCCTTATGTGACTTTTTCATCGAGGTCTTCAACCTTTATAGAATTATCCCTGTGCAGCCGACCCCAAATAGCATTCAGACCATCAGCTACTTCATGGTTCTATGCCAAAGGGCCGGAGCAAAGCCTAGGACCTTCCTCTTTACCACCTTCTTTGTTCTGAAGAAAGACTTTAGGAGCCAAGAGTAGTGGGTGCTTAGCCCCCGTCCCTGGCGGAAGATACTCGGAGGTCTTTCATCGGCCATCCACGGATGGAAATCCAAGTTCTTTTTCGTGCACAACCTTCGACCTTGGGGCTTTGACCTATCATGGGGGGAACCAAGTCTGAAGGCTAATAAAGGGAGGGCGGTGTTGATGGCCGACCAAGCTGACTTCAATGAGATGGAGGCGGTCGACATCATAATGGTGGCAGAGTTTCTTTGGGAGGATAGCCTCCCCTTGGCCGGAGTCAGCCGCCACGGATGCTTAGGTAAGGTAGAAGTCATTGCCATCGGTCCCTTTTTCATTCTATAGGCTTTATTTTCTTCTTTAATTACTTCGGTTTTGCCCTTGCAATAGGAGAAAAGATGAAGCCCGATAGAACGAGGGTAGCAAAGCGGGTGGCAAAGAAGAGGGCTGCCCAGTCCGCGGAGCCGATTGTGGACAAGTTGAAGAAGCAACGGGTGGAGGAACGGCCCGCGATCATAGTGGCATCGGAATCTGACGAGGATAATGTACCCTTGTTGAAGCGGTTGGCGGCGAAGGCATCGGGATCTCCGCCCACTACCGGGGAGTCAACTGCCTGACCGGAGCAAATTCCCTCCGAGTCGACCGAAGTGGGGACGGCCTCAGCCTCACCATTGGCTGAGCCGATAGAGGCAGTTCGCCTTGCGGACAAAGGGAAAGGTGCAGTTGGAGGAGCGGACACCGATGAGGTCAACTATGATACCTTCAAATGCTAGCACGCCCTTCACAACCCCCATCAGGCCAGGGATCTGCTCAAAGGGGCTATCACTGAGGTTGACTGGGAGGAGTCCAGTCGCTGCAAGCTGAACGAGGTGGCAAGAGGTGCCTACCTCAACTTGAAGAAGGTAACTTATTACCCCCTTCATCTTCTTTCTTCTTCTCCTCTTCTCTTATGTGTGACTAACACAGTTTATTGTTTGCAGCTTCTCCATGATGTCTCGCTGATGGACGAGGGCCTCGGCGAGATGGTTCACATGACAGAGGCCTCGACCAAAAAGGCCGAGGGATTGGAGACGGCCATAGCGGCGATAGAGGCGTTGCAGAAGGCCACGGAGGAGAGGCTATCGGCCAGTCTGGCCAAAGTCGAGTCCTCGAAGAAGCAGGTAGAAGATCTGCACATTCAGCTGGCTGAACGGGAGGCCAAGTTGAAGAAGAAGATGAAGATTACCTCCTTGGTTCATCGGCTGAGCGAGGAGGAGGAGCGGTCTGCTAATTTCGAGAGGAGCGTGCGGGCCCACCAGGCAGTGTCGGTGAAGTACCTAACCCAGCTAAGAGAGGCAAAGAAGCTGGCAGAGGAGTAGGTCAGCGATGCTGTGCCAGAATACAAAGCTTCTGCCAACTTCAACGATGAGATGGAGGAGGCCAGAGCGGCGAGCTACGAGTACGGCTTCGACGACTGCCTGAAGAAGGTAACCAAAGCCTTTCCGGAGCTCGACTTATCTACCATACAATTGAGGGAGCCAGCGAAAGGAGGGGGGCCGACCGACATCGGGGCCGACGCCCAAGCTGCTACCAACATAGGATCGATAAAGGCATTGGTCGAGACTTCGGATGCAGCGTGGGAGGCTGAAGTCGAAGCTCCTCCAACCAGTCCCCCCTTGTACCCACAGGGCAAGACTTAAGATTGATTGTAAAAGTCTGCCCATTCATGTACAAGAACTTTTTATCAATGAATGAAATGACTTCTTTTTTTTGTATATGTCTTCGACGTTTGTTTTTATGAATGTGGAACGGTCGGCTAAGTCTGAACTCATCTCTTTTAAAAATATTTCTAAGTATCGAGGGACTGGTTTAGCCTGAACTCATCTCTTTTAGAAATATTTCTAAGGGACCTTTGAACTAGTCATTTATAAGGAAATCCCTCAAGTGTTTAAGGATCCCAAAAAGTACTTTCCGATTGAGATCGGATTCTGAAGGGGCTACACTAGAGCCTTGCCGATAGGGATCGGACTTTGAGTGGGCTGTCCTAGAGCCTTGCCGAGTGAGGTCAGACTTTGAGTGGGCTGTACTAGAGCCTTGCCGAGCGAGGTCGAACTTTGAGTGAGCTGCCCTAGAGCCTTTGCCGATTGGAATCGGGCTTGAGTGGGCTACACTGGAGCCTTTTCTGATCGGAATCGGACTTGAGTGGGCTATATTGGAGCCTTTGCCGATCGGAATCGGACTTGAGTGGGCTATACTGGAGCCTTTGTCGATTGGAATCAGACTTGAGTGGGCTATACTGGAACCTTTATCGATTGAAATCGGACTTGAGTGGGCTACACTAGAGCCTTTGACGATCGGAATCGGACTTCTTTGTAGTGTAAATTGATATCTTTTTGATAATAATTGCGGAGTTTATCTACATTCCAAGGACATGCCACCTGTCGTCTGTCCGGATGCTCGAGTCGATAAGTTCCGGCCCGGATCACTTTGATTATCCGATAGTGGCCTTCCCAGTTGGGGGAGAGCTTTCCTTATTCAGTTGGCTTGGATATCTCTGATCTCTGTAGAACCAAGTCTCCGACCCGAAAGCTCGAGCCTTGACTCAAGAATTGTAATATCTGGCCATTCGTTGATGATAGGTTGCCATCTTCAGGCCTGCCTAGAGTCAGGTTCCTCGAGTAAGTCAAGGTGGGCCCTTCTCTACTCAGAATTGGCTGGTTTGACGAAATGATCAATCCGGAGGAACTGTTAGGAGACTTGGCCGCCTTAAATAATATGGAGTTGCTTCGGGAGGATAGCCTCCACTTGGCCAAAGTCAGTTGCCATGGATGCTTAGGTAGGGTAGAAGTTGTTGCCATCGATCCCTTTTTCGTTCTATAGGCTTTATTTTCTTCTTTACTTACTTTGGTTTTGTCCTTGCAACAGGAGAGAAGATGAAGCCCGATAGAACGAGGGTAGCAGAGCGGGCGGCAAAGAAGAGGGCCACCCAGTCCGCAGAGCCAACCGTGGACAAGCCGAAGAAGCAGCGGGTGGAGGAACGGCCCACGATCGTAGTGGCATCGAAATCCGACGAGGATAATGTACCCTTATCGGAGCGGTTGGTGACAAAGGCATTGCAATCTCTGCCCACTGCCGGGGAGTCGACTGCCTAATCGGAGCAAATTTCCTCTGAGCCGACCGAAGTGGGGACGGCCTCAGCCTCACCATTGGCTAAGTCGACAGAGGCAGTTCACCCCGTGGACAAGGGGAAAGGTGCAGTTGGAGGAGAGGACATTGATGAGGTCAGCTACGACACCTTCAAATGCTGGCACGCCCTTCACAACCCCTAGCAGGCCAGGGATCTGCTCAAAGGGGCTATCACTAAGGCCGATTGGGAGGAGTCCAGTCGGTGCAAGCTGAACGAGGTGGCGAGAGGTGCCTGCCTCAACTTGATGAAGGTAACTTATTACCCCTTCATCTTCTTTCTTCTTCTCCTCTTCCCTGGTGAGTGACTAACACAGTTTATTGTTTGCAGCTTCTCTATGACGCCTCACCGATGGACGAGGGCCTCGGCGAGATGGTTCACATGATAGAGGCCTCGACCAAAAAGGTCGAGGGGTTGGAGATGACCAGAGCGGCGATAGAGGTGTCGCAGAAGGCCACGGAGGAGAGGCTATCGGCCAGTCTGGCCGAAGCCAAGTCCTCAAAGAAGCAGGCAGAAGACCAGCAGATTTAGCTGGCTGAACAAGAGGCCAAGTTGAAGAAGAAGAAGATGAAGATTACCTCCTTGGTTCATCGACTGAGCGAGGAGGAGGAGCAGTCTGCTGACTTCGAGAGGAGCGTGCGGGCCCACCAGGCAGTGTCGGCGAAGTACCTAACCCAGCTAAGAGAGGCGAAGAAGCTAGCGGAGGAGTAGGTCCGCGATGCTGTGCTAGAATACAAAGCTTCTGCCAGCTTCAACAATGAGATGGAGGAGATCGGAGCGGCGAGCTACGAGTACGGCTTCGACGACCACCTGAAGAAGGTAGCCGAAGCCTTTTCGGAGCTTGACTTATCTGCCATACAATTGAGGGAGCCGGTGGAAGGAGGGGGGCCGACCGACATCAGGGTCGAAGCTACTGCTGACAGGGGATCGATAGAGGCATTGGTCGGGACTTCGGATGCAGCACGGGAGGCTGATGCCGAAGCTCCTCCAATCGGTCCCCCCTTGTACCCACAGGGCAAGACTTAAGATTGATTGTAAAAGTCTGCCTATTCATGTACAAGAACTTTTTATCAATGAATGAAATGACTTCTTCTTTTTGTATATGTCTTCGATGTTTGTTTTTATGAATGTGGAACGGTCGGCTTAATTTAAACTCATCTCTTTTAAAAATATTTCTAAGTGTCGAGGGACTGGTTTAGCCCGAACTTATCTCTTTTAGAAATATTTCTAAGGGACCTTTGAACTAGTCATTTATAGGGAAATCCCTCAAGTGTTTAAGGATCCCATAAAGTACTTTTTGATCGAGATCGAATTCTGAAGGGGCTACACTAGAGCCTTGCCGATAGGGATCGAACTTTGAGTGGGCTGCCCTAGAGCCTTGCCGAGCGAGGTCGGACTTTGAGTGGGCTGCACTAGAGCCTTGCCGAGTGAGGTCGAACTTTGAGTGGGCTGTCCTAGAGCCTTTGCCGATCGGAATCGGGCTTGAGTGGGCTATACTGGAGCCTTTGCCGATCGGAATCGGACTTGAATGGGCTATACTGGAGCCTTTGCTGATCCGAA
Organism: Areca catechu; assembly: GCA_021397845.1. Classification (NCBI taxonomy): domain Eukaryota; kingdom Viridiplantae; phylum Streptophyta; class Magnoliopsida; order Arecales; family Arecaceae; genus Areca; species Areca catechu. Next base: position 26,001,853 of record CM038047.1, on the reverse strand, counting down.
TCGGACTTGAGTAGGCTATACTGGAACCTTTGCCGATCGTAATCGGACTTGAGTGGGCTACACTAGATCTTTGTCGATCGGAATCGGACTTGAGTGGGCTACACTAGAACCTTTACCGATTGGAATCGGACTTCTTTGTAGTGTAAATTGCTATCTTTATTGATAATATTTGCAGAGGTTATCTACATTCCAAGGACGTGCCACCTGCCATCCATCCAGATACTCGAGTCAATAAGTTTTGGCATGGATCACTTCGATACCTGATAGGGGCCTTCCAAGTTGGGGGAGAGCTTTCCTTGTTCAGTTGACTTGGAAATCTCTGATATCCGTAGAACCAAGTCTCCGACCTGAAAACTTCGAGTTTTGTCTTGAGAATTATAATATCTGGCCATTCTTTGATGATAGGTCGCCATCCTTAGGCCTGCCTAGAGTCGGGTCTCCTTGAGTAAGTCAAGGTCGGCCCTTCTCTACTCAGAATTGGCTGGTTCGACGAAATGATCAATCCGAAGGGACTGTAAGGAGACTTCCATTGGTATGACCACCTCACTCCTGTAGGTGAGATTGAATTGAGTTTCTCCAGTCACCATCCGGGAGGTAGTCTGATAGGCCCAGAGCATCGAATGAAGTTCTTCCGTCCAGAGTCCCTTGGCATCATTCAGTCGGGTCTTCAACCCATATAGGATCGTCTAATTGGTGACTTCGGCCTTCCCGTTGGATTGGAGGTGCCCGATTGAAGTTAACCAGTGGGAGATATGATACTGCTGGTAGAAATCCCAAAACTTCGGGTTGTCGAACTATCTCACATTGTCAGTGATGATTGCTAGCGGTATGCTGAATCGAAAGATGATGTAGTTTCGGACAAAGTTCTCCACCTTGGCTTCGGTGATCTGTGCCAGCGGCTCAGCTTCCACCCACTTGGTGAAATAGTTGATAGCTACAATCAGGAACTTCCGTTGTCCAGACGCTGGGGGGAATGGCCCGAGGATGTCCATTCCTCATTGCATGAACGGCCAGGGGGTGGTCAGCGGGGTTAGCTGACTAGCTGGTTGTCTTTGAATATTGGAATACCTCTGGCATACGTCACATTTTTTAACAAAGTCCGAAGCATCCTTCTGAATGGTTGGCCAGTAATAGCCCTTCCGGATAATCTTGTAGGCCAAGGATCTACCAACTAGATGGTCGCCGCATATGCCCTCATGCACCTCTCTGAGTGCGTAATTGGCATCCGACGGCCCTAAGCACTTCAGTAGTGGTTGTGTGAATGACAGTTTATAGAGAATTCCATCGAGGACGACATACTTTGAGGCAGTCCAGCGCACACGCTTGGCTTTGGTCTTATCTTCTGGCGGGGTTCCTTCATTGAGGAATGCAAGGATGGGGTCCATCCAAGAGGCTTCTCGCTCCACTTGATGGATTCTTGATATCTCTTCAGCAATGCTTGGGCTTTGTAGGTGCTCCACGAAGGTCCGGTTGGAGGGGTTAGCAACGGTAGTGGCCAGGCATGACAAGGTGTCCGCCCGAATTTTGTGCTCGAGGTATATGGAGTATCTCGAAAGATTTAAGTTGAGTCACGAGGCTCTGTACCTTACTCAAGTACTTGGCCAGGATCGGATCTCTCACCTCAAATTCATCCCTCACCTGGTTTACCACCAGTTGGAAATTAGAGAAGGCTCTGATCCGATCGATGCCCAGCTCATCGCTATCCTCAGTCCCGCGATGAGGGCTTCATATTTTGCCTGATTATTTGATACTTGGAATGCAAAATGCAAGGCATATTTCAGGCTCTGTCCGTCAGGATCGGCCAGGATCAAGCCTGCTCTGCAACCAGCAGATTAGATGTCCTGTCCATATGGAGTGTCCAGGCGAGGTCTGACTCTCCAGCAATATCATCCTCGGGTGAGTCGACCATTTGCAGAGATGTCTCTTGTCTCCAGGTACACTCTACTATGAAGTGGCGATCACCCGAGCCTTCATGGCCAACCGAGGCCGGAAGGAGATGTTGAATTCACCAAGCTTGATAGCCCACTTGGCAAGTCATCCCAAGGTATCAGGACTTCTAAGGATTGACTTGAGAGGTTGATCAGTCAGGACGATGATTGGATGCGCCTGAAAGTAGGGCCGCAGTCACTTGGCTACCATAACCAGGGAGTAGACAAGCTTTTGTATCTTGGGATACCTTGTTTCGGTGTCGTGGAGTACCTTGCTGATGTAGTAGACTGGCTTTTGTTGGTTGTTCTCTCCTATCCAGACGAGGACGAAGCTCACTGCCTCATCCGATGCCGACAGATACAGATACAGGGGCTCTCCCTCCACATGCTTAGTGAGTAAGGGAGGCATCTCCAAATACATCTTCAATGCTTTGAAGGTCAACCGACATTCATCGGTCCACTAGAAGTGGTCCGACCGTCACAGAGTTTTAAAGAAAGGGAGACATTTTTCAGCTGATCTAGAAATAAAGTGGCTGAGAGAGGCTATCCGACCTGTGAGTTCTTGCACTTGTTTCTTGCTGGTTGGATGCCCATATCGATGACGGCCTTGATTTTATTAAGGTTGACCTCAATTCCTCGCTGTGTGACCAGAAAGCCAAAGAATTTTCCGGAGGTCATCCCAAAGGTGCATTTGGCTAGGTTCAACTTCATCCGATGGTGCCTCAGGGCGTTGAAAGATTCTTTTAGATCCTTGATGTGGTCGGCTTTCCGGAGGCTCTTGACTATCATATCGTCAACATAAGCTCCATGTTTCTTCCAAGTTGCCCCTCAAAGACCCTGTTGATCAGCCTATGAAAAGTGGCTCCGGCATTCTTTAGGTCGAAAGGCATCATCCTATAGCAGTACAGCCCTTTGTCTGTGATGAAGGCTATCTTCTCCTCATCTTCCGGGTCTATGCTAATCTGGTTGTACCTAAAAAAGGCGTCCATGAAGCTCAGAAGTTGATGATCGGCAGTGGCATCTACCAACTGGTCGATCTTTGGTAAGGGGAAGCTATCCTTCGAGTATGCCTTATTGAGGTCAGTATAGTCCACACATATCCTCCACTTCTCGTTGGCCTTCCTCACCATCACGACATTCGCCAGCTAGTCAGGGTAGTGGGCTTCTCTGATGAAGCCAGCTTCGAGAAGCTTTTTGACCTCCTCATCAACCGCCCTCTATCTTTCGGGGCTGAAGTTCCTCTTCTTATATCGGATAGGCTTGTAGGTGGGGTCCATCTTAAGCCGATGGGTTATGGCTTCCGACGGGATGCCTGGCATGTCCGATACTGACCAGACGAAAATGTCAACATTGTCCCGTAAAAAGCTGCTTAGCTTCGATTTGGCCTCTTCGCTGAGCGTGCTCCCGATCTGCAGGATCCTAGTGGGATCGTCCTTCCGGAGGGGTATGAATAGGATCCTCTTGACCGGTTGTCCGTAGTAGTCAGTTTCGGCCCTAGGATCAAGTTGTTCCAAGATGGAACAGTCTTTCGATTGCCTATCCTGAATGGTGAAACACTGCCTGGCCACCTACGATCCCCTCTCATCACTCCGACCTCATTTCGAGTCAGAAATTTCGCCAACAAGTGGTAGGTAGACACAATGGCTCGGAATTTGTTAAGGGCCAGTCGCCCCAATATGGCATTGTAAGCTGATGTCGTGCGGACGACCACAAAATTAATAGGAAAGGTCTTTTGTAAGGTTCTAATCCGATGGTCATGGGCAGAGTTATTTCTTCTTCTACGCCGATAGAGTTTCCCCCAAACCCGGTTAGCAGCATTGGGGATTCTTGCAATCTGGTTCTAGGCAGGTTCATTCTGACAAAGGCATCATACAGCAAAACTTCAATGGAGCTTCCATTATCAATGAGGATCCTTCTTACATCATAATTGGCAATTACTGCCGACACAACAACATGATCATTCCCAGAGACCTGGGCCTCTAGGAGGTCTTTGTCGGAGAAACTAATTATATTAGAACTCCGGGGCCTTTTCAAGATGTCCTAACCTTCTTCATCCCTCCAATCGGACCAGTGATGGAGCATGCCAACATTTTCATCGGTGGGGTGTTGGTTGGGCAGCTCTGTTTCCTCCGAGGGATTTATGGTGATGGAAGTTTCAGCCCAACTCCTTTAGGGTCGGACGTACTTGTACAGATACCCTCGCCTGATCAGGTCTTCGATCGTGTCCTTTAACTGGTGGTAATCTTCTGTGTTGTGCCCATGGTCATGGTAGAACCGGAGTACTTGTCCTTGTTCCTTGACGTGGAGGGGCTCCTCATCGGGCGAGGCCTTTATAGGAAGGTCTCCTTCTCTATCATAATAAGGATTTTCTCCCTCGGGAGAGAGAGAGGTGTATAAGTCTTGAACCTCCTGGGAAAGTCCTTCAACTTAGGACTGCGGCGTCGGGCCGAGTTGGTGCCATCGTTGGGAGGTAGCTGACCTTCCTTCAGCCTGGCATCGGCTTGCCGCCTGTTCTTCTACCAGGGCATATTTTTGCGCCCGGGCCAGTAGTTCGGAGTAACTTGTCAGGAACTTTTTGTCCAGTGAGAAGGTGAGCCTGGACGATCGCAACCCCTTCTTGAAAGCTGACATAGCCATGTACTCGTTGAGGTCCGGGATCTCCATGGTTGCCGAATTAAATTGGGCCATGTATTCCACCTTCCTTCTGCTGCACGAGAAAGAGGCAGTCCATGTTCCTCGACGTCTGGCTGTAGGTCCTGAAATGGGACAAAAAGAGCTTTTCCAGTTGGGAGAAGGAGTGAATCATACCTGGTCGGATGGCGAAAAACCACATCCGAGCCGCCTTCTTAAGTGTTGCGGGGAAGGCGATGCAGTGGAGGGCATCGAAGGCGCCCTGCACCATCATGTGGGCCTTATAAGTGCCCAGATAGTTCAGAGGGTCGGTGGTGCCATCGTAAGCATCCACCTGGGGGATCTTGAAGTGATGGGGGATAGTTTCCTCCATAATTCTGGCGGAGAATGGCGGGCGGGAGTCGTACGCCAGTGCTTCTTCTCCTTTTTGTCGATCGACAAGTTCGGAAATCTGCTCCTCCATGCGCTGGAGCTTGCTAGTGTAGTCTCTCGGGTCTTCATTGCATCGCTAGTCATTGTCAAAGATCGAATCCGTGGAAGAGTTGAGGCGGACCTCACTCTTTTCCCGTCGGCATGAGTCCTCTGTGACCTTCGGGGCTCCATGGTCGCGTGGGAGTGGTGTCGAGGGACTCCTTGCTGTCGACTCCCTTCGGTAGCAGGTGGATGACTGGTTTTGGATGCAATGGGCGGCTGTTATCTGTCATTGGCCGCGTCTTGAAAGTTCTGAACCGCGACGGCGAGAGTGTCAATGTGGTTTAGAAGAGTCTGGAACTACTTCTGTCCCAGGATGATGGTAGGCTGGGTGGCGTCGTTCTCCCTGAGAGACTCTCTTGAGCTCGCCTGGGAGCGGCCTCTCCTGTTGGAGGTATTTTGAGCTCTTCCCTTCGCCATTGTTTTACTTAGCGATGGATTCCTCCTTTTGGAGAGGGAAAATCAGAACGGAGGTTCAGGCCCTTCCTCTAGCGCTAATCTATTGCCGCTGAATCTCTCGGATCGGGTTCTCTTGTCTTAGCTGGAGTGCGCGTCTTCCCAATTCCTGCAAAAATATCCCACGGATAGGTGGTGTTCTGGTGGGGGACCCTCCGATGGCTAAGTTGGTGGGAGCCTTGAAGCAACAGAATGGAGGAATTAAGGAAGATAACTCGTTGGGAAGGAAAAGCTCTCTTAGCGCTCGAAGTCCTCCTTTACCTTATATAGGCGCGAAACTTCACCAGAATCTATTAGGGACCAGGTTGGGAATGGCCAATCTGTCCCTAGAGGAATCTTGGTAGTGGCAGGTGGTACCAGATCGTGGGACCTGCAGAATAACGATGCCGAGATCGTGGGATCCGCAAAATAATGACGCCGAGATGTTAGGATTCTGTTGTAACAGAATCCTGGTACCAGCTAGAAGGAGCCTCTAGAGCTTCCGGACCATCCTTAGAGCGGCTCGTCTTGGGCCGATATGGACCCGGCTGAAGTGGATCGGCCGGATCTCTGATGGGCCGATCAGATCTCAAGTGGGTCGGTCGGATTCCTGGTAAGTTGATCGGGCCTTCGGTGGGTTAGCCGGATCTTTGATCTGACTTGATCGAAGGATCGTCGATTCCGATCTGGCTCAAAAAAAAATCGATTGGGTATAACAAATACGAGTTGTTGGATAAAAAATGCGAACCAGCTGTGCTAATGGTTAACGTTGTAAGCCTTTCGGTCGCGCGTATATGTAAGGAATTTCGTAGGTCAGATTCAACACTAATAGATTATGTTCATTCAAGGATAAAAGACTTACTTCTTGATATTAGAAACCAAATTATTCAACTTTACTCGGCCAAACTGTTCTTATTCCTTAAATTTATTTTCAAAAGTTAAATAATCACGAACCATTATCTCTTCGTGAAAAAAAGTTTCGACAGAAGAATTTTGCCTATGATAAATTAATAATGCTAACTTTTGATGATCAAGATATTTCTGATTTTTTATTATTATATAAATTATTTTGTTTTTTTTTTTAAAAAAAATATAAGTTTTAATTTATAATTACCGGCTGCTTTCATAACATCTGGCAATTCTTCTTAACACCTAGTATTTGACGCTAGCCGAATTGTCCCAAATACGTGAGTTGTCACCGTGGCTAGGATCGCACGGTCGCACGGCGATAGCCTCGGAAACTACCACGTGGAGCAACAGCAGGTGCAACTTGGGGGCTGGTGGTAGGTTGAGCACTGCTACGAAGGTTCAATCTTTAAGATGGTTGGTACGGCTCTCCTGTGAATTAGGTTACCGAGGAAATGCTTACACAGCATCATTGTTTTGCCAGCAGAAAGCATGGTTGCGGTACGAGTAGGAGAGAGATGGGCACGATACACGCATTTCGCGTGGATTTTGGACAAATGCACATGTTGTTTTTGTTTTGTTCCCTCCGCGCGGCTTGCTCGTAAACCCGCCGGCCTCACGGTCTCGTCGAGATCTTTCAAATAAATAATTAAATAAATAAAATTAAAAATTAAAAAATTAAAAAAGTTAAAAAAATTATAAAAGAATGAAAAAATAAAATAAAAAAATAAACTAGATGCATTTGAGTTTAGGATCTAAATTAAAATTAGAATCAAAATGAAGTAGAATGGAAATCAAAATAATTTTATCTTATGATATATTTGATTTGTAATTGTTAGGATATGTCAGTTTAATCACAAACCAGCCATCGATTTGACCGGTCGAAAGAATTTCTCCCGAATCGCACACTTTAAATCGTAACGACTGACAGGCCGACCGAAGCCGAAGATATACGACGCGACTTTCAGCGAGCATCGAAGACATAGTCTTCGGTCTTCGGTCTATAACAAGTGCTGGGACTTCGACCCACGCCGAAGCATAATCACTAATCTATCTTGAAAGAATCCGAAGACGAAGACATCCCTCCGTCTCGACTACAGATATCTCTCCAAAAAGGAAACCTGAAGACGGGCCCTTGACCTGTCTCAAGCCTCCATGAATGCGACAAGTAACGGTCATCATCGACTACCTCCAGGGCATGATCATGGCACGCAACTCCGGTGGCAACGCCCCCGGCCTAGTCGGAACCGTCTAATAAATGTCCACGTTTACAAATCGGGGAAGGAATTAACTCCCCCATCATAACCGCTGGAGGAAGAACGGAGCCGCAGGCTAGACAACTCCTTATAAATAATGGTAAGAGGGAATGCTCCAGGTAAGATACAAGATACTTCGAAAAATCTCGGAGTCCTTCCCTTCTCCATCTGATCCTCTCCGGAATCTTTCCAATTTTGTGGTTGGAGCCCGTCTCTGACTTAGACATCGGAGTGTCCCCCGCTGGAGCAATTCCGGCCAGGAATTTGTTTTGCAGGTGAACCAGGGAGCGGGCCTGCGATCCAGTAGCTCCGCCCGGTCAGAAAAGGGACTCTACGTCAACAGATTGGCGTGCCAGGTAGGGGGCTCGTGGTAATTCGCATTGTTAAGCTCCCCTCCTTGACAAAGGAAAAGTAAGAAATTCTCGATGGCAAGGGGAAGACTCAGGTTGCCTCAACGAGTTGAAATTGTGCTCCATCTCAGGGGGGTGCACCCCCGGTAGAGAACGACATTCCACTTCCCACAATTGTTGTGGGACAGCAGCAATTCGAAGCCCTCCTGAACCAGGTCACTAACCTTACGGCTATGGTTCAGGACTTCCAAAACAGAGCTCTTCAGGTGGGGCATCCACCGGCTACCTCCAGACATAGCTCTCGATCCCGAAGGAAGAGAGCCCCTCGAGAGGGGTCCACATATCTCTCCCCCCATCCTCGGCCCTCTCCTGAAGGCCAAAGTTCAAGAATGCCTAGGCCCACTGATTCCCCGCAGAGAGGGAAAAGACCTAGGCAAACTTCCTCACCCTCTTCTGAAAACTCTACTCCCATAGAGAAAGCGCCAAAACAGGCTCTCCCTGATTACGATGGGAAATTCAAGGCCATCGAATTGGAGATGGCGAGAATGCGGGAGCAGAGAGATCACGATGATTTGGCCATATGTGATCTGTGCCCACCCTACACCGACCGTGTCATGGCCGAAGTCATCCCTCGGCACTTCAAGGTTTCGCAGATGGAACCCTACGATGGCACCTCCGATCCTTTTGACCATCTGGGCAGTTTTAAGGCCTATATGATGATCCAGGGAGCTTCGGATGAGATGTACTGCCTCGCATTCCCGGCTACCTTAAAGAAAGCCGCTCGGATGTGGTACTAGAGCATACGCCCAGGTACCATCGATTCCTTCTCCGAGTTAGAAAAATTATTTGTCTTGCATTTTAGGACTTGTTGCAATATCCCCCGGAATACGGATATACTATTCCTCCTTCATCAGAATGAAGGAGAAAGTCTACGAGATTACATCTCCAGATTTAATGCGGCCACACTTGAGATCCCTGATCTTAATGAGCACGTGGCCATGTCTGCATTGAAGAAGGGACTTCGTACATCCAGGCTCATCTTTTTCCTGGATAAGAAGTTCCCCAAAAGTTACACTGAGCTCCTGTCGAGGGCTCAGAAAATGTTGATGCTGAAGGGCAGGCGGCGAATCGATGACTGATCGAAGGAAAGCCCCCTTCAAAGAAGAAAAACAACAGGGAACAAGGCCCCCCTACTTTCAACAACAACAACAAGCATGCCGACCGCCGAAGGAGTCCTCCCAAGCCAGAACATCGGGCGGGAGATTCGACTCCTATATCCCCCTCAACCTCCCTCGTGAAAAGATTTTCTTGGAGATAGAAAAAAAACTATCTCCAGTGGCCACGTCCCATTAAGGCATCCTCTTCAGCAAGGAACAGGCATAAATAATGCCGATTCCACTGGGACCATGACCATAATACCGAAGAATGCATCCAACTAAGAGATGCAATAGAGGATCTCATCAAGAAAGGGTATTTGGGGTGGTACGTTGGTCGCCAAGGACCTCTGTCAGAAGTTACTGTTCCCCAATCGACTCCTAAAGAGGCTGAACTGCCAAATCAAAGGCCCACCAATGGAGGCGTGGAGATGATACATTGACCTGTCAATTGAAGAAGAGATGAAGACGATGTCCCGAAGCAACTCAAGGACAACAATGATATTCTCTTTTTCGACGACGACCTTGCGGGAGTTCAGCTCCCTCACGACGACCCTATTGTAATCTCGGTCGTTGTTACTAATTACGATGTACAACGAATCTTAATTGATAATGGAAGTTCGACCAATGCCTTGATCTACGATGCATTCTCTCGGATGTGTCTGCCTAGAAACAAACTACAAAGATCCCCCATACCACTTACCGGCTTTGGAGGTAATCAGGTTGATGCCGAGGGAGAAATAGTACTGCCTGCAACCCTCGGTACCGAACCTCGATAAAAGACATTGCTGATCAATTTCACGGTAGTCCGAACCCCTTCGGCCTACAACATTATCCTGGGATGGCCTGCCTTGAACAAATTCTGGACCGTAGTGTCATCCTACTACCTCCTAGTATGCTTTCCCACCAGAAATGGTGTCGAAAAAGTAAGAGGAGACCAGAGAACGGCACGACAATGCTTGATGATCCAGGACAAGCACTCAACTTGGGATCAGCTAGATCCGAGGGACTTGACTATGGATTCTAGCTAACCTATGGAGAGAACTATCTTCGTACCCTTAAATAAAGAGGACCCCACCAAGGTCGTGCAGGTCGGGAGTATGCTTGACGAAAAAATTAGAATGGAGCTGATATGCTTCCTCAGGGATAATGCTGATATCTTCGCCTGGTCGACTTCAGACATGCCAGGGATTCCCATCGAAGTGATCACTCATCGGCTGGAAGTTGCTCCTAGGTATAAGCCAGTCCAACAAAAGAAAAGAAGCTTTGCCCCTGAAAGACAAAAAGCAATAGATGAAGAGGTGAGCAAGCTCCTCAAGGCAGGGTTCATCCGGGAAGCCCACTATCCCGAGTGGTTGGCCAATGTGGTAATGGTAAAGAAAGCTAATGGCAAGTGGAGGATCTGCATCGACTACACAGATCTCAATAAGGCTTGCCCAGAGAATAGCTTTCCTCTCCCAAAGATTGACAAACTGGTCGACACCACTGCTGGCCACCAACTGCTAAGCTTCATGGACGCTTTCTTAGCTACAATCAGATCCGAATGGATCCCCGGGATGAGGAGAAGACAACCTTCGTCACCGATAAAGGTCTATATTGCTACAAGATGATGCCATTCGGGCTCAAGAGCGCTGGAGCGACATTTTAAAGATTGATCAACAAAGTATTCAAGGAGCAGTTGGGAAGAAACCTGGAGGCCTATGTCAACGACATGATCGTCAAAAGCCTTCTTAAAAAAGATCACATTCAGGACCTGAGGGAATCATTCAGTGCCTTGCGACATCATCAAATGAAGCTAAACCCGACGAAGTGCGCCTTTGGGGTTACTTCGGGCAAGTTTCTGGGTTTCCTCGTTACCAAGCGAGGGATTGAAGCAAACCCTAAGAACATTCAGGCCCTCAAAGACATGAGTCATCCATCCTACAAGAAGGAAGTCCAACAGCTAACAGGGAGGATCGCCTCCTTAAGCAGGTTTATCTCTCATTCGACCGAGAAATGTCTCCCATTTTTTAAGGTACTTCGCAGTCTCGGGGCTTTGAATGGACCGAAGACTGTCGTACTGCCTTTGAAGAGTTGAAGAAGTACTTAGAGACCCCGCCTTTACTTTCCAAACCTCAAGAGGGGGAGGTGCTCTACTTATACCTCTCTGCCATGGACGAAGCGATCAGTTCAGTCCTTGTCCAAAGAGAAGAAGACGGCTCTCACAAGCCAATCTACTATATCAGCAAAGTTCTGCATGATGCTAAAATAAGATATTCAAAAATGTAGAAGCTAACCTACTCTCTGATAATTACGGTAAAATGACTACGACCTTACTTCCACGCCCATGCCATCGTGGTGCTGACCGATCAGCCCCTCAAAGCTGTTCTCCGATGCCTTGATACCTCAGGAAGAATAGCCAAGTGGGCTGTGAAACCAAGCGAGTTCAACATTAGCTTCCAACCCCGATCGGTTATGAAGGCCCAGGTGCTTTCAGATTTCCTGGCTGAGTGTGCCTGGAAGTCTGAAGACGAAGCGCCTCCAGTAGAAGAAGGAGATTCGAAGAATACGGAGTCTATTTGGGTGCTCCATGTAGACAGAGCTTCCAATTCCGCTGGATGTGGAGCAGGCCTTATACTAGCTGAACCCGACGGCCACACGATGGAATACGCACTCGGTTCTCCTTCCGTGCTTCAAATAATCAGGCAGAATATGAAGCCTTGCTTGCAGGACTTCGGATCGCCAAGAGTTTAGGAGTTCGGAGACTCCAGGCTTTTTTGGACTCCCAATTAGTGGTAAATCAAGTTAAAGGAGAATATGAAACCAGAGACCCCACCATGGTGCAGTACTTGGAAAAAGTATAAATCTTATCTTCTCAACTAGAAAACTTCGAAATCATTCATGTTCCTTGATCGGAGAACTCCTGGGCAGATGTGTTGTCTCGACTTGCCACTACAACCCCGGAATCCCTCGGTTGCACCTTCGTTGAACATCTTAAAGCCCCAAGTATAGCTGAAGAAGCTATGAAGGTGCACCAAATTGAGACTGAGTCAAGCTGGATGGATCCCATCATCAAGTTCTTAAACGAGGGTGTGCTGCCAGAAGACAAAGCAGAGGCCAAAAATATCCGCTGGATGGCATCTTAATATGTCATCTTAGATGGAGCTCTCTATAAAAGATCATTCTCTCAACCTCTGCTGAAATGCTTGGAACCATCAGATGCTGACTATGCCTTGAGAGAGGTCCACGAGGGAATATGTGGTGATCACTTGGGGGGCAGGTCCTTAGCGTATAAAATTATATGCCAAGGATACTACTGGCCCTCCATCCAAAAGGACTCGGTCGACTTTGTGCGAAGATGTGATCAATGCCAGAGATATGCCAACATTCAGAGACAACCAGCAAGTCACTTGACCCAGCTGACAGCCCCCTAGCCTTTTGCTCAGTGGGGGATGGATATTCTTGGCCCATTTCCGCCCACATCGGGGCAGAGAAATTTTTTTCTTATTGTAATTAACTACTTCACAAAGTGGGTCGAAGCCGAACCACTGGCCCAAATCACGGAGGGCAAGGTTAAGAATTTTGTCAAAAACTCTATCATATTTTGGTTCGGGATTCCACATACAATAATCACTGACAATGGTAGGCAGTTTGATTATCCAAAGTTTAAAGACTTCTGTGCTCGGAACCATGTGCAATATAGGCTGACTTCTGTTGCCCACCCGCAGTCCAACGGAGAAGCCGAAGTAACTAATCGGACCATTCTCCATGGTCAAAAGATGAGGTTGAACGCTGCCAAAGAACTTTGGGCAGAAGAACTGACCTCCGTCCTCTGGGCATACAGAACTATTCCAAGAACGGCCACCGGCAAGTCTCCATTCAACCTGGCATATGGTACCGAAGCCGTTCTTCCTATCAAAGTCTCTCTCCAATCTCTAAGAATCGATAAATACAAAGAACCTGAAAATTTTGACCACCGAAGAGTCGATCTTGATCTATTGCAGAGCACCAGACTCCAGGCTCAAATGAAAATGGCGACGTATCAACAAAAGATCACCAAATACTACAACTCCAGGGTAAAGGAATAGATTTTCCGCACGGGGGACATGGTACTGCGAAGAGCTAAAATATCTAGGCCGACCGAACAAGGCAAGCTTTCTACCAACTGGAAAGGGCCATACCAAGTTGAAGAGGTCATATATCCAGGAACGTATTGGTCAAAACCTTGGACGGTAAAACGCTGTTCCGGCCATGGAATGTGCAAAATCTTCGCAAGTATTATCAATAAACAAATCCCCAGAATCTTTTGTGCAAATCTGTCCAACTTTAAATGACTCGTTGCACCAGTAGGATGGCAGCGATTTTTTTGGGCCCGATCGAAGAAATCGGCCAATGGCGCAAGGGAGAGTCTGATCCACTCACCTTATCGGTATGTTCGACGAGCATAACGGATGGCCCAATCAGGCTGCCAAAATGATCGAAGGCACGGGGATGGTTCACGTAAGCTGCCCTATGGAAAATCCGAAAATGTGCCGGGGCGGGTCTAATCAATCTACCTTATGTTAAAAAGGTGCAGGGATGGTTTCTATAATCTACCCTATAGAAAATCTGAAGACGCGCCGGGGCGGGCCTGAACAGCCTACCTTAATCATGACTGAGATGCACAGGGATAGCATAGATGCCATATCCTACGGAAAACCCGAAAACGTGCAGAAGTGATCTTATATCACTCACTCTGTCAACATCAAACATTTGAGTTCACATTTCGTGGGATTCAAAGAAATATCATTCACAGAAAAAAAAAGCTTCGTCCAAAAGGATAATACAAATAGTTGAAAAGAGAAGAATTTGCATCAATTACATATTGTCAATCTCTTTGGCAGTCAAAACATGAATGGGGGTCAATGCTCTCCCAAGATGGCCCCCGGGGGTTACAGCTCTATTCTCCAGAATAGCAAGCAAGGAGAAGTCCATACCAGGGCAAGCTTCCTTAACCTTATCCAGGCAATTGGCATGACCTGAGGAGTATCCTTCTGACGCTGCCTTGTCTATCTTGTCTCTGAAAGCCTGAGAAGCTTTATAAGTTTTGACAGCCCCCAAGGACCTCTCTTCGGCATGTGCTGTCCTTTGGATGGCTACCAAAAGGCTAGTCTCCAGCTCTTTAATCTTTCTCTCCGATTCGACCAGACGAGACGTCGACTCCTCAGCATCTCGTAATACCTCCCTCAACAACAGTTTAAGAGAAACAACTTTTCTCCTTCTCTCCTATGCAATGATCGACACCTCGGTCGCTTGCGCCCGAATGATACTCATCTGCCTGTTCAAGACATCATTTGAAGCAACGGTGTTGTCCCTCTCTTCTTCTGCGGCAGCCCGAAGCTTCTCAGCAGCATCTCTTTCAGTTACAGCTAAAGCCACCCGACTTCGGAGATTTTCACCAAAGCTGACTGATTCGAGAGCATTTCTCTCTAATAGAGAAAGGTCGCGAAAGATCTGCAGAGCAAAAAGTATCCTCAAAGTCAGTATAATCGACGAGCGCCGATGAGCAACACACATCACGAAAAGCTACCTGCTGTATTCCAAGGAAGAGGGTAGGAAAGGGATCCTCATATTCCTGTTTCTTGGTCCTGGTCTAAGGGATATCGCACCCCATTGGCTCCTTTTCTCCTGCAACAAGAGTCACCGGCTTGGCACCTTCGACATGAGAGGGAGCCCTACCGATGTCCCGAGGACTCGATCTCTCGGATGGCCCAGCTGATACTACCTTCTTAGGAAAAACTTGCTCCTCCCCGGAAGAAGAATCTACCTCGATGGGATCATTGTTCTTGGCCCTGGCGCACGGCAACACCAACACATATCTCTGCCTCCGATCGGATCTCCTAACCTGAAAACCTCTCATCGATTTTTCCTTTGCTGCCTGCCTGAGCTGCGCAAGACTTGGCTTCATGGCACAACAAGCCCTCAGAGCGGCACAAGGGAAAGGGTATAGGAATGATATCAAAGATGGCATTGCCACATGCGAATGGCGGTTGATCCAAGGAAATTTCTTTCCTTACTTCGAGGCTGGCGAAATTCAAAATCCCTCATCCACAACGGTCTCTTAGGCATGCCACGCGCAGGCACCCTAATGGTCAGGGCCTTAACTAACGTACAAAGGGGGGGAGACCACCAAAAAGCTGCAACCACGATGACCCCAGTTCTATGCACAGTCACCGTGGGCCCAATAGTCACTACTTTTTCAAGCGAAGACGCAACAGTCGCCACTCCCTCCAATAAACCGGTGAGTAAGAAACCTCCTTTTGTATAGAAACTTTCCTTTCTGTTTTGTAGCCCCAAAAGGAGGAACCCGCATCCGCAAGAAAAGAAAGGATCCCAGAAAAGGGCAAAGTGATTCAAATCATCATCGAAACCTACGATGTTACTTAAGACAAGTTTGAAAATGAAGCGCGGAATATATAAAAGAAGGAAAAGCTACATGTTGGTTCATAAAGTTTGTCAATTACATGCCAAAGGAAAAAGAAGAAATGATACGATGCCTAGAGTCATTCAAATCTCTAAGGATCGGCCGGAAGAGATCCAGTGTCGCAGGATTGGAGCAGCCTGTCAATCTGTGCAGAAAGGGTTTCCTCAACTTGGGCTGGGCCCAGAGAGTTTCCAACCTAGACTCCTTCCTCAGCTTGAGGACCCTCTTCGACTTGAGCTCCCTCTTCGACCTGAACTCCTTCTCCAGCCCGGACCGAAATTACATCCAAGTCCTCGGCTACAATCAGAGTTTCCCCTCTCGGACTTGGCATCTCTTCCTCCACGGCCTCGTCTTCTTCTTCCTCATCTTCTATATCGAAAGCAGGGATGCCAGAAAGATCGAGATCGGGGAAGACCGTACTGACCCTGGCAAGTCCGTCGTTAAAGCCATGCTGGTAGCTATATAAAGTTGCTTCATTCATCTCATCCTGGAACTGAGAAGACTTCCTGAAGTCCATAACGGCCCTGGCCGCCAGTTCCTTCATGGCTTCAGACTCTCTCCTGGTTGCTTCGGATTCCAAGGCCGCCTCTTCTCTCTCAAAGATGCCTCATCGGCCTTCCGGGCTGCTTCCTCAACCGCTTTGGTCAGATCCTTGATCCTCTCCTGATTCTTCTTGGCAGATTGTTCCAATGAGTCAATCTATTTCCTATCCCTCCTCAACTCCGCACCCTGCTCCGTGATTGTCAGATGGGCATTCTTCAGTTCACCCCTTAGTCCACGGACTTCGACGTCTATTCGAACAAGCCGACTCTCCATGGATTGTTTTAGTTCCTCGACCACCTCCCTTTCGGCTCTGGCCAAGTGGAGCTCCTCCTTCAGGCCGCGAATGAGGTTATCAATGTTCCCCAGGCCTTCCTCCATGAATGTGATGTCATAAACCAGCTACACAAATTAAAAAAGGCGTAGAATTGATCACAGACTAGATAACCCATCAGGCAAAAAAAAAGGAAGAGTGAAGGTCCTACTTACTGCAAGGCGGAATAGGTAAAATCGGATACCCTAGCCAGGCTCCGACCTCGAACCACCGCCAAATCATGGGGCAGCAGAGTGTCTTTCAGTGCCCGCCTAGCCACTGCAGGGACCAAGAGGCCCCCCATAGGGGAAAGCTCCGAGGAGTCCATGGGATGGCTCCCAGTGGGAGGAACCTCTCGGGCGAACTCCTCCTCGACTTGCGGTGCCTTGCCCCTGTCCACCGCAGAGGGGCAAGGTAGTGATGCATCGACCACCAAGAACGGACTCTCCCTTATTTGAGCTGGAGAAGCAACTATCGCCAAAGATTCAACTGCTTGAGGCCCTGTTGGGACCTCCATCATCGACACTCCGTCACCCCCGGAGGTTCCTCTAGAGGATGAGGTGCTCTTACTCCTCTTAGAGTCATCCCTTCGGGCCTTCTTTCGAACCTCTAACCTTGAAGAGGGAGCCTGGGCTATTCTCCTCTTGGAGGACTAGCAAAGCCAACCCAAGTTAGGCTTCATTCTACCGCCTGCAAGCAAAACAATCACACCGAATCAACTGGGCCAGGAAAAAGGTAAAAAAAGGAGAGACAAAAACTTCTACTATTTATACCTAGCGCAGGGAACTCGCTGATCCCCGCGAGTTGGAGATTCCTCTCCTCCAACAGTTCGCGGATGGGAATGGCCTCCGAACCGGTCAGTAAATTGTAATCGTATTGATCGACTGCCAGAACCTTCTTCCCATCATTGGCAACTAGACATGGCTCCCTCCACTCGCTACTAAAATCCCATGGTTCGATAGACGATACAAGAATAAAATTGGGCTTCCACCCATGGATGGCACTAGGCATGTCCTTGATAATATTGCGACCAGGTCGAGGACCGATCACCCACCATCCACGACCGTGAAAATCCCTCTTGAGAACAAAGAGGGCGGTAAACAAATTGGTCCCAGGATTCACATTAGCTATGTGGCATCAGACCAAAAAATCATAGATATTTCGAATGTTGTTCGAAGTCAACTGTACCAGCACAACATGGTACATGTGGAAGATCTTAATGAAAAAGGGATGCAGAGGAAATCGGAGACGTGCCTTTAAATGGTCTTCGTATATGGCCAAGCATCCGGCGGGAGTTTTGTTCACACGCTCTTCAGGTGAGGGAAGTAATAAAGGAAACCCTTCGGAAACATGATAACGTTCTCGAAGGTAGGCAACCCTTCCTGGAGAAATAGAGCTAGGAACCAACTTAGGACTTACTACATCCTCGGCTCCTGAGGGCTCGACTATCTCCCCTTGACTTATTACGGTCTCAGCCATGACAAAGGAATAAAGCAAAGAAACGGAAGGAAGACTCTACTTACGGAAGCGACTGGCAGCCAAGATCAGGAAAAGCTAGGCCAAAACAGAAAGCATACAAGATGGAAGCAGCTTCCCCAACCAGGCTTTTTCCTTCTTATAAAGGACAAGAAGACTTCGAAGCAAAACCGCCTCGAGCACTTGAGATGGGTGCGCAACCCGAAACTGATTTGATGTGAGATGGATTGAAGGTCACAATCCGCACAAATCAATGGCTAAGGCGGCATGCACCTCTAATCCAAACGACCGAAAAAAGCCATGACCATCGCTCTGATTCCAATCAGAAGAATGGCTGAACCATCGCACAATGAAAAAAAGAGGGACAACCCCCGATCTGCACACTCCTTTTTTCATGCTCCAATCAGGAGATGACAACTGTCCACCACCTGATTCTCGAATCGGCAGGCAGTTATGACAGACGGTCCAATCGGGAATTTCGTAACCATCCGCCACACCACTTCCCAGGCGAAAGCGACAAACTAGTGATGCTCTCACTCTTTGAGATAAATCATCGCTTTGAAAACTGAGAGTAGGGGGGCAACTGTTGGGATATATCAGTTTAATCACAAACCAGCCACCGGTTTGACCAGTCGAAAGAATTTCTCCCGAATCACGCACTTTAAATCGTAATGACTGACAGGCCGGCCAAAGCCGAAGACATACGACGCGACTTTCAGCGAGCACCGAAGACAAAGTCTTCGATCTTCGGTCTACAACAAGCGTTGGGTCTTCGACCCATGCCAAAGCATAATCGCTAATCTATCTTGAAAGAATCCGAAGACAGAGACATCCCTCTGTCTCGACTACAGATATCTCTCCGAAAAGGAAACCTGAAGACGGGCCCTCGACCTGTCTCAAGCCTCCATGAACGCGACAAGTAATGCTCATCATCGACTGCCTCCAGGGCATGATCATGGCACGCAACTCCGGTGGCAACGCCCTCGCCCTAGCCGGAACCATCTAATAACCGTCCACGTTTGCGAATCGGGGAAGGAATTAACTCTCCCATCGTAACCGCTGGAGGAAGAACGGAGCCGCAGGCTGGACAACTCCTTATAAATAATGGTAAGAGGGAATGCTCCAGGTAAGACACAAGATACTCCAAAAAATCTCGAAGTCCTTCCCTTCTCCATCTGATTTTCTCCAGAATCTTTTCCATTTTGTGGCTGAAGCCCGCCTCTGACTTAGGTATCGGAGTGTCCCCCGTCGAAGCAATTCTGGCCAGGAATTTGTTTTGCAGGTGAACCAGGGAGCGGGCCTGCGATCCAATAGCTCTACCTGATCGGAAAAGGGACTCTGCATCAACAGTGATCATAATTAAAATCGAAAATGAAATAAAATTGGAGCACTAAAGGAACATAGGAATTGAATTTGTAGAATAAAATTTGAATACCAAAAAGATGTAGGGATTGAATTTGTAGAATGAAATTTGAATACTAAAGGAGTGTCGGGATTGAATTTACAAATTGAAGTATTTTCAAGCCCTTTTGGAATCGGAATGAAAATAAAACTCTTAATTAAATAACTGAAATGGAAGTTATTCATTTTTATTTTTTTTAAAAATCTAAGTCTCAAATTTTTTTTATTATGACATGGATATATGCTTTAAATCTCAGCAAAAAGAAAAAGTTATTCCTAGTTCACAACCTCTCTTTACAGCATAGCTATCCCGGAAAAAGAAAATAGCTGTGTATAATGAGCTCTCAATCCTCATATCTAACTTTTCTAGAATTTGCCCTACTATTTAATAAAAGATATATTATAGAAGCTGGGTGATGGAAATAAAAAAAAATAGTACTTAATTCAAAAAGAAATATTGGATACCTTGAAAAATCCTAGTCCTAATTCTATTTTAAAGGAAGGGGTTATTTAGAATTTCTTTTATTTTCCTTTATTTAGAGTTTCTTTTATTTTATTAGAATTTCTTGTTTTATTAGGATTTAATAATTTGACTTTTATTAGGTTAAGGCTGATTGCTCTATTTAAAGAGCCCAACTATATGGAGAAAGACATGCTTGATTGATTGAATTAAATTCCAGAGAAGATGTATTTGATTTTTTTTTCTTTTTTTCTTTCTTCTTTAATTTTTATTCCAGAGAAGAGGTATTGAATTAAATTCAAGAGAAAAGGTATTTGATTTTTTTTCTTTTCTTTTTTTCTTCTTTAGTTTTTATTTTTTTTTTTTCATTCATTCTTGCATCAAATTGGTATTAAAGCAAATTACAATCCCTAATCACTGTTTGCATCATGAGATTCACTACTTTTTGTTTGGCCGTTCCAATCCCCCACCAAATTGAGACTCTTGGGAATGGAAGAAACCAAGAAAAAGTTGCAAAAAATAAAGTCAAGGATTCCCTATTCGATCGCCTCAAGCCTCCCATGAGCTCCATGCTCAGGTGCTCAATGGCTACCGACTCGCCATCAGTGCCATGACCCTTCTCGTAGAGATCTAGCACCTTTGCCTCTAGCTGTCGTCGTGCAGCTTCATTTCACCACCCGTCGCAGCAAGCTCAGCACCATCTTCGGCCCCTCTATCGCACCTTCACATCATCTTTGCTACCATCATCATTGAAGCACAAAACCTTCCTTCTTGGACTCACCGTTGCCCTTCACCACCGCCTTTCCTATCGCTGGAGCCATCTCTGCATCATTCGTAGACCAAGAGGGGAGCACACGAGGTGAAAACACCACCGCCTCCTCCACCATCAATCATCATTACTAGAGCCATCAACTTTGCCTTTGCCCTTGCCACCTTTGCCATCGTTCGTCGCTATCCCCATCTTCGCCATTGAACTCATGCTTGGATCTTCGCTGCTACCGTGCCATCACCATCATCACCGGAGCTAGAGTTGTTACCGTCATCGAGCACCGAGACTATCATCGGTAGGAATGAGAGGTTGGCAAAAGAAAAAACCTCAAAGCCCCCACCCCCTTCATTTTATCTTGGTCTAGGGTTATTGTAGACCTCGCAATCCATAGACTAGCCCATAGACCGCGTGGTCTACAAGCCTGTCCATAGACCCGGTCACATGCAAAAAAAAAACTTGATGTTCTCCTTACCTTATCTTCTACATGCAAGTACTTACCTAGAATTTTCAAGCCTATCTTATAAAAGGTGTGATCCCTTTAAAATTTAAACTTTTTAAAATTAATGAATAATTTTTATTATTGCTTAGACCTTTATCTTATGTGTCATCATATTTCATCAACATATTTTTTATGTTGCATGCACCAAATGCATTGATACCATATTTGATTCTACAAATTTATTATGAGTATCATAACTAAATTTCTTAGTGATCATGGTCTTTAGCCTAAGATCCAATCTTTTTTTGCTACCATGACCATTAACAATTTAAAAGATGCATATACCGCCATGAAAAAGAAATTTAAATTTATTAAAAATATTCAAATAACATTTCCAAAGATATTAAATAATAAATGTCAGTCATTAGACTAACTTCACATTGAAATTAGTGAGTTTCATGGTAATCAAGTTAATAACCACATAGACTTGGCTAATCTCATAGGTCAGCATGTAGAATACAAACTGTCCCTAAAAAAGTCAAGATTGGATAAATAATCACTAGAAGAAGACCTTCCTAGTAATCAACCAATCCATTAGTCACCTTCTTAGACCTTGACCCTCTAGAGCTGACTATTTTAAAGGAAGAGTATGAGAGAGATTGTGAGGAGTCAGAAGGATATGTTAATATTATGCAATGTATAGTCACCATTCTTATAGATTCTAAAACATAAAAATGTACTAGTATTTTTCATACCTACATCCAATGTAGGAATAAGGTCTATAAACTTGTCATCAATGATAATAGTTATATGAATATTATCTCTAAATCTATCGTTAGTCGATTAAAGCTAAAGCCTTAACTCCATCCTCACCCTTACCGAGTTACCAAGATCAACAAAATATCGCTCCTTGTTAATGAATGTTGTTTAATACCAATTTAGATGGGACCTATTCGATTGAGATTATGTATGATATGTTATCCTTGGAGGTACCTAGTATCTTGTTAGACTGATCCTGAATTTGCGACATAGATGCTCATAACTTTGGTAGGAAGAATACCTATATTTTTATACATGATGAAAAGAAAATTAGATTAAACCATGCTAAACCTAGTGTATCCCGATATTTTAAAAAAGATTAGAATTCTTCTGAAACCCCTAATAAGAAAACTACCACATTTTAATTCATAAAAAAATTGAGAAAAGTTCAAAGTCTTGAATCATGTTAGCAACGATTCCTAAAAGTAAGATTAAATTAACCTCGAACTTCCAAAATAACCTACCTCTAAGATTGAACTGTTACTAGAAGAGTTTAAAGATATAACCCCGAAAGACGTACTAGACGGCCAGCCTCCTTTGTATGACATCCAACATGCCATCGACTTAATTTCAAGATCCCAAATATCCAATCTTCCACATTACAGATTAAATCCTAAAAAGCATGAGATGAAAAGGCAAGTAGATGGCCTATGATAGAAAGGTCATATTTGGCCTAGCCTTAGTCCTTGTGCTATACTTACACTATTGATCCTAAAAAAGGTGGTACATAAAGAATGTGTATGGATAGTAGGGCTATCAATAGGATCACAGTCAAATATCAATTTTTCATTTTTAGGCTTGAGGACATGCTTAACCAATTCCAGACTCCAAAGTTTACTCTAAGTTTAATTTTCATAGTATGGATCACTAAATTAGGATTTGGCCTGGGGATGCATGGAAGACTACCTTTAAGATCCAGGATGGTCTTTATGAGTGGTTAGTTATGTCTTTTAGATTGTCCAATGCTTATTGTATATTTATGAAATTTATGATAGAGTTGTTGAGACCCTTTATCAAAAAAATTTTGGTTATCTACTTTGATGATATCCTGATTTATGGTAAGCTAGGAAAGAATACTTAGTTCATCTTAAAGATGTTTTTCTTATCCTTAGGTCTGCAAGTAATATTATCTTAAAAGGTATTCTTTCCTTCAGGACTAGGTATTATTCTTCTCATCTTTAGGTCTACCAAGTAATATCATCTTAAAAGGTATTCTTTCCTTCAGGACCAGGTATTATTCTTAGGATATATTGCATCTTTCCAGGATATCATTGCTAATCCTGAAAAGGTTAAAGCTATTAGAGAGTAGCTTGAACTAACATCTCTTTTTTAAGTCTATAGTTTGGTCTAGCATCTTTTTATAGGTGCTTCATTAAGCAATTTAGCACTATCATGGTTCCTATTATGAATAGTATAGGAAAAGAAGAATTTCAATGATCCGTTGGTGCTGCAAGAGCTTTTAATGATATTATATAAGTTTAAGATGACTGAAGCTCTCGTGTTAATTTGTCTTGATTTTTTAAAAGTTTTTGAGGTAGCCTGTGATGCATCAGATATTAGTATTGGAAGAATTCTCAGTCAGGAGGATCATCCTATAGCCTATTTTAGCAAAAAGCTTAATAATGCTAAGTGAAGATATTCTACATATGATAAAATGTTTTACGCTATAATTCAGGCTCTTAGGTATTGGCTATACAATTTTCTAATCCAAGAGTTTGTCTTGTACTCTGATTACTTGTGTTTTAGATATATTTAGTCATAGAAGAAACTTAGCACTAAATATATCAAGTGGGTGAAGTTTCTCCAAGATTATACCTTTGTTCTCATATATAAAGTTGGTGTTGAGTATAAATTGCTGATACTCTAAGCAGAGTCATCACCATCCTCCAATCCATGAGTGCAAAGATAGTTGGTTTTAAGCAAGTGAAGGATGATTATTAAAGTTGTCATGATTTTACTTAAATCTTTCAAAAAGTTAGTTAAGGAAACTGTTAGAAACATGTTGACTTTGTAATCAGAAATGGTTACCTATTTAGGGGTTTCATCTTTGCATATATAGGACATCCTTACAATACTTTCTTATTTAGGAGTTACATGTAGGAAATTTAACTGGCCACTTTAGAAATAATAAGACTATAACCATAACTAAAGATAGATTCTATTGGCTATCTCTTAAAATGGATGCAGCTAGAATCCTTGTACAATGTCGCACCTACCAATTAGTCAAGGCTAAGAAGCAAAATACTGGTTTATATACTTCTTTTCCAAATATGCATTTCTTGTGGAAAGTTCTTAGTATGGAATTTATTCTTGGATTGCCTAGGACTGCTAGGGGATATATTCAAATTTAGTTATTGTTGATAGGTTTTCTAAAATGACACATTTTATTTTATGTCGAAAGACTTTCGATACTTGTTTTGTTGCTAAGTTATTTTTTAGAAAAGTTGTTCGACTTCATGGTTTGCCCTCTTTTATAGTATCTAACTATGATGTCAAATTTATAAATTATTTTTAAAAGATATTTTGAAAACTATTTGGAACCACTTTGAAATTTTCTTCAGCTTTTCATCCCCAAACAGATGGTCAAACAAAAGTTATGAATTGTAGTCTTTGTGATTTATTTAGATGTTTAGTTGGTGATAGACTAAACCATGAGATTTGTCATTGCCATAACAAAATTTGCATATAATAATTGATTAGTAAATCAGTCTCTTAGAAAGAGTTCCTTTGAAATTGTTAATGACTTTAATCCTTACCAACCCATTGATCTTATTCATCTACTTATGAATAACCATACTTCTGAACCTGTCACTTCTTTTGTAAAATACATTCATGACATTCAAACAGATATTAGATAATAGATTGCTATAAGTACTGAGAAATATAAACTTGCTATTGATCATCATCATAGAAATATAGAATTTAACGAGGGTGACTATGTGATGGCTTATATTCATCTAGAATGTTATCCTAGACATTCATTCAAAAAATTGTATGCTTGAACCACTAGTCCATTTCGCATCATTCATAAACTTAGATCTAATGCTTATTATATAGGATTACCCTCTGATTTAAAATTTAATTCAGTTTTTAATGCTAAGATTTATTACCTTATCGAGGCATATTCGAGTCTCCTAGTATACATGCAGGAGATCTTAAGCTATACACTGAGTTTCTTCCAATACCAGTTCCAGTTCTACCTTCACTTTCGATATCTTCGCCAGATCGTATTAATTGCATTACCATGGATGAAGTTATTTCTCTTGCTGATGAAGGATTTCAAAGATTTTTGATTAAGTTGCAGGGACATCCAAATTCAGATGCTACTTGGATTCGTAAGGAAGAATTGTATTATATTGATCCAGATCTGCTAGAAAACTACCTCAATTTCTCGTCGGAGTTAAGTTCTTTCTAGCCAGGTGGAAATGATGGGAATCAAAAAAAATTCATACATATTTCAAAAGGAAATATTATATACCTTGAAGAATCTTAATTCTAATTCGATTATAGAAGGAAGATTTATTTAAATTTTTTTTTATTTTCTTGTATTTATATATTTTTTTATTTTATTATTATCTCATTAGGATTTCTTGTTTTATTAGAATTTAGTAATTTGATTTTTATAAGGTTGAGAGTTGTTACTCTATTTAAAGGGCATAACTGTATGAAAAAAGATATGCTTGATTAGTTATATTAAATTTTAGAAATATTTAATTTTTTTCTTTAATTTTTATTTTATTTTTTTCATTTACATCCTATATCACCAGGCAAGGGAGTCCAAGGGACAAACTTAGAGCAATTGAGCAAAGGACCACATTAATTTCCTGCCTAGTTATAGGTGTCTTATGTTACCATGTAATTCCCGGGCCAGATCTGTCTAATGATTTGCTCTTTGGGCCACACCAGACTGCAGCAAATATATGTGGAGCAAGATTCTTAGAGAAACTAGAGTTATCCTATAATGAATCTATATTATCAACTTGATTGGATATTTGACCAGCTTATACATGTGATAACCATTCTAGAACAGCAGGGGATGAAAAGGTAATTAGAAAATTCCATCAGTGCATATTCCATTATTTTTTAGGCATAAGAATGATCCTTTTAAATATACTTTGGTATATTAAAATTGGATTTAAGAATTCATTAATAATAATGCATATGGAATAAGACATGAATGGAAATGATTCTCATTTGATTAAGTTTTTATTATGTAATTGAATGAACGCACCTTGTTGATTGGTGCATGATGCGGGACAAACCAACAATTTCTAGACCTAAGGACCCTCTAATGAGATCAGCGAATAAATTAGTTAAGTAATTAGAGACATTATTAGCAGATAATCAAAGTGAGTAAGAAATAAACTAAAAAAAAATGGTTCAGTCAAAATTAAGGTCCGATCTAAAAAATGACCCGATCAGCACGTACAGTCAATATTTCAAGAGATTGGACCGTTGCTCATTAAAGAATGACCACTAGGTTAGGGCTAGTCAATCTCAATTAAATCAAATATAACTAAATTAAAGATAGGAAATTAATATAATTCTAGCATTTGATCAATATCTATACTAATTATTGATAAGTTCTCATTCGAAACATGGAGCGTCACGATTCTTGGAAGAGAGAGATCATCCTGGAGGTGGTCAAAATATTAGGCTAATAGTTCACAAGTGAAGTGGGTTGGAAGCCGTCGGATCTGGATCATCAAATATAAGAGGGTTAGCCAATCACAATTATAAATCAAAATAAAATAAATTAATCAAGTGGTAGAGGGAGCCAAATCAGCCCCATAATCCCAATGCAAGAAGTCGACAATCAATATTGGAATTTGCTTTGAGATCTATGTATAAAGTTGATATGCTCTGAAGTTCATGTGCATAGATTGATCTTTGGAGGTAGCTTTGATATTCGTGTAGGGCTTCCTTTCTTGCTTTCACGTTCAGGCGCGCGCTTCTTCCTTATGGTCCAACACAGAGTGGGATGGAGGATGGAAATCCGGTAGGGATCTCCATCGACGATGGCACCGAAATGTAGGCGACGACATGGGGAGAGGGTGGCACGGTCCTGTTCCGATGATTGACGGCGGCATGGGTGGGGAAGAGGGGCGGCACATCGAAGACGACAATTCGGTGTTCATCGGCAGCAGGGAAAAGGGGGAAGAAGATGGAGTTGGCGATGGCTGTGGCGGTGGAAGGGAACCGGGCTATGGTGGTTTTTTTCCCTTAGATCCGGTAAGGGAGAAGGCAGTGTCAGGGATGGATCTGGAAGAGATTGGTGTCGTGGGGTTGGCTTGGCCATGGATCTTCTGGATGGGAGGAAGGTAGCGAACTCGGAGGGCGAGCACTTAGAGGAGTTCGATGACGTTGTCGGCTGCAGGTATCGATGTTGGCAAAACTGAGATGAACTTGGCCGGCGATGGCATCCGAGGTTGGGGAAGAAGTTCTCACACATGTGTGGTGGTGTTGTGCAAGGGTGGTTGTTTGCAGGAGGGAGGCGGTGGTCGGCTTGGTTGAGAAGATAGCCGAAGGTAGATGGGTCACCGGCGAGGGATCATCGAGGTCGATCGGTGGCCTGGGAGAAGTTGGACGGGTGTTCTCAGTTAGTTAATCCTCAAAGAGTTTGAGTGACGGCAAAGAGAATAAGATGAAGAAGTATAGAAGAAGGGGAAGTAGCAGGGAGAGGAGATTAGAAAAAGAAGAGAAGAAAGATAGGGGAAAAGGGGAAGAAGAAATAAAGATTAAAGAAGAAGAGGGAGAAGGAGAATCAAGAAGAGGAGAATAGCAGGAGGTTAAAGAATACTTGAATTTTTTTATTCAATTGTTGATATCCCCTTCATGAGGCTTACAATCCTTTTAAATAACTTTAGATTCCAAACAACCAGAACTAATCTCAACAAACTGAGAGATCCTAATCCTAACAAGTTTTGTAAAAAAAAAATCGTAAAACAAACCGAAATAAACTATCCTAAGAAAACTTCGATTCAATTCATTTCCTAAGATTCGTACATTAGTTAGAGATAAAGATTAATAAAATATCCCAATACCCTATACACCTGTAAATATATCCAAAAAATATATCCATCTGCATCAAGAATAATACTGGCTATGCATCAGAAATCATGTCAAATGATATCCCCATCAATTTCTCCTGGCTGGGAAGAACTCGACTTCTTAACTCAGGATAAATACTTTCCTAGAGGTACTCAAACAGATCTAGATGAATTCTCTGTAACTCCTCTCCAGTAATCTAGGAATCCTTTTGACTCTGGTTTGCCTCACCAGCGAATCAGATAGCGATAGTAGTTTCGATCTCTCATGTACTTGATCTTCTTATCCAGGATACGTTCGATCACATCGTGCTTTTCTCTTATTTGGACTTGTGGATACTCAGGAGGAGGGTCACTCTCAAAGAAAGGTACAGGCTCAAATGGATCACTAGGTATCAATGCAGATTCTTTATATTCAATTAGATCTTATACATTGAAAGTAGAACTAATCCCATAATTAGGTGGTATATCAATAATATATGCATTCGGCCCAACTTTCTTTAAAATTTTGAATGTACATGCTCCTCTGGCATATAATTTTCGAATGGTTCCTGGTGAAAACCATTCAGATTTGATTCTAATCATGACATGATCACCCTCAGCAAAATTCTTAACTCGCTAGTAAGAATCAGCTAATCATTTATACAATTGATTATTTATATTAATTTTATCACTGATCTCTTTGTACAAACTCCTAATATGCTCTACAAATGATGATGCTAACTCTGTGACTCTAGCATGCATAGACAATGGGATTAAGTCTACTGGTTTATTAGGATGATAACCATGCATAACTTCAAATGGACTCATACCAATAGACCAATTTATCGAACTATTATATACAAACTCGACTCGGGATAAAAGTAAATCCTAATTTTTAACGTGCTCTCCTACCAAACATCGAAGTAAATTTTCTAAACTTTTATTTACGACTTCAGTTTGTCCGTCTGTTTGTGGGTCATAGGCAGATAAAAATTTTAGTTTTGTCTCTATTAAGTGCCATAGGGTTTTCCAAAAGTAGCTAGTGAATCGAATGTCCCTATCTGACACAATAGATTTTGACAATCCATGTAATCTAACAATCCCATCAAAATATAATTGAGCAACTCTAGAAGCATCAGAGATCTTAGAGATGGTAAGAAATGGGCCATCTTGGAAAACCTGTCACTACTACCACACAAATTGAGTCATTTTTCTTAACTGTTCGGGGCAATCCTAAAACAAAGTCCATGCTCATATCTTGCCACTGACAATCATGTATAGGTAGTAGGATGTATAATCTAGTATTTTGTTTTCATTGTTTAGCCATGGTACAAGTCTGGCAGCGAGCAACAATCCGTGCTACATCGTGCTTCAGGCTAGGCCAGTAAAACTGAGCCTCTAGGGCATCTATTATTTTGTTTCTTTCAAAATATCCAGATAATCCTCTAGCATGTATTTCCTAAATTAAAAAATCTCTCACTGAAGTCCTTGGGATATACAACCTATTATTCTTAAAAAGATAACCGTCCTGAAGGGTATACTCACTAAACTCTCTAGACGGTCCTTGTCTCAAGGAGGTAACAATATTCATAAAGTCTGGGCATTCATTATACTCTTCTTTTAACTATTCAAAACCAGTAACTCTCACACTTACTACTGATAAAAGGCTCATCCTAAGAGAAAAAGCATCAGCAGCCAAAATCAACTCAATAGTTTCTACCGTTAATAGGTCCACCTTTCGAGAGAGTGCATTGGTAGCCTTGTTGTCTATGCCTGCTTTGTGCCTTATCACGAAGGTATAGGCCTGAAGGAACTCAATCAACTTTTCATGTCTCAGATTTAATTTTTTTTGTGAATTAAGAAACTTGAGAGCCTCATGATCCGAATAGAGGATAAATTCTTGCGAAAGTAGATAATGCCATAAAAACTTAAGGGCTTGGACTACGGTATAGAATTCTTTGTCATAGGTGGAATACCTGCGCTTGGAGTCATTGAGTTTTTCACCAAAGAAAGCGACAAGATGTCCTTCTTGACTTAGGACTCCAATTCCCACTCTATATGCGTCACACGCAACTTCAAAGATTTTAAAAAAAATCTAGTAATCGTAAAACTGGAGTGTGGGATATTCTTTTTTTTAATTCCTGAAAAGCTCGTTCAGTAGCTCTAGTCCATTCAATGCTTCTTTTTCGTATACAATCAGCGATCGGAGCTATGACAGTACCGAAACCGCTAATGAACCTCCTATCAAATGTTGCGAGGCCATGAAGGCTTCAAACTTCATGCATGTTTTGGGGTACAAGCCACTCAGATATAGCATGAACCTTTTTAGGGTCTACCGCCAAACCATCAGGGATTGCTACAAATTCTAAGAAAATTATTCGAGTTGTCAGAAAATCATACTTCTTTAGATTTTCATAGAGGCTTTCGGTCCTCAAGACTTGACAGACTTGTTGCAGATGATCTAGATGGTCTTCTTTAGTCTGGCTATAAATCATGATATCATCAAAGTACATGACCATAAATGAACCAATGAACAGTCGTAATACTTAAGTCATAACTCTCATGAAGGTACTCGGGACATTAGAAAGACCAAATAGCATGACCAGCCATTCATACAAACCATCTTTAGTTTTAAAGGCAGTCTTCCATTCATCACCAAGTCTAATCCTAATATAATGATATCCACTCTTCAAATCAATTTTGAAAAAGATACTAGCTTCGGATATCATGTCAATCAATCATCTAACCTAAGAATGGGAAATCGATATTTTATAGTTATTTTATTTATTACACATCTATCCACGCATATCCTCCATGTACCATCTTTTTTTGGGTTCAGGAGTGCGGGGACTGTGCAATGACTCAAGCTCTCTTACAAAATCCTTTTTAAGGAGCTCGGTAACTTGTCTCTGCAACTCTACATGCCTAGTAGGGTTCAAACGATAGTGAGGGAGATTGGGAAGGGAGACTCCTAGAACTAGATCAATAGTGTGCTGGATATATTGCATCGAGGGCAAATGGTCTAGGAGGTCTTCGGGAAAAACATCTTTACACTCATCTAAGAGGGTAAGTATTTCTTGGGGATACTGGTGCAAAGGAATAATATCATTGCTAGATTCTTTGATTGCTAGAATCCAAACTTGAGAGCCATTATTCAGTTCATTTTCAAACTCCTTAGCATTGATTATGTGTAGGCTTTTATTCTGCTTTTGGACATTAGGATTACCTTCTACAACTTTCTCGGTAGTTCTGGGAGGTGAAGGGTAAACAGTAATGTTTTTTCCCTAGCTCATGAATGTGCAGGTATTGGATTGACCATGAAGAGTGGCATCCTGATCGAAGAGCCAAGGTCTACTAAGAATAATGCTACCTACTTCCATTGGTAACACATCGTACCATACCTTATCTTGGTATGATTGAAATTTGATTGGAACTAGACACCTATGTCTGATTGGGATAGACGAAGCATTTACCTAGGCTACATTGTACGGACTTAGATGGTCTACAGGTGATAGTCCTAGGCACGAAATGATATCGATGGAGATGGCATTGATATAGCTACCACTGTCAATGATTACCTTGCATACCTTATCGCCTTGACCAATAAAGGTATGAAAGATAGTAATCCTGTGCTAGTCTTCACTTTTCTTGGATTGAATCAATACACACCTAACCACTCCTAATCGTTCCTCAGGTGTAGTCTCTTTTTGGAGAGGATCATACTCTTCGAAGGTGTCGGCTAATCCTGGGTCTGTAATGTAGACTTCCTCTTCAGGGATATTATCTAGATTTTCATGTTCTTCAAGTTTTCTTATATGTAGTACTCTAGATGGACATTGACTAGCCACGTGACCTATTCCGTTACACTTGAAGCATTGAACCTTAGAGCTAATTCCTCGGGAAGTCTCTCCTATAACTCCTTTTCCTTTCTTGTCCTTCTTAGTTGGTAGGGTCGTAGATGTGGGTCGACTAACAGGGGCTTGATTCATGGTAGGTTTTGGGCTAGTGAGGGCTTGACTTATGCTAGGTCTTGGATCTAAAATTCCTGGTCTAGAAGATTCAAGTACACGAGTGGCAGTCATCTTCTGGAATCTCTCATAATCCTGGGCTAGTTGATAGGCTTGCTCTAAACTATAGACCTCTCTTATAAACAACTCTTTTTGGATATCCTCTCTTAGACCAGCTCTAAATTGGGACAAGGTGACAAACGGATTCTCATTCACATTACAATGCATAAGATATTCCTCAAATTTGTCAATGTAATCATTGATAGATTTGGTACCCTGGGTTAGCCTTTGTCATTGGTCCAAGAGACACTATTATTATGATGTAGGGAGATACTTTTCACGAAGCTTATCTTTCATCTCATCCCATGTTCCAACGGGCTCCTGTCTCCTATGGGGGCTAATCGCTAGACATTGTGCCAATATAATTTGGCTTGACCAAATAATCTCATTTGAGCAAATCTTACTTTTCTATTTTTAGACATTTTATACCAATTGAAATAATGATCTATATCGGCTTCTTAGTCAAGGTACTTTTTGGGATCCAGGTGACCTATGAAACTCAGGACTTCAATCTTAACACTTCTCATGATACGATCATCCTGGTCAATTGGATTACGATAAGGTCGATGTGTTTGATGGCTATCCATATCGAAACCTGGATAATCGAGTTGATCCCTAGGGTCAATGATGGGTCGAGGTGTCTGAGTACGACCTCCCTCAAAATCCAGGTAATCATTTTAGTCTCTAGGGTCAGTGACTTTTGATGAGGAGTTCCTAATAGGGTGGTTTGTGTTCATTAATAGTTCATCTTCTAGGGCTCCCACCCTTGCATCTAAGGAACCTAACTTGCCATTGATTGCATCAAGTCAACCAACGTTCCCTGTAGAGCAGCTTCTAAATTGGGATCTACTTTGTTACCTAAGTGGAAAGGTTTTACTTGGTATTTGATCCCTAACCTAGTTGTCATGCACTAATTCTAGAGGTGAAGTAGGTTTCAAGGGTATACAGGTTTCTTTAGATTTTTTTTTTAATCAAGTGGCACAAACAAATCAACTCTATCTTAGGGTTAGCCTAATTCTCGCCAACTACTAACTGTTCCAAGTCTGCCTTTAAGCACTCCAGGTCCAAGACTGACTAACTGACTTGGCCAAGTAAGGGTAAGATCGATGGGAGTCCTCCCGTTACTTTCCTTAGACGTCAATCAGAGATTGGCCAGATCAGTTAACAGAACTAATTAAAAATCACCTTTCTTCAGGGCTACAATCATCCTTGAACCCTTTTCCTTAGACACAAAATAATTAATCAATCTAAGTCCGGTCCAACTCTAGGGCTTCCTTGTCCTATTGAGCTCGAATTCCTTAGGGCCAACATCTAATTGATTTTAATTTAAGGCTTGGATCAATACAGATGAGGGTGGTGATTTATAGGCTAAGGAAGGGTAATCAACTCCTCATCTTATCTGATTAAGGGGTTAGTGCCCTTAGGTTAATTATGAAAATGCAATGCATCAAATAAGGTGTCCAAACATTGTACTTATCATACAATCAAAATTTTTATTTTAATCTAACTTTTTTTAATGTAAACAATTCAAATGCAAAATACAAATAAAATGTAATTAACCTTAACCTAACCTTGCTCTGATACCAAAAACTGATGCGTTTATGGACCAACAATTTCTAAACCTAAGGACCCTCTAATGAGATCAGCAAATAAGTTAATTAAGTAATTGGAGACATTATTAATAGACAACCAAAGCGAATAAGAAATAAACTAAAAAAATGATTCAATTAAAATTAAGGTCCGATCTAGGAAGCGACCCGATCGGCATGCACAGTCAATATTTCAAGAGGTTGGACCGTTACTCGTTAAGGAACGACCACTAGGTTAGGGCTAGTCAATCTCAATTAAATCAAATCTAACTAAATTAAAGATAGGAAATTAATATAATTCCAGTATTTGATCAATATCTATATTAATTATTGATGAGTTTGCAGCCGAAACATGGAGCATCATGATTCTTGGAGAGAAAGATCATCCTGGAGGCGGTCAAAATATCAGGCCAGTGGTTCACAAGCGAAGTGGGTTAGAAGTCGTCAGATCTGGATCACCAAATGCAAGAGGGTCAGCCAATCCCAATTATAAAGAAAAATAAAATAAAATAATCAAGTAGTAAAGGGAGCCAAATCAGCCCGATAATCCCAATGCAAGAAGCTGACAATCAATATTGAAATTTGCTTTGAGATCTGTATATAAAGTTGATCTGCTCTGAAGTTCATGCACAGAGATTGACCTTTAGTGGTAGCTTTGAGATCCATGCGGGGCTTCCTTTCTTGCTTTCACGTTCATGTGTGGGTTTCTTCCCTACGATCTAACACGGAGTGGGATGGAGGATGAAAATCTGTCAGGGATCTCTACCGGCGATAGCATCGGAATGAAGGCAGCGGCACGAGAAGAGGGTGGCACGATCTTATTCCGACGATTGATGGAGGCATGAGTGGGGAAGAGGGGCAGCACACCGAAGACGACGATCCAGTGTTGATTGGCGGCAGGGAAAAGGGAGAAGAAGATGGAGTCGATGATGACTGGCGATGGTGGCAGGGGGCCGGGCTGTGGTGGTTTTTCTCCTTGGATTCAATGAGAGAGAAGGCAGTGTCAAGGATGGATCCGGAGGAGATTAGCGTCGTGGGATCGGCTTGGCCGTAGATTTCTGGATGGGAGGGAGGCGGCGAACTCAGAGGGCGAGCGCTTAAAGGAGTCCGGCGATGTTGGCGGCTGTAGGTGTCGATGTTGGTGTAACTGAAATGAACTTGGCTGACGTTGGCGTCCGAGGTTGGGGAAGAAGTTCTCGCACAGGTGTGGTGGTGTCGTGCAAGGGTGGTTGTTTGCAGGAGGGAGGCGGTGGCCGGCTTGGTTGAGAAGACGGCTGAAGGCGGATGGGTCACGAGCGAGGGATCACCAACGTCGATCGGTGGCATGGGAGAAGCTGGATGGGTGTGCTCAGATGAGTTAATCCTCAAAGAGTTTGAGTGATGGGAAAGAGAATAAGATGAAGAAGTAGAGAAGAAGGAGAAGTAGCAGGAAGAGTAGATTAGAAAACGAAGGGAAGAAAGATAGGGGAAGAGAGGAAGAAGAAATAGAGATTGAAGAAGAGAGAGGGAGAAGGAGAATCGAGAAGAGGAGAATAACATGAGGAAGAAGAATACTCAATTTTTTTTATTCAATTGTCGATATCCCCTTCATGAGACTTACAACCCTTTTAAATAACTTTATATTCCAAACAACCATAACTAATGTCAACAAACTGAGAGATCCCAATCCTAACAAATTCAGAAAATAAAAACAAATCCTAAAACAAACTAATCTCCGAAACAAAGTATCCTAAGAAAACTCCGATTCAGTTCATTTCCTAAGATTCGTACATGAGACAAAGATTAATAAAATATCCCAATACCCTATACATCCATAAATATACCTAAAAAATATATCCATCTATATCAAGAATAGTACTGGTCATGCATCAAAAATCGTATCAGATGATGTCCCCATCAATAATTCTATTGTTTTCTATATACCATGGAGAAGAAAGTTGAACTAGAGTGTTATTTAAATAAATAATTAAGCAAGTATACAGGTGATTGAAATGGGATACCAAACAGAAGCTGTCAAACCAGTTATTCATCAAAGAATTCTGCATTTACGTTACGAAGATGCCAATGCACTCTCAATTGAGATTAATTATTTTATCAAATAATTGGATATATATGAGGCACCTAATATGTAGCAATGCTTCAATCTGAGCAAAAGGCTCAGGGACCAAAACTTTGCACTATAATGGTAGATATATTCGAGCACTATTAGAAGCTAACCTCCATGTGCACCACCAACTTCTTTCTTGTATTCTTGTTTCTTTGACTAATCCTCCCTCCTTTGTTTCCATCACCCGACAACCACGGTTGCATTGGTTCTCTAAATCACAGAAAAGGAAAAGACAGGCAGGTGAAAACTTTACGTTGGTCGGTGAGAATTGATTTAATTGCAGAAAATAGAAATGCCCATGGGTAGGAGGAGGTCTGAGAGTCAAGTCCAAACACAAAGGTCCAACCCCGTCCAGAATCTTGTTGGGTTGGAATCATACCTGACAGTCCAAGCTGGAGTACGGCCTAACATCCCTTTATAGGCTTCTAGGCCCAGCCCATCATAACAACATTCCTACATTGCAAGGACCGATAATTAAATGGCAATCAAAGTTATGGAACGCAGGATAAGATGTCATGCATCCCTTAATAAAGCTCTCGCTTCAAGGTCGATCATTGACATGCATGACAAGTACTGTCGTGGGCTTGCCATCAATTTACTGTGAATATTAAATATGCATCTGTTTGAAGTTTCAGAACATGTAATATTTGCTCGTTGCTTACTATTTGCATAAATTTTGGAGAGCAAGGACTGCTGTGGAATGGAAATAGATTTTTGTCCTGATATTGCAATAATAATCCCTGCAATCGTCGCACCGATACACCCTACCCGCTTAATTCCAAAAGAAAACTTCCGAACAAAATTGTATTACTTTTTTTTTAATATTTTTTTGGCTGGTAAATTACTATCATATTACTTTTTGACACCAGAGACCATGAGTTTGACCCTCTGACGGCATTTGCTGAAACCATTTACCGCACCTTTGCTTGCACGGCGGAAGCGGGCACCCGTAGAGGCACGTGTTGCGTAGGTAGGAATGGTAGTCATACCGGGCGGTCACCGGGCCGGCCAGGATCTGCCCGCATGGCTGGTTGTAGCTTAAGCTGAACAGAACCGCTTAGATGTGTCATCTGGGTTGATTTGGGCCAGTATCCTTCCGTAATTCTGTTGTGGCCCACGTCCAATATAGTCAATCGCACCGATAATGTCACGCTTTAGAAGTTTTAAAAAATTATGATATAATTTTCAAAGAGATGAGTTTGGAAAATGAACGCGCATACTGAATTTAGTACCAAACCAATATAAAAATTTATGAATTTCTTCTTTAAAAATAGTTTAAAATGGCTTTCTATATATATATATATATATATATATATATATCTAATATTGTTATCTGGCTTAAACAAATATGATGAAAATATAAACTACTTCATACTCAATAAATTGCGCTTACTAACAACAATAGCATGATCATGATATGTCTAACATCAGATAAAAGAAAAGGATAAGAAGAAATTCCTGTC
Organism: Areca catechu; assembly: GCA_021397845.1. Taxonomy (NCBI): domain Eukaryota; kingdom Viridiplantae; phylum Streptophyta; class Magnoliopsida; order Arecales; family Arecaceae; genus Areca; species Areca catechu. The sequence goes on along the minus strand of CM038047.1, from coordinate 25,964,808 downwards.
AAACAAATGATTGGTTACATCATCTTTCATTTTCATTAGTCATCTAAACAGTGATAAATATAACATATTTCATAGCATTGTGTTGGAATATGATAAAGTTGATATAATTATGATGACCTGTTAAAAGCCTGAAAGTGTAATTGATCAATGCCTGAAAGGCATGACTATGATCAATACCTCTTACGAAAGGTACAAAACCAATCAATACCTAGAAGGGATTGATACGATCGATATTTAACTGATCAACATCCAAAGGGTGTAAAGTCGATTAATAACCAACAAACGCAAGATTGACTTATTTCTAAGTAATTGCTAGATTTATTTAAGAATAGAATTTGTTAATAATCATGTAATGCAGGAGACGATCCACTCTGATGGAGACGATCAACTCTGATGGAGACGATCCACTCTGATGGAGACGATCCACTCTGATGGAGATGATCCACTCTGATGGAAACGATCCACTCTGAGGGAAACGATCAACTTTGATGAAGACGATCAACTCTGATGGAGACGATCAACCCTGGTGGAGACGATCAACTCTAGTGGAGACGATCAACTATAAAGAAGTCGATCAATTAGAAGGGAGGATTGATTAACTACGATTAACTTTGGTTGCGCGTGCTTACATCCTGTACTAACTGTTTTACAGACGGATGCCAGTTGTAAGCGGTTAATTCCTTAGCCTATAAATACCCATGGCTGCGATGATAAAGGGGCGACTGGCAATTCATTCTTTCAACCATTTTCCACCTAGCCTTCCTTCAAAATTCATCTGTTCTTGTCTGGACGCCATTAGCGAGCTTGGGAGCTACTTCAATCTCCAAATCCTCCAAGAAGGTGGCTAGAAGCTAGATCGAATCAGTTCAATCTAGTTCATTGTTCTTTCGGGCTTGCTATAATTTTGTTTGGATACTACAGATTGGCATGCCAGGTAGGGGGTTCTCTGTAAAAGAGTTCTAGAAAATTTGGAAGGAAGCATGGTGAAAGGTAGGAGGAAGAATCTGCCAGCAGAAGCTGTTCTTGGTTTTTCGAAAGAAACCGATCTTGCTCTTGGCAACCAAGGAGAGAATCTTGTTCTTGATGGCAAAGCAAACGATCCTGTTCCTGATGAAAGAAGAAATGACTCTGTTCCAGAGGAAAGGGCGAAAGTTCCTCCCGTAGGGCACTTTGATCAAAAAAAGTTGAATGTTTTGTTTGACAAGGTAGAAGTGCTCACCACGGCGATGCAGAACCTTCAAGAAATTGCCATGAAGGAGTCGATGCAGCCAGCTGTATCAAGAACCAGCCGGCAACCTTCACTCCAGGTAAGTAAGCATCTCAGTCCTAGAAGACGTTCCTCTTATCAATGTTCTTCAGATCAGCAATCTCCTGTAAGACATCATCACCAATCTCATCATCACTTCAAGAAGCAAAATAAAGGAAAACGGCCACGATCTCGGTCAACTTCGTCTGGAGAGTCAACCCATGACAGTATCTAAGTTCAACACCTCGCAAGAGAGAGTGATTTTGATAGAAAATTCAAGAAGTTGGAACTGCAGATTGCTAAAGTTTTGGAGCAGAGGAGAACAGAGGATGTTACACCATGTTACAGTATTTTACCTCCTTTTTTCAAGAAGATTATGGATGAAAGGATCCCGCATCATTTCAAAGTACCGCCGATTGAGTTGTATGATTGGTTGTTTGACCCTTTGGATCATTTGGGTAGCTTTAAAGCCCATATGCTGATTCAAGGGACATCGGATGCATTGCACTGTCTTGCCTTTTTCGCAACCCTGAAGAAGTCAGCAAGAATATGATCAATGCCCAAGGGGCAAGAAGTTAATCAATGCCCAAGAGGCATGAAGCTGATCATGCCCAAGAGGCATGAAGCTGATCAATGCCCAATAGGCACAAATATGATCAATGCCCAATAGGCACAAATATGATTAATGCCCGAGAGGCATGAAGCTGATCAATGTCCAAGAGGCAAGAAGCCGATCAAACGCTCAAGAGGCGCAAGGCCATTCAAATGTCCAAAAGGCGTGAGGCCGATCAATGCCCAAAAAGTGCTAATCCGACAAACGAGTTAGTCTGATCTACTAACTCATCGATGTTCAACGATCAGAATAACACTGATCAAAAGGTTGGCCTGATAAGCTGACCATAATCTGACAAATCGAGTTGGTCTAATCCACTAACTCATCGGTGTTTAATGATCAGAACAACCGATCCAAAGATCAGCCTGATAAGCTGATCATAATCCAACAAATCGAGCTAGTCTAATCCACTAACTCAATCGGTGTTTAATGATCAGAACAACCGATCCAAAGATCAGCCTGATAAGTTGATCATAACCCGACAAGTCGAGTTAGTCTAATCCACTAACTCAATCGATATTTAATTATCAGAACAACTGATTCAAAGATCGGCCTGATAAGCTGATCATAATCCGATAAGTCGAGTTAGTCTAATCCACTAACTCAATCGGTGTTTAATAATCAGAATAAAAGTTACATTCTGACAAAACGGACTGATCTAATATGCTAATTCATTTGTGCTCGATGGTTTGATGATCAATTAAGGAAAAATAGAAGATTTCATTAATATTCTATCACAAAAAGGGAAAAGAAGAAAATAAATGGCAGTAAAGTTATCATCAATTCTTCAAATTTTCTTTCTGAATGGTCTGATCAACTGAAGTATTCTCTTGGCTCGATGTTTCTTGCACAGGTAACTTCGTCGGATCATTGCTTGGCTGTCCTTCTTCTTTCCCTACGAAAAAAGTCTAGGAAGATAGTAGAAAAATCAAGGTCAAGATATAATATTTTGACCTTATCCAGGCAATCTTTAAAACCAAGGTCATAGCCTTTGGCTCCCACTTTTTCTATTCCCCTGGAGAAACTGTCAGATTTCGTAAATTCTTCAATCACGAGAGATTTCTGTTGGATCAGCAAAATATTCTCTTGTTCAATTCTCTTCAAATTTTCTTCAAGAAGTGATATCCTTTTCTTTATCAGCAGATTTTGACTCAGTACCTCTTCGTATGCTCGAGTCTTTTTCTCTATGGCTTCATCGGCTTGCTGAAGTATTTTTCTTCTTTTGGCCACATCTTTCATAAGTTGATGGATATATACTTCATTTTGTTTTAATTGCTTCTGCAAAGACATGATCTTCGCCATCAGAAAGAGGACTTCTGTCCTGAAGACCTTCTGATTGGCAACGGCCTTATCTTTCTCTTCTTTAGCTATTGCTAGTTGCTTCCGAAGATCTTCTTGAAGGTATGTGCCTGATCCCAACCTCTTTCAATCATGAAGATATCACTGACAAACTATATAAAAGGTTTTGGATATTGTTAGGATATAAGTAGTTTGCTATAAAGAAAAGAAAAGAATGTCGCTTACCTTTAAGATTTTGGGGTAAATGGAAGATAAGGTTTCCTTCACTCCCTGTTTGATGGTCATCTCCCAATCCTTCCGAAGAATAGTGGATTGTAGTATGGTTTTTGCCAATTTCGGATTGTCGATACTTGTGTCGGCAACCAAGACTCGAACGGGTTTATTATCAGTTGGGTCAACTGATTCTTTTATCGGAGCTTTTCTTTTTTCTGATGGAATATGTTTCATAAATAGATCTTGGTCTGTTTCTTCCGAAGCAAGAATGGAGAGATTCTGTTCTTTTTCTTCAGATGAAGATGAGATATATTCGGGAACTGATGATTTGTTAGAAATACTTTTTGACAAATGGCTTCTTCTCACACACGACCTTTCTTCTCTAAATCGTACTGGTTCCACTTTTTTCTTCAGCATCTGATGCGATTTCTTATCACCTGGCCTCGTCTTTTGAATACGATGAAGATAAAGATCTTTTTTCGAGGCTATACCTTAGGACAAAAGATTTCAAAAGGAAAGTAATTGGGACAAAGTTGATGCAAAGCCTTAGGCTTAGGACCCCTTTATATAGAGGGTGCCAGTGGTCATGATTCACGGCTCAAATTCTGAGATATCAGGAGATTTCGACACGTTTCAAATTTAATTTGGTGGGAATTCGTGCGTTGTTTTCGATCTTCAGAAAGTCAGTTGTAAGGTACGTATATAAAGACATGTGATTTGAATTTCAAATTTCATGCGCCCTTTTAGATTCTGACAAATACAGTTATACGGCCTTCAACTGCACTTCTGATAAAAAGATTACGTCTGATGAAGTTGGTATGATTACTTACCTTATTCAGAAAAGTTTTTTTTTTTTTTTATGAAAGTTAAAAGTCCGATAATTTAGAAATTGTTTTCGTACTAGTTATTTTCTTTTGAATTAAGAACTGTGTCATCTGATCAAATTATTCTGTTAGAAACTATTGTTTAATAAACTTATCTAGGATTGGTCCTTTTGTATTTTTTTTGAAATATTAATCAATGCTTATGATTCAATTAAAGGATTTCATGATTAGATCAGGTTTCCTTGGGAATTTGTTCATTTAATCCGATCGTTTTATACTTTTTTGTGATCTGACAAACATTGAGAAGAAGGATTTTTCATTAAAAAGCAAGTTATGTGGTTACATCATCAATCTGTTACATTGATCCTGATGGAACTTTTCTCTATTTCCTTTTGATTTACGGAAGGAACTGGTAATATTTCTTCTAAAATTTGAGAAGTTAATACCGGTCCTTCAGTTTGGCTTCCGGTTGGTCTTTCTGCTTGATCAGTAATTAGTTCATTAGTTTGGTTTTCCTCATCTGAGCTCTCTTCGTCAGAATTCTCTTCTTCGGAATCTTCCTCTATTTTTGAAGTATTAAGATCTAGATAAAATTTCTTTACTTTCTTCAGACAATCAGCAAGACCGTGGTTGTAGCTTTCAACTCCTGCCTCATGGAGTTTGTCGTCAAAGGCTTTTGATTGGACATATTTTTTGACTGCCCCATTTACAGCCTCGTCAACAGCTTGTTCAATTCTTTTAGTTGATGTTAAAACCTTTTCTTCGGCTGCTAAAACCTTTTTCTTGGCTGTTGCTATTTTTTCTTTAGCTCCCTCCAGCTTAAGGGACATTGATCGGATCTTCTTGTTTCTTCTCTTTAGCTTAGACTCCATATCATTCATTTTTGATCCTACCTCTTTTAACTTTGCCTCTAATGCCGAAATTCTAATTGTCACTTCTCCCAATTTCTTCTCCATAGAATTTTTCAGTTCTTCAGCTATTTCTTTTTCCGCCTTTGCCATGTTTACTTCGTTACTCATGGCTTTGCGAAATTGATCAAAGTTTTTCAAACTTTCATCCATGATATTAATCCCATGAATAAGCTGTTATTTCATACTTTGTGTTAATCATATTTGACGAAAATAAAGAAGATGATTAAATATCTATTTATAATATAACTGTAATCCATACCTTCAATACTGTTGGATGAAGTTGCAAAATTGTGTCGTCGATTTGCTGGGACTTAGTTATTTCCAAATCTCTTTAGATTATTATGGACTTCAGAAGCTGACGGGCCAACATTGGGTCGTTCAGACCCGAATCATCAGCATATATGGGGAAATCAGCCGAAATGTTTGCTGCTGGGATTCTTTCTTCCTCTTCTCTCATCGGGGCTTTACCCTTGTCCAGCTGATCAGTGGGATAAGATGATGAGTCATCTCTTGGAATACTTGTCGTTTGTTTTTGCATTGGAGGTTGAAGAGATGTTGATAAAGGGACTTCTTCGCCCTCCGATACACTGGCTATCACAATCGGAGAATCAAGTCTCGCCATTATTGGTGAAGTTGCTGGATTAATCAGAATTTTCTTTTTCAGCTTCTTAATCTTCATCTCTTCTTAAATAGAGGAAGTAGCTTCCGTTTTTCTTTTCTTCGCAAGTTTCCGAAACTTTCGGACGTCAACCATGACTGATGTGTCTGCCATGAATAATGGGTCAGAAATTGAGACATATTGATTAGAAGGGATGATAAAGTAATATCAGTAATAAAAATACCTAAAGAACGCTTAGGACTTTTTTCTACTGAAAAGAGCCCACTTTCGGCAAGGAGTTCTTTAATCGGAGGAACCTCTATCTCGGTAAGCTTTTCATAATTTTCTTGATCAGAAGCCAAAACATTTTTGCCGTCGTTAGGGGTTAGTCGGGGCTCCCTATGGCTAGTGATAAAGTCCCAAGGAATTTTGGAGATGATATAAAAGAAACCTGGTTTCCAGCCATGAATGGCCGAAGGAAGTCCCGAGATAAATTTCCGACCATGTCGTGGGTTGATTACCCACCATCCATGGCCATGAAAATCTCGTTTCAATACGCATAAAGAAGTAAAAAGTGAAGCTTTTGGAGTTATATCCGCGTCCTTGCAAAGAATCAAGAACGCACAAATAATCCGAATGCTATTGGGAGTCAGTTGTGATAGTAACACCCGATATAATTTGAAGATCGTAAGAAAGAAAGGATGGATAGGGAATCTAAGCCCGGCCCTTAGATGTTCTTCGTATATGGTTATGCTACCAGAAGGAAGCCGATCTATTTGATCTTCAGAAAGAGGGAGGATTACACCATATTCATCAGAAATGTTATAATGTTGTTTTAATGCTAAAATTCTATGTTCGGACAAAGAAGATCTAATATCCCCTATTTTTACTTGTTCGGTTTGTTTTCTTTGTTGTTGAGAACTTGATTCTTCAGGATTTTCAGGATTCTCTATATGGATGGTTTCTAAGATCCTAACCATGATGAAGAAAGGAAATACAGGAAGATTAACTTGGAAGAGAAGAAGAGAAATAGGAAGCCGATCTATGGAGTTTTTCTTTCGCTCCTAAAGCAAAAAGGCAGAAATGGCAGAAAACCTATTTTCCTGAGAATGATAGTATTTATATAATACCTTCCAACGGACCGAGATCTCTCTGCAAACAACGAGAGTGAACCAGATTTAGCCATCTGTCCATAAGTATTTAATGAAAATTGAGTTTCTCGAAAGGTCGAAACAGCTTTTTATGGTACGGTGGCTGCGATCTGCTGATAAGACGGATATCTTTATTCTTTTTCGAGGATATTTCAATTTTCTCGGACTTTGAAAAAATTATAATGACGAGAAGAAGATATGGCGATTCGTTCTTATAACCGTTTCCCCGGTTAAAGTTTGACATGTCATCCGGGCGTGTTGTTCGAGAGCAGGCATTTCTGACAGTTTCTGATTTTCATTTAATAGACTCGAAAACTGGGAGGACTAGTGTTGGGATATGACAAAGTTGATCTGATTATGATAACCTGTTAAAAGCCAGAAAGTGCAATTGATCAATGCTTGAAAGGCACGACTATGATCAATACATTTTACGGAAGGTACAAAACCGATCAATGCCTAGAAGGGATTGATACGATCGATACTGATCAACATCCAAAGGGTGTGAAGTCGATTAATAACCAACAAACGCAAGATTGACTTATTTCCAGGTAATTGCTAGATTTATTTGAGAATAGAATTTGTTAATAATCATGTAATGCAGGAGACGATCCACTCTGATGGAGATGATCAACCATGGTGGAGACGATCAATTCTGGTGAAGACGATCAACTATAAAGAAGTCGATCAATTAGAATGGAGGATTGATTAACTACGATTAACTTTGATTGCACGTGCTTACATCCTGGACTAACCGTTTTACAGACGGATGCCAGCTGTAAGCGATTAATTCCTTAGCCTATAAATATCCGTGGCTGCGATGATAAAGGGGCGACTGGCAATTCATTCTTTCAACCATCTTCCACCTAGCCTTTCTTCAGAATTCATCTGTTCCTGTCCGGACGCCATTAGTGAGCTTGGGAGCTACTTCAATCTTCAAATCCTCCAAGAAGGTGGCTAGAAGCTAGATCGAATCAGTTCAATCTGATTCATTGTTCTTTCGGACTTGCTATAATTTTGTTTGGACATAACACATTATTTACAAGTTAAATTCTTTAATATTTAAATAAGATAAATGCATGGAAGGTGACGGTTGGTGAATTCTGCACATTTAAGGTGTTGACAAAGCACCATAACCTAATAACAGTGGAGCGAACATATATCATTCCAAAACTATTGCTCTAGAATAGAAAAGGACCTCCACCATCAGAAAGCTTTACAGAGCAAATAAATATAAATGATCTTAGAGATAATGGAGTGCAAATTAGGAATAGAGCATTGATTGTAGGTGGCAGTGATTTGGGGTGAGGGGATGAGTTGTCATCGGATAGAAAAGGAATGAAAAAAGAAAAGAAATTATTAGCAGGAAGCTGAAAAGACCCCCTATTTTGATTATAAAATTAATGATCTAGACTGAAGTTTGATGATGAATAAATACAAAAGCTTGTAATTTTATTGAGAATGACAGAAAATGTTTCCAAAGGCATGAATAGAATGGACATGTTGAGAGAGAAACTCGCATATCAGGCATACATCAAGGGCACCCATTGAAGTTCCGTGTCGAAGTACCGTGTGAGAAACTCAAATGGTACTGTTTACCAGATGAATAGCTAAACTTTGATAAGATAAATGCACGGCATGTAACAGTTAGTCAATTCTGTAGATGGCAAAGCATCAGACCATAATAACAGTGTAGCAAACAAGTTTCATGGTTCCAAAACTATGTTATAGAATAGGAGAGGACCTCCACCACCAGAAAGTTTGCAGACCAATTAAATATAAAACTGTAGAGACTAATAGAGTGCATATTGGGAATAGGGTGCTAATTATAGGTGGGAGTGATTTGTCATACACAGAATGTGCAGGTAAGTTTATTTAGTAGAAGATTAGAAAATCCAAGTTAAGTTGTTTCCATAACCACCATGGGGTGTGAGGATGAGTTGTTGTCACACAAAAAAAAGCGATGAAGAATGAAAAATAAATATATATATATTTTGCAGGATGCTAAAAAGACCTCGTATTTTGATCGTAAAATCAATGATCTAGTTTAAAGTTTGTTGAATGAATGAAAAAGCTAGTAGTTTCATGGAGAAAGACAGCAAAATGTTTCCATGAACATGAATGCAACAAACATGTTAAGAGAGAAACTCACGCATCAATCATAAAATGAAGGGCATCTATCAAAGTTCCATGCCCATCCAGCAGGTAGACTCTCGAATCCCTGCACTGCATAATCTGGAAATTAATACTATTATCTCATGCAAGTTACAGGATTATTCAAGAACACTGAGTACACAACAATTGTTTTCCCCTTCTTTTGAGCAAACATTGCAGTGAGGAGCATTCGAACAACATTGCATTAAAGTGTTGATTAACAAAAGAATGATATCTTTTATGGCATGAGTTAACTCTTTGTACCATAAAGCATTGCACTTTAAAATGAAAAAACTCATCATTCTGATCTCTATCAAAACTGAAAAAACACATGCAAGTTCCTATAATTAAAGTTTCAGTACAGGAGAGAGAGAACATGTCTAAACTACACTCCAAACAACTCCTAATAGAACAAAGAAACCACCCTAAGGTCATGGAAAACAATGGGCTAACGCCTAACAGGGATGAGTGATTGAAGAGATGATCAACAAAAAGCTCCCAAGTTCCCATCAAGAACTCTGTTTGGACCGCATTTAAAGGCATCAGGGTTGCTCGGCATCATGCATTTAGTCCCTTTTTTTTTTTTTTTTTTTTTTTTTTTTTGATATGAATTAGAAACGAAAAGAAAATAATCATGGATAGAAAGAAGAGAAGGATATGAAAGTATGAATATGTAAAGAAATTAACCATCAAATCATCTACCTCTCTGCAACACGAACCGCAAGCCTTCCTGCAATGCTGTTTGACTGCGGCGTTTCCTTCCCATCGCGCTTCGCCCGACTATAAATTCATCAAAACCTCCTGGCCAAAACCATCAACAGATCAGGGAAGAAATCAGCAAAACCCCAATAATGTAACAATTGCGATTTTTTTTTTTTTTTTTCTTTTTTTAAAAAAAAAATGAATTTGGACCTTCTGTTCAGCAATTTCTCGTCAAAACCTCAGCCAAAACCATCAACAGATTAAGGAAGAAATCAGCAAAACCCCGATAACGTAACAATTGCGGAATCTTTTTTTTTTTTTTTTTTTTAACAATGAATTCGGGTTGCCAGGGAGTTCAAACTCAAGCTAAAGCTCGACAACGGGCCAGAGGTTTTTGCTTTGGCCGAAGATCATATGATTTTTTGTTTTAAAAATGTAGGGATTTATGCTCTAGCTCAGGCAGGAGGCCCCTGGTTCGTTGCCGGGCAGTTACTGGCAGTGCAGCTGTGGCAACCAGACTTTGTTCCAAGCCATCGTTCGATCCAAAAAATTGTAGTTTGATTGAGAATGCCGGAGCTGCCAATAGAGTTCTGGTCATCGAATGCCTTGATGACTATAGTTACGGAGGCCGGAAAATCCTTGGCCGTTGACGACTTCATCGAGAACCTAAAGAAGATAGGGTATGCAAAGGTGAAGGTCGATCTGGATTCAAGCAACACTTTGATGCCGGGGGTTAGAGAAATGGACTTTTCTGGCAGCAGTTCTTGTACGAGAACCTACCGGCAGTATGCTCCCGTTGCGGTAGGATAGGCCACGGGGAGGAAGCTTGTGGATTCGTCGACGGTTCATCCTATTTGGAGAAAGGTTGCGGTCAGGTTCTGCCGGATAACGTGGTGATTGATGAGGGGAAGGGCTCCATGGACCGTTCGTGCCCTTTATTGCAAGAGTCCGGCAGGTCGGATGGGGGAGGCCGGCCCAAACTTGGTCCTTGGCTGGTGACCTCCCGTGTCCGGTAACCATGTGCTCCCCGGGCTCTGGTGCGAGGCAAAAGAGACCAGGACAAGCCCAAAGAAGGGTGCCCTGACTCTTCTAACTCGTGCTCCTCTTCCCCTCCTCTATGTTCCCCAAGGAATGTTTCTTCTCTCCCGAACTCATCGCCGATTTCAGACGGGTGGCAGAAGCCGATAAAGGTGGCGTGTCACTGGTCACCAGGTTCTGGTGGAGGCAAACCATCAAATGAGGACTCGGCAGCTGGGAAGGGTTTCTCTGCTCTCGGCTTGCTTGGGGACAAGATGGAGGTTGGTGGTGACGAAGAAATGGGGCCACGGGATGTGCTGATGTTCGATCCTTCTTCGGGATCTCTGAAGAGAGGGAGAAGCCCATCGAAGTTGGACGTCCCTAAGCTAATATCTCTGGTGCAAAGTAAGTAGTAGGTGGTCTCTTCGGCGACTAGCTCTGCTGCCCCAGTCTTCGATCAGGTCAGCTCTCCTTCTTTGAGCTTAGGTGGGGGTCAGGATGAGGGTGGCCTTATAAGGTCTCAGTACTCTCTTTCTTCTACTTCTCCTTCTATGGCATTGGTTTCCTCTGTTTGCTCTGCTACTTATGGTGCTGTGGAGGGGGGAATGGATCATGTTATGCAACTACCGGTCGCTGTAGTGGGAGGAGGGGAGGTTACGAGCGAAGGAGGGCCTCTGCTTTTACCTCAGGTCTTTGGTGTTGATCGTCGGCATGGTTCTCCTACTGATGGTGTGGCTATTGCTCGAGAACTGCAGGCTGAGAGAGCAATCGATACCCAAGATACTTCCACCATTGCAGTCTCTGGTAAGAAGGGTAGTCCCTTGAGTGTGCAGTCTACTGTTATGGGGAAGGAGCCTGCTATATCGGTGATCCACTTTACTGTTCACGAGGAACCGGAGTCCTGTGGCGGGTCTTCCAGAATGATGTTGGGAAAGGGACAGTCATCTAGTGGGGGCAGGGGGATTCCAAAATTAGGTGACTCTACCGGGCCTGACGATGAAGATAAATCTAGCCATGACGTGATCACAAAGTAGTTAAAAAATGCTTTGTTTGCAGAAGGGTCAGGGAGTTTCAAACCCTTGGGGAAGGAAGATTAATTTGGATTATTTTCTTTATCTCTATCTTGTTTCTATGAAGATCATGGTATGGAATGTGGGGATTGCAGGAAAGCCCTCATTGTACTCTACCTTTCATCACTTTGGGCAATTATATAATCCTGATATGTATGTGTTGTTAGAAACTAGGCTTTCTGGGCTTGCATTTGAGGGTGAAGTGCATCTACGAAGCATATCAATATGAAAACATGCATTCATGAAAGCAGAGCAGAAAATATGTATTTTAAAATAATTTTAAAATATGCACAGTGGAAGGCTAGATAGATAGATCTAAATGATCTACCGATCAACCCGCAACAGGATCTAGCATAATATAATAGCATGCATCATAACATCAAAGCAAGACAAAAACACAAATATAAAAGTACCATACCTTTATACTGAAGAAAAGCTATAGAAGGAGGAGGGCGCTCGAGCCACACACGTGCCTGCCTCTACAAGGAATCCACACCTGGGCTCGACTCTGATCAACTCCCTCGGAGTGCTAGCTCTTCGGAATCCTTGGACCGATCTTCTTCTTCCGGGAAGACTAGGAGGAGAGCTAGAACCTTTTCCCAAGAGAACTCTCTTTCCAAGACCTAGCTAGAATGCTAGGATTTTCACATCCATCCCTAGACCTCTCACAACCCTTCTCTATCTTCTCTCTTTTCTCTTGTTGTGTCTCTCTAGTTGTTGTTGTTGTAACCTCTGTAGCCTATAGAATGACGTTCATTTATAGGTGCAGCCATGAGAGGAAGAAAGAGGAAGGAGGAGAGATGAGGGGAGAGAATGGGGAAGAAAATCAAGGCTATACCAAATGGGTCCAACCCAAGAAGGTAAGTATGACTATCATACCAAATAACCTTGGAGCCAAAACTGATTTGAATTTGAAATTCAAATCAGGTCAAAACTTGCCCAAAATCCTCCCAAAATTTCTTCCCAAAAATCTGCTTGTCACAGGAAGTGTCGACTCATAAAAATTGCCAAATATCAATACTTCATCAAGTATCGACACCTACAAAATTTCAAGTATTGACACTTGGAACAAAGTCAATCATATTAACTTCCAGAGACGGCAAACGATTAACAATCGTTAATTAGCCTTAAGATCATATAGAAATTCTCTATAGTATGTGACCCCATAGGTTCGAACACTAAGCTAGTAGCACAGGAACATTTCTAGCACCAGTCAAAGTCCTCATCTAGCAATGATATCCAACGTCCGGATAGGTCAAAGATGAAGAGCATCTCATAAGAACCTTTGGCATATGGTTGCCGCATAATTCATCCCTTTGGCCTCATAATGCTCAGGATGACCTAGGGTTCGACTGCCAACCCTAATTTGGTTTACCCAGATCATGTCTCAATCTCATAAGTTCTGTGACTCCTCACAAGAACTACCCTGGCCAAGATTTTGCTAAATTGAGACATACTGAGTCATTCACTCCAAACTATTTGGAGAGGTCAATTTCATCTTGATCCACCACCGCTCCACAAGTACTTGACTGCACCCAGAAACCTTCCATCACTGGATTAGAAATCCAGGTAGTCCGGCACCAAAGTACAGTGAGTTGTTTGCAAGCTGCCATGGTGACCTCAGGTCTGAGGGACACATATATCCATATCCCTTCGCGAGCAACCCTTTGACAAAAGGGAGCTCCGCAGATGGTCACGTTCAATGAAATGTCATACATTTTACTTGCATGTCACACCAGTGTCTCCATTCTCCTTGGTTAAGAGGACAATCAATAAATGTGATATACAACAACCTACACTTGATACATCGTCGTCCTATAACAATGTATCATTTAGTTGTAAAACAGTTTAAGAACTACTTGATATATCCTCTCTATATCAAACAATGTAGTTCTATGGACTCCATCATACAAGAGTTCATTTCAGGAAAATATAAATATGATGAACAGCCAATAAAAAAATAATAACTTTTATTCATTCAAAAAAATCATATACAGTTACAAGATAGCACAATCATCTATAGCCCAGACGATTGGCTTTGGGACACAATTTTCAATAGCATTGGGTCGGTTTCGATGCCGTATTTAAGGAGATTGAGTTGTTTTGCAATCGAATCATGGGGGCTATCGAGAGGTATCATTGTTATGTGGCATAAAGGGTTAGCCAGGGTGGACATGTTCAATCGATGTTCTCAATAAGTGTCTGATGTGGCTAGATCACCGACATAGGGCGGGCAAACTGATGTGGAGTCCCCATCGGGGGCCATGCTGGATTTTCAACATGAGCCCCTTCGCCGGGCTGAGCTCCTCCGGAGCAACGGGGTCGCCCGTCGAAGCTGAGCTCCGTCCTCTGCCAGGTCGATCCCCGTCGGGTCGGGACGCCTAGGCTGGAGTCGAGTACAAGTCCCCACCCAAGACGGACCCCTCGAGGTCGGGCCCCATGGTCAGGAGTCGAGCTCAAGTCTCCTTCGCCATGAGGAGCCCCTTCGAGGTCGGATCCCCTGGGCTGGGCGGCACCCCGTCCACCTCCGTCAGGTCGAGCTCGCCCGAAGCCAAGTTCCGCTGGCCCGGAGTCAAGCTCAGCCTTCCTCCTCCCAGCCGAGCCACCTCAAAACGAGTCCATCGAAGGTGGGCCCCACCTTTCAAGCTCGATCCCCAACTCAGACAAAGGCACCAATCGCCAAGAGTGCGGCGCCTCCTCTCCAAGGATGACGGCGGACCTCCCGAGGGTCGTACAGCAGCACCCGCCATGCCGCCATTAATGCCCATGGCCGTCACTCATACCAAAAAGAAAGAAAACTCTCATCAAGGCACCAGGCCCTCCACCAACCTACCGTACCACCAGGAAAAAGACCCGACCGGAAAGCACGAGTCCCGAGGGCGGCGACCCGCCAACCGAGGTCCTGCCAGGCTTCCAGGAAGGGGGCAAATAGAGGGAATGTCAGAGCGCATGGAAGCTTCCTCGACTATCTGACAAGAAAGGTGTCCCGTCCATGACACGATACCTCGTCGCACACGTCCGGTGGCACGGAGAGATCCTAAGGCAAGCCAAAGTAAAAACCCGGCTAGGGTAAGCCAAAAGTAAGCAAAGCAAAGAAACAAGAGAGAGAGGCCATACAGGAGGATCCCTCCACCTCGGCCACCACCTCTTCCAGCTCACTCTCACCTTCATACACACTACACTCACTCCTCTTAGCATGGAGCTCATTCAGAGGGGCTCGACCAGGAGGACTTGTTCTCCTGGATCATCACTAACTTGACCGTCGGAGCGCCCCCATCGAAATCCCCGGCCCGGGTCACTGACGTTATTTTTTGCTGGTCCCGAGGCACCGGAGGCATCCCATGTAGGCGGACACGCGACCCTCGATGCCATCAGCGGCTGTGGGCCATAACGATCCAGACAGCAACAGTGTCCATTGTCATTTCAAAAAATTATGGGCCTACTTGGTTGCTACCTGGAGTATATGTGAGTACTTATTACCGGAAAAGGAGAACTATCTAGCAAGAAATTTCTGCTTTGATGGACCAGGACATTCCTACGGTGGTTGCTGGGGATTTCAATTGTGTGCTTGCTGTAAAGGATAAGAGAGGAGGTCGGGCCTTTATGGAGATGTTGTTTTTAGTGAATTTGCCCAATTTTTATGTACTAATGGTTTGGTGGATGTGAGGTTTGTGGAGCCTCATTTTACTTGGTGTAATAACAGGACAGGGGTGGCTAGAGTCTGGGAGCATATTGATAGGGTGTTTGCTTCTCCTGACTGGCTCCTCTTTCACCCTTACCATCAGGTCCATCATCTTCCTTGGATTACATCTGACCATTATTCTGTTCTTCTTACTACGACTGTCTATGTCCCTTATCATGCCCCCTTTAGATTTGAGAAATTTTGGTTGGCTTATCCTGGTTCTTAGGATATAATCAGGGAGGTGTGGAGGTTACTTATTCGAGGATTTTCTGCAGGCTTTCCTTAGTCAAGCGCCGGCTCCTCAGGTGGAATAAGGAAGAGGTTGGGAACATAGCATATTCCTTGAGTTCTATGGAGACATCCATTAATGCTCTCAAGGAGAGGGAGGAGAGGGAAGAGGGTATGGGTGATGTTGATTTGGCAGCTCTTCGGCACTTTCTGTTTGTGCATCACGCCCTTTTGAGTCAATAGGAGACTATGTGGAGACAAAAATCTAAAGTGCAGTGGTTGAAGGAGGGGGACAAAAATACCTGATTCTTCCATCAGGCTACTGTTGTTCGTTGGCACAGGAACCGTATCAGGGTGGTGCAATCTTCGAAGGGTAGGTGGTTGGAGGATGCGAATGAAGTTAGGTGGGAGATTTTTACCTTCTTTTCTTCTAAATGGGCTGGACCCTAGGAGGACCTCCTCTTCTTTCACTCCCCTCGTCCCGAGACTCAGGTTTCTGCGGATGAGAATGGTCGACTGCTTAGCCCTATTTCTGTTGAGAAGATCCGGTCTGTCCTTTAGTCTATGATGAAGACAAAGCACCGGGGCCTAATAAGTTTCCTTCTTTATTTTTCAGGAGGTATTGGTGTATCATTTGGAGGGAGGTTGTCTTTGCCATTCCGGAGTTCTTTGTTGTTAGCTTTATGCCTGAACCTGGAAGCAGACCCTTATTGCTCTTGTCTCGAAGCATCCTGATATTTCCGAGTCGGGTTACTTCAGGCCTATCAGCCTATGTAATACCTTGTACAAGCTATGTGCCAATTGTCTGGCTAACAGGATGAAGCTTATTTTTTCTAAGCTTATTTCTCCTCAGCAGGGGTTTTTGTTGGAGATCGATGTATCTCTGACATCCTCAAAGCACATAAATTTATGCATAATCTCCGGAGAGCCCCTGCTAAGCGGGTATTGATGGCCATCAAGCTAGATATGGAGAGGACTTATGATCGGATGCATTGGAGTTTCTTGGAGATAACTTTGGTAGACTTTGGATTTCATCTGGTTTGGGTTGACCGGATTATGGCTTACATTATTGATCCTGCTTATGCTATTCTTATCAATGGGACTCTTTCAGAATTCTTTCACTTTAATGTTGGTCTTCGTCAAGGTTGCCCCCTCTCTCCTCATCTATTTATTTCATGTACTAATTCTCTTTCGCGAGCTTTGCAGGTGGCAGTTGAGGATTCGACTTTTTAGCCGTACTGTCCTGCTCATTGTGCTTTCTCAATCTCGCATTTGCTGTTCACAGATGACTGCCTCATATTGGGCCATGCCTCTATGGCGACAACGGTGGGATTCAGGTCAGTTCTTGAGTGTTATTATTTATCTTCGAGTCAGATGGTTAATCTTCATAAATTGAAGGTCCACTTCAGCGCGAAGACTCCTACCCGGTTACGGCGCTCGATTCAAGGGATTCTAGGAATTACAGTTTAGGATGGGTATCTTTATTATCTAGGAGTTCCTATCTCAGATGGGAGACTGCGTAGGTTAGAGTGTCATAGGGTGGTCCATGCTATTTAGGAAAAGATGGAGGGTTGGTAAGGTAGCGTCCTCTCTTCTATGCGCAGGTTAACTTCAGTCAGGTCTATTCTCACCTCTCTTCCTATGTTCTTTCTCTCCGACACTATCATCCCCAAGTCTATCATCCTCAAGGTGGAACAAACTATCCGCTTCTTTCTTTGGTCATCTTCGAGTACTCATCGAGGAGTTCACTTATTGGGATGGAGTGTGGGCTGTTAGCCGACTTAGGATGGAGGCCTTAGTATTCACTCTCTGTGGGTGATGAGGGAGGTCCTGATCTCGAGGCATGTTTCTAGACTCATGTTGGGTCCGGAGAGTTTGTGGACTTCTATGATGAGGATGCAATATAGCCCCCTTCCCTCGGTAACGGATGGAGAGCTTGGTATAGCCCATCAGGGTTCTATTATGTGGAGAGAGATGAGACGGAGGGCCACTGTTGTCATTTTCCATATGAGATGAGTTATTAGTGATGGTAGATTGATCGGCTTCATGGATGATCCCTAAATCTCGGAGGTCCCTTTAGCCTGGTGGCCTATCTTTATTGCTATGGATGTTTATGACATCAGGACAATTGTTGACCTCTTGTCTATTGATGGCTCTCAGTGGAGTCCTACTTTGGTCATTCGGACCTTTGGATTCATTTTGAGAGCTAGGATCCTATCCATTGCTCTACCTACCCATCCCTGCATCGATGTTCGTGTTTGGAGATCTTCTATTGTCCATAGAACTCCTTTGCTGGATTTGTATCTTTTGTTCAGTGTGGATCCGTAGAGGAGTTATTAGATTGGCTGGATCTGGTCCTTAGGAGTGCATCCCAGGATGGCCCTCTGTCCGTGGAAAGTTGCCCGGCATCACCTCCCTACAAGAGCTCTCCTCTCTGCTAGAGGGATACAGCTTCCTCTCTCCTACCCAGCCTGTGATGCGGATGCGAAGACCATTGAGCACATGTTATTCATTTGTCCTTAAAAGTACATCCCAGGGTAGCTCTCTTTCTGTGGAAAGTTGCCTAGCGTCACCTCCCTACGAGAGCTCTCCTCTTTGCTAGAGGGATACAGCTTCCTCTCTCCTGCCCAACCTGTGATATGGATGCGGAGACCATTGAGCACATGTTATTCATTTATCCGAGGGCTTGGCACGTCTGGAGGGCGGTGGGGTTGGACTTCATTCTTGAGCATTCTAAGAATTTGGTGGCTACTTTCTTGGACCTTCTGAGATCTCGTTCTGCCTCCTTCATGCCTGGTCATCCTGCTTATATGGCTTATCATATTTGGCTTTTTTGGAATGTACTAGTCTTCAGTTTCTTGAGGCATTCCACCGAATTCTTGCTGAGAGAGCTCGGGCTCATATGGAGGAGTTCCAAATGGTGACTACGGCATCCACGGAGACCTGGGATTCTGATTCCTCGAATGTCCCGGAGGGTTTTTATTTCTTGGAAGCCCCCTCCTCTAAGATATGTCAAGGTTAATTTTGATAAAAGTGTAAGAGGAACTGAGTGTGGAGCTGCCTTTGTGATCCGGGACTCAGGCTTGGACTTTATTGCCACTTGGGGTTGCCATCTTGTCGACTCTACTATCCCTTAGGCAGAGCTCACAGTGGCTTGGACAGGGATTCAGTGTGCCTGTCGATTTTTCTGATGTGATCACTTTATTATTGAGAAGGATTCTGTCACGGTTATTTCGTGGATCAAGGAGGCAGTGCATTCTACTCCTGCTCATCCTTTGATCCACAATATTACTCTTTGGCTGCGGAGTTGTTCCTCCT
This sequence comes from Areca catechu, assembly GCA_021397845.1. Taxonomy (NCBI): domain Eukaryota; kingdom Viridiplantae; phylum Streptophyta; class Magnoliopsida; order Arecales; family Arecaceae; genus Areca; species Areca catechu. The sequence goes on along the minus strand of CM038047.1, from coordinate 25,945,785 downwards.
TTGTGATTAGATATGTGTATAGAGAGATCAATATGATAGTGGATTGGATGGCCTCCTTTGTTGCATACCATTCGGGACAGGTGCTGTGGACTCAGCTTGATGAGGCGCCTATGGCTTTCAGAAATTATATTTTTTCAGACTTTTTTGAATGTATTCAAACTAGATTTGTTGGTTGAATTATCCACTTTATCCAAAAAAAAAAAATAAATCTACTTCAACCAATTCAAAATTAAAAAATTTCAAAATATATATATTTCATTGTTAACTTTGAACAATAAAGGAGAAAAACCCTCTCCCCTCTATAAAAACATACCATCTCTATTATAATTATATTATATCTAATTATATTATTTTAGAAGGAGGATGTTATATTACCAAATGGCATGGCAAAAAAAGATTTATTTATTTTAACACAAGCAAACAGGATCTGAAAAGCGACAATGCAGCGCAGGAGCCAACATCGATGCGCAGTTCACGGTAACTTAAATAGGCATTAAATTTTTATTTTTTGGATGATAATCATTAAATTATTTATTCAAAAGGAACCTAAAACGTTCTCCTCCGTTGATATAGTCCGGGATTCCAAGCCGTCCACCGCATATCCTTATCACTTGCAAGGCGGGAGGGGCGTTCCGCAGAGGCACTTGTTGTGGAGGTAGCAGTACTCGTCGAAACGCCCCATATTTCCTCCAACCGGGATTTCTCCACACAACCTATTGTAACTCACGTTGAAGAACTGAAGGTTCGCCAACTTCGTTATCTGGCTGGGAATGCTCCCGTAGATCTTGTTGTGGTTCAAGTCCACCGAGTCCAAGCCCTCGGGGAACTCCACGTTCGTCAGATCGAACGCGAACTGGTTCCTCGACAAATCGATCTGCTCTGCCGGCTTGGACCGGCCGAAGAGGATCGAGGCGTCGCCGGTGAACCGGTTCCGCGACAAGTCTATGACGTCGAAGCCCACCTTCCCGAAAGCCGGCGGGATCTCGCCGGTTAGATTGTTGTGAGAGAGACGGAGATATGGCCCCTGCTGCGAGGATCTCTGGAAGAGCGTGGGCGGGAGGGACCCGGTGAGGTGGTTGCGGCTAATGTCGATGGCAATTAGATTGGGGAGGTCGCCAAGGGAGGCCGGGATGGAGCCGGAGAGCCGGTTGAAGGAGAGGTCGAGTTGACTGAGGGAGGTGATCTCGGAGAGGAAGGCGGGGACGGGCCCGGAGACGTTGGTCCAGCTGATGTCGAGGTACTTGAGGTTCTTAAGCTTGGTGAGAGCTGGAGGGATGGAGCCGACGAGGTTGGGGAGATGGTGGAAGACGAGGTTCTGGAGGTAAGGGAGATCTCCGACGGCGTCGGGGATGGTGCCGGGGAAGTCGTCCTGGAACAGGGAGAGGCCGATGACGCGGCCGGTCTTGAGGTCGCAGTCTACGTCGTACCAGTCGCAGCAGCCTGTGTCGTTCGTCCAGGAGGCGAAATGGTAGGCGTTATTGAAGGCGGCCTTGATGGCGAGCAGGGCCTTCTTGTCGTCTTTGTTGCAGCGGGCGGAGGAGACGGGGAGAGGGGTGGAGGACAGCAGAAGGAAGAGGAAGACAGTGAGGAAAGAAGGGAGGGTAAGTCTGCAAGCCATTCTTCAAGGAATTTTCTTTCTTGTGGGGGGGGGGGTGGGGCGGTGTTTGTAGACGAGTGGCCCCGTTTATAAAGGGGCGGGATGGCATTGGCAGGCATGGGGAGGAACGGATGGTGCTTGTGGTACCGCCACGGTCACCTGCGGCGCTTAGCCGCCGCTTGCTTGGTTGCATCTTGTTTCGTAATGGCGAGTCAAAATTTAACGCTCGATGCTCTGGCTTAGGCGGCTAAGTGAGAGTTTGAATAGCAGACCGGATTTCCAACGAATTGGTAAATGAAACGTAGCATATAACAGTAAAAGATCTGCGTGCAAGCATGTGGCAAATGGCAATGATTCTTTCCCCGCGGGGCCTCGTGAAGTGATATGGCTGTTTGCTGTTGGAGTTTGATAGCTGGATGAAGAGTTTATCATGCGTCCCAGCTCAATTCGGATTATTGATTTTGGTAAGTGACAGCGTGCGGGTACACGGTCAATTCCTCTTGGAGCACGGTCAATTCCCTGGTGTAGTCTTTACCCAACAATTTTTTTTTAAAAAAACCCTTGGCGGACGGAACGCTACATACAGCTGGCAAGTGCTGCGATACCAAACATTAACTAACTTATCCGAAAAAGACCACGCTTCCTCAACCCGGGTACTTTGTTACCGGTCTCTTTCTCAGCGCACCATACTACATGATCCTCCATTATATAAAAGAGATATGGGTTTCCTTCGAGGCTGGAAGAGGTTGGGAGAAACAATCTATCCATTTTTCATTATTTTGCTATTTGAAATGAGATTGGGACAAAAATTCTGATATTTTTATCATATGAGATGGATAGTAGGAGATGATAAATTAATTAATTTCATGTCTAATCTATGAATTTCGAATATTATTCTAGATAGGTGGTCTACATTTTTTTCTATGGATATCGCTGATACTATTTCTATTATGAATTTTCTTTTGCTTGATCAATCCAGGTGAAACTCGGAGATGGTGACTAGGTTTTTTGGTGATATTTTGGGCCAGTGGGTTTTCTCCATTACTCTCCTAGTGCATCCGACGGCTGATCTTAGAGTTTAGAGGTCATCCACTCTCCCGAAGGTCCATTTGGCTGATCTTTATTCTTTTTATAGCCCAGTGCAACAGGACAGTATTCAGGTTGGTTGGATATGGTCTCTTGGTGTTCACCCTAGGTGAGATTATTTATTCGGAAAGTTGCATGGCGTCGGCTTCCGACGAGAGCTTTCCTTTCTTCGAGAAGCCTTCAGGTACCTATCTCTTGTCTGGCTTGCATGGGGGTAGAGGAATCTCTTGTACATGTTATTTTCTGATGTTCGAGAGTTTGGGAGGTTTGGGATTTGGCTGGCTTTCAAGACTTGTTTCCTTTGATTGTGGATGCAGTGGAGACCTTCCTACACATGCCACGTTCCAATTCAACCAATCCCAGGTCCATTGTCTTGGTGTACTTGGCGTATCATATCTGGCTTACCCGAAATGATATGGTCTTTTTCTCTTTCATTGGTTCGGCCATGATGATTATTGAGAGAGCCAGGGCCAATGCTAGGAAGTATCAGAGCTCGATTGTGAGGAATGTGGAGATCTAGGATTCCGGCACTACTCTTCGAGCGCCCCGCCGGGTCTTTATTTCTTGAGAGCCCCCTCCTCCGATGTTTGCCACAGTTAGTTTTGATGGGAGTATTAGGGGCAGGCATGGGGGAGGTGCTTTTGTGATCCAACCTTTCAGTTATGGATTCCTTGCAGCTGAAGGGTATCATCTTGTCGACCCTACTATTCCCATGGTAGAGCTTTAGGGGGCTTGGGCTGGCATTCGCTATGCCACGACATCCCTTCACCTGGAGCTGCTTATTATCGAGGGTAATTTTCTGACGGTCATCTCGTGGATTCAGCAGGCTTTTCGCTCCTCCCCTGCTCACCCTCTTATCTGCGACATTGTTTGGCTATTGTAGGGGTGCTCTAGGATAGTGGTCAGACATGTTTATAGGAAAGCCAACTCGGTGGCTGATTAGATAGTTTTTTATGTGACAATCATTCGGGAGATGTTCTTTAATCCTCCTTGGGGAAGGTTCCTGTACCCTTTAGGGATATCCTTTTGACTAATGATTTTCTCTATATTTATTTTAAATTGATAACTTAAATATTCCATTTTATCAAAAAAAAAAGACCATGCTTTGCCATCCATGTCATGGCCAAGGTGAAAGGTACATGATCGTATATCATATATATCTAAAAATATATTATAATTTTTAATATTATTAAAAAAACTTTTTATTTAATAATATAATTTTAAATTTTTAAATATTAGATATTTATTTAGATAAATTTCAAGATAAATATAATTAAATAATTTTATATTATATTATTATTTAATCATGATCATCTTAAATTATATAAATTTTTTTATATTTTTATCCATCTTTTTCTTTACTTTTCAGATAAATTTTAAGAATTTACGAACAGATTATCACCAACTTGGCAGCCAGACTGGTGACTGGAATGGTACCGAACTGGCAGCAGAAATAGCGACAGGACTAGCACCAGACTGGTGACCGAACTGGTACCGACCTGGTGACTGGACTGATAATCGAACTGGTATCGAACTGGCAATCAAACTAGCAACCATACTAGTACCGCGTTAGCAACTGGAGTGGTACTGGCCTAACAGGCGAACTAGCAACTGGATTGGTACCGAACTAGCAGCCAGATTGGCGACCGGACTAGCACGAAGTTGGCGACCAAACTGGCACCGACCTGGTGACTAAACTAGTACCATGCAAGGGACCAGACTGGTACCGGACTGGCAACTGGATTGGTATCGACCTAGTAACCGGACTGGTATCGGCCTGATGATCGGATTGGTGACCAGATTAGTACCGGGTTGATGATCGAACTGGCACCGACCCGATAGGTTAATTGGCAATCGGACTGGCACCGAGCTAACGACTAGACTGGCACCGACTAAATTATAAATTTTATATTATATTATAAAAATTTTATTATATTTATTATATTTTATAATATAATATATAATATAATATATTTATTATATTTATTATAATATTTATAATATTTATTATATTATAATAAGTTTTATTTTATAATATTAATATTTTATATTTGTTACGGCCGTAACGATGACGTGGCCGGGCTCAGATACCGTCAGATATGGTCGAGCCACGTGGAGTTTTCTTCGGCCGAGTCAGTGCTACATTGCCAAGATCGAGCTCGGCAAGGCTACTTCGCCAGGCGACTTCCCGAGACAATACCGCCCTCACCGAAGTCGAGCTCGGTTCGGGGCTCCTCCTGCCACCTCGCCAGGCGTCCACCCAGGAGGGGTCCGCCTAGGCCGAGGTCGGCCGATCCTTCGCTCCTTCGCCGGGTGGCCCCCGGAGACAGGTCCACCTCGGCCGAAGCCAGGCGACCTCTGCCACCTCGCTAGGTGTCCACCCGGGAGGGGTCCACCTAGGCCGAGGTCGGCCGATCCTTCGCTCATTCACCAGGTGGCCCCCGGAGACGGGTCCACCTCGGTCGAAGCCAGGCGACCTCTGCCACCTCGCCAGGTGTCCACCCGGGAGGGGCCCACCTAGGCCGAGGTCGGCCGATCCTTCGCTCCTTCGCCAGGTGGCCCCCGGAGACGGGTCCACCTCGACCGAAGCCAGGCGACCTCTGCCACCTCGCCAGGTGTCCACCCGGGAGGGGTCCACCTAGGCCGAGGTCGGCCGATCCTCCGCTCCTTCTCCAGGTGGCCCCCGGAGACAGGTCCACCTCGGCCGAAGCCAGGCGATCTCTGCCACCTCGCCAGGTGTCCACCCGGGAGGGGTCCACCTAGGCCGAGGTCGGCCGATCCTTCGCTCCTTCGCCAGGTGGCCCCCGGAGACGGGTCCACCTCGGTCGAAGCCAGGCGATCTCCTGCCACCTCGCCAGGTGTCCACCCAGGAGGGGTCCACCTCGGCCGAGGTCAGGACGCCCGTACAGAGAAGATCCCAAAGAAAGAGGCACAGGTTCCGAGGTCGGCCCTCGAGCCGTGCGCATCACAGGCGGCGCTCCGTACGGATGGCGGCGGCTCGCGAAACACCGCTTACATCGGCCCGACAGGTCCCGCAGTCGAGAGGCGCGGTTCTGACAAAACAGGGCCCGTAAACGGATGGCGCCTACACTTGGGAAGGAGATTGCCCTCACGGGGCCCGAGGTCTGACCGGCCGCCTTACTGACGCCACCCCCTTCTGCCTTTGCCCTTTCCCCGCTGGGCTCGGCGAACGAGGTCGGGAAGCCACCTGGCCCTCAACACCAAAAGGGGAGAGAGAAAAGGATGGAAAGGGGAGCCTCCCAGGAGGAGAAGACAGGTGAACAGCGGGAGGAGATAAAAGGAAGGAAGCTGGGGACGACAAGGTAAGCTGATCGGGCTGGGGACAAGTAAGAAACAGTGGCCAAAAGCCTCGTTCCGAGAGTGAGATCCAAGGTCCCGAGAGGGGATCGCTTGGCGTGAGCTCGGCAAGGAGGCCCGGCCGAATTTCTGGTCCCCATAGCACCTTTCTTACTAGTAAATTCTCTGAGTCTGGAACCCCTTCGGGGGCCCGTCTTGGAGAATCTGTTCCTTCTCGCTGTCTACTAACTTGACCGTCGGAGCTCCCTCGCCGGGATCCCCGGCCAGGGTCTTCTGACCCTCTCTTGCAGGATCGCTCCAGCCAGGAGCCGCCAGGAGCCAGGCGGTCTGGTAGGATCGACGGATCCGAGGCACGGGCGCGGCGGCGGGAACGACAACAGATTGGCACGCCAGGTAGGGGGGGCAGGACAACACCCCCTAGCGGGAGCCAGCTTTCTGCAGGTGTCGCGCTCTCTGACAATGGTGGTCACTCGTGGGCGCGAGGCGTCCACCAGCCGTGTGGGGGAGGTTCCCTCCCCTCAAGGGGCCCACAGCCCGGAGAGGGAGCTTCCAGCTCCCCCTCCTCTTCCACCACAGCCGACCTCAACAGACGGGCCCCTTGCGGCCGTCATCCAACAGCTGCAGACCTTGACCTCGGCGGTCCGGCAGCTCCAGCATCAGCAGCGGTCCCTGGCCACGCAGCCGCACCCAGGGACCCCCGCGGCCCGAGCCGCGGGACAGCGTGGGAGCCTGCGCTCCATCCAGGGCAGGCCATCCCACCCGAGGGCAGTCTCCAACCCCCGCGGGAGCCACCAGGCTCCCGCAAAAAGAAATTACTCCGGTTCGGCGGATCACGAGAGTCGATCCCCGGCCGATGAAGCCGAGACGGTGCATCGTAGCAAGCGGCGCCGAGGCCTGACTTCACGCCGAGATCGATCGGCGCCACCTTCCCCAGCGGCCTCGGTGGAAGACTCCACCGACGAGGCCATCAGGTGCCAGGCTGAGAGGCGCCTGGAGGAGCACGAGCGCAAGCTAGCGGAGTTCGCCCGCCGATTTGCCGACCTGCAGAACTCGTCGGCGGACCCAGCGGGCTACGACTCCCGTCCCCCCTTCTCTGAAGAAATCCAGGCAGAGCCGATCCCAAAACGGTTCCGCATGCCGCAGGTGGATCCCTACGACGGGACCACCGACCCTCTGGACCATCTGGAGAGCTACAAAGCTCTCATGAGAGTCCAGGGGGCCACCGACGCTCTTTTGTGCATCGCCTTCCCGGCCACCCTCCGGAAGGCCGCTCTAAAGAGGCCGCCCCCGAGAGATACCCCGGGAGCTCGAAAGCCCGGGCCATCTGCCGACCCTCGCCCGAATCTAAGGCCGAGGGGCGAGGCCACTCCGGAGCGGAGGTTCACCCCTCTCCTCGCACCTCGGACGAAGATCCTCATGGAAATCGAGGGCGAGCGCTACCTCCGCCGACCTCCTCCTCAGAACCCGAGGGCCATCCGGGACAAATCGAAGTACTACCAGTTCCACCGCGAGCACGGTCACGACACGGAGGAGTGTCGCAACCTGAAGCGGGAGATCGAGGAGATGATTAAGAGGGGCTACCTCAGGAAGTTCATCAGGAACGAGGTCCCCTCGGAGGGGCAGCCGCTCGTGACCTTACCGCCAGTTCCTGCAATCGATAACCGCCCAACGGAGAAGCCCGTGGGCATGATCTCACGCAGGGTCGGACGAGCGGCGAAGAGAGCCCGGGAAGTCGGAAACCCGGAGAATGTAATCCCTCCCGAGGAGGGGAAGGATAATGATAATGTAAACAACGATGCCATGGTGGTCGAGATGACCATCGCGAAGCATCCTGTACATCGAATCATGGTGGATAGTGGAAGCTCGGCTGACGTACTTTTTTACGATGCTTTCTCTCGGATGAATTTGTCCCACGGTCAGCTGAGACTGGTACATACCCCCCTGGTAGGTTTTACAGGGGATTCCGTGGGGGTCGAAGGGGAGATCACTCTCCCGGTCACCGCCGGATCCCCACCTCGGTAGACGACCGTCCTGATGACGTTTACCGTCGTCAGGCTCCCTTCGCCTTACAACGCCATTCTCGGGCATCCCGGGCTCAACCAACTGGACGCCGTGATCTCCACGAAAAGGTTGTTGGTGCAGTTCCCCATGCCTTCCGGGCTCGGGGAGATGAAGGGGACGACCCAGCCGGTCCCGCTTTGCCTCCAGACGGTCCCGGGCACCCGGGGCGCAGAGCTCGCCCCCGATGTCGACGACCTCGACCTAAGGGAGAAGGAACCCAGGGGAGGGCCCGTAGAACGCCTGTTGACTTATCCCCTCGGTTCCGACCCACTGAAGACGGTGCAGGTCGGGGCCCAACTCCCTGATGAGGAACGGACCCGCCTGCTGGAGTTCCTCCACGCGAACGCAGATGTGTTCGCCTGGTCGGCGGCCGACATGCCGGGCATTCCGCCCGAGGTCATCACGCACAGGTTGAACGTGGACCCAAGCTGCCGCCCGGTCCGCCAGAAGAAGAGGAGCTTCGCCATGGAAAGACAGAAGGCCATCAACGAGGAGGTGGAGAAACTCCTCGCCGTCGGCTTTGTGCAGGAAGTCCGGTATCCCAGCTGGCTAGCGAACGTGGTCATGGTAAGAAAAAGTAGTGGTAAGTGGAGGATCTGTGTGGACTACACCGACCCCAACCGAGCTTGCCCGAAGGACAGCTTCCCTCTTCCAAAGATCGACCAGCTGGTCGACACCACCTCGGGACATCGCCTCCTGTCATTCATGGACACCTTCTCCGGTTACAACCAGATCCGAATGAGCCCGGAGGACGAAGAGCATACCGCCTTCATAACCGACCGTGGAACCTTTTGCTACAGGATGATGCCGTTCGGCCTCAAGAACGCTGGAGCCACGTACCAGCGTCTGGTCAACAGGATTTTCAAGGACCAGATCGGCCGCAACATGCAGGTGTACGTGGACGACATGCTGGTAATGAGCAAACCCGATTCAGACCACGTAGCTGACTTGGCGGAGACATTCGGCAACCTCCGACATCATCAGATGAAGCTGAACCCGGCGAAGTGCACCTTCAGCGTCTCTGCCGGGAAGTTCCTAGGATTCATTGTGACCCAAAGAGGAATTGAAGCCAACCCGTAGAAGGTCCAGGCCATCCTGGACATGGAGCAGCCTGCCTCCAAGAAGCAAGTGCAGCAACTCACCGGCCGAGTTGCGGCCCTCAGCCGCTTTATCTCCAGGTCGACAGATCGCTGCCGTCCCTTTTTCAAGGTGCTGAGAAAGATGAACGACTTCGCTTGGACCGAGGAATGCCAGAAGGCCTTCGAAGAGCTAAAGAAGATGCTCGCATCGCCACCGTTGATGTCCAGGCCCGAGGAGGGGGAGGAACTCATCCTCTACCTGGCGGTCACCCCGGAAGCCGTCAGCTCGGTCCTGGTTCGGACCGATGACCAAGGAGTCCAGCGGCCGGTGTACTATACCAGCAAACTTCTCCGCGACGCGGAGCTCAGGTATTCTCAACCCGAGAAACTCGTTTTTGCGCTAATAGTGTCTGCCCAGCGTCTTAGGCCCTATTTCCAAGCGCATCCCATCGCTGTCCTGACGAATCAACCGCTGAAAGCGGTGCTCAGCCGACCCGATACTTCGGGATGATTGGCAAAGTGGGCACTGAAGCTCAGCGAGTTCGACATCGTGTACAGGCCAAGGTCAGCCATGAAAGTGCAGGTGCTGGCCGACTTCTTGGTCGAATGCGCAGGCTTGGGCAAGGAGCCCGAGGAAGGCCCCTCAGGCCAGCCGCTGAAGACGGGCCCCGATGAGCCCGGAGAGGCCGCCTGGATCCTCCATGTGGATGGAGCCTCGAACTCCGGCGGGAGCGGAGCCGGACTCATCCTTGCCAACAGTGACGAGGTCGTCGCCGAATGCGCGCTCCGTTTCCAATTTGCCACGACCAATAATCAGGCGGAGTATGAGGCACTTCTTGCCGGGCTGAGGGTTTCCCGCGAGCTGAGCGTAACCAACCTCAAAGCTTTCACTGATTCCCAGCTCGTGGCGGGACAGGTCTCCGGGGAGTATGCCGTGCATGACCCCCAAATGGCGAAATACTTGGAGCTCGTCAAGGCGGGCGCGTCCAGATTCCGGCGCTTTAACATCTTCCACATCCCCCACAGGGAGAACGCCCGTGCGGATACTCTCTCCTGGCTGGCGACCCTGCCGGACTCGATGCTGGGCCGCGCTCATGTGGAGCGCCTTGAGATCCCAAGCCTCGAGGCCCCGGTGGAGGTCCATCAGGTCAGCCATGAACCCAGCTGGATGGACAAGTACGCCGAATACATCACCAGTGGCACCCTGCCGGAGGACCGCGAGGCGGCTCGCCTTATCAGAAAGAAAGCCGTGCGGTTCGTTCTGATGGATGGGCAATTATACCGAAGATCCTACTCCTACCCCCTCCTCAAGTGTGTAGGACCCGCGGAAGCCAAGCTCGTGCTCCAGGAGATTCACGAAGGCATCTGCGGGAACCACGTGGGGGGCAGAGCATTGGCCTACAAGGTCCTTCGTCAGGGCTACTTCTGGGAGACGATGAAGGAAGACGCCGCTGACTTCGTGAAAAAGTGCGATCGGTGCCAGCATCACGCCACGGTGCAACGGCAGCCCTCCAACCCAATCTCCCAGCTTTCAGCTCCCTGGCCATTCACCCAGTGGGGGATGGACCTTCTGGGCCCATTCCCGTCGGCGTCTAGACAGCGGAAGTTCTTGATAGTGGCCATCGACTACTTCACGAAGTGGGTCGAGGCCGAACCCTTAGCGCGGATCACTGAAGCGAATGTCGCCAAGTTCTTTTGGAAGTCAATCGTTTGCCACTTCGGCCTCCCCCACACCGTGGTTACTGACAACGGGTGCCAGTTCGACTGCCGAGAGTTCGAAGAGTTCTGCGGCGACCTCGGCATCAGGCATCGCTTCACCTCGGTGGCGCATCCCTAGACCAATGGAGAGGCCGAAGTCACGAACAGGACCATTTTGCAGGGCCTCCGCACGCGGCTGGACCAGGCCAAAGGCAGATGGGCCGAGGAGCTCCCCAGCATCCTTTGGGCATACCACACCACCCCGAGGACGGCTACCGACGAGACCCCGTTCAACCTCGTCTTCGGAGCCGAGGCGGTCATCCCGATCGAGCTCAGCCTATCCACGCTGCGTGTAGAGCAATATGACGAGACAGAAAACCCTGCTAGGATGATGCTTAACCTTGACCTTCTTGAGGAGACGAGGGACAAGGCCCGAGTTCGGATGGCGGCATATAGGCAGCGTGTGGCCAGGTATTACAACTCCCGAGTGCGGCCGAAGTTTTTTCGTCCCGGAGATCTGGTCCTTCGGCGCGCTGAAGCTTCTCAGCCACGGGAATGCGGCAAGCTCTCACCCAACTGGGAGGGCCCATACCGGGTAGCAGAAGCCCTCCCCCACGGTGCCTACTACATGGAGGAGTTGGGAGGTGCCAGGTTCCCTCGGACGTGGAACGCCTCGAACCTAAGAATGTATTATCAGTAATGTAAGGTTCCCCACTCCTGCAATAAAGTTTCCTTGCTTCAAACGCTCTCTTCTCACTTTGTAGGAAAACCGGTGCATGGCCCTGAGTTCGGCACGTCCGATCATGGCCGACGGCCGAAGGAAGCGGGAGATCCTGGGCTTCGGCGTGGAAGGTGGGACAGAACCCAGTTCGCCCATGCAAGCCCGGAGAACAGCTCAGCAAGTCACGCAAGGCTTGAGAAAGCCTGCGACCCCGGGGTTCAGTCCGGAGATCCTGGGCTTCGGCCTGGAAGGTGGTGCCGAACCCAGTTCGCCCACGCAAGCCCGGAGAACAGCTCGGCAAGCCGTGCAAGGCTTGAGAAAGCCTGCGGCCCCGGGGTTCAGTCCGGAGATCCTGGGCTTCGGCCTGGAAGGTGGCGCCGAACCCAGTTCGCCCATGCAAGCCCGGAGAACAGCTCGGCAAGCCGCGCAAGGCTTGAGAAAGCCTGCGGCCCCGGGGTTCAGTCCGGAGATCCTGGGCTTCGGCCTGGAAGGTGGGACAGAACCCAGTTCGCCCATGCAAGCCCGGAGAACAGCCCGGCAAGCTGCGAAGGCTTGAGAAAGCCTGCGGCCCCCGGGGTTCAGTCCAGAGGTCCCAGGCTTTGACCTGGAAGGCGGGGCAGAAACCACTTCGCCCACGCGAGCATGAAGGCAATCCCAAGGCCGGACCCGCTCAAGGCCTACTCTGACACCGCGCGGTCCGGAATGTCCCAACTTTCGACTTGAGCGACGGACGGGACCAGGTCCATGTTCGTTTCGGCACTCCACATCAACATCTCAAGAAAGAAAAAGAGGAGATGGGAGAGTGGGGAAGGAAGTGAGCTCGAGACTTAGTCAAATCAAACTTTCATTGATCCAAGGAGGAGTACAAACTGGGAATCCCGACAGGCCGGGAGTCCCCAAAAAAAAAAAGAAGAAGAAGGAATACAGCTACGACAACGGAGGAGGTGAGAAGATGGCAGCTCAGTTTGGTGCAAGGTCGGAGCCCTCCGCCTGGGTCGCGCGCTCCGCATCCTCGCCTTCAACGGCGGCCGGCTCAGGCGGCTGCTCCGGAGCCATGGCTTCGTCGGTCGCCGGGGCCGCAGGCATGGCACCGGCCGCACCGGAGGCTCTGCTCTCAGGTCCTTGCCTCCTACCTCCGAGCACCACCCCACTGAGATCGAGCTCGGGGTAGAAGGCCCCTACCTTCTCCCGGCACATCCGGAACCCCTTCAGAAAGGAGTCCACGGTGGCCTCCCGGACCTCCGACGTGTACTCGTCGGAAGTCCGGAACTTCGGGATGGCCTCCTGCGCCTCCCACTTTACGGCCTCCAGGAGTCCATTGACGTACGCACTCCGCTCCTTCGTCGCGTTTGCATCTCGCCTGGCCTCCTCCAGCTGGCGCTCCAGCCACTGGGAGTGGGCCTGAAGACGAGCCCTCTTCGCTGCGTCCTCCTCCGCGCGACGCTGGTGGGAGACCCTCTCCTCCGATAGAGAAGACTCCAGCTCCTTGTTCCGCCCCTCGGCGCGCGCTAGGTCGGTTTGGAGGGCCTGATTGCTTGCCCACAGCTCGACCCCCTTTTCCATGAGGTCCTTGACGTCGGTCGCAAGCTTGCCGAGCTTCTTCTCCTTCTCGGCATCCCTCTTTGCGTTCCCTACGAGGAAGTTCCTCAGTAGGAGAACGTCATTCCCAATCTGCACAAGTAAAGTAGCCGGGTTAGAAGAAAGACAACCCGAGGTCACGAAAGAAAGAAGAAGGTAAGTTCGAGCTTACCGTAAAAAGCTGCGGGAGGATCCCGAGCAGAGCGTCAGCATAGTCCCGGCCGCCCCGAGCTCGGTGGTCCCGGGCTGTGGAGGCGTACTCCATCACCTTCTCCGCGAGCCCTTTGTCGCGGATGACTGAACACCGGTGGGTGATCACCGGTGGCGGAGCCGTCAGGTCGGCTCCGGCGGCGGCTGTCCCTCCAGCAGGAATCGCAGTCGACGGGCCGGCAGAGGACACGGGCTGCGCCGTCGGAGCCGCGGCGACGATAGGGCCGGCGCTGGACGGAGCTTCGGGCGGTGGAGCCCCCTCGACGGCAGCACCGCCGGATCTGGCAGCCGAGGAATCAACGGCCCCGCCCCGAGGCAGCCTGGGCGGGGGAGCAGTGGCTGCTGGGCTAAGCGCAGTCGCCGGCGCAACCTCCTGGCTCGCCTCGGTGCGAGCCCTCTTGGCCGCGGGCTCATCTACCTCGGGGACGTCTCTCTGGGCCGCGCCCTCCAGGAGGCTCTCCAGCGATAACTTCATGCCTGCAACGCAAAGGAGTAGAAGGTCAGCCAACTCGGTTATAAAGGAGAAAGTATGCAAGAGTCAAGGGAGGGCCGAATCTCACCTGACTCACGGATGGGACTGATCCCGGCCTCAAAAAGATTCTGCTCTGAGAGCAGAACCTCGAGCGCCGGGACCACGTCACTCAGGAGCAGGAAGTAGGCCTCCTGGTCCGCCGACTCGACCTGGGAGTTCCGGTTCGGAGACCGGTCCGGTTCACTCCAGGCCCAGTCGACATCTTCGATTGAGGCAAAGAAAAATCGGCTCTTCCAGCCCTTGATAGAAGAAGGGAGGTCGAACCGGAGACACCTGGGCCAGGGCGAAATGTACCACCAGCCGTCATCGGTGAAGTACCTCTTCAGGGTGAACATGGCCCTGAAGAGGGAGAAACGGACAACGAACCCGTGAAAGTGACAAAAAACTATGAAAGAGAAGATGACCCGGATGGCATTGGGAGCCAACTGGGCTGGAACAAGTCGGAAATGGCTAAGAAAAGAGAGGAAGAAGGGGTGCAGAGGAAATCGAAGACCCCCGAGGAAGAAGTCTTCATAGAAGGCTATGCGGCCGGGGCCACTCATGGTGACGCGTTCCCCGGGCCGTGGAACGAATAGACGGATTGATCCCGGGATGCCGTAGGCCTCCCGGAGCGAAGAAAGATCGCCCTCGGTCATGGTGGAAGCATGACCGGAGGGACCGGCGGGAAGAAGAGGCGGAGCAGGAAGAGAAAGAAGAGGAAGAGTGGAAGCAATCGGAGGAGACCGGACCCCCCTGGGGATGCCAATGGTGACACCCCCAGGTTGCAGACGCCTGCGGATCTCCTCCGGAATCGTTTCCTCCTCTGAGGAGGAAGAAGATGGAGTCCTCGGCCGGGACGGACCGGCCTCATCCAGATTAGAAGAAACATAGCGACGACGTGCCATGGCAAAGAAGAGAACAAGGATTCAGAGAAGAAAGGGGAGAGGGGAACTAGAGAGAAGGATGGAGGCACTCACCGAAAATATGCCAAGCAAACGCGGGGCAACGGAAGTTAGTCTGCAGCAAACCGCCCACGGAGCAAGGGGAAAGGCCTCATTCTGGAAAGTCCCCTCCTTTTCAAACTCAGTCGACAGCAGCCGTACCCGTCATTCCGCCCCGAGCCGAGGTCGGCCGATCCTTCGCTCCTTCGTCGGGTGGCCCCCGGAGACGGGTCCACCTCGATCGAAGCCAGGCGACCTCTGCCACCTCGCCAGGTGTCCACCCGGGAGGGGTCCACCTAGGCCGAGGTCGGCCGATCCTTCGCTCCTTCGCCAGGTGGCCCCCGGAGACGGGTCCACCTCGACCGAAGCCAGGCGACCTCTGCCACCTCGCCAGGTGTCCACTCGGGAGGGGCCCACCTAGGACGAGGTCGGCCGATCCTTCGCTCCTTCGCCAGGTGGCCCCCGGAGACGGGTCCACCTCGGCCGAAGCCAGGCGACCTCTGCCACCTCGCCAGGTGTCCACCCGGGAGGGGTCCACCTAGGCCGAGGTCGGCCGATCCTCCGCTCCTTCGCCAGGTGGCCCCCGGAGACGGGTCCACCTCGACCGAAGCCAGGCGACCTCTGCCACCTCGCCAGGTGTCCACCCGGGAGGGGTCCACCTAGGCCGAGGTCGGCCGATCCTCCGCTCCTTCGCCAGGTGGCCCCCGGAGACGGGTCCACCTCGGTCGAAGCCAGGCGATCTCCTGCCACCTCGCCAGGTGTCCACCCAGGAGGGGTCCACCTCGGCCGAGGTCAGGACGCCCGTACAGAGAAGATCCCAAAGAAAGAGGCGCAGGTTCCGAGGTCGGCCCTCGAGCCGTGTGCATCACAGGCGGCGCTCCGTACGGATGGCGGCGGCTCGCGAAACACCGCTTACATCGGCCCGACAGGTCCCGCAGTCGAGAGGCGCGGTTCTGACAAAACAGGGCCCGTAAACGGATGGCGCCTACACTTGGGAAGGAGAGTGCCCTCACGGGGCCCGAGGTTTGACCGGTCGCCTTACTGACGCCACCCCTTCTGCCTTTGCCCTTTCCCCACTGGGCTCGGCGAACGAGGTCGGGAAGCCGCCTGGCCCTCAACACCAAAAGGGGAGAGAGAAAAGGATGGAAAGGGGAGCCTCCCAGGAGGAGAAGACAGGCGAACAGCGGGAGGAGATAAAAGGAAGAAAGCTGGGGATGACAAGGTAAGCTGATCGGGCTGGGGACAAGTAAGAAACAGTGGCCAAAAGCCTCGTTCCGAGAGTGAGATCCAAGGTCCCGAGAGGGGATCGCTTGGCGTGAGCTCGGCAAGGAGGCCCGGCCGAATTTCTGGTCCCCATAGCACCTTTCATACTAGTAAATTCTCTGAGTCTGGAACCCCTTCGGGGGCCCGTCTTGGAGAATCTGTTCCTTCTCGCTATCTACTAACTTGACCGTCGGAGCTCCCTCGCCGAGATCCCCGGCCAGGATCTTCTGACCCTCTCTTGTAGGATCGCTCCAGCCAGGAGCCGCTAGGAGCCAGGCGGTCCGGTAGGATCGACGGATCCGAGGTATGGGCGCGGCGACGGGAACGGCAATAGATTGGCGCGCCAGATAAGTAGAGAAGGTAGCTATACTTGTCTTCTCCGTCACTATTTTTTTTTTTTATCCGAAAAAGGACCGTTGTTTCTTACTTGCCTAAAGAGTGATAGGTGAGTTTTGCTTTAATATATGCATGCCCTCTAAGACTTTTCTTCGAGCAAGTGTGGATGTCGGGTGTGAGGTTGGAGGGGGGATTGAGAAACAAGACAAGGATGGCTCAGGGCCGTCTTCCCCTCTGGTGAGAGGGAAAGCACTTGGACGAAAACTTTTATCATTTTAGTATAAAAAAAAATAGATACGGCTTAGCCAACTTATTATAGGTCTATTAGCTTGTACACTGTACTATATAAAATTTACGCCAAATTGATGATCGAGAGGATAAAATCCATTTGCCTTGCTAGATCTATCCCGAGTAGGGGGTTTTCATAGGAGGGCGGAGTATTATCGATAATGTGATGATTATCCAGAAGTTCATACATGATCTTCGCCGGGTCTTGATCTATTACCGCCTTATGATATTTAAATTGTATATGGAATGGGCACATGATCGTATGAGCTAGTTTTTCCTTTTGCATACTTTATAGAATTTTGTCTTTCATGCTAGATGGATTAGTTGGATTATGGTTTGTATTCGTCATCCATCATTTGCCATTTTCCTCAACGGCACTCCATCGGACTTCTTCTACTTTTCCATTGGGATCTGCCAAGATTGTCCCCTATTCTCCTATATTTTCATTTGTTATGCCGACGTTTTCTTCCGGGCATTACAGGTGGCGGTGAGTAGATTAGGCCTGGATCCTTACAAATCGATCCTAGATATCCAACCAATCTTTTATTTGCTATTTGTAAATGATTGCTTACTGCTGGACCAAGAATCTATTCAACATGTAGTGGCCTTCTTATAGATTCTTGAGAAGTATTGCTAGGCTTCTAGGTAGAGGGTGAATCTTCTTAAGTCAGCTATTTTATTTAACCCAAAGACCAAGATCTATCTCAAACATGCCATCAAGGAGAGGTTTGGAGTGGTGGAGCAGCGAGGGATTTAACACTATTTCGGCATTCCCATCTCTAGTTGGAGGTTAAGGAGAGTAGATTGTTTCAGTCTGGAGCAAGCTATCCAAGAGCGTCTATAGGGATGGCAGGCCAAAGCCCTATCTATGATGGACATGATAACTCTGGTGAGATCTATCTTTAGCTCGATGCTAGTGTATTTGCTTTTTAATGTCTTGGTGCCGAAGATGTGCCTTCCTAAGCTTGAGCAACACTTTCAGTGTTTTCTCTGGAGTTCATACTAGGGAGGAGGGAGAGTGCATCTTGTAGCCTAGGAGGTGCATTGCCAGCTAGTAAGAGATCGGGGTCATGGAATTCAATCTCTGGTAATGAGATGGGAGGTCCTGATCATAAGGCATGCAGCAAGATTTCTCCTATGTTTGGATAGTCTTTAAAGCTCATTGATGGCTGCGAAGTATGGTCCCTAGATCATGAATATTGATATCAATCGGCTTGCAGTAGCTCTTTTATATGGAGGGAGATGTCCCACATCCGATGGGTGGTGGGCGATGGCCGTACCGTTGACTTTCTTTTTGACCCATGGTTTTCTGACCTTCCATTGAGTAGGTGTCCTTCATTTGTCAACGCAGTGTAGGAAGTCTGTGAGGATCTTGGATCTTCTTCACTCCGAGGGGGTAAGTTGGCATCATGATTGGGTGGCCTAAGCTCTTCGGCCCTGACTTGACAGAGAGCACTCTCTATTGCAGTCCTTAATCATGGTGCCCAAGATGCGCGAGTGTGGAAATTTTCCTATGGATGGAGGGTGGGGGCTAGGGATCTTTATACTATGTATTGTCGGACACCAGCTTGGAGACTTGATGCACTTGGATTTAGAGGTCAGGAATTTACCTGAGGGTCAGCCTATTCCTTTGAAAATTGGCATGGGCTCGTCTCCTTACTAAATCTATTTTGAGGGATAAGGGTCTGGCCCTCTCGACCGCTTGCCCATGTTGTGAGTCGAAGGAGAAGACAGTGGACCATGCACTCTTCTGATACTCAAGAGCAACTCGAATTTAGGGGGTGGTTGATTTGCTCTTTGGGATCAGGTTGAGGGAGTCCCACTCAACTCTTCTTAGAAAGCATGAGGTGTATTTGAGTTCGAAGTGAACTAAAGTCTCAATCTGTAATTTGAATGGCTTATGTGGCCTACCATATGTAGCTGTCCAAGAATATTTAGATATTTGAGTCAAGGAGGCTCTCAGTACAGCTTATTTTGGAGTGTGCCTTGATTCAGGCGGTTGAGGTACTTCATTAGAAGTCAGTTGATTTGATCTTGATAACTTCGAACCATCGAGACTTTAGCTCTGCTCATACTTGCAGGGTGTTTATTTCTTGGAAGTCCCCACTTCCGACTTTCCTTAAGATCAATTTTGATGGCAGCCTGATGAGCAGCAATGGAGAAGCAGGGTTCGTTATCAGAGGCCATAACTCAAGATTAATGATAACTAGAGGTAGCCATATCTTTGGACCCTCTATTTTGGGGTAGAGTTGCGTGTCACTTGGACTGGCATCGTCTATGCTAGAATCACCGTGCGAGCTGATCAGTTGGTCAATGGTCATCAACGATGACTCCTCTATTGTGGTTGGATGAATTCAGTCTCATGACAGGAAAGCTACTACTAATTCTTTATTATAGAATATCTTCTTTCTTCTTCGATGGATATATTTGTTCATCCAGTATATTTATCATGAAATAAACTCTATACTTGATTAGATTACTTTATTTGTGGCTTAACATTTTCGCAAGTTCTTTGGACTTGCATGGAGTTCGTTCCTGATCCGTTCATGAATATTTTATTTTATAATCTTTTTAATTATGTTTATGCCAGAATTGTATAAATATTCCGTTTTTTATATAGATATTAATATATAAAAGAGACCACGGTTTGGATGCCGTCCATGGTTTATTCGTGAGGTTTCGTGTGCCTCGAAAAGTAGATCTAACATGTCATAAAAAATCAGAAGGTACATCATCAACAGAATTAAAAGTACAATAAAAATATATTTTTTTTATAAAAATATCTTATTTCTGCTATTTCTGTCAAAAAAAAAAAAAAAAAAAAAGTTATTAAAAAATACACGTTACTTTTCCGCCTCAACTTTAGCACAAAAATGGCCGAGTTTGATTGGAAGTGTCAGCACCGAGCAAGAATTGTACAATTTGTCTACGTCCAGAGATTTTGAATGATGCACAGGTTCGTGTACCCTGCATGCATGTGGGAATGCAATCATGCAAGTCAATCATGTTGTGCACCATGCGAGGACCAACCGCGATTCCGCAAAAAGGCAATGCCAGCTTACCTTGAATAGGATAACGTACGCAGTGCGACACCCCTTATCAAGACAGGGAATAGGATAACTAGCACATCAGCTCTTTGTTTTTATTTCTTAGTGTCACACTACCATCAGATCGATCAGGTCTCCAGATATTGTCTTATTGGAGGGTTCACGTGTATTTTAACGTCGTTATCATCCATCCATTAGCATTTTTTTCAGAATAATATTAAAAAAATTAATTCTGAAATTAGGATTGCTTTAAAAAGAATTTATAAATCGAGGCTTGTTTTGCCACCAAGAAGGTCGAGCATGAAGTTATGGATCCAATCCGTAATTTCAGGTGACCAACTTGTACCGGTATAGCCAATTAAAATTTCAGAATCTCGATATATATATATATTTTTCACTATTTCTTTTTCCAAAGATAAATCAAACCTTGACCTCCTCCTCCCCCGGCGGCATTCAACCTCCACCACAGTGCTCTCTTCATGGTAGAAGCTGAACCGGCGGCGCTTTCCCTCCCGGCAATGGTCTCCTCCCCCGGTTAGGGATGGCAACGGATCGGATTTGAATCGGATCATCCAAAACTCATACCCATCCCGCTAAAAAATTATCCGTTCCATACCCGTCTCGGATCGGATTGGATCGGGTATAAAAAAATCACAGGTCGAATCGGATCGGGTCGGGTATATCCGGTCTCATAAAATTTAGTTTATTTAAAAGCTAAATGGATCGGATCGAGTCGGATCGAGTATATCCGTCCCATATCCTATTTACTTAAATATTTTATAAATATATATTTATATATTTATATATATATATATATATATATATATAAACGGGTCGGGTTCGGATCGGAGCGTACTACTACCTGTATCCGACCCGAATCCGAATCGAGTTTTTTTTATATAATTCATATCCGTTTATAAATTAGGCGGGTCAAATTTTATCCATTCCATTAGAATCGGGTTAGATCGGATATCCATCGGATCGAAAAAAATTGTCATCCCTATTCCCGGTTGCTTTCTCTCCCACGTCAGCCTACTGCTCTATACCTTTCATAGATTTTATGCCCGATTGATGAAGTCCACCATGGCATGCTATTTGACTAGATATCTGAAACGTCAAGGTCCTGGATCCTAAAAATAAAGAAAGTTATAGTTATGAACAATAGTCATGCCTAGATATCCTTTATAAGTTTAAATTTAATTGCACTAAGAAGCTCAGAATACCTAAGCCCAATCATTGTGACTGCTCAAGAAGACAGGGCCTCCACTATGAGAGTATTGCTATAAAAATTTGATCACTATTATGTTAACTATTGCACTAGAATAACCAACAGCCATAAACCAACCAAAGCAAAATAAAAATAAAAAACTAGCAAATATCCTGATTATTTACTGTCAGTAAAAATACCACTGGATATATTTATTACTAGTCCTAGTTACATAAATGAAAAAGAGTGTGAGCTGCATGCTGCTTCACTATGCTGCCATGGTGAAATCAAACAGACGCAACATATGTAGAGGAAGGCTAAGGAAGGGGGGACCACCAGTGCGATCGGAAGAAGGGACCATCGGAGTACGGGTGATCGATCGGAGGGTGGCATTCTTTGAAGGAGGAGGAGGGTTGGGAGGATATCTAAGGGAGAAGAAGGCCGAATCTAGTAGATGGGAAAGAGCTGGTGGGAAGATCCAAGGGAGCAGGACTTGTGAACCCACAAGTCCTTGTAAGCCTTTTCCAAGTCAGAACGTGGATACCAAGTGGGCAATAAGATATGGGTTCAACCCACAACTTTGCTATCTCACCTCTTAAAAGCCTGGATTTGTAAATACTTTTCAAACTAACCTATTCTCATAATAAATTTTTTAATTACCATTATTTTTTTTTTTAAAAAATGCATCCATCCATGATTTGGATTGGGTTTACTTGTAAATTGTAGAGATGGAATAAGATTTATCAGGTCCATGGCGTGAGACTAGAGATCTTAAAATCGGTAATCTATTTGACTCATTATTAGGTTTGCGACTGGATGTGGATGGGATTGGAGTCCCTGATAGAAAGCGACATCTAATAACTCAATTCAATTGATACCTCTAAAACAATTAATTAATAGAAAGCGACATCTAATAACTATGCTTATGTATTTGGAAAATTATCAGGTCAAGCTCATATTGGATCAGAGTTCCAGTCAAGTGAGTTTGATAAAAGTCAGTCCTGCAAACGAGGTAGGTATTGCTGCATTTATGTTGCCGTTCGTGCGGCAACGCGGCCTTCCGAATGATAACATTAGGTGCGAACGTCCGCATATTTTTTTTATATCCAGGTTGCCTTTCACCGCACAGGAACTTTATGCACTCGTCCGCGATCTTTATTTGATGCGCCGAGTTTTTTTTTTTTTCTTTCTTTCTTTTTTGTGATTTTATTTACCAGGTTAAGGCGAGAGGATGCAATTTTTCATCCCTCGATAGCCGAGATGAGGAGACGATGCGAGCACGTAACAGAAGGCTGGTATCGAAATACCAAGCATATCTCCTACCAAACAAAATACAAAACACATCCCCTGGAGAGGGACCGAATGTTTTTTTATGAAACAAAAAGATATGGGATAAATTTCGGTATAGCTTTTCATTCCGACTCTCAGTTTATTAGATGATTGTTTGATTCGGGCCATATTTTTCTGCATACCTTTTTCACCAACCGGTAAATACGTCAATCTAATCCGGAGTAACAGCCGCTCCGTCTTTCAGTCACATACACCTAGAAAATTCTGAAATTTAATCAATTTTTAAGTCACATACGCCTAGAAAATTCTAGAATTTAATCAACCTTTCAATCATATATGCTTAGAAAATTCTAAAATTTAATTAAGTCATACGAGAGATCATGCCTCAAATCCATGATCAGAAAGTAATTTACAAGATAAAATCATGTTTTTACCAATCGTGCTATGGCCGCGAGAGACTGCACTTCGGTATTGTATTCCTAGTTCTAGCGCTTGTGAAGCTCTTCTATCGTTTATCGCATTAGATGTCTCTGCGATTTAACCATTGACAGTTTCTTCCCTGCTACGCCACCCGTCAAAGAAAGTCTATTTTCTTGTTCCTTTCTGATACCTCTCAAGGTCATGCGGAGAGATGGGCGTACTTCACGAAGTTCAACAATTTTATGATGTCTGTCTGAAAATTATTTGTTAGATTGGTCAATCAATTATGTAAAATAATATGCCGAGTTCCATCGTTTTAGAAGAGGAATTTGCATCGAATCTAAATAATAAATACCCGTTTGTTACATTCCTTTCACTGTTGCCTGATGGTCACCGACACCAAGTTGTCCCCAAGAGTTTTCGGAAAGTTCAAAGGCAGTAAATCTCTCCGAACAGCCTAGATCTATCGTACAGATATCGTTGATTGCTGAATTGACAAACCTTGTCGTAGAGAGTTCTAAATTTAGTGTGAGCACCGACAACTCAAAAATAGATGGTCAGTATCCTCAGCACATTCACCACATAATGGGCAACATTAAAGGGGTGGAAAATGTCCACCACAGGGAAATTGGATAGAGAGAGTTTTTTTTTTTTGGATACTGGAATGTAGTATCGGAGGGATGCAAAGTTGTTGATGTTATTAAAAATTATTCAAGTAATAATATTTTTAAGCATCACTAAAATCCAATAGCATTTTAAAATATCGTTTGTAAAGTATCCGAGGATATGTTAAAGTATCGTTGGACTTTTTTCTATTTTTTTTGAAAATAACAAAAGAAAACGTCTAACATAAAAAAAAAAATATTTTTGGACTTCCCTCCTTAAATTTTTGCTTATGTTTTTCTCCCCTTTCTAAATTTTCTGGGCTTCTTTCCCCTTTCCCAATATTTTTCCAGCTTATCTTTCCCCCCATCCCCTAATTTTTTTCTTCTACTAATCTCCGCCGCTAACATCTCGAACCCCATCTCCCAATCCACATTGCCCTCTATCTCCTCCAACTCCGGCTAGCTCCGGCCACATAAACTCCGACTCTATCCTCGTTGCCCTCCTCGACTCCTACTACATCGAGCTTGTCGAGAGGATCAGGGTGTGAAGCATCTCCTCTGAAAGGACATTCTTATCAGGACCACTTTTGGGCTGGATCCTAATGCGGAGGTTGCGGGATGTTGAGATTCCTAGGCATTGATCCCACTAGGTGGGAGATTTGGATCAGCACCTACACAGTGGAAACAGCGAGAGAAAAATCAAGAACCAATCTTATTGATTCAAGAACCAGCAACAACCTGTTCTTGGATTCAATATCATGTAACAAAGGAGATATAGAGAAGAGATGTAGGAGAAAAAGAGAGATTGTATTTCTTTGGAGAAGAACCTTGTTACAATACATAAGAACGGGACACCGGCCTTCTCTCACAAACCCGAGTAGAAGCCCCCACCTGCGGACAATACCTCATACAGGCTTTCCCTTTTCCAAAGTCCCGTGGAACATCCCACGGCACCAAGAAATCTCCACGGTCCAGGAACTAAGAAGTTTCCATGCACGGACTCCCTCACAAGTGCCTTCCTTTCTCTCTTGAAACCGTCCAAGCCCTTTCACGCCCCATAGGCTCTCATGCCCAAGAGGGGCTCATGCCCTCTCTCTCTCACGGTTTCTCTCTTGTCACTGTGAGACCACGCCGGTCTAAGCAAAATCGCACGCCCCTCCCACTTATAAAAGCACATGGGGCGGTCTTCTTGGAATTCTCGGGTGCCAACTACTTCTTGGATAGTTACAATCCTCACATGGTTAGGCTAGGACTTCTTGATCTTCTTGGTCCAAATCTGATTAGGACTCTTCAGGTGGTTGGACTTCTAATTAGTTACAACCAACCAACTAATCAACCAACTGGCTAACTTCCTAACTAACTTAACAAACCTGGACCCAACCCCATAACCCACAAACCGGGTTATGTTACAATCTCTAAAAAAAACTTTCCCTTTAAGCCCATATGAGAAGACTAATCCTTTTTGATCAAATCCCCTGATCCAACATGCCGTGATCTAAATTGACTTAGAGTCCTGGGAAAAATCCCAAAAATCTCCTTGAACACCTCCAGGACAGCTTAGGACACACCCCCAAGCTTCAGGAATCGTCTCAAGTATTCCTGCCATGGCCTCCCATGTCTCTCTAAGGCTTGGGAGCACTATACAAAACTCTACACGGGATTCCTCTTTCTGAAGGAAAGGGATCAAAGGGAGCACGACCTCCACCTTCTCCTCAATTCAGGGTACGGCTTCCAGGAATCGTACGTAGGCCTAGATGCGATCATCAAAGAGAAGCTCGAGGGCCCGCTAAGATGGTATCCTGGTCGGTAGAGATCTTGCCTCATTACCAACCGCTCGCGGGTCATGGTTTCCTTTCTTGTTCCCGTTGTACTAACCGGTGCCTTAATAGTACCAGGTTAATGTACTCATTTTTGGATGAAAAAAATCATAAACATTTAAACATCTTGAATCGAACATTATCTAACAGGATATGAGCCTGCAGGATAGCTAACTGAAATTTATCTCCTATCCCTTTTATTTAAAAAAAAAAGGCTCGAGGATGATAAGAGGTGGAGGAAGGTTGGGTAAGGGGTAGAGGAAGAGGGTAGGGAGGAACTGTCGAAGTGGAGGCGGAGGATTGTTGAAGCCACCGACGATAGGGATGGGAAAGAAATCTATATTTTTTTTAAAAAAATAAATTTATTGATGCTTGAAAGTGTTGGCACAATTATCAATATAGACGTTTTAAAATGTGGCTTAACGATGCTTTTAAAAAATATCAGGTTCGAGGCATGATCCTCGCGGGTGACTCGATTAAATCCAAGAATTTTCCTGGGGCACGTGATCGGGGTGACGAGAGAGCGTACTACTCCGGCATCTTAGTGGTGTCAGGTTGATGTACTCATCAATGATGGAAAGGGTATGCGAAAAAATTACGGTCCAAATCAAATATAGCCTAGCGAGATTGGGATCCAGTGGGGATATGAATTTATTTCCCCTCTCCTTTCGGTTCATCAAAAAAAATATCAGGAGAATTTTCATTCACTCTTTTACCGACACTTTACAAAGCGTCGAGACTTGGTGACGTTAACATGGAGAAGAGTCCTTCTCCCTCCTTTCCTGGAGTGGTCTCCCGATGAAAGACTAGCCAGTTAAAAAAACTTTACACTTTCTTGGTATTGGCATTTTCTAGTTGAATTTTTTTTGAAGTAGAAAATAATGTCTCCACGTCAGAAAAAAGGGATATTTCCAAGCTTTCTTCCCTGAATTTTTGTCATGAAAGGTCACCGGTCTTCCCTTGTTCAACTATGCTGGCTCCTTTCATCCTTCCTTCCCATCTTCTGGTAGGTATCACTGATCTAAATCTCATCGTGGATCATTGGAACCAAGTAAGAAAAGGTAGTCTTGTTTGAATCTCCAATTTTTTCTTGATTTTTTCAGCATTGTTAGTCACCGTCGAAGGTTGGACCACGACCCCATGGCTACACCACCATAGGTTGTAACCATGGCAACCATATCCTGGTGAGAGAATTTTTTGAATCTCAGGGAAGAAGGGGAATCAAAAGAGTTCCCTGTTCTAGTTGAACGGAAGAAGAAGAAAAGAAAAGGAAAAGAAAAGAAGAAAAAGCAAAGAAAAATGAAGAAAAAGAAGAAAAAAATAAATTCTCCCTCTTTTCCCTTTCCTCTCTCTTCCATCTCTTTAGTTTCCTCTCTACTTTCTCTCTTTAAAACCTTCTTTCTCTAAAAAATTTTCTCTCTCCCAAGGATTAAGGAGGTTGTGAAGGTGGAATAAGGGATTGGTGGGTGGATCCTTGATAAATCCTTGTAAAGGATTCTAGATCGATAATTGTTATACCATAAAATTTATTTAATATTAAGACTGATTATGCAGGTGGATAATGTTTCAGGCAAGAGGATGTCAAATAGGTTTCCTAACACCTAGTTCGTGAACCAAGGTATAGATTGATATTTGATACATTAAATTCGTCATTAATAAAGGTAAGAATTTTTTGACATGATTATCAGTTTATTTGTATATTTTTATACTGTTTGGTTTTGATCCTTGAACATGATCATTGACATATATGATTATTTATGCATTATATGACTTTGATTTTTCATGATGGATATTTGTGATTGCCAGTATGATTAGTTAAAAGTGCGGACACCAGGACCAGAAGAAATCGACAGGTCAATCCTACATCTCTATGGATCACCTGTGAATAAAGTCCTAAGCCCAATCCCCAAATCACTTGTAAATCTTTATTTTAAATTCTGTTATTTTAGTCCAGTTGGTTTTAGCCCTAAACCCTAAGATTGAGTCTATAAAAAAATCCCTGGACCCAAATAAAACCTGTAAATATATAAACCCTATTTACCCAGTTGAGTCAAACCCTTTTTACCAAGTTAAAATATTTGTTTAGTTGATTATGCCTTTTGATCAAATTGGATTCCAATTGATCAGGTTGGGCTTGAAATTAGTTATAATTGAGTCCTTGTAATTAGTTAGTTGGTTAAATTAGTTATTGAGTCACGTGATTAGTTATTGAGTCTTGTAATACAAAAGGGGACCTAAATCAAGATCCATGTGACTCCATGAGCCAACCCAAGTCAAGCCATGTGCCAACTGCCTCTTGGCACCCCACCTTCACATGCGCCACCTCATCAATTCTTGGATGCCCAAGTCACTTGCCACATGCTACTTCATCACATGCCAAGTCACCATCCTTTTGGTCGGCCACATGAAGAATGAAGTTATTGACACTTGTTTTAAGAGGAGTAAAAGAGAAAGAGTTTAACCATAAGTTAGCACCAAGAAGGAGTTTGGTCGCCCATCTTTCTCATTTTTTTTGTCACCAAATCCAAGAAGAGTCGGCCAAGCCATCACAAGAGACTTTTATTCCAAGTGGATGCCCATCAAGGAGAAGATTCAAGGGGTTTCTTACTTCAAGAGTTCAAGGCAATCAAGATCTAAGAACTCAAGAATCCCATAAGAACTCTTGAGTTTTTCTTATCCATATTGCAGAGTCCTCTAACATGCAAGAGCCCTCATCATTCATACTTTAGAGTCCACCTCTCATGGCCATTCAAAAAACAATCTTGGCCACTCATCATCACACATCACCCATCCACATCTTGGCGCCCAAAATGGATGTTGAAGAAGCCTATCTCTTGTTGTCGCCCAACATGAAGGGAGTTCAAGAACACCTCAAATCCAAGACTCCAAAATGCCAAAGGAAGGATTCCATAGTCTTTGATGTCCAAGGAAAACAATCAATGATGTTTTTTGCCCTTACTCTACTTGTAGATGGTCTATAAATGGCACCATCATCCCTTTGTATTCATTCATTCAATTCATGAAATAAAAATGAGAGTTTCTTCCAAATTCCTTTGTTCTTTGGGAGCATCGCGAGGTGTGAGGCCCTAGTTTTCCAACAATCCAACAAACCCTAAAACCGTCACCTTCTTTCTCTTCTTCCTTCCTTCCAAACTTTCCTTCCTTTCTTGCTTTCTAACTTATTTTCTTGTGAGCATTTGTGACTGATTGCAGGTGATCGAGATCGAAAGCGACGGTGTTCTTTTCCTTGGAACCAGTTGAGTTGAAAATCGAAGCTCGAAATCGACTATCTAGAAGTCTTGCCGCAAAATCTTAGAGAGTCCAATCAGATCTGCAACAAGAGGGTTATAATCTTCGTTGGTAAAGTAAATACCTTCTCTAACTCTTTATTTTCTGATCCTTTGAGAAGTAGAACCCTAATTTTAGGTGATTTCTTAATCACCAAATCCTTTTTTCCTAACAAGATTTGTTAGTTCAATATTGCGAGCATATACTAGTTCACTAGTCTTGTTTATTTTGATTGCTTTGAGTCTTTAATATGAAAAATCCAGAAAAATTAATCATTGTTAATCTCAGTTAATTAGATTAATAATCAGTAGATTAGTTTTCATATTTTGTCCCGCATCATTATATTTTGCATAATATATTTATATCAAGCATGATTATTTTTTAGATAATTTGGATCATAATACTAGCTATTAAAAATCTTGAAAATAATATAAGTTGACAATATGTTTGAGATTTAATAAATTGATAATAAAGAAAGGGATATTGGACTAGCCACATTGAATAGAGAATAGCCTAGCCATAGGCAGACACGTGATATATATATTAAGGATAGTCTAGTCATGGGCAGATACGTGATATATATATTGAGGATGGCCTAGTCACATATAGATACATGATAGATATATTAAGATTGTCAGTCATGGGATGATACATAATCATGATTAGTCTAAAACTCTAAAGAAGACTATTGATTGAACTGAAATATAAGAATGAGACATGGTTTTACATATGTAACGGTTGAATTATTTTGGATACATGATATGATATTTTATGATTCATAGTTTCTTTCATTATATTACTGGTACAAGTGTATGAAGATTCTTACTGGACTGTAAAGTTTACACTTCCTATTTTTCCTTCCTTATCAGAGTTGCATAGAATATTCGAACTTGGTTATGGTTTAAATTCATAAGTGAAAGATGACCGAAGGATACCTAAATTTATAATTATATAAGTTGTATTATTTTTCTTTACATTAGATATTCTTTTATAAATTGTGATCAATAATATCCTTAAAAACTAAAGCTATAATGGATTTTTAAGGCCTTGCATGCTTTCTAGGGCATAGTTCTAGGATTCGTGCATTCAATTGCATCGCCAACCCGAGTGCTAGATTTGGGGCATAATATGGATTTTATCTCCAACTCATTTAAGAGTGCTTGTGAGGTCTTTCTATCGAGAATATTGGAGTTAGGATTAGAAAACCTAGATAATGCTCGTGGATGACAAAAAGCATATCCAAATCTTCTTTTATAATTGCAAGCAAGTTGATTCTTGAGATTGTGGATGGCATCAATGACTTTTTTTCATCCAAGATCTATTGCCCAATAAAATTTTAACAAGGGCACAAAGCCAAGACTCTACATTTAGATCCGGTGCAAATAAGGAATTTTAGCTTAGCTTAAATTGGATAGCATAGTAGGGCTCAAACCTAATCATGACAGGTTGTTGAGTTTACTTTCCCAGGCATGCATTTTTAGTTTTATATTTATATTATCATTGTAATCTCTCTAACATTAGGGTACATCAGGACTAGGTGCTGCTATCTAAAACTGGACTTGTTAATTAAGGAACCCGATTACCATACGTTCATAGTTCAGGTCAGGTTCTCCTCTGAATATCGCCAATGGTATAAGATTCACTGTTAAGTCAATGGCTTGAGTTTAGAGAGATGTGAAGGACTATAACTTTTTTGATGTTGCCACCTTTTAGGCTATTAGAAAATCTTCATATTTGTTATATATCTGATCTCCTATTTTTTTTTTTCAATTTTAATTTTTTTAACTTCTTAAAACCTGTTATGATTCTATATGAATAAACTATGAATTTATTTATTTTATTATTTTCAATATGATAACAGAGCTTGTTACTGATCTTTAATTCTTCCCTTTCACCATCTTTCTAAAATTTCTTCAAAAAAAAAATTCCATTTCCAAAACCCTCGCTCCCTTCTCGTGTTCCTCAACCATATTCCCTAACGCCCTGTTTGGTTGCAGAATACGGGGTCGAATAAGGAGAATAAGAGCTTATTCTTCCAAACGGCTGCAAAATCGAGGAAGAATAAATGAGATTTGTTATTCCGGTCAAACCAAGTAATTCCGGAATCTATATTCCATGGGTTCCCATGGAATTTCACTATTCTCGTTTCGGTATTCTCAGGGTAGCTCCGTCATTTGGCTCGGTCCAGAAGGTTCCTCATCTTTCTCGTGATCCCTCTCCCTCTCCCTCCGTTCCGGTCTCTCCCTCCATTCCAGGAGCAGCTGAACCTTCCGGCGTTTCCCTCCGTTCCGGTCTCTCCCTCCATTCCAGGAGCAGGTGAACCCTCCAGCATTTCCCTCCGTTCCGGTCTCTCCCTCCGTTCCAGGAGCAGGTGAACCCTCCAGCATTTCCCTCCGTTCCGGTCTCTCCCTCCGTTCCAGGAGCAGGTGAACCCTCCAGCATTTCCCTCCGTTCCGGTCTCTCCCTCCATTCCAGGAGCAGGTGAACCCTCCGGCATTTCCAGTTGCAGCCCCGTGGAATCGGCATTTCCCTCGACATCCACGATCGACTCGCTTGAGGTAAAGCAGTCGAACCCTCCACCCCTCTCTTTGTAAAGTTTGATTGTAAATATGTACATGGTTTTTTAAATAAGGCAATGATGATGGGCTGCCTATTGATTGATTGAGCATTGCTGGGAGGCAGGAGTGGAATTACATTTTTGTTGTTACCACATATCTTATAGCCGTGATGCTCAATTGAGATTACATTCGCCGTCCTGAGCTAATTATCTTAAATTTATATTTGAACTAGTAGTAATAATAGCAGCTTTCAGGTTGCTATACTTATATTTATGGCAGCCCTAATCATTTCAGGATTTTGAAGTTTTATATGGATTATATGTATTTTATATTTACTTCATGTATTATCATTAAATTCATTTGGTTCCTACCGTGCCACATTGACTGGTAGAGGCCGTGCCATCATTATACATGCCATGCCACTTTACCGTGCCACTTTGCCTTGCCACTTTGATTGGAGGTAGGAGTGAAACACATTTCATTATTTAGCTTCTTGATAGTTTGCTTTATGATTTCTTTGGAAATACAGTGCATTGTTTTGCTTTTTGATATTATGGTTTATGATGCTCATATATTTGTTTGGGAATTCAGTACATTGTTTCAAGCAGTTTCATGGGCCCTGTTAGCCATGCAGCATTGTGTATTTTGCTGTTACATGATTACTAGCTGAGTATTGTTTCGTTGCCAAGTGGTACCCTGCCAATATGTGGTTTATCATTGTATAATATGTGCTTTAGCATGTATTGACAGAGGGTTGGGAAGAGCTTTTGTCATGCCCTTTATGCTTCTGCTCAAAACCGGGAAATCCTGAATTTGTGAAAGGCAGGGACCTGTAGTAATTAAGCACTATATAATTCTCTACTACATTTTGTGAGGCCGATATTTGTCAACCATCAAACGGTGAACATTTGGAATTTCCTAAAGATATCTAACATTTTCAGTAAACCAGATGATGTTTTATCAATTTGCAAAGTTTCCTCTTTTGATGTACCTACAAATTTATAGTGCATACCTGTCTAACATCATTTCATTGGGTTAGCCTGTGGAATAATTGATCTAATGTATTTGATTTTAGCAATGACCCTTAACTTATTTCATTGCTAATAAAAGTTTTAAGCTGTAACTCTATATTCTTTTCTGGCTTTAGCTTTTGCTGCTGTGCTTCATTTAACATACTGCCTCTTTATTTCCTTCAACTGAAACTTGTGTGGTCATTGGCATGGTATGTCCATGCCGTGCCACTATTTTGCTTGCAGTGGCATGGAAAATATCTTGTAATTTTTATAGCAATGATAGTGGCACGGGATAACCTAATTTTGGTTTGTCCATGCCGTGCTACTATTTTGCTTGCAGTGGCATGGTATGTCCATGCCGTGCCACATTATTTGCTTGCAGTGGCATGGAAAATATCTTCTACTTTTTACAGCCATGATAGTGGTACATCCATACAAAACTTGTTGGCTAAGAAAAGATAGAAAAATATGTTTAGAAAAGATAGAAAATATGTATTGTACTTCTATTTCATCTCAGCCTATGCGTGCCAAATAAAATATGTATCGCTTCTTAATGATGCAGGATGTTTCAGTTGTTAAGTTATATGTATCACTTGTTGGTGTTATGGTTTATGATGATACGCAGGTGTGCTTCTATAATGTTCAAGTGACTACGTGTCATTTAAGTTCCTCATTTCACCGGAATAAGAAATTCCTGTTATTCTCCCTTGATTTTGGCGCTGTTTGGCAGAATAAGGTATATATTATTTATGTGGCAATGATGATAGGTAGCCTATTGATCAAGCATTGCTTGGAAGTAGGAGTGGAAATGCGACATTTGTTGTTTTCCTCTTGTTACCGTGGTGCTCAAGTGAGATTACATTCGTTGTCCTGAGCCATTTTTCTAAAATATATGTTGCTACTATTTTACATTTTGGCAGATGTTTTCCTACTTTTTCTAACATAGCTTCTTCATGTTGTGTGACGAGGTATGTTTATATGCATGATTTGGTACCGTTTTATGTTGGATATGGCGATGATGATGGGCTGCCTGTTGATTGAGCATTGCTGGGAGGCAGGAGTGGAACTTCATATTAGTTGTTTTTCTCTTGTAGCCGTGATGCACAAGTGCCATTCGTGCCATGTATGCCATCCGTGCCATTCTTGCCATCCGTGCCATGTGTGCCATCCGTGCCATCCGTGCCCAGGTTTAGTATTTCACATACCTGACATCAGCTATTTCATTTATTTTGTAAGTATTGAAATTGTTTATATTTTGTTACAGGTGATACAGTGCTTAGAAATGGTCAGGAGAGGCGATACCAGATGAACATAGTCATACGACTTACTGTTGATTATTAAGGACTGAACTGCAATATGCTAAACATGAATTTGTTTAAGTGATTACTATGTATTTTTTGACTTATAACTGATGGTTGTATCAGTTCCGGTCGTGTATTCGCTGGGCATGTATGTAACAATCGTGTTCTCGTAAGTAGAACTCATTTTGTATCCATTCCTTATGATGATGCTACATAATATTATGATATGCACTGTTCCTGAGATATTGCAGAGTTTTCTCATGTGTCATAATAGTTTCTGCTTATGTTGTAAAATATTTTTCATTTACAGGGATCCATGTACGGCTTTTGTGTAGGAAAAGTTTTTGCAAATTTTTTTTTTTTAATAACCAATTATTAGTCTTGTATATGACTATAACGTACTAGGGTTCGCCCGATATTATTCAGGCGGGATCGAAGCAGGGCAAGATTTCCGGTCCGGTCTAAGTACATAGGGTTGGTCTACAGGGTTCAACTATTTCAGGCCTATATTAGATCACTGCGAATCCCTGGTATCGATGTACCTTTTCGAATTTGATAGTTGTACCCGATATATAATATAGTTCTGTGATCCCGGTACCGTGCGACATCTCCAGACACAAGCATCGCTAAATAGATTAATTACTTTTATTTAAATAGTTTTAGTATAGGTTTTCACATATAATCAAAAATTTAAAATATTTTGATTACAGTTTAATGGCTCTTATTATTATATTATGTATTGTATCTTAAATTTTCAATATTAATTTAATACATTGAAATAATATTATATTTTGCATGACTTAATTTTAATACATCATTATCATAACTGTATTAACATTAATTTAATTAAACTTATTATTTAAATATATTATGATAGTCTGTTATTTATTTTATAATTTCTTAATTATATCCTAATAATTTACGATTAATAAATCATTTTTTTATTAACATATAATTATTATTTTATTTATTATTTCATTTATTATTTGTTGTTTTTAATACTTGTGGGAACTCAGGTTCATTTGTAATCTGATTTAAATAGATTTATTAGTGCTTTTCATGGATATAAAAAATAATTCAAATAGGATATTGAATGGTTACTGGATCATAATAATAAATGCGAGTCCGACTTTGCGGCGGACGGAGCTCGACTTCGACAGGCGGTCCCATTGTACTGGGGGAGCTCAGCCTGGCGAAGGAGTCCAAGCAGGAAAATTGACGCGGTGTCTGACACGGCGGCTTTCTTTGACATGGCACATGTCAGCTGCCCCACGTCAGCGGTCTTGCCACATCAGTTATAATAATCAATTAATTTGTATAACATCATTGTAATACATCATAATTAGAATTTAATATTAATAAATTTATTTTTATTAATAATATATATATAATAAATTAATAAATTATTTGGTATAACAATTTTAATACATCATATTAATAAATTATTATTAATATAATAATATATTTACTTAAATATAAAATTAAAAAATGATTTTATAACTCATTTTATTTATATATATAACTAGGGGTATTTTGGGGATTTTAGAAAATTCCTTCCCTATTCTTGATGAAATACAGGCTTATTCCCATCTCATCCAAACATCATTTAAAATAACATCGCATTAATTATACTAAAATATTTTAAAATATCAAATTTTTATCCAAACAAAAATTAAAAATAATAAAAAAAATAAATTATTTTTGAAGGATACCTGTTCTTCTACCTGTTCCTGTTTCCCGACCGAACACTACCTAAAGCCCATCAGTCCCAAAAGCCTCAGTCCCACGAGTCGACGTTCCCAATGCCCAAACCCTCCCAGACATTCACTAACGCCCTGAAACCCTCTCTCCCGTCGACATTTCCGAAACCCTCGGACCATCGCCAATGTCCAAACCCTCTCGGCCACTGGGTTCGTCGCCGCCAACATCCCAAGCACCGCCTTCGCAACTCCGTTCCGCACCCTCCGCCTCGCCATTGGGATCACCGGCTTCGTCGCCACTGTCCTTGCCTATGCTTCCACGCCCTCGCACCGTCGCCCATCGCTTCCACCCACGCTCCGGCTGTCGCCCTCGCCCACGTCCTCACCTTCGCCTCCACGCCATCGACCACCCCGTCAACCATCGTCGCGTCGCTCTTGCCCACATCCTCGCCTCCGCCTCCATGCCGTCGACCACCCCGTCGGCCTCACCTCTGCCTCCACATCGTCGCCGTTGACCTCGCCTCTGCCTCCACCTCGTTGCCCCTCCTTTGGCAGTTTCCTTGCACTGGCAAGGAGCTATGCAATCCCTTCCGTCGGTCTCAAGGCAGATTCAACACTATGATTGATCTCCTTGGCCGGCTTCGAGGGCGTTCACCCCAGGCTCCGGCACCGGAGCGGCGATTATCAGTGGGGAGGAGCTCCCTGGATCCATCTTGGCCATCATCTTGTGCTCAGCACAAGTTGAGGAGATAGAGCGAGCGACAGCATGGACTTGCAGGAGGTGTCACTGGAGGCGAGCCCATCATGGGAGCCACATAGGCGTAGCGACGCACCGCGTGGTGCCTAGAAAGAAGCAGGTCGCAGGATCCCTGCCCCAACTCTCTGGTAACCGTCATTCCATTTTTCCAAACCAAAAAAAAACCACCGCAGCCTATGAACGGTTTGGGTGGATTATCTCTTATTCTTCTGTCTCTTGAGCAACTTGGTGAAGGTTACTTTTAATCTTTATAGGCTTTTGTAAAAGGCACCATTATGGATCCAAAATAACTAATCCAGTTATCATTCAACACTTGGAAAACTTTCTTAGTAGGTTGCTCGTAGTCTAGATTTTAACTATCTAGACAGCAACTCAATCGGGAGGACCTTCGTGAGAGAGTGCATCTCTCGATGCATTTCAAATTGCTATCAAGCTCAATGGACAAGCCACGTATTTATCATGGTCTAAAAGTATCCAACTGCTTGTCAAAAATCATAATTTGGAGGGACATCTCACCGGCACAGCACCGTGACCTGTTGATAAAGTACCAGGAGTGGCCAATGGGATATGAAAAATTCAGTAGTCATGGCTTTTTTACTCAATAATATAGTCAAGAGTGTCTCACAGAGCGTGTAGTTATTAAAGACCGTACATGAGATATGGGAGGCAATGGTTTAGATGTATTCTCAGAAGGATAATCCTGCACAGGTCTATGAGATCTGGTGCCAGTCGAGGCAGCTTTGTCAAGGCATACTTTTTGTTACCTATTATGCTACAGAACTGAAAAGATTATGGACTGAAGTTGACCACTACCATACCTTCCATCTGGAATGCTATGTAGATATGCATCGATTTCAAATGTACTTGGAAGAGAAACGAGTCCAAGATTTTTTGTATGACTTGAATCCTGAGTTTGAGCTAGTTCGGATATAGCTCTTGGCTCGGGATGATATGCCAAGCCTGAGTCAGGCCTTCTCTACTATGTTGCGAGAGGAAACAAGGACCATAGTAGTTGCTTCTACTGAGCCTATTTGTTATGCCCTCGTAGCTAAATCATTGCCTCGGTCTGGTGCATAGCCGTCTACTATCTGCAATTACTATCACAAGTCTGGTCATGTCAAAGTTTCTTGTTGAGAATTACATGGTCGCCCCTCTTAGTCTAAGCGAAAAGATTAGTGACATGGTCGAGGTCAAGGTCGTGATCAGCAAACCGCACATTTATCTGAGAAAGTGGAGTCTTTTGCTCGTATCTCCCTTGATGACTATCAGACTATGAAGCAATTGATGGATAAATATGAACCTACTTCCAGTTCCTTGCCTTCTCTAGCTTCAGCTAGCCTGCCACCGCCCACTTCCAACTTTGCCTAGTCAGGTATTACATGTACTATTGGCCATGCATTTGGTTGTCTGGATATGCCTTCTTCGTGGATTATTGATTCTAGTACTTCCAGTCATATGACTGGATCTTCTACCCCTTTAATGCATACTTTTCTAGTTCTGGTCGTGATCAAGTTCGTATAACTGATGGATCCCTTTCAGTTATATCTGGTAAGGAAACCGTCGACTGTACACCTATTCTCTAGTTATTATCTATCTTGTATGTCCCTACCTTTTCTACAAACTTTCTATCTATTAGCTCCATTACTCGAGATTTAAACTATTATGTCACCTTTTGGCCATCTTATTATATCTTTCAAGAACTGACAACAAGGAAGGAACTTGGATATGATAAAATGTATAATGGCTTGTACTACCTAGAGAATGATGGGGAGCGGCTTCATGATACTCTGCCAGCAAACATGGCTTTTTTTGAGCTTCTGCTTCATCATAGAAGACTAGGTCATATTGCCTTTCGTGCTTTACGTCAATTATTTCCTGCTCTTTCTCTCTTGTAAGAAGATTACTTTAGTTTGTGATGACCGTGAATTTACAAAACACATCCATGGAGTGTATCCTATTTCTAATAATCGAAGCAACCATAAATTTGATATTGTATATTATGATGTTTGGGGACCTTGTAGTACTATTTTCACTATAGGGCATCTATGGTTTGTTACCTTCATTGATTGCTATAGTCGGGTGATTTGGTTGTACTTATTGAAGAGCAAGCATGAGGTATTCTCCTATTTTAAGAAATTTCATAAACTGGTGGATACTCAGTTTGGAGCGAAGATTAGGATACTCTGATCCGACAATGGTATGGAATATATGAATCAAGCATTTCGTACCTACTTGCACGAACATGAAATCATTCATAAGATGACTTGCATTAATATTCCTGCATAAAATGGCATAGCTGAAAGGAAGAATCGATATTTGCTAGAGATAACTTGCACTCGGATATTTTCTATGCGAGTTCCTAAATTTTTAGGAGGGAGGATGTTCTGACTGCAGCTTATCTAATCAACCGTATGCCTCTCCGAGTTTTTGATTTCAAGTCTCCACTTGAATGTTTACAAGGGAAGACTGAATACATTGTGCCATCTCGTATTTTCGGCTGTGTATGTTTTGCTTGGGACCATGCACCATCTATTGGTAAACTGGATCATCGAGCTCTGAAATGCATCTTTGTAGGTTATTCTATCACTAAGGTGTATAAATGTTATTATCCACCTACACGGTAGATGCTCATCATCATGGATGTGACATTTCAAGAAATGGAGCCTTACTATAAGACGGAGCAGCTCCCTCGACTTTCGGATATACCAAGTGGTGTCTCTGTCTTATGAATTCTTGACCATGCCGTGTAGTGTCCCTTTGCATGAAGGGAGCATAGTGGTGGTGGAAGTAAGGAAGTAGAGATTAATGATACTCAGGGCGATCGTAGTAAGACACAGGGTAATGGTGTTCAAGGGGAGCAAAGTGAGGCTATTGTGCATTCTCCAGTCATCCAAGCTTCTACCCCAAGCATGGTTCCATCCAGGCCTTTTGAGTCCTCTTCTTCTATGAATAATGGTAACGATCCTATTTTCTCTTATTTAGATATTTCTATTGCTAAACGAAAGGATTCCCGCATGATTGCCCCTTGCTATCGCTATGATATTTCTAACTATATGTCCTATGGGTCTCTATCTCCTTCTTATAAATCCTTTATAGCTGCATTAGAATGTGTGAGCATTCCTACTGATTAGAAGGTGGCTATGACAAATCCAAACTGGAGACAGGCAATGATGGAGAAAATGAATGCTTTGTCAAAGAACCATACATAGAATCTGGTCACTTTACCTCACGAGAAGCAACCAGTGGCTTATAAATGGATGTATACAGTCAAGCATAATCTTGAAGGTAAACTTAAGAGGTATAAGGCTAGTCTAGTAGCTAAAGGATATACATAAACGTACAGCATCGATTATGAAGAGACTTTTACTCCCATAGCAAAAATAAACTTAGTATGTACCTTAATCTCGTGTGCTGCTAATTATGGCTGGGAGTTGCATTAGCTAGATGTGAAGAATGACTTTCTTCATGGAGATCTTCAGGAGGAGGTTTACATGCAGATTCCTCCTGGATTTGCGAGCAGAGCTACAACAGGAAAGATGTGCAGATTATGGCATTATCTCTATGGCTTCAAGTAGTCTCCCTGTACCTGGTTTGAATGCTTCAGCCGAGTAGTGCTCAAAATGGGATATTCACATAGTAATGTAGATCATACTCTATTTTACAAGCATACTAGTAGAAAGAGAACTATTTTATTAGTATATATTGATGATATAGTTATCATAAGAGATGATATTAGGGAGTGCATGGCTTAAATATAATCTGATTTGCGAGTTTGAGGTTAAGGACTTGGGATTGTTAAGATTTTTTTTAGGTATTAAGATCTCTAGGTCATCTTACAGTATTTTTTTGACTCAGCAAAAATATACTCTCGACCTTCTTAATGAGACTGGAATGTTGGGATGAAGCTTGCTAACACTCCTTTTGATCAGAATCATAAATTAATGGCAAATGGAGGAGCCCCTGTTGATCGTGGGAGATATCAGCGATTGGTAGGGAGACTGATTTATCTTTCTCATACCAGACCAGATATTACCTTTGTAGTCAGTGTCATCAGCCAGTTTATGTATGATCCACGAGAGCAATATATGGAGGCAGTCTATTGGGTACTACGCTATCTAAAAATGTGTCATAGATGGGGACTGCTCTTTACTCAACATGACTCTGAGGATAGAGGCATTTACTGATGCAAATTAGGCAAGTTCGCTGGATGATTGGTGATCCACTACTAGTTACTACACATTCGTTGGAGATAATCTAGTACTTGAAGAAGCCAAAAACAGTCTGTTATAGCCAGATCGACTGTAGAGATTCAGTACAAAATAATGGCTCTGGAAATATGTGAGCTTCTCTGGCTATAGAAATTACTCCAAGAGCTACGTCTTTTGAGTAAGTTCCTTATGATACTATACTGTGATAATAAGGCGGTGATTGAAATTGTAAATAATCTGATACAACATGATCGTACCAAATACATTAAAATTAACCGCTACTTTATCAAAGAAAAGGTGACCAGCAGACAGATTTGCATTCCTTTTATCCGCTCAGCCAATCAAGTGGCAGATATCCTAACAAAGGAACTAAGTGAATCTTCATTTTCATCTCTTGTTAGTAAGATGAGTCTCCGAGATATCTTCACCCCATCTTGAGGGGAAGTATTGGAAAGTCTTCATATTCTTCATATACCCGATCTTCCATCTTTTTTTCTTTTTTTTAGTTTTACTTTTCTGCCTTCTTAAGGTCTGTAATATCTCTTTCCTAGTTTTACTCTCCTACTTTCATAAGATCTGTATTTCTTTTATATGTACTATGATCCTACATGAATAAACTATGAATTCATTTGCTTTACTATTTCCAACATGGAACTAGTGCAGATTGAATCCAAAGTCCCCAATTAGATTGTTAGTCAGTGTGATGGTACGTTCAATTTATTTCTGAAAGCATTCAGTACTCGTAAGTAAATTATTCCACGTATTAACGTTGCGAAGCAGCAAGGTCATCTATTTTCTTGCCGACCATTGGCAATATAATATTTGGTTTCTTGCTCTATATATATCAAAATGCAACTTTTTTGCTATATTGCTAGAATTCAGATGGTCCTTGGAATGAATCAATACTAAGATACGGTACATTTCCGTATTATCCTGCAAGGCTCAGCTTTAGCATGTAGTACTAGTGCTGCACGGTGGAGATGAAGCCAGTAATTTCATTCTTGCCTCATGCCAAATTATGCTCATCTAGAAAGAGAATCACCAAATTTGATGTAGATTCGATCGGATCATGTGCTTTTGATCAAGCTGAGCTAGGTAAGTGCTTATGTATGTATTCTTATAATACATGAGGCAGGTCCATGTAGCATGATGGGTGCCTGGGATGCCCCGATGCTCCAAACAAACATCATGGGCTGGGTCTTGTTAATATCCAGTGTGGTATGCATGAAAGGTTTTGTTATGATTTTCAATTTATATTCATCAAATTCTTTCTGCCGTCTGCGCATGCAAGCGGAAAATGTTATGCTACGTGGCTTTGGACCTTCGCAAAATTAAGATTAATTAGACGCTCTACCAACGGCGAAGATAAACGTGCAACTCCAAGGGGCGTCAAGGGGCTGCGGTGTTTTCTTTGTGCAACCAACGTGCCCGCCAGAAAATGAATGAGAATCTCATGGAAGTTTTAGCAACCATAGCTGCATGTAGAAGAGCCTCTGCACGAGCCATTGCAGCCGTCATTGATTCCACATGCTGGATATGATGAATGTTAGCAGCCTCTTTTCATCGTGAGATGGATAAAGTTAATCCAACACCACCAAAACACCGTTGAATCGAATGGAGAAAAATATTCTTATTTTCATGTGTGTATGTTAGTATACACGAGCACCCGCTACAGTAAAAATAGGAAATGGCAACCCTTTTCTCTCGATACTTTGGCTAAGTATCGGGAGATACTGCAAACCCGTCGATGCTTTTAAAAAGCGTCGTTATCCTCCGACGCTTATAAGCGTTGCTAAGTTTACTTGTTTTCCGATGCTTTTAAGCATCATCGGGTTTTTAAGCGGGTATCGGGAAGATCCGCCACCTGCCGATGCTACTGAAAAAGCATCGTCCAAAGCCAGCTTTTAACGACGATTATAAGCATCGAGAAATTCCTCCTCTTATATCTAATCCCGAGCCCTACTTTTTCATTCGATCGATCCGCTGCCCTCATTTTCCTGATCTGTTTCATCCTCCCTCCCCCTCCTCCTTCATCTCCGGAGCGTTGCCTTCAGGTCCCTTCATCGCCGCCGAAGCTTTCCGGCGCCTTCATTTCTTTCATCTCCGTCGCATTGCCCCTCTTTCGTACTGGCCCACTGACCGAAATCCCGCCCTCCCACCCGCTATCCCAGCCAACTTCCCTGCCTTGCTCCACATGCTGATCAAGAGGTGCAGCGGGCAAGGATTAAACTTCCATCATTCTCATTTTTTTGACCATTACCTGTACCAACAAAATATAGATACAAGTATGTTACTAATTCAAACCATATCTATGCCGGTGCTTTTTTTTTTTTTTTGGATTGTTTTTATTGTAACCAAAGTATAGTTTCAGCAAACAAAATTGGAAAAAATTAGGCTTTCAAGCATTTCTAGGTCATTCATGAGATGAAAATGATTGCACGGAAATTTCTAGGTTTCTATTTTTCCTGACATCGTTTACAAGCACAAAGCATCAAGGCACATGGCAACCGGCAAACTGTTGGTTACCTTGTTTGAGAAGCAGAGTGGCTATGCTTGCCTATCCCTTTTCTATGATTTGTCATGTCCCCTAAACACAACATAGGAATCACTATGATGGTAGCGCGGTTGGTTAAGGCACGGTTTAACTCTTGTGTATAATCCATTGGTCACGGGTTCAAGGAATGATCCCGCGGATGACTCGATTAAATTCTAGATTAATTATGGGGCACGTGACTGGGAAACTGAGCGGCTGAAACTCCGACGTCGTAGTAGGGTTAGGCTGACGTACTCATCCAGTTAGTGGGGAGAGCACACGAAAAATTTGCTGCCCGAATCGAACAAAGATCTAACGGGTTGGGGCCCGAGCGGGGAGCTATACCATGGGGTTCGCCCCCCTCCCCTCACCCTTTTTGTTCTATCAAAAAAAAAAAAAAAAAAAAAAAAAAAAAAAAAAAAAAAAAAAAACACTATATAGGATTTGAGCAATTTCATAACCTGAATGCAGTAGAAACAATCATTCTAACAAGTAGTACGCAACACATGCTACGATCATAGCTGGTTCAAGGTAATGGAAATTTTAGTAGATGTTTGTTATCTCACAAGTAACGAGAAAAATTCAGGATTAGGATTTCTAACATTAGAATTATTTATTTTATATGTATTTATATATATTCACTTCCACTGATGCACCAAAAATAATAAAAAAATTAAAAAAATAGTACATGCTTCATGTATTAGTTTGTCAGACAGTATGTAAGGTTTATCCCCATCCATAGCGAAAATAGATTCCATGCGAATAAGTAGCACCTCACAGGTTTTGTACTTCATTATGTTATTATGTTCTTACATTAGATTTGAGTTTAGGTCTTCAAAAAGTCATTTTATGGGTACATGAAAATTTGAAGGCCCACGTAGGCAACCCAAGAGGGGGGGTGAATTGGGTTTTATAAAACTTTTGTACTATTTAAAAGATGAACTAAAGCAAGTATATGCTAATACAATTTAAGTGCTTGTATATTTCAAATAAATGCAGCAGAAATAATAAAATAAAAGCATAAGGAGAATAATCACACAAACACAAAGATTTATAGTGGTTCGGTGCCAACCAAGCACCTACATCCACTCCCCAAGAATCCCTTGGGAATTTCACTAAGTTTGGTTTTATAACTTAGGCTCACCAACAACCTTTACAATTTATTTTGTCTTGGGGCTCACAAGTCAAACCCTAGTTGGTTTCAAGGCTCTCCAACAACCACCCTTGGTTTTACGGGATAACCAAGAACCTAAACAACTTGTTTTGGCTTCGGGCTCACAAGTAAAACCCTAGTTAGTTTCAAGGCTTACCAACAACCACTTTGGTTTTCCAAGGCTCACCAAAAACCTCTTTGGTTTTCCAAGGCTTACCAAAAACCTTAAGTAAAACAATGTAAGAGCAAGTATAAATGAATACAATAAAAGCTTTCTAAAATAAAGCAAATATCTCTTTGAAGCCCGTTGAGAGTTTATGAAGATCTTGTCTTCAAGTTGATGAAGCCTTTGATTGATGCTTGAGGATGTGAACTTTGGATGCTTTTTTGAAACTTGGAAGCTTGAAGGCTTGAACCACTCAACTCTTGAATCCTTAAAGAATATTCAAAAATCTCACCAAAGGATTACTTCCCCAATTGATTTTTGATGTTTATATAGCCTCCCAACACTTAAATGACCGTTTATAGTCGTTAGGGAGGAAAATATGACCGTTTGGAAGCAAGTTGGAGAAGTTCCGCAGCCTAGAAAACTAGCCGTTACTATTCAAGTGTCGACACTTCACCTTCAGGTGTCGACACTTCAGTTTCAGGTGTCGACACTTCAGTTTCAAGTGTCGACACTTCAGTTTCAAGTGTCGACACTTCAGTTTCCAGGTGTCGACACTTCACTTCCAAGTATCGACACTTCAGCTCCAGGTGTCGATACTTCACTGAAAGAGCTTTCTGAAGTTTTCTGTTTGTCTCAGGCCTTGAGTCGACACTTCACTCTTCAAGTGTCGACACTTGATCCTCAGGTGTCGACACTTCATTTCCAAGTGTCGACACTTGCCTGTGCCATTGCTGAAACATCTTCAAATTGAAACTTTAACCTCTTCAAGTCCTTCCATATTAATTCCAAAGTCCATATAATTGATTTTCCATTAATTTAAGGACTTTTTCAACTGAAATACAAGCATTTCTTCATTCAACATGGTTGAGTACTAAGATCTGAAAAATACACTTAAAATGCAATTAGTACTCATATATACTTAAACATTTTGTCAATCATCAAAATCAAGATCAGAGTCAACAATCTCTCCCTTTTTGATGATGACAAAACCTTTAAGTATATGAATAGGGTAAGCTTAAGAAGATTAATAATAAGATAAACATGTAAGCTCAAAACAATAAGCACCAAGCTCCCCCTCAAAATATGATCCAAAAAATCTTAAAAATTATTTTTCAAAATATGCAAAAAATTTTAAATTTTCAAAGTTTCTTCTTCTTACTAATTCTTTCCTTTAGATAAAAATATTTTATATTCTTCTCCTCCTTTTGCACTTTCTTTCA
Organism: Areca catechu; assembly: GCA_021397845.1. Taxonomy (NCBI): domain Eukaryota; kingdom Viridiplantae; phylum Streptophyta; class Magnoliopsida; order Arecales; family Arecaceae; genus Areca; species Areca catechu. The sequence continues at coordinate 25,900,812 of CM038047.1, read as the reverse complement.
TTTCTCAAATGATTTTTCATGTTTATCCAATCTTCCCCTTTTCATACTTAACAATTTTCTCCCCCTTTTTGACATCATGAAAAAAGGATAAAAGGCAATACAAAGTGGGAATGAAGTTGGAAAGAATGGCAAGTAGGTCATCAAAATCAATGCATGAAATCAAATATTTATGATATCAATTGAATATGATATAAATTGAACAATATACTAAAGAATGTAAGCACATGCAAGAAATGATTTGATGTATATTATCCATTCGCCTTACTTGTTCATGGGATAAGGTCACAGCGGCACCCCTACACGTCATAAGAGAGCCCGTTGAATGGGAAGAGAGGGTATTTAAGCCCTACTTATCTCCTATGACCGGACGGCCATGGTGACTAACCCAATCCGAAGCGGTTACTAGGAATTCTTTTAAAATAATTTTGATACCAATAGAATATGATACCATTTGAATGTAACTCCCCTCAAAGAATTAGATTTGAAAACAAGAAGGAGTATCAGAGCAATATAAGCAAAGCATGATATCAACAAGATATTCAAAGCATCAAATATGATAACAAATCTTTGGATGCTCCCCCTGAATGTTATTCCTCCTTTAAAAATATGCATTTATTTCAGGAATAAAACATGAAAGCTTATGCATCAAGATTTGAAATTTTTCAAGATATTCATGATTTTCAAAATACAAAGCATTTATATCGCATAAAAATGTTTAGCATTATTTCAAATTCATTTTAAGATGATTTGATATCCATACAAATGCTAGAAGTAATATGATATCAAGTCTAGCTATTAGAGCAAGGGTTTATCAATAAACATACCTTTTTCTTAAAAGTAACCTTTAACTACTAGTTATATACTTGATCCAAATCATTTCTAGGTTATGCATAGATGCCAAAAATAAAAACATATAAATCATAGCATTTCACTTGAAATAATTTAGAAACTATATTAATCAAAATCAAGTGAAGATCTAATAATCACAAGTTTGACCATGAGAGATTGAAATCCATCAACATCAAAATGGTCATGATCACAACAAATGATTATTAGTCTAAGCTTGATTCTAATCAATCAATTAAAATATTTTTCAAATCAATATGCATCTTTAAAAGTATTTTTCATGAAATACATTAATCAAAATCAAGTGAAGGTCTTATAATCATAAATTTAATCATGATAGCATGAAATTCATCAACACCAAAAAGTTCATGATCATAGCCAATGATGATAAGTCCAAACTTGATTCTAATTAACTATTTAAAATAATTTTTCAAAGTAATTGATGCAATAAAAATTAATCTACATTTTTAATTATGGAAGGAGATGTTTAGAATTTACCAATATACATAATCCTTTCTTTTACCATTTAGTTCAAAATGTAGCTTGTCCACTTCTTTAAATTGTCTTGTACAACCTCTTTTCAAGAACTTCCTTTCTTCATGTTGGGTTGCAAGACATTCCTGCAAAATAAATTAAGTGGACATTTTTGGTACCCAAACTTTCTTGGGTCCTTTATGATTAGTAATTATGGTTCCTTTTGGAACCCAAACTTTTCTTAATCTAGAAGGATAAGCATTGAAACCACATTTATAAGAAAATTTGAAAGAAGCAAGAATACTGAAGTTCTTCAAAAGTTTTTGCTTCTTTTCCTCGATCAAAATATTTTTCTCATTAAAAACTTTATCACATAAATCTTTTAAAATAACATTTTCTTTTTCTAAAAATTCTTTTTCTTTATAAAAATTATTCTTTTTATTTTTCAAAATATCAATCTTGGCATTTAAATCATCATTTTTATTTGCAAGATTGGTGTTGTCAAGAGAAAATGAATCTACATGCCTATTTAATTTCTTGTGCTCAATTTTTAGCAATCTATATTCATGCACAAGATCATTAGATGCATCATGTGATTCTTTAAAGGTAAAATCATAATTATTTTTAGCACATACCTTTTTCTCATTTTCCATGAAACAAAGATGGGCAACTTCATCATCCGTATTTGAATCTTCGCTATCGCTCCAAGTTGCCATCATTGCCTTGAATTTCTTTTTGGCCTTGAGAGCTATTATTTTCTTTTTTGGATCAGCTTCCACTATCCTTTGCCATAAGTTCAACTCATAGATCATGAGTGAACCGATAAGCTCCTCCAAAGGTAAGGTTTCTATATCTTTAGCTTCTTGGATCACCATCACCTTTGGATCCCATGATTTTGGCAAGGATCTAAGAATTTTGTTCACCAAATCAGCATTAGTATAGATTTTGCCAAGACTTTTTAATTCATTAATAATAGTCATAAATCTTGAAAACATATCATATATAGATTCATAATGCATCATTTCAAAAATTTCAAAAGAATGTATAAGCAAATTAATTTTAGTGTTCTTCACTTGAAGAGTACCCTCATGAGTAACTTCAAGTGTGTCCCATATTTTCTTCGCTGATGTGCATGTAGAAATTCTATTAAATTCATTTAAGTCCAATGCACAATAAAGCAAGTTCATTGTTTTAGCATTGATTTCAATTTGTTTAATGTCATAATCATTCCAATCCTTTTCGAGCTTTGGAATGGAAATGCCATTAACCAAAATGGAAAGAATATGAGGATCACTAACAATAAATTTCCAAAGAAGATAACTAATAGATTGAATATAGATGTGCATGCGAGTTTTCCAAAATGTGTAATTTATATCATTGAAAAACGGTGGTCTAACACTAATACCTACAAGGGTTGCGATAATCTTTAACTCAAAATCATTAGATTTTCAATCAGAGCACCGAGCTCTGATACCAATTGAAGGCCCACGTAGGCAACCCAAGAGGGGGGGTGAATTGGGTTTTATAAAACTTTTGTACTATTTAAAAGATGAACTAAAGCAAGTATATGCTAATGCAATTTAAGTGCTTGTGTATTTCAAATAAATGCAGCAGAAATAATGAAATAAAAGCATAAGGAGAACAATCATACAAACACAAAGATTTATAGTGGTTCGGTGCCAACCAAGCACCTACATCCACTCCCCAAGAATTCCTTGGGAATTCCACTAAGTTTGGTTTTATAACTTAGGCTCACCAAAAACCTTTACAACTTGTTTTGTCTTCGGGCTCACAAGTCAAACCCTAGTTGGTTTCAAGGCTCTCCAACAACCACCCTTAGTTTTACGGGATAACCAAGAACCTAAATAACTTGTTTTGGCTTCGGGCTCACAAGTAAAACCCTAGTTGGTTTCAAGGCTTACCAACAACCACTTTGGTTTTCCAAGGCTCACCAAAAATCTCTTTGGTTTTCCAAGGCTTACCAAAAATCTTAAGTAAAATAATGTAAGAGCAAGTATAAATGAATACAATAAAAGCTTTCTAAAATAAAGCAAATATCTCTTTGAAGCCCGTTGAGAGTTGATGAAGATCTTGTCTTCAAGTTGATGAAGCCTTTGATTGATGCTTGAGGATGTGAACTTTGGATGCTTTCTTTGAAACTTGAAAGCTTGAAGGCTTGAACCACTCAACTCTTGAATCCTTGAAGAATATTCAAAAATCTCACCAAAGGATTATTTTTCCAATTGATTTTTGATGTTTATATAGCCTCCCAACACTTAAATGACCGTTTATAGCCGTTAGGGAGAAAAATATGATCGTTTGGAAGCAAGTTGGAGAAGTTCTGCAGCCCAGAAAACTAGCCGTTACTGTTCAAGTGTCGACACTACACCTTCAGGTGTCGACACTTCAGTTTTCAGGTGTCGACACTTCAGTTTTCAGGTGTCGACACTTCACTTCCAAGTATCGACACTTCAGCTCCAGGTGTCGACACTTCAGCTTCAGGTGTCGACACTTCACTGAAAGAGCTTTCTGAAGTTTTCTGTTTGTCTCAGGCCTTGAGTCGACACTTCACTCTTCAAGTGTCGACACTTGATCCTCAGGTGTCGACACTTCATTTCCAAGTGTCGACACTTGCCTGTGCCATTGCTGAAACATCTTCAAATTGAAACTTTAACCTCTTTAAGTCCTTCCATATTAATTTCAAAGTCCATATAATTGATTTTCCATTAATTTAAGGACTTTTTCAACTGAAATACAAGCATTTCTTCATTCAACATGGTTGAGTACTAAAATCTGAAAAATACACTTAAAATGCAATTAGTACTCATATATACTTAAACATTTTATCAATCATCAAAATCATGACCAGAGTCAACAAAATTATTTAATATAGTAAATCATAAGTAGTCAGAAACATAAACCAGACTTGCTAACAATATGATGGTAACTACTTGTTGCATAAATAGATACGTGACTACTTATGATGATGTCACTACTTGTTTCATGATTCTACATGTTTTTATGTCATCTAAATCTACCAGTTTTGTTGCCTTTTTATTATCAGATGCTTGACTGCTCGGAGAGTAAAGAAGCTTTCTAAAATATTTTAAAATTGGTTTAAGGTTTGTATATAGAGGCTATGATGATTTTGGGATGTATGTTTGGCTGATTTAACTATTTTTAATGGTAGCAATCTTAGATGGCCTTCTTTTGTAGGCAACCGATTGTAGTCATTTTGATTTAGTTACAGATTAAATAGTAGAACTGAGCCTCCTCATTATTTTTTATTATTTATTATTCTTTTCCATACTAAATTATTTATGTTTTTTATAATTTTTTTGGTATATATACCTGCATATTACTGAACATGTTATGCTTTAAGATTTGTTCATTATTGCAAATCTTTTATTTCAATGGCATCTATAGCTTTGTTATGTTCAATTATGGCTTTTTAAATATTTTTTACAAAACTTGCATTGTATAGAAACATAGACCCGTCAATTGATTAATATACATATTCTACAGCATCCGCACATTTTTTTGTTTTTGTATGGATGGGAGAAATATGTACATTGGTCAATTGATTGTCCAATTTGGACGGTTTGATAATTATAAATAATTTTATAGGTGCTTACAGTAATCAAGCGCTATAGATATAGTTCCAGATATATTTTAGACAGCATTTCATTTTGGTTCTCCTCATACATTTTTACTTGTATGGGGAGAACTAAAGGAAAATGCTACTGAAATTTTTCTGGAGCTCCTATTCCGTATCGTTTGATTACTGTAAATGATCTATATAATTAATGTAATTCTTGAATGGGATAGGACCTCTTTACCTATTAGTTGGTGATAGGGTGCATTTTGTTCTTATAAATATTTATTTATTTCAGTTAGTTTTATCTTACAATGGATAAGAGTTGGATAACTAAACCGAGGAATAGCAAAGAATACCTTGATGGAGTTCAGAATTTCATTAAATTTGGTATGGAGAGAAGTAGCATCAATGAAAAGATTCTATGTCCATACTGAAAATGTGTAAATTCTAGTTCTCTATATCCAAATACTATTGAAGAACATTTGGTATGGAATAATTTTTTAAGAGGTTATACAAAGTAGTTTTTTAATGGAGAGTCAAGGTTACCATCTACATGTAACCAAATCTCTAACATAGAATATATACATGATTTTGGATCCAGTAACCAACAGAAAAATCTTGTAAGAGATGATGTTATTAGGGGTTTGCTTATAGATTCTTTTGAATATGGTGCTCAAAATCCTGAAGATTTCAGTGGAGGACAAGTAGTAGCTAGACTACCTGAGAGTCCTATATTTATTGAATCTATACATAATGGGGAGTCGATACCTCTAACTAATGTTGGAACAAATCATTATCAGAAGCTGATAAGAAATGCAGATCAAGAATTATATGCTAGTTGCAAGAACTTTTCAAAAAAAAATTTTCTTGTACATTTATTTTATATAAAATACTTGAATGGATGGTCTGGTAATAATTTTACTATGTTTCTCAAGTTGTTAAAGGATACATTTCCTGAAGATACTAGTTTATCAACATCTTGTTATGAAGCTAAAAAATTAGTAAAGGAATTGGATTTTTGATACGAAAAGATTCATAGCTGTCAAAATGATTGTATATTATATCGGGGAGAACATGCCGATCAAGAGTCGTGCCATATGTGTGGATGTTCACGATGGATGAAGCAAAAAGAAAATGAGAGTGAGGGATTAAATAAATTAGATGCAACACAAATTAAACAAAAATCGACCAAGGTATTGTGTTATTTTTCTCTTGTACCTAGATTAAAAAGGATCTATACATCATCAAAGATAGCTTCGTCAATGAGATAGCATGATGAAGGATATACAAAAAATGGAATGTTGAGACACCCAGCAGATAGTTTAGCATGGAAAGCATTTGATGATAGACATCTTGATTTTGTCTCTGATGCTCGTAATGTCAGGCTAGGTTTAGCCAGTGATGGGTTTAATCCATTTCGAACCTTAAGTTCTATCTATAGCACTTAACCTGTTATTTTGATTCCTTATAATTTGCCACCATGAATATGCATGAAACAGTCTTCACTTATTTTATCAATGGTCATTCCAGGTGATAAGGGTCCAGGCAATGATATTGATATTTTCTTACAACCTTTAATAAATGAATTAAAATAATTGTTGGAGGGTATCAGTGCAACTAATGCTTTGAATGACCAAATATTCAAACTTCGGGCAGCTCTATTATGAACTATTAATGTTTTTCTGCATATACTAATTTATCTAGCTGGAGCATTAAGGGACGAGTTACATGTCCTTCTTGTGGTGAATCAACCCATTCAATTTGGTTAAAATATGGAGGAAAGTTTTGCTATATGGGACGTCGTCGATGGTTGGAAGCAAATCATCCATTTCAATTTCAGAAGAATTTATTTGATGGTACTATAGAGTTGGGATCTACTCCAATTCCACCTTCTGGTTCTGATATTCGTAGATAAATGCTTGGTATTAGACACAATTACGATAAGATGACAAAGTTCTCTAAAAAGCGAGGAAGAGATGATATTGAGATTTCAGCGCAAGAAGAAGTATCAGAGAAAGTCAATGCTTGCACTTTAGATACAACAATGTTTGAGGATCCAGATAACTTCTTTGAAGTTGAAAATGATGATGATATAATGACATCATATATCCATCAGCATACTAAATAATTATGGAAGAAAAGAAGCATATTCTTTGACTTACCTTATTGGGAGCATAATATACTTCGACATAATTTTGATGTTATGCATATAGAAAAGAATGTTTGTGATAATTTGATTGGAACAATATTAAATCTTGATGGAAAGACTAAAGATAACATGAAGACGCGTCTTGATTTTAAAAAAATGGGCATCCGACATGAACTTCATTCACAAGTGCTTGCAAATGATAGAACTTATATATCTCATGCATATTATACAATGTCTAGTCGAGAAAAAGATATTTTCCTGATAATTTTAAAGAATATCAAGGTTCATGATGGATATGCATCAAATATTTCATGATATATGAATCTGAAAGAGCAAAAAATTTCAAATCTTAAAAGTCATGATGAATATATACTAATGCAAGATATTTTTCCATTGGCTTTAAGGTCATCAATACCGAAATAAGTTGTTACGGTTATTTTTCAGTTATCATCATTCTTCAAGGCATTATATTCTAAGGTTCTTGATTCTCAAGAACTTGATCAGTTGCAGTCTCAAGTCATACTTACGTTATGTCAGATGGATAATTGATATTATATTTTCTAGGTACCGATACTGATAGAGAAAAATTATTCAGTAGAACTAATATCACTTGCCCGAGGTTCTAATTATATTGTGAATAAATATAATGGTTTTATTATAAATGGCTTTAAATTTCATACCAAGGAGCGCGAGAAATTAAGAAAAACTCAGAATAGTGAAGTTATGGTAGAAGCAGATGGAAAATCTTATTATGGTATACTTAAAGATATTTTTGAGATGGATTATTATGAAAATTTTAAAGTTGTATTATTTCGATGCGATTGAGTGGATGTAAATACACCAAGAGGTTTGAAAAAGGACTCAAATGAATTTATACTTGTCAATTTTTCAAGATTGATACCTACAGGTGTGTTATTAAAGGATGATCCATTTATCTTTTCATCTCAAGCTCGACAAGTTTTTTATGTACAAGACTCAAAAGATAAAGAGTGAGCTATTGTTATTAAGACAAAATCCAGAGACTTGTATGACATAGGAAAAAGGGTGGAAGAAGATGATGATGATACTTATACTTAGTGTATGTCTTATAATATTATGCCGAATGATCATATAAATAATACAACCATTTTGGTTAGGTTGGATTCTGAAGAATGTACAACTGGTTGATTATGAAAAGTAAGTAGTTTATAAAATTGTTTACATTTTTGCATGAATAATTATCCTATCTTTTAAATAGCAATTCATTTCCATTATAATTTGATTATAATGTTGACTAACTTGATTTTTAATAATGTATGTTAGGTACACCCATGCCTCGAAGGAAGCGCCTATCAGATGTACAGTTTTAGTTTTCCCAGATCGAGACTGGTACTTCTTCATCACAGCAGCCCGAGGGCAGTCGATCAGTTTCACGTCGGTCTGGTGCTAGTCCCTCCATTCCTGCACATCCGGTCAAGGGCAGTACCTCTCCTACACATCAGGTCGAGGCCATTCCCTCCGATTCAGCACATCACGATCCTCCTACGGATCATTCAGATGATGAGCTTATCATCGATGATATACATATACATGATAATTTAATAATTTCATCTCATTTCTATTCATACATATGCAATAGTTTTGATATATAATTTTCTGTATTTCTTTTGTAGATGGATCCGGGAGACTTAGGAGGAGGCGAGGATCCACACTAGTCCATGATGTGTGGCAGTTACCTGAGGGTGAGAGGATCGTCATTGAGTGTAACAAGCTAGGCCAGCTTATTAAGAAATCTTCTAGCTTGTTGACCAGCTTTTTGGGGACAGTAGCATGCCGAGGTCAGCTGTCTTCTAAATTATCAAAAGTGGAATGACATGCTTCCTGCCTATAAAGTAGAGATACTATGACTTGTGCAGGTAAAAAATTTGATATATTATTTTATATCTTAAGTTTTTAACAATTTCATTGCTTATTTCATTTAATACTTATTTTATTTTTTATTTACATTGTAGAGCAAGTTCGTACTCCCTCCAAATTGTAATGATTTTGTGCTTAAGTCTCTCAATCGCAAGTGGAAAGAGTATAGGGCAAAGTTGAAGGGAGACTGCAAGATAGAGGGTAAGACAGAGGAGCAGGTTGTAGCTACTTGTCCTCTTGATGTACACCCTCATCAGTGGAGAAAGTTGGTTAACTATTGGTTCTCCAAGAGGGTACATGTTGTGTAGCATCATCAAACTTTTAAACTTATTAATTTTTAATATAAATTATATTTATACAATATATAACATAATTTTAATTTTATTTTGTAGATATATTCTGCTATTGATAAAGCTGCATGAGCAACTCAGTCTGTTCCTCACACAGCGGGGTCCAAGAGTTATGCACGGCTCAGGCATAAGTTTGTATATTTCTCATCCTATAATATTTTTAGTACATTTTTAGTTTTAACATCATGTATCATGCATGTGCCATGTATCATGGTACGGGGGTATAAGATGTGTCATTTTAGATTTTTTGTAATATTTATTCTTTCTATAGGTTGATCAGCATGGGAGAGAGTCCGGTGAGATGGAGTTCTATCAGATGACTCACGTTCACCGGGATGGCAGTTTTGTTTGGGAGGAGTCCAGAGATCTATTTATATTTTTTTATTTATATTATATCATGATTTATGATTTTATTTTTATTAAGTATTAGTATAAGAATTTTTTATAAAATATAGGAGAGGGTTACCTTTATGATCGCCGAGCGTGGTGGCGAGTTTACGTCATCTACGTAGAGCAGTCGGGTCGAGGCTGAGGTATTTTTGGAGTTGATGGGACTAGAGCATAATGGACGAATGAGGAGTTATGGGATTGGAGTTACCCCTACTCAGTTATCTGAGGTGAGTAGATTTACTCGGGATGCTAGAGATAGTAATGATGTTTCACGTGTTCGTAGACTCGAGGATGAGATAGCAGAGCTCAGATAGATACATGATATAGACAGAGCAGAGATGCAGACTATGAGGCCTCAGCTTGAGCATGTTACATCTATGCTGCACATGTTCATGTCATCTCAGGTAAGTAATTGTTTATAACTACTCACACACACACACATATATATATATATTTTGTATGTATGTAATAATTCAGAATATATATAATGCATGTATCGTTACTATATATATGTATATCTTGCAGGTTCCTGATACATCTGCCAGTCGCAGACAGGACGACGACCAGCCTCCCGTGGACCATTGATGCCAGCCGATTTATTATTATTATTATTATTATTATTATTATTATTATTATTATTATTATTATTGTATGTCTTTTGATGTATTTGAACTTGGATCGAGTTTGAACATCTGTTGATACTTTTTATATATATATAACACTCTTTATATTGACTTCATGTATATTTGGTGTTTGGAGTGTGAATGTTGTGTTTGTGTGATACAATTTTTAATGAAATGATGTTTGATTCCATTTTGTATGTCTTTGGCTTTGTGTGATACAGGTTTGAATGAAATAATATTTGATTTTGGTGATAATGTATACAGGTTTGTACAGATTTGTGTTGATACATGTTTCATTTTGTATGAGCTTGAACGTCATATAGGTATATTTTTTTTTAAAAAAAAACTTGCCGACGCTTTAAAGTGTCGCTAGATTTAAACCTACCGATGCTTTAGAGCATCACTAGGCCTAAATCTAGCGACGCTTTAAGGAATTGGCACCTGCCGACGCTTTTAAAAAGTATCGTTACGTTTAAAACCTAGTGATGCTTTAAAGCATAGATTTAAATCTAGTGATGCTTTAAAGCGTTGGCATCTGCTGACAAGTTACGTTCCCATGCTTACATATCCGATGCTTTTGCGATGTTTTAAAAAACGTTGGGAGCTTTCTTACCAACGCTTAAAAATATCGGCAAATATCTTTAATAGCATTGGTAAATCCACCCGCCACCCCCCCCCCCCCCCCCTTTTTTTTTTGATGAACCAAAAGGATGGGGGGGGGGGGGGGGTAAACCCCCAGTGTAGCGATAAATCCCCTTTTTACTAACCCTAAAGTAGTGGTGTGCATTGGGCCATGCCGGGCCAGGCCCGGTCCAGGCCCACCGGGCCACAGGCTAAACGGGCCGTGCCTGGCATGGCCTGCTTAACCTACGGTCCGGGCCTAGCACGGCCCTAGGCCCGGGGGTTGGTGGGTCATGCCAGGCATGGCCTGTTGGCCCATCTAGCACGGCCCGCTTAACCTACGGTCCGGGCCCGGCACGGCCCTAGGCCCGGGGGGTGGTGGGCCGTGCCAGGCATGGCCCGTTGGCCCATTAGCCCATTTTTTTAAAATTTTTTTTTAAAAAAAATGGGCCGGGCCTGGCCCAGCCCGTTTGGCCCTGTTACGGGTCGGGCCTGCCACGGCCTGTTAGGGGCCGTTACGGGCCGGGCCAGGCACGGCCCGTTTGGCCCATAACAGCTAAAAAATGGCTATTTTTTGGTTTTTTGCTATTTTAACCCTCCTAATCGCCATAAAATGGCTAATTTGAGGGGTATTTTGGGAAAATATTTTTTTTGGAGTCTTATAAATATCCCTTTCCTCCTCCATTCTCACCATACCAAACCATCTCTTCTCTCCTTCTGCACTACTACTATTTCTCTCTTCTAGCAATATTTAGCAAGTGTTCTGGGTTTCTAGTAATTTAATTTTTAGTTTGTATTTAGCAAGTGTTCAAGTACTACACAAGAGGAGGTTCTTGTTGAGAAGTTAGAAGTACAAGAGAAAGAGAATGTCACTCCTTATTGAGAGCACAAGAGGAAGCTCACAAATATCGGCTCTACCTCTGTCTCTGGTCCTCTACTCAATTCCTCCTTGTGGTTAGTTTTTATTTTTTGCATTCATCAATTTAGATATGGCATCTTATGATGAAAGTCATTTTGGCATTCCTCCTATTTTTGAGGGAGAAAAAACTAATCCTCAAGTTCCTAATCCCTCTAGAACTAGTAAACCAAGTGAAGGTCAAACCTCTGCTCGTAAGAGGACTAGTACTGTATGGAATGAATTTGATAGAATTATGGTTAATGGGGATTGGAAAGCAAAATGTAAAAAATGTGCCAAACTTTATAGTTGTAGTAGTAGTGGGGGAACAGGGCATTTAAAAAGCCATAAAGAGAGTTATAGGATGCATGATTCTCGTCTTCAAAGTACCCTTAATATACAAGGGGGATCAATTGTAGGTAATTTTGCATATAATCATGAAAATCAAAGAAAAGCACTTATAAAATGGATACTTAAGGATGAATTACCTTTGAGTTTATGTGAATTTTTAAATTTTGAAGAATATGTTCAATTAGCCCTACAACCTACTTACAAAAGAACTAGTAGACATACATTTAGGAGAGTAGCTACGACTAACTTTTTAGCCATGAGACAAAATTTAATTGAAACACCCTGTTTTAAATACAAAAGTTTCATTAACTTCTGATATTTGGTCAGCATCCGTATGCAGTAATTATTTTATTGTTATTACTGCTCATTCTATTGATAATGATTGGCAATTAAATAAATATATTCTTGCTTTTTGTGCTTTTGATTTTTCACATTCTGGGCAACAAATTTCAAATGCCATTTATCAAACTGCATGTCATATAATATTAATGATAAAATAATATCTATTACTTTTGATAATGCATCTAATAATAAGTCTGATATTGTATTATTGAAGGACTCATTGCATCCCATGTTAAATGAAAATTTATTGCATATTAGATGTGCATGTCATATCTTAAATCCTTCCGTTCAAGCTGGCATGAGCATGATTTAAGATGTCATTTCAAAAATTAGAAATGCAATTTCTTTTATCCATGCTTTAAGATCAAGACTTCAAGAATTTAAACAACTATGTACAGATCATGGCAAATGTTTTAAAAAATTTAAACTTGATATAATTACTCGTTGAAACTCAACATATAGCATGATACATGATGCATACCCATATAAAAACTTATTAAGTGCATATATTAATGATCATGGATTAGGCTTTATATTAACTGAAACTGATTGGAATAAAGATAAAACTTTGGAAGATTTTTTTGTTAGTGTTTATACTGCTACTAATGTTATTTCTGGTATTTATTATCCAACTTTATGTTCATTTTTACAACAAGTATATTTAATTAGTCAAAAATTTGCAGAACATAGATATGATGATGTTTTAATGCCTATTATTGAATAAATGGAATCTAAATGGAATGAGTATTAGAACAAGATATGTCCCATGCATAACTTAGCTGCTGTATTTGACCCAAGAGTTAAATTAAGTGGCGTACTAATTTTACTTAATGCATATTGTAAAAATATGATTCAAGATCCTGAACCTGCTAAAATTGAGGTAAACAACTTCTTTTTGATATTTATGCTTTATACGATGAAAAAATTCGTGGATCTAGATTACCCGCACAAAGCTCTATTTCTTCTTCTAGTAGTTCTCGTTCGTCATCTATTTTTTCATTCATTGTACAGAGAAAACAAACACATGCTTCAAGTTCATTTTCATCTTCTTCATCTTTAAGTAGTGAACTAGAATTTTATTTACGAAATGATCTTCAGTCTGCATATGATGAAATTAAATAGAGAGTCTAGATGTATTAGCTTGGTGGAAGAGTGTTAAAAATTAATATCCTGTTATGTCTGCCATTGCATGCGATATTTTAGCTGTGCCGATGTCCACAGTAGCATCGAAATCCACTTTTAGTACAGGTCGGCGTGTTCTTGATGAAAAGAGAAGTAGGATGACTGGCGACACGGTTGAGATGCTTCTCTGCTTCAAAGATTGGTTGGATGCTGAGGCGAGACTTCAAGATAAAGGTGGACATGATACAACATCCTCTGATGATGATGATATAAACACTACTGATGATTAGTAATATTTTGATCATTTATTTTTAATTCTTAATTTTTTACAATTGTACATTTTTATTTTTTTAATTGTTAAAGTGAGTCATCTCTATTTTTTCCTCCTTTCTTATTATATTCTGGAGGTCAGGCCTAGCCCTCCTCCTTTCATATACTATTTTGATTTAAATTAATAAATTGGTAGGGGTTTATGCCAAACCCCCCACCATTAAGATGGCTTTATATTAATAAATTCTTAGTTCCCAATATTTTTAAATTTATTAAAAAATATTTTTTATAAATAAAAATTTTATTTCTATTTATTTTAAGAGGGTCGGGCCATGCCTGGCCCTGCCCAGGCCTTTATGGGCCATGCCGTGCCAGGCCCGGCCCAGGCCCTAATGGGCTGTGCCGTGCCTGGCCTGCGGGCCGTGCCAGTCCAGACCCTTATAGGCCTGCTGGGCTTGGCCCGCGGGCCAGAAAATCTAAACTCAGCTCGGCCCCCTTATGGGTGTTATTATAGCAAGCGGGCTGTGCTGGCCCATGGGCGGCTCAGCCCGTGCCCAACTCTACCCTAAAGACCACCGGTGTGTCTGTGTGTGTGTGTGTTGGGGGGGGGGGGTAGCGGTAAATCCCCGGTTTACTGACAGTATAATTTAAAATCTTGGGACACCATGATATGATTTGACCTTTCTTAAGTTTCTGCAGTTTTAACTTCGCGTGAAACCGAAAGCGATTTGTTGAATTAGTGGTGGGCAGGCCTGCTTCTTGCTCTCGTTTCCTTATGCCATCTGGATCGACTAGAAATATTACACACGCATTCGTTCACGGTATTTGATAAGGATCGGAGAGAGTTTCCCAATGAGTTTCCCTATCCAAGAGGTCTATTTTCACCTTCTCCTCTTGCCCGTATTCAGGCCTAGACCTTTCAAAGTCTTCTGTTAGTCATCGAAGTCTTTTCAGTCGGTGACGTATTAATTGAGAGGTTCATATTTGGACCTTGAGCTGCAAATGGGCCCCGGTGATGGCAACTATTCCAATTAATCACCGCAAATAATTAAGTTTCTATAAGATCCACGATGGATGATCATGATGCTGCAGCTTCAAGTAGATGCCCGAGCCTTTCTTCATCCATGTCTTTTGGTTCCAACCGGGTTTGATCTTTCAGAACATGAGGCTCGTTAGGTTGCCATGATTAACAATCACACACACTCAAGCATGTTTGTGTGTGATACGGGAGGAGTACTTCACCTCCGTCATGACCGAAGATTCCTTTTATCTTAGATAACACCGATCTATATCTCCAAGGCATACTGAGCCGAGATTATTTCTTTGTTACGCCAAACCGTCACTTTCGGCGAGAGTTACACTCGAGAAATTATCTTATCCTTCCAACACCAAATATATATCGGGATCATCAGGTAACAGCTCATAACTCATTTTTCTATATTTTCTAGTGTATTGACTCGAATGTCATTTGTAAGTTTAGGTCTTCCTTTGTAAGTCAAGTCCTCTCATTATCCAGCGAAAGCATCGACATTTATCTCGAATAAATCGATCTGAGCGCCCGTTCAGACACGACACCACTAGTAGCAACGATGTGCATATATAGCCCATGCCATCAAAAATTGTGCATGATTTTCACCAGGAAAATGGCCGGTTAGGTATGCACTTGTCTTTGTTGAAGAAACAATCTATTTCTCTTTTCTTTTTGATGCGGAAATAACCTGTTTCTTAGATCAAGGCCAAAGTCTTTTCTCCCTTTTAAACCAGGTGTCTGTACGGCAATCAAGGTCAAGGGACTTATACACCGTGCCGTGATGGTCCAATTGCTCAATGGTCTTGGCATTGATAATGCTCTCACTGCAAAGGAACAGTGTTGTCCCAAGTCTGCCCCTTTATTTGGTCCTCTAAGGTAACCATTGTCGCCTGCAAATCATCTTTTATTAGACTCGGGCAATGCTTAAGAGTCAATCAACCTTCTTCGATAGAATGAAGGGATGCTCCTGGATGTTCTACTGATGGGAACCTACAAGAACAATTTTTTGATTAGTGGTGACTGATGGAGGACCCTCCGATACTCAAGTTAGTCGAAGAATAAAATGGACTACAGCAGTCAAAGCTAAAAATAATGAAAGAATTGAAATGAGTGCGAGAATTGTGTAAGGATGCGTTAGAGATCCCCTCTTACCACTTTATGGAGTTACATGGAATAACCTGAATATCATTTGAAAGGTGGCCTCCTTTGATATATGCAATGAAATTCGTTGAGATATTAGGATTTTGTGGTCTTTTTAGTTAGCATCTTTTTATTAGGATAGCTGGTTCTGTTAGAATCCTGCTCTCCACTATCCTGTCCACCACGATCTTATCAGCCATGATCCCAGTTGGGACAATTAAGGTCAGTCGATCCTCTCAACTTACTCAGGCATCATTGGCTCTGAGTATCTAGATAACTTGCTCATCGCCAAATGAGACGCCTCTTGTTGAGAGAAGAGGGGTCTTTAACATTATGTCCAATCACGCTTGACTAAGTCTACTCCAGGCGCCAGTGGGATCTGAGTAAATACTTGATGGATATGCATGAAAGGATATCAGTCGGACCCGGCTATTTGTAATCTCTCCATACAGGATATTGAAGATAGTCGATGAAGTAGCCAATTTAGTCACCTTCCAACTAGTCAATTGTTAGGTAGACCAATAGTTGGTGGTCACCTTTTCTTTGAGCAATGGCATAATTGGTGCTGTGATCGCTCCCTGATTATTTAATAGCCTTGTCCTTCTTAATCAGTGATCTAGCTTCTCGTCTGTTGGTAGTCCGGTTGCCCCTCGAGGTCGATCAAGCAGTGGCCACAACAACCATCTTTACCATTGTTGCACCGTGATAAGGGTCCTGGCTCTCGCCCTGCACATTTGACTATGATAGATCCTTTATACCTGCTCTGTTTCCTCTTCCAAAATAAACATCCTTTACGGCTTGTCTCTATTTTTTTTCTTAATACAAAAACATGGTAAGGAAAACGTCCACTTGATTTCGTTGAATGACTTTAGTAGCCAGCTTCTCTATGTTTTCTTTCTTTCTTTTACACTTTCAGGTTGGCTCTAAGTTGAAGGGCTGGACGTGGTATTCTTCATCTTATTTTTATCAAGTCTAATCGGGTCCATTTGGCTCTGATTACATCAAGTCTCACATTGTGAGATCCATCATTGGTTATTTTAGAGCTTGGGCTTGATTTGGGTATCCATGGGTTTAACCTTCAAATTTAATTAGGTTGAGTTTAAGATCTTCCCTGGTATATAGATTGTGGATGGGGATCTATCCGATCCATTTGCGCCCCTAAGGCTATGACCCTAATCTGAAGGTACTCATTTCTGGCTTGTGCCAATCCATTTAGTTAGCCTTAGGCATCACAATGTATAAGGCGCAATGTTTAGATAATGAGGTCAAATTAATAACTTGAAAACAAGGGTGTACCTTGTATTCATAATGATCACCATTTACACTCACCTATCTTGATTTTCTTATCCTTGTTTTGGGACTCAAAAGGAGTAGCAAGTCTAGGTTTTAAGCCTGGTCTGCTCCCTTGCAAATATTTAAGGATTCGTTTGATTAGGATGTATAATATTACAGAATAATTTCATAATTTTTAAAAATTATTTATTTTAAAAAAATAATTATAAAAAAATAATTTTATCATATTTAGTTGGTGAAGATTTTTTTTAAAAAATGATACTAAAAAATGATTACTATATTTAGTTGGAGATAACCCTATATAAGAATATGATCAAATTTATAAATATATTCATCAATAAAAAATAATTTTTTAATATTAATATAGTATTATCATTTTTAATTAGTTTTTATATAATAATTATAATTACATAACTATTTGTATGATGCATTTGCATTTTAATTATTGTGTAAAAGTTTTTATTGAATAAATTTAAAAAATATATCAAAATAAATTCAATGATCATAAATATATTTTATTGAAGATATTTTTATTAAGTACCGATTACTATTACTTAGAAATTTATCAAATACTAATACTTTCATAATATTTGTTTTATCTTCTTTATTCAAAAATAAACATGAAACTCATTAATTTTTTCTCTCTCTCTCTCTTTTATTTTTTATATCAAATATAATAATCTAACATGAAATTTGTTTTTCTAACCTAGATTATCTCCAAAAAAAAATAGATCCTAAATAGGATGCAAATTTTCCATTCTTCCAAAATCTCCAGAGTTTGATCTCTTGCAAAGGATGCAATAGTTTTCATCTTCAAGATTATTTTTATATTTTATTTTATTTATTTTTCCTTCTTTGACTTTTGTTTGATATTTGCCTCCTGGCTTCTCAATGGGTGAAAGAAAGCAACTTTCACAGCTATTTTATTGAAAAAACAAACTATTTGGCCACGTTTTTTCATTTCTTTTTCATTAAAATAAGGCTCTATGTCAGAACCTTGAGAGAGACATTTCTTCGAATAAGTTTTAAAGCTATTGAAAAATGAATTAGTGGACTCTTTTTTTTTTTTTTTGGGTGAAAACAATGCAATCCATCAACCTCATGCTGATGCCTCTTAGAAGAAACTTTAGAAGTACCGCATTAATTTTATCAGGCTACCCAACAAACGTAAAACCATTACCACATATAATAATAATTATTTTTTTTGATAAGTTAAAATGGAGGGGGGATAGACCAGCAGAACTATCCCTTTTCGGCATGACCACGAGAGCTCTTACTTCGCAAGAAGAATGTTCGATTCGGAGATTATAACAAACATGATTAAATCCTTTTCTAATCATAGTAGGTGCGGTTCGAACACTCTACATTATCTGGATGAGTATATCACCCCAATTCTATCCGAGCAATAAATGGATATGAGCTAAGGGGCCTATCCGATTCAATGCACTCATGTTTACATTTCATGACTAAATCTCGAAATTATTTAAATCGGCCGTAATATCATTTCTTGAATACGAGACATGGAGGTGTGGGGCCAAGGAAACAAAAGTATATGGACAAACGCTATTTTCTTGGCATTTCCTTTTATGCTTTCAAAACAAAAATACTCTACTAGTATTTTTTTTTTTTTTGGTAGAAGAATACTCTACCAGTGATTAAACATTCATTCAGGAGCTAAGACAAACTACGGACTCTAACACGCTCAACACACATACTATATATATATATATGATGGGCATGAGATTCTTGGGGGAAGCAGCAACTTCAATAAAAAGCTAACTTGGTAGAAACTCCTTAATTTTATCACCATAATTTGCATGACATGGACGGAACTTACTGGATCGAACTGATATAGGAGGAAGGATCAGGTGGCACGGGGACCGTAGCCGCTCCGTCTAGCATCTGAGTCACCTTCGACATCGTCGGCCTCAGCGATGGCTCCTCTTGGATGCACCAAAGGGCCACCGTCACGAACCTCTCCAGCCTAGTCTTGTCGAAGAGCGCCTCCTCATCATCCCCCACCACCATGTCCAACCTCCGATTTCTATAGCAAGAATTAACCCACTCCGTCAGTCTTGCGGCCTCATCGTTCTCCACCGCCGGTTCCAAAATTTTCCGGCAGCATACAATCTCTAGCAACGTGACGCCGAAGCTATACACATCCACCTTCGCCGTGACCCCCATGTTCTTGAACCACTCCGGTGCAATATACCCTACTGTCCCTCTGACCGCCATGTTTGCTCGCGCTTGATCCGCCCTTAGAAGTTTTCCCGATTCAAAGTCGGAAATCTTCGCAACAAAATTGTCATCCAAGAGGATGTTTCGAGGTTGTATGTCGCAGTGGATGATTTGAGTGTCGCACTCTTCATGCAAGTATTGGAGGCCTCTTGCAATTCCCAAGGCGACCTGGATTCGTTGGTTCCATCTTAGCCTGGTACTTCCATGGAGGAAGTTCTTCAACGGGCCTGTGCTCAGGAACTCGTATACTAGAAATCGCTCTGTACCTTCATTGCAGAACCCAAGCAATCGGACCAGATTCTTATGGCAGGCTTGGCCAATGGCTTTAACTAGATCGATGAACTCCACCTCCGCGTCAGGCAAGAGATTACCAATTCTTTTTGCTACCACACAAGTACTAGCTTCATCACTCAAGTAGCCCTTGTAAGCTGCTCCGACACCTCCATAATCTACTTGCTCGCTGAAATTATTGGTGGCTTCTCGGAGCTCTCCGTGAGTGAGAGAACGAAGACCCATCCCTGTTTCACTCGAATTAGGCTGAAGACTGTGAATCCTTTTCTTGTAGGCGTGGAAGGCAAGAAGAAGAACAGCAGCGAAGAGCAAAATATTAACGAGTGCCGAGCCCCCTAAAAGCAGAGATCTAATTCTTGTCCAGGACTCTCTGTCTTTCCTCTCTCCTGTTGGAATAGGAGGTTGGGACTGGGTATTACTTTTGGGTACTTTGATGAGAGACTTCGTCTTGACATAGTTGCCCATCCTTCCATTAGATAGGGGGCCCTTCATCTTCGAACAATTCCCATCATTATAGGTGGCAGCGACACAAAAACAATCACTCAAGCATTCCTCCCTGCACTGGTCCTCGTCCATGAAGTAGACCTGTTCGTAATCGGATAATGGCCAATCCAAAGCGATGATCTCTTCGAGTTCATAGAGTGCCTCCGTCTCCTTCGCATCGGTGTCACAACTTTGGGCCGCGAAATCTGGTTTACACCCTTTGTACCTCCTACTTGGATCGAAGAAGGAATACCGAGGTGGGCACTCGCATTCGACGTTCTGCGCCTCATCAATTGTGCAGTAGCTGTTGTACCCACAAGCTCCGCTGCCGGTCTTGGCAGTGATTGCTTGGCATATGTATGAAGGCTGGGAGGCCACAAGAGTCCAGCTCTCGTCCCAGCCCCCGTTCCCCTTCCCCTCCCTCGGGTAGACGTACTGCTTGAAGACGCCGTCGAAGTCGAGGGTCGCCCTTTGGTAGAAATCCTTCATCAGGTCTATTCTCCCGACTGTAAAATTGAATATGCTACCATTCTTTTCGGCCAAGTAGATTCTACCTGACTCATTGAAGACGAGCTTTGATCCATTCCCGACGGTGTCACTCGTCCAGTAACTATCATACTGATTGCCAGAAGGAACGGCCACTATATATAACACCAGATTACCGTCGTCTTGGATCCTGAGCTTAAACCTTCCACTGGAGTAGTCGGTGGCCATCAGGCGAGCCTGGAGCTCAGTCCCCGGATCCAGAACTTGGGAGGGCAAGATGGTATCAGTAGGAGTGTCGAAGCTCTGCCATATAAAAGAGGCTTTGGTGCTGGCAAGCACGAAGTTACCGGTATCGAGCATGGCAGCGTAGGAAGCATTGTTGATGCCGGCGTTCCACACCTCCTGGTCGTTGTGGTCCCTGAGCAGGAGCTGCCCGTCGGTGGCGAGCTCCGCCATGGACCCGATTTGCATCGGTTTGCATCCATTTGCACACCAGACTACAGTCTTCTGTGCTATCTTCTCGAACCAGATGGCAAGCAAAAAGAGGTTGCCGTCAGTTTCGAGGGGATGAAACCCAAATGCAAACTCGCCAGAGGGAGAGAGCCAGGAGGTGTTTCGACCGAGAGGGGTAAGTGAGGAGCCCAAGCTTATATTGCGGTGACTTTGAGCGTAAGAAGGGCTAATAAACAACAGTGGCAGGAGGAGAGGAACAAGGAATTGGAGGAAAAGAGAAGAGGACGCCATTCTCGGGAGGGCTACCAGGTTCTATCTGTGGCACCGTCTCTTTTGGGGGTTAAAAAAATGTCGCTATGCCTTTCTTGATTTTCCATTCCATTGACCTGAAGTCAAGCTGGCCGTTGACCGGAGATTTTTTTGTTTTCTTGGGTAAACAACCGGAGGTCTTTGTTTGCTGGTAGACGGTTTCCACGATGCTGTGAGTCGTTCCTTACCTGTGTTCCAAGGAAAAACAATTTTTTTAATTAATAAAATGGAGACATTAAATTAAATTAAATTAAATTAAATCAATATATTAATAATAATATAAAATATAAAATAATTAAACATATATATATATATATATATATATATATATATGAAGATATTAAAAATATTGATTTTGTGTAATTAGTTATATATGGTGCTATCAACCAATAGTATTATTGATTTTTTTAATAAATATGTGAAATATCAAAATTATATAAAGAGTGTATCATATTTTAACAATTTTATAAAAAAATATAAAAATTTTATTTATTAATTTGCACCCAGTAATTTTTTATTTATAATAATTATATTAATTAAAATTTAAGGAACGAGGGTGAAGAAGAGAGAGAGAGGAGCACTGCTATAAAATAAATGAGAGAAATAGGGATAGCAAAAACAAAATTAATTAAACATTAAGATGTGATGGGTAATAAATATTATGGAAGATTAAAAAATTAAAAAATTATAAATAAATACAACATCAGATTTTGGTTATTAGAGACAAAGCAACGTATCAATATCTGGTACATTAAAAATAAAATTATGAATTGTGATTACTTATTATCTTATCATATAAATTTAATATTTATTTATTAAAAAAATAAAATAATAAAAAATTTAAAAAATATATTAATATTATATTTTTAAATGATGCTATATTTGTTAAGAATATTAGTTCCTATTACTTAAGATACTAAAAGATAATATTTGAAAAATAGATATATTTTAATGAGCAACGGGCAGGAATTTGATAAGCCTATATTAAATAATATTTTTAAAAAATTCAAAAACAAATCAGTAATAAATATTGAACTATTTTAACTGGTTCTCATGAATAAATTTTTATTTAAAAAAATGTAATAAATATTTAACTATTTTGATTGAATTCTTATAGATAATTTTATCATTTTAAAAAATACATATTAAACTATTTTAGCTGGATTTTTATTAAAAAAATATCATTTATAAAAAGCTAAACTATTTTGATTAAATCTTTATAAATAATTTTATTATTTAAAAAACCAGTAATAAATATAAATTATGTAAATTAAAATAATAAATATTATTTTTTAAAAAAAATTGTCAAT
This sequence comes from Areca catechu, assembly GCA_021397845.1. NCBI lineage: Eukaryota > Viridiplantae > Streptophyta > Magnoliopsida > Arecales > Arecaceae > Areca > Areca catechu. The sequence goes on along the minus strand of CM038047.1, from coordinate 25,877,852 downwards.
AGATGTAATCTTAATCAGTGGTGCTGGTTGAAGGGACCGTTTTAAATATCAGAGAGCTCGGTCAAAATTAATGACACCTTGATTCACATCACAAGGTGCCCAGCAGTCATCAAATAATGCGTGTCCCGCATGACACGGTACTGGCTGGTAGACCGACGCTGCATAATGCCGGTTTATCTGCCGGGATATTTTGACCAAAATAATATTAAAAAAAAATTAATAAAAATAATAAAAAAATTATGTTTTAAAATATCATCATTTTATTTTTATTTACGAAACTAGATAATTTTGATCACGTATCTAAACACATGGCAGGGACGTCCGTGGTACATCATAAAAATAAAAATATGGGTTGAACTTACGAATTCCATATGAAATCATGGATTGAATCCTTGATTTTAACTAAAAACAAAGAAGGTAAGGATCAAACCCGCATATTTCTCACTGAACGAAAAAAAAGAAGGTGCAGGTCGAACCCGCATCTTCTTCCATTGAATAAAAAAGAAAAAGATACGAACCAGCATCTCCTCCCACCGAATGAAAATAAAATAAAATAAAATAAAATATTTTTGATTTAATTTTGAAAAATGCATCCATAATATTTGATTTAATTTCGAAAATACCATTTGCAGTTTAATTTCGAAAGAATATTTAAGAAATTAAATAAAAAATCTCACTGCACACAATAAATATTATTTTTTTAATTAAATTTTAATCTAATAAAATTTTAAAAAATAAATAACAAAATTTAAAATAATATAATAAAATTAAAAATATTAAAATATTTAAAATAATATAATAAAATCTAAAAATTTAAAAAATATTTAAAAAATAAAAAAAAGTTACAGGGCACCCGGACTGGTACCAATCACTGATCTAAATTTTTTAAAAAAAGTTATGGGACACCGGTTCGACTAGACCGGTGGCCAGCGGTCGGACTGGTGGCCGAACCCTAGCGACTAGACCATGGTCCGGCCATCAATTCGGCCACCGGCCATCGATCTAGTCGAATCGGTGCTCCGTAATTTTTTTTAAAAAAAATAGATCAGTGATCGGTACCAGTCCGGATGCCCCGTAACTTTTTTTTTTTAAAAAAAAATTAGATTTTATTATATTATTTTAAATATTTTAATATTTTTAATTTTATTATAGTATTTTAAATATTTTAAATATTATAAATTTATTATGTTTTTAAAATATTGTAAATTTTATTTTATTATTTTAAATATTTTATTATATTATTTTAAATTTTGTTATTTATTTTTTAAAATTTTATTAGATTAAAATTTAATTAAAAAAATATTTATGGCATGTAATGGGATTTTTTATTTAATTTCTTACTTTTTTTTTTTTTTTTTTGGGTGCCCGGCCTTCTTCCACGGGGTGTTTTTGTTTTTTTCTCAATCAAGAAGATATGGGTTCGACCCGTATTTTTTTTTTTTTTTTTCAGTGAGAGAAATGCGGGTTCAACCTGCGCCATCTTTTTTTTTTTTTCATTCAGTAGGGAAAGATGCGAGTTCGACACGTGCCTCCTTTTTTTTTGGATTAAAATCATGAATCCAATCCGTGTTTTCACCCTCATATCATATCATGGACATTCCTGCCATTTATCAAGATACTTGATCAAAATCACCTAGATCTATAAATAAAAACAAGATTACGGTATTTAAAAAGTAATTCTTTTTTAATTATATTATTTCGGTCAAAAACCCTGTCTACTGGTGGCGCCCATCAGGAATTGTACAGTTCTTTGCGTGTTGCATGGCCCGACGGGGGATTCGTGCTCAATCATAGCCGTTCACTTGTTGTGCGATTGAATCTGGTGAACGATCACACATAAATGTTATTGACATGTCACGTCCGCTTCGACGAGTCGGAAGGGTCACGGAAAGATCCCACGGTTAGACGAGCCGTGAAAGGCTCTTTTCGCATATTTTTCTACGAAGACTGGCCGAAGGCTTACCAGGTCAGCAGTACTTTTCCACGACCTTTAATCGCAGACCGTCACATTATACGTTGACAGCTCATAATTATCAACTGGACCTGTTGCAATCCGGAACAGCTAGAGTGGATCCAAATCTGTGTGGCACAAACTAAGCTAGTTTTTTCTTGTATCCAATTTTATTTTTAAGGACCAGGATGGGCGACATTGCAGGTCGAATGTCAAGTTGCATCTCTAATCATCAGAGTCTGTGAATTTGGCCATATGGTTCCTTTCTTGAGAAAATTTCCCATTTGTCATGATACTAAAGCATAATGCCTGTAGTCTTTGAATTCTGGTAAGCAATCCACTTATTAATTTCTAATCTAATTCGATCCAAATATAGTACCTTTTGCTCAATTTCCATTGGATTTGGACCCTTTTGTTATAATTTTTTGTTATCTTATAATGAAGACCGACTTGCTTTCCAACAAAAACGCAAACCGGCGAGACAGCCTGTGTCCAACTTTTACCTCGGTTTGAACCTAACAAGATCAAATAAACGAGCCGTCTAGAATTCTGTTTAAAGGTTAAACAGTGTCAGATATTAAAACCTGACGCAAAGCTTGGGAACTTGTTCGACGCAGAACGATTTCAGTCACTGATTTTTCTTATGCAAAGAAGACCAAGTAAATCATGAGAGCAGATTAAATTCGACGATAAAAGAGATGTTTTTCAAAGCTTGGTTACTCGGTGGAGCTTCTGCCACTCTTAAGAGAGGAAAGGTTTGATGACTGCTTTGTTTCTTGTATTCATGATTTTAAACTATCATCTTCGTGTGGAAAACAAATCAGGAGAAAGCTCAGAGTGTGTTTAGCTAGCCTCCGTGGGCTCAGCTTTGTTCCGATGGCCGGATGTACTGTGGGTTTTTAAAATTTATTGAGTTTTTCTTAAAAGGAAAATATTAGATATCACTTATTGCTGTCAAAATTCGGTCTAACCACAAGGCACTTGGTGATTGGTGTTGATGAGATTCATGAGTGCTGGTGAGATCAGCAAGATCAATTCGAGCAGCAACTTGGTGGGTCGAGAGATTGACTGGGAGTGGCTGTGCGGACAAAGAAGTTGATGCAAGATGTTTGATCTAAAAAAACTAAAAAAGAAATTATTCACCAGAATTTGCCCTTTAAAGGACCCACAAAGCATGCCCAGAGATTCTTTTAAGATAATATCCATATAAACTGTTGCGATATACCAGCTCAATACAAGCTAATTATCGATTCGGCTGCTTAGCTAAATTCTTTCTGAATCAGTCATCTAAACTGAAGCACCCGAGAGAAGCTATGTGGATAGATAAAATAACGACCCCGCATTGCTACCCTAGTCATATCATGGGGTCGGTCTTCGATCTTAGCCGAAGGCGTTGGTCCCGAAAAATACCTCCAGTTCACAATACATCCGGCTACTACCGGTCTCCTTCACATCAGCCAAAGAAAACCGATCCGAAGAAGACTGGTCCGAAGATGACGTCAGCTTCGTTCCATAATCCACTCCAAAGGAAAAAGCTCTGATACAAATGATAAAGGTGTCTTCGGCTTATTCTTGAGTGCATAAGCCCGAAACATTCCACAGATTCAACATCGGTCCCACCCAAAGAAGTGGTCCAGAAATGAATCTCCGGTTGATCTCAAATCTTCGAACGTAGATATTGTTGTTACAATCAACCGCGTGGCCACTATCTCTAATCTCATCTATATCGGAGTGGCCATATGGCCACTAACTCGAATTTCAACGATTCCAGATTGGCCAGAATCAATTGGTAACCACTTATGGTTATATGAGGGGTAAAGTTAATTAACCCCATCCTAACTATAAATGAGTGAGCCTAACTACACACTGGCACGACAACCACTATAAATACCGGTAAGAATGGACACTCCAGGTAAGCCTGATAAAAGCAAAGAAAAGCTAAGCCAAGATACTCTCTGGGAACACTTTTACTATCTTTCTTTCTCCATCTCAGAAAGCTCTCCATTCTGTTGCTGGAACCTCTTTCTGACTTAGGCAACGGAGTATCCCCCATCAGAGAAAATTCGGTCAGAGACCTATTTTGTAGGCAGCCAGGGTAGCGAACCGACAATCCAGAGGCTCTGCCCGGTCATCGAAGGTTTTACGCTAACAGACTGGCACGCCAAGTAGGGGGAGCGCAATAGTTCGGATCTAACATCTACTGGTAGCTCCCCTCCCTGTGAAAGGAGAGTGAGAAGAGGTCGTGTGGCGAAAGGAAGAACTCAAAATGCTTCAACAAGCAGGGGTCATCCTCCCTCTCAGAGGAACGATCCCCTGGTGGAGAATAATTTTCCACCTCCCACACTTATTATGGGACAGCAGCAGTTCGAAGCCCTTCTAAATTGAGTTGATGCTCTTACAACTATGGTTTAGAACTTTCAGGATGTCCTTCCAGGTGGGGCATCCGCCAGCCACCTCCAGGCACAGTCATCGATCCTGAGAGAAGAAAGACCAATATCGTGGGTCTACCCAACTTTCCCCCATGATCAGCTTTCTCTTGGCATCCGAAGCCGACCAATGGCCTACGGATGGAAAAGAGATCTAGACGATCTCTCTCCATCTCCTCCGAAGACTCTACTCCCGAAAGGGATGTGCCGAAAGAAGCCTTCCTCGACTGTGAAGAAAAATTCAAGGCCCTCGAATCACAGATTGCGAGGCTTCATGATCAGAAGAGGGATGGCGAGTTCGTGGCTTACGATTCGCGCCCCCCATTCACTCCTCGCATTATGACCGAAATTATCCCTCGGCACTTTAAGGTCCCTCAAATAGAACCTTATGATGGGATCACTGACCCACTTGATCATCTGGGCAGCTTCAATGCCCACATGATGATTCAAGGGGCCTCCGACGTATTGCACTGCCTCGCTTTTCCTGCTACTCTGAAGAAGGCGGCTCGAATGTGGTATTTGAGCATACGCCCAGGTACCATCGACTCCTTTTATGAATTGAAAAAATTATTTGTCTTGCATTTCAAGACTTGCCGGAAGATGCCCCGGAACCTGGACACTCTATTCCTTCTTCACCAGAACGAAGGAGAGAGCCTTCGAGATTACATCACCAGATTCAATTCGGCAACTCTCGAGATCCCATATCTCAACGAGTATATAGCCATGTCCACTCTGAAGATAGGGCTCTGGTCATCCAGGCTCACTTTTTTTCTGGATAAAAGATTTCCAACAAGCTACGCCAAGCTTCTATCAAGAGCTCAGAAATATGCTGATGCCGAAGAACAAGTGACTAATCGATGATTAGCTGAAGGAAAATCTATCCCGAAGGGGAAGAACAACAAGGGACTGAACCCCCTGCACCCCCCAACAATGGAAATTCCTCATCATTGCCATCGATTACTTCACCAAGTGGGTCGAAGCCGAACCATTGGCTCATATTACTGAAGAAAAAGTTGAAGGTTTTGTGAAGAATTCTATTATATTTTGATTCAGAATCCCTCATGCCATAGTCACCGACAACGGGAGGCAATTTGATAATCCAAAGTTCAAGGACTTCTGTGCTCAGTACCATGTGCTCCACAAGTTGATTTCTGTCGGCCACCCACAGTCCAACGGAGAAGCCGAAGTAATGAATCGGACTATCCTCACGATCTGAAAACTAGATTGAATGATGTCAAGGGACTTTGGGCCGAAGAACTAAATTTAGTTCTTTGGGCATATTGGACAACTCCCAGAACAGCTACCGATGAGTCCCTATTTAATTTGGCATACGGCACTGAAGCAGTCCTTCCCATAAAGGTTCACTGCAATCTTTAAGGATCGATAAGTACAAGAAACTCGAGAATTCGGAGCACCGTAGGATGGATCTGGACTTGCTATAGGATACTAGACTTTTTACTTAGATGAAGATGGTGGCATATCGGTAGAGAGTCACAAAATATTACAACTCCAGGGTGATGGAACGAACAGGGCAAGCTCTCTCCTAACTGGGAAGGCCCCTACCGAATCAAAAAAGTCATACATCCCGGGATGTATCGACTCGAGACTTTGACTGGTGTTGTGCTACCTCAGCCCGGAATATAGAAAATCTCTGCAAGTACTATCAATAAAAGTTTTCACCAAGGAAGACTTCAGCAAAAGTTTATTTGAAGATTGGTCTGGTCAGCCTGTCTTATTGTCAATCAATGATATAAGGAGGGTCTTAGTGACCCATTCAATAAAACCAACAAAAGTGCAAAGATGGGTCTGATCCACTCACCTTATTAGTATGTCCGACGAGTGCAAAGGAAGGTCCAACCAAGCCACCTAATGATCAACAATCAAAGGTGCAGAGATGGTTCACATAACCTACCCTACGGTAAATCTGCAAACGCGCAGGGGTGGATCCAATCCGCCTGCCTTAATATCAATCAAAGGTGCAGGGATGGTTCACGTAACCTACCCTACGGTAAATCTGTGGATGCGCTGAGGTAGGCCCAATCAACTTGCCTTAACATCAATCAAAGGTGCAAGGATGGTTCACGTAACCTACCTACGGTAAATCTGCAGATGCGCCGAGGTGGACCTAATTAGCCTGCTTAAACATCAATTGGAGGCACGAGGATGGTCTAAGTGACCTACCCTATAGTAAATCCATAGATTGATGCAGGACTAATATGCATGCGATTATTTTTTTGTATTTTAGGGGTTGGATGAGGTGGTTAAATCCTGAATATCAGATCAAAATATGATGTAGATAATTTTATATAAATTTTTAAAACTATGCATGTAGATTAGGACCTAGAAAAGCAGTAAAGAGGGATCGCCGGGACTGAGAAGCCTCGGTTAGGGCTAGTTTACCTACAATAAAACTACTTATGGTAGAGGGGGTGTACCTGGCAACGTCTGATGCACCCGGTGAAGATCACAGCGAAGAGATTTCTCGTCCTTGATGGATGCAGCCTAAAAAACCAAGTCAGATATCCACGGATACCCGGCTTTCTGCTCGGTGATCCGATTGCGGCCCGATTGGAGTCGTTGGATTCGTAGGAACTCGGGGACCTACGAACAACCGTCAGGGGTGAGAAAACAAGGTCGGGAGCACAAGAAAAACTCAGAAACAAGGCAGTAAGGGCATGGAAAGAGGAGGCTTGGATGAAGGCTGGAGGCAGTTGCAACACTAGGAAGAAGAAGACACCAAAAACCCTTAAGCATAAAGCAGGGTAGCACAAAGCAATTATAGAAAACTCAAGTATATTTCATATATCAATAATCAATCTCTCATACAAGATACTAGGGTCCTTTAAATAGACCCTTAGTATTGGCTCCCAAGTTAGGTTAAAAGAGACATTACATAGGAGTTTGAATCCCCATCCAACTCTAGCTAGAAAAATAAGGAAAGCTTGGTAGAAAAAAATTCCTAAAAACTCTCTCCTCCTCTCTTGACTTGGTCAATACTCCAAGGATGCCTAGGGGGGCATGTTGGGCTTCTAAAAGCAGCAAGGGGCCGGCCCAAAGGGGTTTGGGCGCATGGACTTGGGCCTCTGGAAGCTGGGGTGGCCTAGTAGCCAAGTAGCAGGAATATTCCCTGGTATCTTGCTTTCTAAGGGCTTGGCGCCTAGGCTTGATTTCTTTGGGCTAAGATGCAGGCGGATCTCTAGAATCATGGATGCCATGGTCTATGAATATACTCTGGCATCTGGAAGGAAATCTGGGCATCTAGAGGGCATCTGCAAGGAACTAGGATTTTCGAAAGACATCTTGGATCCTGTGGCGTCACACAAAATCCCATAATCTGATTTCTTCTACTGGGCCTTCTATGGTCTTCATGTCTTCAGTTGGGTTGGTCTTCATGTCTTCAGTTGGGTTGGTCTCCACTTGGACTGGCTTGGTCTTCTCTTGTACTTGGGCTGACATGTACAAGACTTAGGAAGAAGACTAGCTCAACATGAGCTGACTAGTACAGGACTTAAGTGATAAAATAACAACTCAGATGGACTAAATCTTTATTACAAATGGACTCTGATGTTGCTAATTGATCCACAGAGGGTTGAGAAGCCTCTGTCTTATTTTGGTGCCTCTGGTGTCCCCACCACAGACATGCCGAGGTGAGTCCAAACCTCTCACTCTGTTATCAATGGATGCTACAAGGATGGCTCAATCGGCCTACCCCAACAGCAAATCTGACCCAAGTGAACAAACAGACTCTTCTACTATCTGCTATGTCGAAGAGTTCATGCTTAACATCATTTTGGAATGTGTCGATCCAACCCAAGAGAATCTTCATTCATTGATAGAAGAACTGTGCAAAAAGAAGAAGAAGAAGAAGAAGAAGAATAGCAAATCTATTCATCATCAACTGGTCCAGCAGTCGGAGTGGGGACGGAGGCTTCTTTAGCGGCCGCTTCGCTTTTGTTGATGGGAGGTACTGACGATGCTTTAGTTGGAGCCTTTATTTCCTCCATCCCGTCACCCGGAATGACAGCCAGAGAGAAACTCAAACTTGGGTAAAGCTTCATGACCTTACCCAAACAATCTGAGTGGCCAAGGAGGTAGCCTTCCACCCCAGCTTCATGTACTTCATCCTTGAAGGCTTGGGATTCCTTGTAAGCCTCAATGGCCTGGGAAGAACTCTCCTCAGCCTGCACCATCCTTTAATTGGCCAATGAGAGATCCGTCTCCAGCTTGCTGATTCTTCTCTCCAACTCGACTTTTTGGGCTTTCGCCTTCTCAGCATCCCGAAGGCAATCTCTCATTAGCAGTTCGGCAGAAATTACCTTCCTTCTTTTCTTCTATAAGTCAGCCACCACTTCGGCCGCTTGCACCTCAAGCATCCTTAGTTGACTTTCTAAAGCATTGTTGGTGGTGATAGCTTTGTCCAGTTTCTCTTCAGCGGCAACCCGGAGCCCTTCAGCTACATTTCTCTTAGCTACGGCTGAATCGCTACAATGGAATGAAGAAACACGACCCATCGATTGGCCCTTTTCTTTTTATGTTCCAATAGGAAGCCAAGACTTGTTTTCAACATGATCTTCGAATCAGATATTAGTTATGACAAGCAACCAGACTTAAGATTTACCATCGCTGGTTGTGCTTTTTCTGATAGAAAATGACAATCCATTAATACTCCCACTTTTCAAGGCAAATCATTGCTTTGAAAACTGAAAGTGAGGGATAACTGTTGTGATATACTAGCTCAGTACAGGCTATTTATTGATTCGACCGCTTAACCAAATTCCTTCTAAACCAGTCATCTAAATCGAAGCACCCGAAGGAAGCTATGTGGATAGATAAAGCAACGACCCCGCATCACTGTCCTAGTCACATCATGGGGTCAGTCTTCGATCTTAGCCGAAGACATTGGTCCCGAAAAGTACCTCCAGTCCACAACACATCCAGCTACTGACCAGTCTCTTTCACATTAGTCGAAGAAGGCCGATCTGAAGAAGACTGGTTCAAAGATGATGCCAGCTTCGTTCCACAATCCACTCTGAAGGAAAAAGCTCCGATGCAAATGATAAAAGTGTCTTTGGCTTATTCCTGAGAGGATAAGCCTGAAGCATTCCATCGATTCAACATCAGTCCCTCTTGAAGAAGTGGTCCAGAAACGAATCTCTGGTTGATCTCAAATCTTTGAACGTGGATACGGGTGTTACAATCAACCGCATGGCCACTGTTGCCTAGTGATGAAGCAACCCAAGAAGGGGGTGAATTGGATTTTATAAAATTTTTTGAATTATTTCAAAGGATCTAACACAAGTATGTGTTAATTACAATTAAGTGCTTGTATTTTGCCAAAGTGTTTATGTGCTTAATAAAAATATGCAACTGAATTAACAAAGTAAATGCAAGAGTAAATAAATAATGAATAAGAGGAATTACAAATATAAGAATATATAGTGGTTCGGTCACTCCAAGGTACCTACATCCACATCCCAAGTTTTTCTTGAGAATTTTACTATAGTCATCAAGATTACAATCGATTACTTTTTCGGGCTCACTAATCAAAATCCAACTTGTTTTCACCGGGCTCACAAATCAAAACCCAAGTTGGTTTTCTAACTTAGGCTAACCAACAACCTCTTGGTTTTCATGGCTAACCAAAAATCTTATTGATTTTGTAACTTAGGCTTACAACAACTTTGTTGGTTTTCACACAAGGCTCACCAACAAACCTTTTTGATTTTCCAAGGCTCACCAAAAATCTTAATAAACAAAGTAAGCATAATACGAAAAGAGCACAATAAAAGCTTTCTTAAACAAAGCAAATATCTTTTTGAAGTCCTTGATTGTTGATAAAGAACTTGTCTTCAAGATGTTGAAGCCTTTGAATGTTGATGAAGATGTGGACTTGGAAGCTTTCTCTCAATCTTGGAAGCTTGAAGGCTTGAACCACTTAAAATAATGAATCCTTAAGTATATTCAATAAAACTCTCCAAAGGATTACTTCCCCATTTGAGTTTTGATGTTTATATAGTTCTCCAAACCATAGATGACCGTTTATGACTGTTAGAGATGAAAAACTAACCATTTAAAGCAAGTTAAAATTAATTCTGTACTTCTGAAAAACTAGCCGTTACTCCAATTATCGATATTTGAATCTGGTGAGTCGACACTTGAGTTTGTTCATGAGTTGATACTTGAGTCAGCTCAAGGCAAAATTTATGGATTTTCATAATTTTGTATTTTTCTTATTCTCAGGCCTTGAGTCGATACTTGAACTTTTTTATGAATCGACACTTGATTGTGCCAGTACTGAAACTTGCTGAAACTTCTTTAAAATTAATTTTTAGCCTCTTCAAGTTCTTTCATATCAATTTCAAAGTCCATATACTTGATTTTTTATTAATTTAAGAACTTTCTTCAACTCAAAACATGTATTTCTTCATTCAACATGGATGAGTACTAAGATCTGATAAATACAGCTAAAATATACTTAGTACTCATATATACTTAAACATTTTGTCAATCATCAAAATCAATATCAGAGTCAACAATCTCTTCCTTTTTGATGATGACAAAATCTTTAAGTATATGAATAGGGTAAACTTAAAAGATTAACAATAGTATAAACATGTAAGCTCAAAATCAATAAGTATCAAGCTCTCCCTCAAAACATGATCCACAAAATTTTCAAAAATTCTTCAAAATATTTTTCAAAATATGTAAAATTTTTAAATTTTCTCTCTCTTACTAATTCTTCCCTTAAGATTAAAATATTTTGCTTTCTTCTTTTCCTTTTGCACTTTCTTTCATTTCTCTAATAATTTTTTATATTTATCATATCTTTCTCCTTTTCATGCTTAACATTTTTCTCCCCCTTTTTGTCATCATGAAAGGATGAAAGACAATACAAAGTGGGGATGAAGTGGAAAGGATAGCAAGAGATCATCAAAATCAATACATTAAATCAATCAATCATGGTACCGATTAAATATGATACTAATTAAACATGATACCATAAAATAAGATGTACATGCAAAAAATAATTCAATGTATATTAGCTCTAATATGCATAACCAAGGTATGATTAAAACAATAATCCATTTCCCTCACTTGTTCATGGGATAAGGCCACAGTGGTACCCCAATACATCATAAGAGATCTCATTGAATGGAAAGAGAGGGTCTTTGAACCCTACTTAGCTCCCATGACCGGACAGTCATGGTTACTAACCCAATCTGAAGTAGTTACTAGGAGCTCTTCTTATTTTTTTTAAAGATTCTTAATAAAATAAATCTTGACATCAATTGAATGTAACTCCCTTCAAAGGATTAGATTTGAAAACAAGGAGGAGTATCAGAGCAATATAAGTAAAGTATGATATCAAGAAAATATTCAAAGCATCATATATATATATATAATGATAACAAATCTTTGGATGCTCCTCCTAAATATTATTTTTTTAAAAAATATATATTTATTGAGGAATAAAACATGAAAGCACAAGCATCATATTTGAGATATGAACATACATACTAAGTCTGAAATCAAAGATTTGAATTTTCAAGATATACATTATCTTCAAAAAATAAGAGATTGATTATTTAAAAATTTTTAACATGATTTAAAATCTATTTGAAATGATTTGATATCCATATAAATGCTAGAAGTAATATGATACCAAGTCTAGCTACTGGATTAAGGGTTTATCAATGTGCATACCTTCTTAAATGTAACCCTTAACTACCAGTTCTATACTTGTTCCAAATCATTTCTAGTCTAAGCATGGATACAAAATAGAATACATTTCATGAAAACCATATGATTTGAAATGATTTTGATTACCCATACAAATGTTAGAAGTAATCTAGTACCAAGTTTAGTTACTGGAGCAAGAATTTATCAATATGTATACATTCTTCTTAAATGTTACCCTTAACTATCAGTTCTAAACTTGATCCAAATCATTTCTATCTTAAGCATAGATGCCAAAAATGAAAACACATAAATCATAACATTTCACTTGAAATAGTTTAAAACTATATTAATTAAAATCAAGTGAAAGTCTAATAATTACAATTTTAATCATGAGAGCATAAAATCTATCAATATCAAAAAGTTCATGATCACAACAAATGACTATTAGTCTAAACTTGATTTTAATTAATCAATTAAAATAATTTTCAAAGCAATATGCAACTTTAAAAATATTTTTCATGAAGTAATTTAAGATACATTAATCAAAATCAAGTGAAGGTCTTATAATCACAAGTTTAATCATGATATCATGAAATTCATCAACATCAAAAAGTTTATGATCATAATCAATGACTATAAGTCTAAACTTAATTCTAATTAATCATTTAAAATAATTTTTTAAAGTAATTGATGCAACATTTATAACAAATATTCAACTATATTTTTAATTATGAAAGGAAATGTTTAGAATTTACCAATATGTATAATCATTCCTTTATCATTTAGTCTAAAATGTAGCTTGTCCACTCATTGTATTGTCTTGTACAGCCACTTTTCAAAACCTTCCTTTCTTCATGTTGGGCTGCAAGACATTCCTACAAAATAAACTAGGTAGACAATTTTGGTACCCAAACTTTCTTGGATCCTTTAGGGTTAGTAAATATGGTTCCTTTTGGAATCCAAATTTTTCTTAATTTACAAGGTTATGCATTAAGTCCAAATTTTTCATATTTAAATCATGCAATATTGGAGGATGCATCAACATAGGAGTTCTTGTTCTTTAACTCAAGATTTTTGTTTTTCTTTAAAAGCTCATCATTTGATACAAAAATCTTGGACCTTGTTAGAATTTTTATTTCATTCAATAAAATATTTTTCTTATTTGAAAACTTATTACATAAATCTTTTAAATCAACATTTTCTTTTTCTAAAATTTCTTTTTCTTTAGAAAGATTATTCTTATCATTTTCTAAAACATCAATTTTTATATTTAAATCATGATTTTTATTGGCAAGATTGGTGTTCTCAAGAAAAAAAGAATCTACATGTCTTTTTAATTTTTTATGCTCATTTTTTAATACTTTGTATTCATGCACAAGATCATTAAATGTATCATGTAATTCATCAAAGATAAAATCATATTCATTTTCAGAACACACCTCTTCCTCATTTATCATGAAGCAAAGATAGACGACTTCTTGTTCATCATCCGAACTTGAATCTTCGCTATCGCTCCAAGTTGTCATCATTGCTTTGAATTTCTTTTTGACTTTGAGGGCTATTATCTTTTTTTTCTCTTGATCAACAACCACTTCTTTGTGCCATAAATTCAACTAATGGGTCATGAGTGAACCAATAAGCTCCTTCAAAGATAGGGTATCAATATTTTTGGCTTCTTGGATCGCGTTTACCTTTGAATCCCATGATATTGGCAAAGATCTAAGAATTTTATTAACCAAATCAGTATTAGTATAGACTTTTCCAAGACTTTTCAATTCATTTACAATAGTTATAAATTTAGTATACATATCAAACATAGATTCAAAATATAGCATTTCAAATATTTCAAAAGAATGAACAAGCATATTAATTTTAGTATTTTTTACTTACAGAGTACCCTCATGAGTAATTTCAAGTATGTCCCATATCTCATTCGTCGATGTACATGTGGAGATCCTATTGAATTCATTAGAGTCCAATGCATAATAAAGCAAGTTCATTATTTTAGCATTAATTTCAGATTGCTTAATGTCATATTCATTCCAATCCTCTTCGAACTTTGGAATGGAAATGCCATTAACCAGAATGGAAGGAATATGAGGACCATTAACTATAACTTTCTAAAGATAATAACTAATAGATTGAATATAGATGCGTATGCGAGTTTTCTAAAAAGTATAATTAGTGCCATTGAAAAATGGTGGTCTATTAGTTGTATGTCCTATAGTAAAACAAGCACCTTTTAGGGCTGTCATGATCTTTTAACTCAAAACCGTTGGATTCTTTGCAAAGCATCAAGTCTAGATATCAACGATTTTGGATTCCAGGCTTTGATACCAATTGTTACCCAGTGATGAAGCAACCCAAAAAGGGGGGTGAATTGGATTTTATAAAATTTTTTGAACTATTTCAAATGATATAATACAAGTATGTGCTAATTACAATTAAGTGCTTGTATTTTGTTAAAATGTTTGTGTGCTTAATGAAAATATGCAACAGAATTAACAAAGTAAATGCAAGAGTAAATAAGCAATGAATAAGATAAATCACAAACATAAGAATATATAATGGTTCGGTGTACTCCAAGGCACCTACATCCACTTTCCAAGTTCTACTTGAAAATTTTACTATAATCACCAAGATTACAGTCGATTAGTTTTTTGGGCTCACTAATCAAAACCTAATTTATTTTCACCGGGCTCATAAATTAAAATCCAAGTTGGTTTTCTAACTTAGGCTAACCAACAACCTCTTAGTTTTCACAGCTAACCAAAAATCTTGTTAGTTTTGTAACTTAGGCTTACCAACAACCTTGTTGGTTTTCACACAAGGCTCACCAACAAACCTCTTTGGTTTTCTAAGGCTCACCAAAAATCTTAATAAACAAAGTAAGCACGATATGAAAAGAACACAATAAAAGCTTTCTTAAACAAAATAAATATCTCTTTGAAGCTCTTGATTGTTGATGAAGAACTTGTCTTCAAGATGTTGAAGCCTTTGAATATTGATGAAGATGTGGACTTGGAAGCTTTCTTTCAATCTTAGAAGCTTGAAGGCTTGAACCATTCAAAATAATGAATCCTTAAGTGTATTCAATAAAACTTTCCAAAGGATTATTTCTCTATTTGATTTTTGATGTTTATATAGCTCTCCAAACCATAGATAACCGTTTATGACCATTGAAGATGAAAAACTAGCCATTTGAAGCAAGTTGGAATCAATTTTGCACTTTTAAAAAACTAGCCGTCACTCCAAATATCAACACTTGAATCTGGTGAGTCGATACTTAGTTTGTTCATGAGTTGACACTTGAATCTGGTGAGTTGATCTTGAGTCAGCTCAAGGCAAAAATTCTGGATTTTCATAGTTCTGTATTTTTCTTGTTCTCAGGCCTTGAATCGATACTTAAACTTCTTCATGAGTCGACAGTTGATTGTGTCAGTGCTGAAACTTCTCCAAAATTAATTTTTAGCCTCTTCAAGTTCTTCCATATCAATTTCAAAGTCCATTACTTGATTTTTCATTAATTTAAGGATTTTCTTTAACTGAAAACATGTATTTCTTCATTCAATATGGATGAGTACTAAGATTTGATAAACACATTTAAAAATATAATTAGTACTCATATATACTTAAATATTTTGTCAATCATCAAAATCAAGATCAGAGTCAACATCCACTATCTGCAATCTCAACCATATCGGAATGGCCACGTGGCTACTAACTCCAATTCCAATGATTCCAGACTGGCCAGAATCAATTGGTAACCACTTATGGTTATATGAGGGGTAAAGTTAATTAATCCCGTCCTAACTATAGATGAGTGAGCCTAACTACACACTAGTATGACTGTTGAAAATTATGTTATAAAGCCAATCGTCTAGGCTGTAGACGGTTGTGCTATTTGAAATTAGATTTTAAACTCAAACATCATTTAATTTCAAATTATCAGTTTAATTTTCTAATTTAACATGATATTTGAAATTAATGGTTGGATAATTGTTGTCCTTAACTCCCTCCCCACTAATTCTTCCCATAACTCTCACCCACCTTCCTCACTCTCTCCAATAAGATAGGGGCTGTTTAGGACGTGGATGATGCGAGAAAATGAAAGGTTTCTGATAGAAAAGCTTTGCAAAAATTGAGAGAAAAAGGAGAGAAAGCTAGAGTGGTTTTCTACCAAAAGTTAGGAGGAGAGATCTAAGGATATTGGGTGTGCGATTGCCTAGTGCTCTAGGCTGGAAAAGAGAGTCTGGGAAAGATTATTTTCAAAGTATTTTCCCACCTCCCATTCAAGGGGGTCTCCTATAGCGTGTTAAGGTGCCAAAAGGAATCAAAACGGAGTTGTAGATTAAAGCTAGTTTAATCTAACATAGTAGATTAAAATTGTTTAATCTTGGTTTGTTGTAAATTTGATGACATAAAAGGTTTAGATTAGATTTAAAGGGGTTTATGATTATGTTGAAAAGTTGTTTTAACATGAAGAATCAATTTTAGAAGTAATTTTTGAGTTTACCCACAAAAATAGAAAATCAAAAGTTCAAAATTTAATGTAGAATCATTTGACATTAATCTTGAAATTGTTCTAATGATTAAAAAAAAAATGTTAAACTTGATTTAGAATTGAGTTTTCTAATGACCTGAGACATCTAGGAATTTAATTTGAAGATCTTAAGTCACCTGAATCCAACTCGGGTTAAATGGGATGGGCTAGGAATAGATCCTTATTTGGGTTTGACCTAAGGTTAGATGAATTGGATTAATTAGAGATAAGAAACTAATCAAAAGTTGAATTAGATTTCATTTCTCTATAGATTCTAATAGTTAGAAAGTGTGATCCAAACATCTAAAAGGATCTATTGTGGCTCAGTAATTAATCTGGTTCTTTAAGTCTGATATGGTTGAGGAAGGTGAACCGAATTGGTGTTTAGGCAAGTAGCCTTATGATCTATGGTTATGAGGGTACCTCTTACCTGGCTAGCTCACTTGTAGCTGGTGTCTAAGAAAAGATGGTTAATGCCGGAACTCGTACCTTGACCGCACTTACCTGACCGATACAGCTAATCGAAATTGACTAATGAGAAGCTTACTGAATTGGATTAACCCATGTCACCTAAGGTTAATCAGATTTGTCTGATTTCCGGTGCCCATGGACCAAGATGTTCATGAACCTTCTACAAGTTAGTGGGAGAATTCTTGATCATGGTCCATGTATTCTTTATATGTCATTTTTTTTAAAAATCCTTTAAATTATTAGGTCCTTAAAAAGATGAAGTTATAGGGATAATTGAGTCTTATCCTCTCATTAAGTTGGGTAGCAATGTGTCCTTTAGTTGGGTGATCATCGGTGGTACCAAAGTACGGGTGGTCATCAGGCTATTGGAATTGCCATTCATAATATGATGGCTCAATGCAACTCTTTTAATGGTGGTCAAGTGAGCCAGCCAAAGTTGGGCTTAATCATTCATTGGTTAGAAGCACTGAATTTAGTCATATTAATGGTTGGACCTAACCAGGACCTTCTTTAGCAAGAAGCCCAAAGGCCGATTGAAGTGCCTCTGGGGAAAAATTTGAAAAATTGCTTGAAAGAAGTAATTGGAACCTACCTTTAGGTTCACATGGGTGAGCCAGCCAAAGTCGGGCTCATGTGGCATCTTTAGGATTCTAGTACCCACTAAGGAATTAAGTGTAATTCATCGGATTGGAGGTAGAGGCTACTAATCTGAATAAAATATATGGGAGGACCTTTAGACTAAAGTCCATGTCTTTATGATTAAAATTGAAATTCATACACTAATTGGTCTTATGGTTTTCCTTTCAGGAAAATGTCTGCCAACTTGTCCATCCGCTCATTGCTTGACAATGAAAAACTTTCTGGCCCAAACTTTGATAATTGGTATCGAAGGCTTAAGATTGTCTTAGAGCATAAAAAGATCTTGTATGTTGTATCGGATCCAGCACCTGAAGTCCCCGCAGCCAATGCTCGTACATCTATCAGGGACACTTAACAGAAATGGCTTTCTGATAGAACTACTGTACGTTGCATTATGCTGGCGGCTATAAACGACGAGTCCAGTCACAAATTTGAGGAGGCCTAACTAGAGGAAATCTTGCAAAAGTTGCGGGAATCCTTTGGCACGCATGATGATGTAGAGCGGTACAGGACTTCCTGTGCCATCTATAATGCTCATATGCGAGATGGGGCATCAGTAACTGATCATGTATTGTACATGATCGAGTTGTTTGAATGCCTGGCCAAACTCGGATATCCCCTGCATGAATAGTTGGGAAAAAATGCTATACTGAATTCTCTGCCCCCTTCTTACCTTGGTTTTCTTGATCACTTCCGGATGCATAGGCCTGTAGTAAACTACCATAGTCTGTTGGGGTTACTACAAAACTATGAGAAGGACCACAACCTTAATAAGGGGTTGGTGTACTTGGTGGGAGGAAATAGGACAGTGCATCGTCCCCTTGGAAAGGAAAAGAAAAATAAAAAGAAAAAGATCAAAAAGGTACAGAGTGTTGGTGGGGCCAGTCAAGCTGGGAAGAAAAAGGTAGACCAGAGTCAGGCGGAATGCTTCTACTGTAAGAAGCAGTGTCACTGGAAGAGGAATTGTCTTCTGTATATTGCATCCCTTGACCCTAACAAGCCGAAGAAGAGGAAGCAACAAGAGGTTGCTGCTCAAGGTATTTATATGATAAATCCCGTACCTATTCTTTTTATGATACTGCTAATTGGGTACTTGATACTGGGAGTCCTTACCATATTTGGAACAAATTGCAGGGACTTTGAATTAGTAGAAAGTTCGAGGATGGCGAAAGTTTTTGAACGTTGAAGATGGAAGTGAGTTCCAATTCTAGTGTTAAGAGATTTCTCTCTTATTTTTGAATCTTGTAAAATCATTTTACATGACTGCCATTATTGTCCTGCATTTTTTATAAACATTGTCTCTATAGGCTTGTTGGCCAAAGAATGTTTTGAACTTTCAATAAAGAAAAATGTTTGCAACATTACTTTGAATGGTTCAGTTGTAATGAATGGAAAATTGGTAAATGACATTTATTTGCTATCATAGCCTGTGAGTGTAATGTACAGCAAACACCCTGGAATAGATAATGTCAGCGATGCTTATCTCTGGCACTATAGGCTAAGTCATATAAACAAGAATAGGATAAACAGGTTGAGACAAGAAGGTCTCTTAAAGGTAAATGATTTTGAATCATTACCTACCTGTGAATCTTGTTTACTTGAGAAAATGACCAAGTCATCTTTTTCTAAAAAAGATGAAAGAGCCAAAGAAATTCTAAGTATAGTACATTAGATGTATGTGAACCTATGAATGTCAATGCTAGAGGTGGATATAATTATTTCATTACTTTTACAAATGACCTATCTAGGTTCGGTTATGTCTACCTTATGAGACATAAGTCTGAGTCATTTGAAATGTTCAAACGATATCGTAATGAAGTTGAAAAGCAAATTGAAAAGAGTATAAAGACTCTTCGATCTGATCAAGGAGGCGAATATCTTTCCAGTGAGTTTCTGACTTATCTTCAAGAGAATAGGATTCTCTCTTAATGGATACCTCCGGGGACAACCCAATTGAATGGTATGTCTGAAAGGAGGAATAGAACTTTGGTGGACATGGTCCGATCCATGATAGGCTTTGCCACTCTACCTATCTCTTTCTGGGGTTATGTCCTGGAGTCTGCCCGTTATCTTCTTAATAGGTCTTCTAGCAAGTCTGTGAACAGGACTCCATATGAGATGTAGTCTAAGCCGAAACTGGTGCTCTCACACCTTAGGGTCTAGGGGTGTCCAGCCTATATCAAGCATTTGTAGACTGATAAACTAGGACCTAGGTCTGACCAGTGCCTATTCATTAGGTATCCTAAAGAGTCTAAAGGGTATTTCTTTTACCTTCCTGATGAACAAAAGCTGTTTGTTGGTCTTAGGGTTATCCTTTTAGAAAAGGAATTCCTTAGTGAAGGAACTATAGCCACTAACATTGAACTTAATGAAGTTCAACAGGTAGAAAAACCAACATATTTAAGAGACATCTCAGAATCGAATTTGACTAATTCAAATCCGAGGCCCATTGAACACCCATTAAGAAGATCCAGTAGAGTACCGCATCAACCGGACATATACTACGATTTCTTGGTCTAGGATGGAGATCCCATTGAACTTGATGAAAACAATGAGGATCCGATCACCTATATGGATGCTCTATAAAGGTCCGACTCTGATAAGTGGCTAGAAGCCATGAAATCCAAAATGGAGTCCATAGAAATTAATAATGTGTGGACATTAGTTGATCCACCTGAAGGGATAAAATCCATTGGATGTAGATGGATTTTCAAAAGAAAACGGGGCGCAGATAAAAAAGTGGAGACCTACAAAGCTCGTCTGGTTGTCAAAGGATATCGTCAACATTATGGTATTAACTATGATGAGATATTTTTTCCTGTGACAATGCTCAAATCCATTCGGATTATGCTTGCTTTAGCTGCATACTTCGACTATGAAATTTAGCAAATAGATGTCCGAACAGCCTTCCTAAATGGTGAGCTAGAAGAGGAGGTGCATATGATGCAACATGAAGGGTTCACATCCATAGATGAGTCTAAGGTTTGTAAGCTCCAAAGGTCTATCTATGAACCAAAGTAAGCATCTCGGAGTTGGAACCTGCGATTTGATAAGTGTATCAAGTCGTATGGCTTCGTTAAGAATGGAGAAGAACCTTGCATTTATAAGTGGGCTAATGGTTTTGTGGTTGTATTCTTTGTATTATATGTAGATGACATTCTCTTAATCAGGAATGGCATTCCTACACTGTAGGGAATAAAAGTTTGGTTATCATCTCAGTTCTCCATGAAGGACTTAGGTGATGCCTCCTACATTCTAGGGATGAAGATCTATAGAGATAGATCTTCGAGACTTCTGGGACTGTCCCAGTCAACATACATTGATACCATGTTGAAACGGTTTAGCATGAAAAATCTCAAAAAAGGTTATCTCCAATAGGCCATGGAATTACTCTCTCCAAAAAGAATTGTGTGTCAACTTCTGAGGAGAGAGAGCATATGAGTAGAGTCCCATATGCTTCGGTAGTGGGATCCATAATGTATGCAATGACATGTACTAGACCAGACATGGCATACTTACTGGGAGTAGTGAGCAGATACCAGTCTGATCCAGGTGAAGCGCATTGGAAGGTGGTGAAAACCATTCTAAAGTATTTGAGAAATACTAAAGACCAATAGCTTATCTATGGAGAGCCTGACTTAAAACTTGTTGGTTATACCGATCAAGTTTTCAGTCAGATAGAGATGATAGCAAAAGTGTGTCAGGCTTTATATTTACCCTAAATGAAGGAGCCATCTGTTGGAAAAGTTCCAAGCAACACATAGTGGTGGACTCGGTTTGCAAAGCAGAATACATTGCAGCATTAGATGCAGCGAAGGAAGCTGTATGGCTACGAAAGTTTCTAGGTGAGCTGGGAGTGGCACCTTCCCTAGATGGCCCTGTTCCAGTATTTTGTGACAACATTGGAGTCATAGCTCAAGCCAAAGAGCCAAAGTCCCATCAGCGCACCAAGCACATTTTGTGCTGCTACCACCTCGTGCCAGAGATCATGGCATGAGGGGACATCGACTTTCAGAAGATCGATGGAAAGGAAAACTGGCCGACCCCTTCACTAAAGCAATCGAAATTCAAGAGTTTAAAGATTGTAATTGGAAAATGGGAATGCAATTTTGTACTGATTGGCTTTAGTTCAAGTGGGAGTTGCTGGGAATTATATTCCAAAGCCAATCATCTAGGCTGTAGACGGTTGTGCTATTTGTATATTGGATGTGAATTTTGATATAAATAAAAGTTATCTTTTGGTAGTTCATCACATGTGCATTTTTTTTAATATAAACTCTTGTGTGATGAAGTCCTTAGAATTTTCTTGTACTCGATATAGAGAGGATATATCGAGTAGTTCTTAAATTATTCACGATCGAATGATGCATTATTATAGGACGACTATGTGTCAAGTATAGATCGTTGTATGTTATATAGGTTGGTTATCCTTTTAACCAAGGAATGTGCAGACATTGGTATGACATGCAAGTGAAGTGTATGACATTTCACTGAACGTGACCCACCTAACGGAACTCCCTTTTCTGTCAAAGGGTTGTTCACTAAGGGATATGGATATATGTATCCCTCAGACCTGAGATCACCACTGTAACTTATAAGCAACTCACTATACTTTGGCATCGGACTCCCCGAATTTCTAATTCGATCTTGAAAGAATGCTGGGTGCAATCAAGTACTTATGAAGCAATGGTAGGATCAAGATGGGATTGAACTCTTCGAATTAATTGGAGTGAATGACTCACTAATGTCTCAATATAGTTTGCTAGGGAAGTTCTGATGAAGAGTCACTGAACTTGCAAAATTAAGACATATGTTTGGATGAGTTGATCTAGGGTTGGCAGTCTAACCCTAAGTCATCCAGAGCATCAAGTGGTCAAAGGGATGAATTATATAGTAACCATATGCCAGAGATTTTTGATGGAAAAGCTTTGCAAAAATTGAAAGAAAAAGGAGAGAAAGCTAAAGTGGTTTTCTACCAAAAGTTGGGAGGATAGATCTAAGGATATTGGGTGTACGATTGCCTAGTGCTCTAGGCCGAAAAAAAGAGTCTAGGAAGGATTGTTTCCAGAGTGTTTTCCCACCTCCATTGTGTTCTTCAGCGATGCGAGGAGTCTCGATGTTCGAGGAAAAAGAATCGGCTACCAAGGAGTTTCCGGAGCTAGCACTTCGGAAAGCGCTAGTCAAGCAAGTCCTTGGTGTGAACCATCCGTGGAGGCCAGACGATTATGTGGCTGGTAGAGCTTTGTCCACCTCTTCAGTTGGTGATTCGAGAGCATCATCCATTCCATCTTCCACTGCTGCAAGGAGTTACTTTATATCTTCAAAAGGTGTGCATCAAAAGGTTTGATACGGTAGGTTCATGTTTTATATTATACATTGCTGTTCATGTCATATTACATTGGTAGGCTATGTAGAAAGTAGTTTCTATATCATGTTTAGATTAAAATAGTTTAATCTTTACTCTTCCGCTGCAATGCATGTTAAAAAGGTTTTAAAATGCATATCTTTTGCCTGCTTATGATTCCCATCAACGACAACCACTATAAATACTGGTAAGATGGGACACTCAAGGTAAGCCTGACAAAAGCAAAGAAAAGCTAAGCCAAGATACTTTATGGTTACACTTTCACCATCTTTCTTTCTCCTTCTCAGAAAGCTCTCCATTCTGTTGCTGGAACCTCTTTCTGATTTAGGCACCGGAGTGTTCCCCATCGAAGAAAATCCGGTCAGAAACCTATTTTGCAGGTAGCCAGGAGAGCGAACCGGCAATCCAGCGGCTCCGCCCGGTCGTCGAAGGTTCTACGCCAACATAAACTAAGGTTAGCATTTGTTACTGAATAAGATGGATATGCATCTCAGGTACTCTGATATTTATGGGTAGAGGCTTTGCTCAATTGGTAATTTTATGATTATATTGGTTATTGGTCCAACTAATAGTACAAAAGAGTTAAGCTACTTGTGAGCTACTTGACTCAATTATTATCAAATTCGAATCAAGTAGCTTGAATAGTTTTTTCGAATCAAGTGATATTCTGCTCGAAAGCTTGTGAGTTTATATATATATATTAGACTAAGGTTCTAATTCGATCTTAAATTCAAACTCAAATATGATTCAATTGATATTTGAGTTGACTTGAATCGGTCATGAATCGATCTATATATATATATATTAGATTATGGTTTAAGTTTGACTTTAAACTCAAACTCGAATATAGTTCAATTAATATTTGAGTTGAGCTGAATCAGTCATGAATTTTATTTTTTTATTAAATAAAATTTGATCTTGAAATATTAAGATTCAATCGATCTCGAGTTGAATTTTGAATTTAAATATTTTGAATTGTTGAACTTAAACGTTTGACTACCTAATTCAACCTGGCTTGATTGCATGGTTGCGTCCCTTAATTCCATTCCTAAATTTTATAAAAGTTTCAATCCAACCCCCTGATCCGAAAGACAGTTATGGTTCAAAATTTACTTTCATTGCTAGATGCATGTATTCCAAAACATATATCTATCAATTATATATAATTAAATTAGTATCATCAGGATTCAATGGCTATGATATGTCAAATTTTTTCTAGACCTTTTCTCATCTAATTGGTACATGATCGCCATACAAAGCGTGATGCTCAGCACGTGCTATGCACGCCCTTTGTCGTTGCCGTCGCTTGATTTAAGATTGGAACTGGGCTGGCCCAAAGCCCATTGCTTGGACTGGACTGGGCCAGCTCAATAAATTTCGGGTCGGCCCGAAATCGGTTCGGATTTCGGACCAAATTTTAAGCATATCGGGCTAGATTTTGGGCTGTAAAATAGAGTCCATTTAATTTTTGGATCAAAAAATACCTGGATTCGGTCTAAAAATTTTTAAAATATAATCCGATACCTGATCCAATTTTACACTGGACCGGTCCAATAAATTTTGGGCCGGCCCAGTTTCGGCCCTAGCTTGATTTGGTTCAGCGTACAACAAAAGCCCAGACCGGCGTAACGGGTTTGAAGTCCGCTTGCTGCAGTGTTCAGTGTTCTCGCCACTTGGCTCTCTTTTTAGAACCCAACCGCGGTTCCCTCTCTTCCCTTACAGGCACGGGCCCTTGGCTCGCACGCTCTCTCCACTAAATCTCCACAAAGCGATCGAGAGTTTCTCTCCCGGACTCCGATTCCGAAGCGCGGATTGGGCATTTTCCTGCTTTGATCCGAGGATAATTGCATGGAAGAGACGTGGATATCTCGCTCTAGATAGGTAGTCGCTCCAGTTGAGGAAAGAGATCTCTCTTTTCCTCTTACTTCCATCGATCACAGTTGTTTCTAGGGTTTCAGTTCCCTCTTTTACCTTGCGGGGGGTGTATTTGGCCATGGAGTACGATCCTTCTGATAGCAGCGGTGAGTAGCATTGACCTTTCTTTAATATAAATTGCCGTTTATAATATGTTTGGGTTTAGCTTAGACTGGGTGGATGTATTCTTGCATTATCGTCTTAGAACGAATTTGGTGTGAGAAATTGGAGGACTAGCTCTAGGTAGCCAGTAAGTCCAGAAAGATGGAGAAAGGTAGCGTTTATCATTTCATTTGTGAGTGATCAGATCCAGAAATTAATAAATTCTTTTAACTTCTATATTGAGGTCTGCTCCTTGTTATCTGTCCGCTGGCTAGGTGCTTCTTTCTCCACTGTAAATGAGTCAGCTCCACTTCGGGAAGAATCAGGTTTTAAAGAATATTAATCTTTCTAGCTTGAAAAAAATAGCATCCCAAGAAGAACACCGTACTTGTGTAATTTTTTATTCGCTTTGATGGAAAATCAGGGTCATATCATTTGAAGATGTCAGGCGGTGAGAACAATAGTATATCCTTGGTGATTCATGGGCTTTGATATCTTGCTTTTTGCTATGACAACACATTGAGCATTATCACGGGCTAATAAAAAAATGTGTTATTGATTCACCAGCACGTTAGTTTCTGAATTATGCATGCAGGCATCAGCTTTAGAAACCTGCAACATGCTTAGAAATGTCTAAAGTTTTCATCCACTGACTTAAGAATCTGGCTCATTTCCATTGAACGTAACTGTGGAAACTGATGTCTAGCACCATGATTCATGTGAAGTTCCATGGAATAAAAATGTCTCAGCATTTTGTGTTTACCTTTTTCTATAAGGAGGGGTTGGGGTATTACATACTTCTGCTTCAACTTTTTAAAATGCCTTCAGGTTTCCTGGGAAAGTTATTTTATTGGCCTCGTAATATGACCGGTAGTTTTAATGAAGACGTGAGAAATTTGGAGGTTATATAATCATTAACATGCATGGAGGTTTGTTTGAAGAAAAGGATTATTTTTTTGGCTGGACTATTTGCCTGTGCCTATATCCCTGTTTCTTCTTCCCATGGTTGATGTTGAATGTTTCTATTGTTTGCAAATGTGACACATTTTTAGCACATTGATTGCTGTCGGGACTTGATCTTTTACCATTTATTATCGATGGTCTTATAACCATGAAAAGTCTACCCATGTCTGTCAATATCAATTTTTAGAGCTTGTAAAATTTTGATCACCTTTAACTTTAGCCAGATGTGCCTAAAAATTATTGACAAAGGATTCCATTACACATGCGATGTGTCAAGTTTACCATCACAACTCCTGTGACAATTCCTGTTATGATGGAAGCTATGATTATTAGTCCAAACATGGGCAGCTCAGCTAGAATATCACACCAACTGATAAAATTAAAAAAGCTCTGTATTTACTCGTAGCTCATGTTGTGAAAGTTCTTTTGGATCCTTGTTTGTAGCCATTTACTTACACATCTATAGTCAACAATCTCTTTTTCATTTCCTATATTCATATGTTCAGCTTATTTTGCAATTTGCAGAATATATATATAGCAGTGAGTATGTTAATAAAAACCTTGTATATGTGATATATCTTCAAAAGACATTAGCTATTCATCTAAGTCTTAGAAATTATGTTAGCTCCAGCTTAGAGAGCAGTGTCTTTTGCTTTGTAAAATGGAAAGGTGCAATTAGTTTCTTTCCCCCTATTCCTGTGAATAAATGTGTCTGTGTAGTTGCTCCAGGCTAGTTTTGAGCAAATCCTTGAAACATCTGCCCAACCTACCCAAAACCAGGCTCAGTGGGTTTGGGCTGGGTGATTCAGGCTGGATTTGCTCAGGTCCAGGCTAAGGTAATGAAATCAAATTTAAACAGTGATAGAAATGAACTTGTGTTGGTTACAACCAACATCAATGGCTAAACTGCAATTTGATCTTTTCTGATATGTCAGTATGATCTGCAAAATATTTGAATAGATATAGACTGATTTAATGTTCTTAGTAATACATAGATGAAATGGAGAGGTGTTTTAGGTGTCCATATCATTTTCACATGCGATTATGGCTAATGGGAAAAGGTTATACAATAGACCTTCACTGTGTTGTATGGTTCATAATGCTGGGCAAAGAAGAAGGTCTTTGCACACAAGATGAGTGCAGCAGTAATAAAAATGCTAAGCTAGCTAGTTGCATGACAAAACAAGATCGAAAGGCTAAGGGATGGGTACATTTAAAGGAAGCATTAACATCCCACTTGTTGAGGGCCATGATAGAGAATTGCAGATTTGATTGAGATGGTATGGGCATGTCCAAGGAAGATTTATGGACCTCTGTTAAGAAGAGGGACCTGAATATGTGTCAAAAAGTCATGATGATGAGTGAAATCAAGTGTAATACTTGATATGATTGATCGGTGACGAAGGGTTCATAAATCAACCCCAATTAGTTGGTACGACTAGTTATATGAGCACACAAATTGTAGCTATTAGCTACTTGTAGCAGTTTAATGTTTTTTTAGAATGATTAATTTTTGTGTTTCTTGTATATAATTGTGTAATTCTAAGGGTCCGTTTAGGATAATTTGTCATGGAAAAATAAATCACATGTTAGATTATCATATTTGGTATAAAAAGTGGAAGAGAGAGATGGTAAAAAAAGTAATAGGTCCGATGCTTGTTTTCCGATGAGAAAAGGTAGAACAATTATCATGGAGGGTTGATATTTAGTAAAATCATGAGTGGTGGTAATCTACACCGGACAAAAATATTCCCAATAAAGTATATTTATGATCATTAAATTTGTTTTAATATATTTCCAAATTCATTCAATAAAGAATTTTTGTAAAATAATTAAAATATAAATGGCATTATACAGAGGATTATGTGATTATAGTTATTATATAAAAATTGATTGTAGGTAATAATACTATCTTAGTATTAAAACATATTTTTTGTTAATGGGTATATTTGTAAATTTGACCATATTCCTATATAGGATTACCTCCAACCAAATACAGTAATCTTTTTCTAGTATCATTTTCCAGAGAATTTTTTTCACCAACCAAACTTGGTAAAAATTATTTTTCTCCGAATCATTTTCCCAGATAAATGATTTCTAGGAATCATCAGATTATCCTGTTATATAATATATCCCAACCAAATGGACCCTAAGAGGAAATGGCAATTGTTTGCATCTTCTGTCTTTTAAAGAAATAAAAGCTGTCTCAAGACCACTACTTCAAATTCATACTTTGGGAAGGCCAGTCTTGCTGCTCTTCAGTTCCTCCTCTCATGCAAAATAAGACATGCTTGAAAATTGAAATATAGTTTTGATGTCCTCTAGCCTGGCTGCTCTTGTTGCTATTGCTATTAGTAGGTTAGAACTTGAACCCAATTACATGCTTTCAACTAGTTGGCTAACTCATCACTATCTTCTGCTTCCATCCGGAGCCTACTCTGCCAGCTTCTGTCTCTCTTGCATGGT
This sequence comes from Areca catechu, assembly GCA_021397845.1. Lineage (NCBI taxonomy): Eukaryota > Viridiplantae > Streptophyta > Magnoliopsida > Arecales > Arecaceae > Areca > Areca catechu. The sequence continues at coordinate 25,849,332 of CM038047.1, read as the reverse complement.
GGATATCTATCCCATTTGATGTGGTGGTAACTTGTTCCAGACTAAATAGGTCTATGGACTTGGTTTGAGGTGTGTGCTCTCCTACAAGGTATAAAATTATAGCTGTAGGTGGAAGGTGGATGACTGTATAATGCAAAATCGTGTAGTGATATCATGATACTTTTAGGTGGAGGATCACTTCAACTCTCATTGAAGCTGGATGTTCCTTCTTTATATCATATCAAGGAAATTTCATTTATTTTGCCAAACCATGCTAATAACCTGATCAGACCTTGAAAAGCTGTGATTCTGTACCAAAAAGTAAGTCTTTAATATATAGGTTTTCCAGAAAATTTCAGTAGGAGGTGCAGGTTCTTCCGCTGAAACTTCTTGCCAGTTATGAAGTATTTTCTTAAACTGAATCAAATTTAAGTTTCATTCAGACAGCAGTACGTGTGGACTTAAACTGGGGGACTCCACTGGCATATTTGTCACCATGTACTTATGGTTTGAATGAGTCAAAAACAAATGTGAAAGAAAAAGTGTTGGCATCTAGAGATTACTGGTGGTTCCTCCTTCAGAGAGTGATACATCCAGTCACACCTCAACAGTTCTGGCTCACCAAGTACCTGTGAGGTGCAACCATGTGCAATGCATATTCTTCACCTCTTAAAATCCAAATTACATGATAACCTAAGTGTCTTAAGTAGTTGACATTTTCGAGACTGCACTTTGTGAGCTTTTTATTTAAATTGTTTATATTCTCCTACTAAAATTGTTGATATTTCAAAAGATATCGTCCTGCTTGATATGTGGCTGCAGGTACTGATGATGATCTTCCACATCACATCAAAATAGGAAGTGCAAGAGGAGGGCATATAACTGGGAATGGAAGAGTTGCTGTTGGTTTTCCTCCGTACTCGTTGATTCAAAATGATATGGTGAGTGAAATACATCAACTCGGGCAAGAAGCATACGGCTCAGTTCTTCGGCCATTTAAGTTCCAATCTGATGCCATTACTTGGGTATGTCCCAATGCATCAACCTTAATAGTTTGATCCTTCCTACCATTGTTTTCTTCCATTCCTCTTGCCGATACTAATGCATCATATGTTTCTCCAGGAGAAGGAAAGTCTAATTACTGAACTTAGAAAAGAGTTGAGAGTATCTGATGAGGAACATAGAGAATTGTTAAGCAGGGTCAATGCAGATGACATCATCCAGAGAATAAGGTCCTTTGATGAATGAGACATCATCCATTGTTCCTTAGATCCCTATTGTAATGCACAAGTTGAAGTGAAGAAGAATTTCTTTCTGAGGTCTGATTGTTAACACTATTTGTTTGATAAATTTCACAGGGACTGGAGACAGGCAGGTGGGCTCCAATCTAGTTTACTCAATAATGCTCAGCCTGTTCACGACCCAGCACCAAGTCCAAATATTTCAGCTTCTCACAAAAGGCAAAAGACAATGGTACCTTCCCTATCTTTGGGTGCACCATCCCCAGTGCTGCACTCACAACCTGTTGCTTCTTCCCTGAAGCCATCATCATCAGGTGCAAAGTGGGGAACTACAGCAGGAGCCAAGTGCAAGAAGCCAAAACCAGTATGATAATAACTAGAATAAATATATTTAATTTTGGTAAAAATAATGTGTCATCTCTTTGTTTGATCCTTGTATATTTTCGTGCAACTCCTTGCAGTACCCTTCTACAGGTCCTAATGGAAAGGGCGAAGTAATAAACCGGAGTTCTTTTTTTGCTCTTGCACCAACTGAACATGCTGAACCTGCGGCATATTATCCACTGATGGGGCAGAAGGTCATGATGAGATGGCCTGAAGATAATAATTTCTATGAGGCCGTTATAACAGATTACAATGCTCGTAAGGTTTGCTTTCCTTTTGTGTTTAGTCTCATCAAATTTGTTTGGTACTGATATACAGTCATCCCTACCATTTTCAATCACTGTCAGGGTTTACATGCTCTTGTTTATGATATGAACACAATGAATGAAACGTGGGAATGGGTCAATCTCAACGAGGTGAATTAATTTACTAGTCATAGATGCGACTGAAATTGTCCTGTTTATATTTTCTTATAATTTAATTATTGTAGTGAGGCTTTGTTGTGAATTATTTTGGAATAGATTACTTGTTTGCTCCCTGATGTATTGTTATAGCTGATGTATGTGCATCATTTTTCCACAAATAAAATTGATTACCTTGTTTGTTGTATGGATATGCTTTGATCTCTCTGTGCCATTTATTGTTGCCCAAATTTGAAGTCTTTTTGGAGCAGAGTGTATTGTGTACTGACATGTGCTTTATAATGTTTTTTACAATACTAAAAGTCAGATTCATTTTTAAGGAGCCTGTTTTTTGGAAGAAAATAGTGAAGGATCAGCTCCTTTTTATGCAAGAAGACTTTGTTCACTATAATAACTGCAATTCTTCATCTTATGAACCTTTGGTTATATGTAATTATATATTATATTGGAGTTATCTTGTATAGTTGTATCACATGTAGTCTCATCCCTTATAGCTCTTAAGGTGTGTCAGCAATGAAAAGTGCTAACTGGTGCCAGAGAAGATAAATATGACATGAATATTAGAGGAAAAGATATTCTCTACTAAAGTTTATGCACAAGATTTAAAGTATGATGAAAAAATGGTTTATGGATCATAATCAAGAAACTAGCCTGACCTTAAAGTTGGTAATGCACAAGATAGGTTTTGTTGCTGTAATAATAATCATCAATAAAGATAAATAACAGAATGAAACTCCTTTGAAAATAACAGGGAAGGTCCATATATCAATATCTGAAAAACCAAAGGGGAAGAAACAGGCTCGTTGGCAGGAAAAGAAAGATTGAGAATCTCACCATTGTGCTACCCAGAGGAACTGTGCAAGCAAGCATTTAGTGTGATATTACCTAGGGCACCTGAAGAAGCTAAATGATAAAAATGAGTAACCTAGACAATGATCCTATAGATGAAAGAGGTTGATAGAGATAGGTAATATTAGCAACATTGGAACCAACCAATGGCTTGTTTCTACATCCTGCCCAATAGACTGGTCATGAATAGAGGGTTACGTATAAATCAAGATGATATAACAATATTGATAAGCATGTTAACAGACAAAAAATAGTCATAGAGAAACTAGGGATATGAAGGGTAAAGCAACTAGAAAAATGAGATCCACAACAAGAGAAACAAAATGAAGAGCTGTCAGTAAAATGAATCATAAAGTACTGCAAAATTTAAGTAGACAGTGCCATCAAGGGTCATATAATGAGTATCACTCAGTCAATTATGCTATTGATCAGTTGGGTGCAGAAAAGTGAAAAACCTTTGAACGGAAGGGGATTCCAGTACCGTTATTGCTTGGCTGCAGGGAAAGACCAACACGAATTGACACCCTTACCTTCCTTAATTATTTGGAGTCACTGTGTGCTTTGCATGTGTACTAGCAAGCAAACCAACTGGCAGATCATTTTGCTGGGATCACCTGTTCTTTTAAATACTACCAGAGTTGCGCTGCAGATCTTTCCCAGTTTCCGACCCTTTAGACTCAGGTGGCTGCAGGGGTTGTGCTTTTAAATAGCTAAGATTGATGGTGGGATCCTTTTCTCTGAAAAAAAAAAAAAAAAGAAAAACAATTCATACAAGGAATCATGGAGGTGGAAGGATGCATGTCATCATAAGGGAAACCAAAATGACTAACAAAGGTGTTAAACCTACATAAGAATACTTGAATGAACAATAAAGGAATTAGGTGGTGTAGAGCATGTGGATAGTGCTTATCCCCCTTTTCTTGGGATGTACTTGCCAGCTGGCAAATGCATAGATGAGGCACTGCATCATGCAATACAATGTGGGATGTAGCATGCACAGTCAGGCAAAAGCATGTAAAAAGCAGATCATGTGGGACTGGGTATCTGAAAGTGTGAAGCCAAAAGTATGCTTAAGCCACTAAGAAGTATTCCATGGATCAAGGATCATGGGTGGAGCTTTGCCTGGCGTTTCCAAATGTGAGGATTGCAGGGAGTTCAGAGGATGAAATGAGGGATTAGGATGGTAGGTCCTTGAAAGATTAGGGGGTTTTATGGTGGAGGGTTTAGGGTGTAAACTGCTGGGTACTTGATCATGTGGAGTAGGGCCATGCTGAATGGGTCACAAGTAGCTACATGATTGGCAGATTAGCTGGAACTTTGGCCTGAGACAATCACAAAGATGGGAAGCCTCATACAATTGTCAGAAGAATGCATGCAGGTGAACGGAGCGAGATGGCTCTGGGAGCATGTAATATTCAAGGGTTATGCTGATTGCTGAATAAAATGCATTTCTCTATATTGATTGAAGAATATAGCCAAATGTACATACAGACAGCGAGAGGCATTGTGGGAGCCTTATGCAGCATATACAAGTATGTCAAGTATATGAATGCAATATTAGAATTACTCTCACACTCTTAAACCTTCTGTGGTGGCACTTGCTGGTTCATCACATAATCAGTATACAATTTTTCTCAGAAGGTTTCAGTGTCTGACTACATTTGACATGTTAGCTTCAACCATGGAGATGAAGTCTTGCTTCACAAGTCTCATTTCCAAAATTGTCTATCTTCAGTTTCTGTCAGCAAAAGATTGCCCACTGATCTTTGCACCATCAGCCATATGGATGGTTCTTCCATATTCCTGTGAAAAGAGATTTAGAACCCTGGCTTCAATCGTTTGTTCCATCTTTTTATTCCTCGAAAGAATAGTTTTTGGAAAAGTTGGTATACCTTGGATATTCCCTTATGAGGCTTAATGAAACCTTCCATGATGGATGGTGGGCTAATGAAACATTCCTTATTGTCTAGTTGTCGTGTTTATTGCTAGAGCTCAATCAACAGATTGGGGAGTTTCTAGAATATTTGTGATGCTATGAGGTTCAATTGTTCATTTCCAACATTCTTCACTCGGAGGTTTGGAAAATTCCATGACAGATGATGATGTTCTATTACACTTTTTGCTGTTTAAAAATGTCATGAAATCTAGCACTTTCACTGCAGATGGTACTAATCTTTATATTTCACTTGATTTATATATATATTGCAATGCTATGAGGTTCTATTGTTCATTTCCAACTTTTTTCACTGCAAGGTTTGAAAAATTCCATAATTGATGATGATATACTAATAAACTTTTTGCTGTTTAAAAATATCTCCAGGAAATCTATCACTGTCACTGCAGATGGTATTAATCCTGATATTTTACTTGATTTATTCATAAACTTTTGATTCATGTATGAATGGATGAAGAGCAGATTCCCCCTGAAGACATCTGATGGGAAGGTGAGGATCCGGGCATCTCAAGTCGAGTGGGTTGGGACGAACCCAGCCCAGGAACTAAAAAGCCTAGGCAGAGGAGGGTCCTCAAAGAAATATTCAGAAGATTTTTCCACAGCACAAAATGGCAGTGGGAAGAAAGCATCCGATGACAGAAATACTTCACACACAAACTCTCCTGAAGAAGGTAGTTGTGGCTGTTGCGTTATTGAACAAATGATATACCTACTGAACTGTCAGAGATGTCTAGTTAATTGTTCTCTTTTTTATTTTGTGATTCCGTTCAGGTGGAAAGGTGCAAGTCATACAGATCCTCTTGAAGTTGAATACAAAAAGAAAGTGCTGAAAGTAAGAAAACTACTCATCTAATATTCACTTTCTTTATGCTATTTGTTTTCTTTGCCAAACATAGAGGGTGTTCGATATTTTGCAGGAGCACGAACAATCGTTACTTGATGCAATTGTAAGGCTTGCTGATGCATCTGATGGTGAAAGTGGTAAATACATATAAGCCCATCTTTTTTACTCACTATTACTTGTGATGGATCTCCTATTGCAAAATGGCCATTAGAATCAGTACAAATTAGAATTCTTCTCAGTTATAGATATCTTACCATTTTTCAGTCACATTGGGTTACTAATGTACAATAATTCTCTATTGATAGGCAGTGAAACATCATCTCAAAGCATCTCAAAGATGCACGTGGAATGAAATCCATCTTGAAATCATGATAGTTAAAAGACATATAATATATCATATTACGTCACCTCATATTCATAAACTGACGGAGCAAATTACAATGGAATTGTTCTTAACAAGATTATATAATTGGTGTAGAACCTTGTTGGTGTTTTATTGCCTAAAACTACAAGGGAGTGTATAAAATCTGCCTTTCGAAAGCAGATTGCTGCTTCATTTCTCATGCTGCTGCTGCTTTAAATCTCTCTCTTTTTCTTCTCATGTATGCTGGAATTCGTTGAACCTATTTTGAAAGCCCATCAATGCAAAAGGTCTATGGGCATTTTAATCCTCGAGTAGTCGAGTTTGAAGCGCCCTTGGACTGTCACCCACCTTTTCCAGGAAGCGCAGAAGATGACGAGGACACCACCTGGAAGATTGATGGAACGAAACCGGGCATGGAAACGCATGCATCACGCTAGGAGCCAGCATGAGGCTAATTACGATGACATGGTTGGCGAAGGCCAGGGCAGTTCGTATGGTAATCGCATGGCCTGGTGATGGTACTACCACGTATTCTCAGCAAGATGGTGATGGATGTAACATGGGGCTCGGCAGATATGTTGGCAACAACCTTGGAATTTTTTTAAAATAATATTATTTTAATCATTATTTATCAAAATAGGTGTTTAGAAATATATTTATCAAAATAGGTATTTAGTGGCCACGTGGCTAGGATATAGGATGCGTGGCATTTGGCATTGGATGCGTGGCACATTTACAGTGAAATCGTGTCTCAAAGATGTGATTTTACTGGGAAATTGCATTCCTAACATGCGATTTTTTTGGCCGGGGTCCTTATTTTTGTTGGGTTTTTATTTTTCTATCTTGGTCTTAAGCTTCCCGGCCCCATCTTCCTCTATTCTCTTACGCCCTTGTCTCATTCCCCGTCCCATCTTTTCATGTTTTTCTTTCCTCTATACCACTCTGGCCTCTTCTTTTTGGCTCTTTTCTGGGTGCTCTTATTATCCTGTCCAGATCCGGTTCAAGTGTCTTTCAGATCGATTCAAGTTGATCACCTGTTCTTCTATCCAGATTTGGTTCAAGTGCAGTTCGGTCTTATTTGATCTGATCAAAAAAAAATTTTCTTTCTATCCGGTTAGTGCAGGTATATTTCTTGATATTTTGCTCAGTTTTAATATAAATAAAATTATTATTATAGTTGATTACTTGTTAAAATTTAATTTTGTATTTGTTAATTTATTTTTTGAAATTTAATATTCTAGTGTCATGGTCTTCTAATTTTTGTGGCATTGAAAATTTGTTGTTGTTTGATATTTGTATTTTTTAGTTAAAATATTTGTGGCGCTTATGTTATAATTTAATATTTAAAAAAATGATATCATTTAGAGATAAACTAATATTTTAATTGTGGTAAAAAAAATGGTGATATAATATTAAGGTTTGAAAAATGATTAGGCTATTAAATGTTCGTTATAAAGAAAATTAGAAGAGATAGCTTATATTCTTTATTTTTGGAATAGATAATACTTTTAATTTTAAAATGTAGATGAAATTATTGAGATAAAAAAATATGGTAAATAAATTTAAAGGTGTGTTCAATCATTGAAATTATTGTATTATAAATTAATGATTCAGATTATTTCATTATTATAGAATCTATATAATTAATTAATTAATTAAATGTTTGTAATAAAGAAAATTAGAAGAGATAGCTTATATTCTTTATTTTTGGAATAGATAATACTTTTAATTTTAAAATGTAGATGAAATTATTGAGATAAAAAAATATGGTAAATAAATTTAAAGGTGTGTTCAATCATTGAAATTATTGTATTATAAATTAATGATTCAAATTATTTCATTATTATAGAATCTATATAATTAATTAATTAATTATAAATGAGTATTTAATGATATGAAAGTAATATATTAATATAAATATAACTAATTAATTTAGGTATATAAATAATTGATTTGTTTAATATAAATAAATTAGGATGTTAATAGTAAATATTTAAGAAATATAAATATGTAAATAAATAATTAATTAAAAATAAGTTTGTTCAGCTATATAAATAATTTATTAATTCATCAGTAAAGTTAGTAACATTCGCACTATATTAAATAAATTATAAAAATATTAATTTAAAATGAATAATAGTATACTAAAATTTATTTTATAATTAAAAAATTACAAATATGATATAATTTATTTGATATAAATAAATTATGGTATGAATATTAAATAATTATAATATATGAATAGTTATAGATTGTAAATAATTATTTAATTAAATATGAATACGTGGTGGTATAAAATTAATATATTAAATTATAAATAAAGTTAGTAATGTATATGCTACGTTAAACTAATTTATAAATTTATGTATTATTTACAAACATTAATTATATGATAAAAAATATTGTATAAATGCAAGATGGTAAATTTAAATATACTTACTTTGAATAATAATTAATTAAATTTTGTAAATATTTAGAATATATAAAAAAACTAAATAATAAAAATTCATATGTTAGGGTATATAAGTCAATTATTAAATTGAATGAAATTGTTAACTTTTATGCTACATTAATTATATTATAAATTTATTTATTAAAGATAAGTTATTATAGTATTAAAAAAAATATTTGATAAACAAAATATTAGAAATATGTAAGCTGTATGCTAGTAATTTTGTTTTGTTGATTTTTAGATGTTTTGTATGCATATTTACAGTGTTTAATATGTTGAAATTATTAGTATCGGTGAAATTATGTTTTGAAAATAACTTGTTATGTTAATTATATGATTTTCTATATATATTTTGATAAAATTTGCATTGTATTGAACTGTAGATCCATCAATTAATTAATATATATATTTTATAATATCTGTACATTGTTATTAATGTTGTACGTATCTTAGAATTATGTATATTAATCAATAAATTGTTCAATTTGGACAGTTTGAGAATTGCAATTAATTTTATAGATCATTTTACAGTAAGCAAATAATGTATAATAGAGATCGAATGAAATTTTGATCAGTATTTTTTTTTAGTTCTCCGTGCATATAATTATTTGTATGGAGAATTAAGAAAAAATATTGTCAAAATTTCATTCGATCTCCATTGTATATCATTTATTTACTATAAACTGATTTATAATATTAATACAATTATTGAATGGGATAGAACCTATCCTGGTAGTTGGTGATAGGATGTATTTTTAGTTATTAAAAAATTCGTACATAGATATTAATTTGAAAATATATTATAATCTATATTTATCTACTTAATAGAATAATTGTTTTTGTAATTTCAATGTAGGATTATTATTTTTGTTTAATTTTTTTTGTTAGTGATGTCATTAGAAATTTTATGAAAATAATATTTAAATATATTTTATTTATTAAACATGTAAGATAAAATGGAGGAAACAATCATAGCTTTATGTTATATTAATGAATCTATTATTAATGAAAAATATGGTATTGAATATAATCAGGGATCTAAAAATATAATTAAAATTAAAAATTGTATGACATTCGAAGAGTTGAAGAATAAAATATGCAGAGTCTTTCATATAGACAGAACTGCAAAGAAAATATTGATTATTTATAGATATCTATAAGTTGTTCACCCGATATTTGTAAAGTATGAACTTGTTCTATTAACCGATGATGAAGACATGAACATAATGTTTTCAACTATCAGTTCATATCCATGTATATTGGATGCAGAGTTGTACATAGATATTTAAACCATTAAAGCTCCTGAACTTGTTTACGAACATGATGATTGATGCGTGTCGCAATACACCGATTTAGAACCTTAATTCCACTACTCTAAAGGGTAGAATAGTGGGAGTAAGGGTCGATTCTACAGAGACTTTGGGGTTATTTTGAAAAAGAATTTTTCAATATTAACATGAAAGTATAAATCAACTAACTAAAATAGATAATAATAAAACAAAGATAAAATCTCGAAACTCCAACTGGTTACTTGTTAGGTGGGCTGGCACTCCACTTTTATGAAATTTGTACGTTCCGATCCAGATATAACCTATTCTTGGTGATGATGACCCGTACCTATTCGATCACGGCCCGTTCCCCTGGAATATAGATTAGTCAAAAATCAGACACATGCAAATTAATAAAATCCTTTTTAGAAATAATTTATTCCAATAGTACAAACTGTTCCTATCGCGAATACAGCTTGTCCCAAGAATATAAACTATGCCTAATAATAATTCATAAAAAAATATTGATAAGAAATTCTTTTATTTCATAGAAAAGGAGTACAAAAGATAAAAAAAATAATAAAATAAAATCCCCTGTGCCAAGCACTACAGTGGAATCCCAAGAAAAGAAATACGAGAATTGGAAGTGAAATGGGGTGAAGTTTCTCCCCAAATCCTCCTCGAGCGTAGAATGACCCGAGATATTTATAGATGGGAAATATCGTGTCGGGCCCGTGTGGGAACCGCGGTGATTTCCTCATCTCAATCTGCTTCTGAAACTTTCGCTATCTTCTCATCCGAACTCCTTCGCGATCATATCTCCATCTCAAAAATTAAACTTAAAAATCTTATCGCACAATCCCGCGTCCATCCAGCGTCGTCCGACATCTCTTCTCGTTCCGATACTCATCCTTGTTTTCAGACAACGAACGTCCTCCGTGGCAGCATGGACACGACCGTGACGATGGGAATTCTTGACCATGGGAGGAGATGGCTGGCAGCAGCGGTTGAGCGGCGACTGGCTGGGTGCTGGACGAGATGACAGACGGCTGTGGAGCTGGGAGCGGGAGGAGACGGCTGGGCAGAGACTCCGTGGTGGCTCGCGGCAAAGCCGGAACAGCAGCGGGACTAGGAGCGGGCTACGGGCACAGCGAAGCGGACGGCGACGATTGGCTGGGCGGAGACGGACGGCAGCAGGCGGCGGGCTTGGGCGGCAGCAGGCAGCGGGCTTGGGCGGCGTCGGTTTTGGCGGAGACAGCGGCGGCGAACGGGCACGGTGACGGTTTTGGCGGAGATGGCTTCGCAGCGACTCCGGAACGGTAGCGGGGAGCTCTCGGCAACTACGGGACTGGGAACAGCGAACGGCGTGGCGCACGGCGGAGCGGACGGCAGCAGGCTTCGACGGCTTGGAGCTGGGCGGCGGGCAAGGAGAAGAACTGTGGTGGCCGGCAGGAGCTGGGCGGCGGTGGCTTCGGCGGTAGCTTCGGCGGACAGCGTGCACGGCTGCAGGTTGGGCGGACGGTGGACACGGCGGACGGACACGGCTGCGGCAGGGGCGGCGGAGGGCGGCTGCGGCAGGGGCGGCGACAGGGGAAGCTCTCCGACGAATTTCGGAGCAAACGGCGCATGGTGGTCCACGGCTCTACCCGTGGACCGGCAGCAATGGCTGCCGTGGACCAAGAGGTCGTGCGGTGGACCATTGAGCCGGTCCACCGTGAGCCAACAAAAAGCTTTAGGGCCGCTCCAAAAATCGTGCAGCTTTGAAATCTATGCTAAAATCTTCTAAATTCCATTTCGGGCCTGTTCGAAGTCCGAATTACATTCCGTTTGCGTCGTTGGACTCCTAAAATCAAGATCTACACGTTTATGGAGTCAATTCCTGCAAAGTATCATAAAAAAGTATCAATTTTAATCAAATAAAGTTGGGTTAATTTTTATTATTCTAATGTCTAACACACCCCCCAACTTAAACTTTGCTCATCCTCGAGTAAAGGAAATGGATGAGTCTTGTGTACTAAGATGGTCCATGAAATGAAAATTATCGTACTAACCCTAAAATCAAAGGATACATGGTTAGACTATTAAAAAGGTACTTCATTAGATTACCAATTCCACCCATTTAGCAGTAGAATAAAGTCTATAGAAGGTTTAATAGTTTTTTTCTTTCCCAACTTTTTATCTTACTATCTAAATCTTCCAACTTACTTTGGTTTTGGTGCAATATTTATTTAGTCCCTACTTTTTCTTTTCTTTTTTCCTTTTTTTTTTTTTTTTTTTTTTTAATGTAAAGTTAGTGCAATGTCCTGGCACCTTGCTTTCTAATTAACCCTTGTAGTGAGCTTTAAGCCAATGACTCCCAAACCAGTTAGCTTTAGGGCATTAGGTGTAAAACACCCCTCGGGCTTACTGACTCGAGTCAAAAAGGCTAAGTCAAGACTAACTCTACAAAAGATTTCGTTACATCCCCACCTTTTGACACGAACAACAATGCTTACTTAGGCGAAGGGGCCCGGTTACTCAGTGAGAGATGCTAAAAATCTCTATTAACCTCAGGAATTTTTTAACTGGGGACTTTTATAATGCCTATACCAAAATAAGTAAGATTCATTATTAAGATCAATAAGCCAAAGGGTCTGGAATTACTTTTCTAAAATTTTCTGGACTACACTCTACCACTTATAGGGTTTTCTTGAAAAATCATTCCTCAGTATCACTAAAATTTTCTAAACCATTAATCACTCATCATTTAGTGAGCTTGATTATTTTCAATTCGAGACAAATTTTTGTACACAAAAATTGATTAAAATTTTACTCGAGGATTATATTTAATTAATTAGATTACCCCCCCAACTTAATTTCCATTGTCCCCAATGGAAGAGGATACTAATAGCGTAAAGACAAGGAAGGGTACAACCTGTTAAGGTAGTCAAGCATTGAACGTCCTTCTATCACCATATTCCCGCAATCTTCTTTTAGTACTCCATTGATTCTAAAAACAAAGAACTAGAAGTTAAAACGACAAACATGAGCTAAGGAAAGAGCTGGGCTGCCTTCCAGGAGCGTTAAGTTTAATGTCTTCAGCCAGACACTAAGAGGGAGTGTTAGCGATATTGAACGTAGGTACATCCCTCGAGAAATTTTTAGAAGATAGGCCAATCAGGAGGCCTTGTCAACATGGCAGAAAAACGTTCGTAGAGTATCATACAACGACGATTATCTCTGATCCAGAAAATACTGCTAGACCAAAAGTGAAAAACTTTGGAACAATTTTGTTGAAGAGTAAGAATGGAGTGTATAGGTTGGGCCGAGAGTGGGGGCGGGGGCTTAAAAATTTTTCTATCTCTAGAAAGGTCTACCCTAATCCCATTCTTAGATATGATATGGCTTGACATTATCCTATCCTGATGGTACTTTATCTTTATCTGGGTTAATTGTAGGTTCTGACTAATTTCAAGCCGGTCTAGTACTTGTAAAAGCTTTTCTTGAAGAAATAGGCTATAAAGACTAGGAGAAGGTTGATAATCTGAATAAGAGAGATCGTAATAAGAAGCATCTACGAACGAAGGTCTTTGGGATACCAGGACAACTACTGGGTGTGGTTGCCATGAAAAATCTAACTGGGGTACCGGGGCAACTATTGGGTGTGGTTGCCACGAAAAATCAAATTGAGCCCCCCAACCTGAGTTATAAACATCAAAATTTTCTCCTGGTCTATATGCCATATGTGTTTGATCTTGATAAATTTGGTCATACCTAGACTCAGAAAATTGGTACATGGTTGGGTATTTTTATATTTTATATTTTTATTTTAATTTAAAAAGAGAAGGAGGAAGGAAAGAAAAGGTCTAAAGGAAAAACTTCTAAGAGAGTCCTAAACTAAAGAGAAAAAGAAAATATTTTATTATTATTATTATTATTATTTTAAACAAGTGAAACAAATCAAAATCACTAACCTAGGGTTAACCTGAACTAGACAGCTCCTAACTGATCCAAGGTTACCTTCGAGCACTCCATGCCCAAGATCAATTAACTGACTTGGCCAGGTAAGTGTAAGGTTGGTGAAGGTTCCCTTATCACTTGCCTTAGACACCAATTAAAAATTGGCCAGGTAAGCGGAACTAACTCACCTCCCTTCGGGCTCTAGTCCCTGAACCACTTTTCTTAGACACCAAGAAATTAAATGATCTGAACCCGGTCCAACTCTAGGGTTTCCTATTGAGCTCGAAATCCTTAGGGTTGACGTCTAATTAATTTTAAAATTAGAGGCTTGGGTCAATGCAGATGCTGGATTGATGATTTGTGGGCTAAGAAAGGGTATTGATCTCCCCACCTTATCTGATTAATGGGTTGTGCCCTTAAGTATATTATGAAATTATGAAATGCAACAACTAAGGTATCCAAAAAGTTATAAACAAACAAAATTAAACTTAATTTTTTTTTTTTAATTTTGATGATTAAGTCTCTGATCCTAATAAATTATGAAATGTCTGGGTAATATTTTTTTTTTGGTTTTGCAAAAAAAATAAATTTACCTAAGTGAATCTAAACAAAAAAAAATTTTGTTCAACCTTTTTGTACCCTAGGATAACCATTTAACATAACCTCCCAGTTATGTCAGGGCAACCTTATGTCAGGGCACTCAAGATTGGAATTTGAATTTTTTTTTTGAAATTTGAATTTTTTTTTTTGAAATTTGAATGTAAAATTTTGAAAATTGAATTTTTTTTTTTGTGGATTTTTAGATTGTTGATTATATATATTTTTTTCAGAATAACGCCGAAAGTCCCCGGCAACGGCGCCAAAAATCTAATGCGTGTCGCAATGTACCGATTTAGAACCTTAATTCCACTACTCTAAAGGGTAGAATAGCGGGAGTAAGGGTCGATCCCACAGAGACTTTGGGGTTATTTTGAAAAAGAATTTTTCAATATTAACATGAAAGTATAAATCAACTAACTAAAATAGATAATAATAAAACAAAGATAAAATCTCGAAACTCCAACTGGTTACTTGTTAGGTGGGCTGGCACTCCACTTCTATGAAATTTGTACGTTCCGATCCAGATATAACCTATTCTTGGTGATGACGACCCATACCTATTCGATCACGGCCCGTTCCCCTGGAATATAGATTAGTCAAAAATCAGACACATGCAAATTAATAAAATCCTTTTTAGAAATAATTTATTCCAAGAGTACAAACTGTTCCTATCGCGAATACAGCTTGTCTCAAGAATATAAACTATGCCTAATAATAATTCATAAAAAATATTGACAAGAAATTCTTTTATTTCATAGAAAAGGAGTACAAAAGATAAAAAAAATAATAAAATAAAATTTCCTGTGCCAAGCACTACAGTGGAATCCCGAGAAAAGAAATACGAGAATTGGAAGTGAAATGGGGTGAAGTTTCTCCCCAAATCATCCTCGAGCGTAGAATGACCCGAGATATTTATGGATGGGAAATACCGTGTCGGGCCCGTGTGGGAACCGCGGTGATTCTCTCATCTCAATATGCTTCTGAAACTTATCGCTATCTTCTCATCCGAATTCCTTCGCGATCATATCTCCATCTCAAAAATTAAACTTAAAAATCTTATCGCACAATCCCGCGTCCATCCAGCGTTGTCCGACATCTCTTCTCGTTCCGATACTCATCCTTGTTTTCAGACAACAAACGTCCTCCGTGGCAGCATGGACACGACCGTGACGATGGGAATTCTTGACCATGGGAGGAGATGGCTGGCAGCAGTGGTTGAGCGGCGACTGGCTGGGTGCTGGACGAGACGACAGACGGCTGTGGAGTTGGGAGCGGGAGGAGACGGCTGGGCAGAGACTCCGTGGTGGCTCGCGGCAAAGCCGGAACAGCAGCGGGACTAGGAGCGGGCTACGGGCACAGCGGAGCGGACGGCGACGATTGGCTGGGCGGAGACAGACGGCAGCAGGCGGCGGGCTTGGGCGGCGTCGGTTTTGGCGGAGACGACGGCGGCGAACGGGCACGGTGACGGTTTTGGTGGAGACGGCTTCGCAACGACTCCGGAACGGCAGCGGGGAGCTCTCGGCAACTACGGGACTGGGAACAGCGAACGGCGTGGCGCACGGCGGAGCGGACGGCAGCAGGCTTCGATGGCTTGGAGCTGGGCGGCGGGCAAGGAGAAGAACTGTGGTGGCCGGCAGGAGCTGGGCGACGGTGGCTTCGGCGGTAGCTTGGGCGGACAGCGTGCACGGCTGCAGGTTGGGCGGACGGTGGACACGGCTGCGGCAGGGGCGGCGGAGGGCGGCTGCGGTAGGGGCGGCGACGGGGGAAGCTCTCCGACGAATTTCGGAGCAAACGGCGCACGGTGGTCCACGGCTCTTCCCGTGGACCGGCAGCAATGGCTGCCGTGGACCAAGAGGTCGTGCGGTGGACCATTGAGCCGGTCCACCGTGAGCCAACAAAAAGCTTTAGGGCCGCTCCAAAAATTGTGCAGCTTTGAAATCTGTGCTAAAATCTTCTAAATTCTATTTCGGGCCCGTTCGAAGTCCGAATTACATTCTGTTTGCGTCATTGGACTCCTAAAATCAAGATCTACACGTTTATGGAGTCAATTTCTGCAAAGTATCATAAAAAGTATCAATTTTAATCAAATAAATTTGGGTTAATTTTCATTATTCTAATATCTAACAATGATCATGAAGGAGCTGTTCGAAATATAACAACTCACGTAAGTGAATATTTTATTTCATACTACAATCCAAACATCGTAGATAATGTACTGAAAAATACTGGTTCAAGATTTATAAAGATCCGTTAAATACAGTGGACAGTACTGTGCTAGAAAGTAATATTAGAGAAGTATAAGTATATGCAATTGCTGATGATACGGTGCATATAGATAATCAATTTTTTTATTAAAATAATGAAGAAAGCGAAGATGATGTGGCTGATGAACCTAATGAAGCTGGTATGTCAGTATCTGTACGAAGTCCACAGGACACTAATATTCCAAATTATATTGCATTTCAAGCTCTTTTCCGAACATTCACTCAGGTTGATTAGAATGCTGCTAATGTGTCCATGTATTCTACATTGCAAGAACAATATATTATATGGCAAAAAGATGAGAAATTACGTAAAGGACTTTGCTTTATAGATAAGACAAATTATAGAATGTAGTAAAGCAGTATTATATTGAAAAACATCATGAATTAAAGGTTATTGAAGCCAATCCCAATCTATGGTTTGTAAAATGTAATTATAGAGTCGGGATGTCAATAGATGGTGAGAGCTATTAAACATCATGATTAGTTTGAGATTTCACGATATACTGGTCTCCATACTTGCATATTGACTATGATGTCTCGGGATCATTCTGGGCTGGATACATTAATTGCAAATGAAATACGGGACATGGTGAAAGAAATTCCTACAATTGCTATTGCTAGACTTGGTGCAGTGATCAAGAACAAATACAACTATCATCCAGTTACAAAAAATTATGGGATGCCAAGTAGAAGTCGATGGCCATGTTGCTCAGGGATTGGGATGTCATATCAATTACTGTCGAAATGGTTGCATGCTGTAAAAAAATTTAATTCCAGCTCTTGGATGAAATTCATTAGCACTCCAACTGGTATTCCAGCTTGTGCTCAATTTGATCGTATATTCTTGGTCTTTGTATCCTCGATTGAAGGGTTTAAGTACTGTCGACCAGTCATAAGTGTTGATGCTACTTTCATATACAGAAAGTATAAGAAGTTGATGATTGCAACTGCAATTAATGGAAATAATCAAATATTTTCACTTACATTTGGTATTGTCGATGAAGAATTAGCTAATACGTGGAGTTAGTTCTTAGCTTGCATCAGAAATTTTGTTACATCACATCAGGATATTTGTTTAATTTCTGATCGACATGCTGGTATACTAGCAATAGTACAAAATGAGTATCTGGATTAGTTGCAATCGAATGCTTATCATATTTACTGCCTACATCACGTGGCAAGTAATTTCAATTCAATATTTTGTGATCCAAAATTAAGGGATGTTGTGAAAAAAGCTGGAATGCAAATGCAACTTAGAAAATTTGAAAAATATATGAGGAACATTGAAAAATTTAATGTAGAAGCTATTCAGTGGCTGAAAGATATCCTTTTAGAGAAATGAACATGTGCACATGATGACGGTCAACGGTATGGAATGATGACAGCAAATATATTTGAGTATTTCAATGTAGTTTTAAAAAATGCTCGATTCCTACCAATAATAACATTGGTGTAGTTTATTTTTTTTCGACTTGTATCATACTTTGAATGTCAACGTGTCCAAGCAAATAATACAATAGACAAAAATGAAAGGTTTACTCCTTTTGTTATGTGACATGTCATCTCAAAGCAAGCTAAAGCTACATCGCATATTGTTACAATGTTCTATAGAGCAAATGGCTTATTTCAAGTTCAAACTGCTAGACGTGGTCCAAACATGAATAGGGGCAACAACATACAGGTGACTGTATCTTTCTCTATTATTTAAAAAATATTATATATTATGTTGTGTATATATTGATTTATGGTTTTTTAAGTTGTAGATCATGCGTCTTTCATAACGAATATGTACATGTCAGAAATGGTAGTGTTATCATTTACCTTGCTCTCACATCATGGCTACTTATGCACATGTTGCTATTGATTTTTATAAATATGTTAATCGGTGCTATACCTTACATGACTATCATTAAACTTATATATCTCAATTTTAACCAATTCCGTACCAAGAATATTGGTCACAACAAAGTGAAGATGGTATCATTATACCTAACAAAAATAGGTTGCCACAGAAGGGTAGGCCACGTTCCATAATGATTAGGAACAACACGGATGTCAAAGAAGCTGGCAACAAATGTAGATGTACAATCTGTAAGGAGGAAGGACATGACAAGCAGTCATGTTCAAGACTTTTACAAGTAGATTAGTTATACTATTGAAGCCAAGTTTTACAGGTATTTTTAGATATATAAGCTTATTCACTTGTTTATATGTTGTTTATTTATTATTTATGACTTATACTTCACTGATTTCTTTCTATTGTTTATAATTTGTTGATATATCAGAATAAGAGTTGGTGGCAGCTTCTGAAATTCTGTCAAATGATAATAGTTTATATCATGACTTTGTATTATGTTTGATCGACTGTAATTCTATTATATGGTTTGTGATGAATTGATGTTTCTGTCTTTGCATGTAATATTGTTTGCATGACTTTGTATAATATGTGATCATTATACGAACCTTAATTATCTTTTTAGAAAAAAAGTGGTTTGTTAAGTGAATTTTGTGCTTAATTATTTTTTTTAAGTAATTATATATTACAATTATGGATCTCAGTCCATTAGATAGTTTGGTACTATATGATCAGGATACACATCGATCTTGCTTAGCATGGGAGGGGCAGGGGATTGTTATTTTTCAGTGTCGATGTAGGAAGTTAGTTATTTGTAGATCGATGCTGCTCGATAGGTGCATATTGTCTTATTTGATGTAGTCAAGTTTTTATGGGATTGCTGGCTTGGGATTTATATGTTTGGACTGGCATTTGATTACCGCTCTTGTGGAGCGTTGGCATTCAAAGACATTTCATTTACTGCATGGAGAGTGTACCATCATCCTTTAGGATATTGTTATTTATTTAGATTTGCCAGTTGATGGTCTACCGGTGACAAGTACTACACAAGTAGACTGAAGTCAGCTCTATCATGATTTATTAGGGATTATCCCATCATATGGTGGACTACAGGGATCACGATTGAGCTTGATTTGGCTAACGAAGTAGTTTCATGAGTTAGCCTTTGATGCCGACGAGATAGCCATATAGCGCTATGCCAGTTGATAGGTGAGTACTTGTTCGTGGATAAATTCGGAAGCCTAATGCATCTTATGTTTCTATTCCTACTAGCAGATTTTGAGATTGCTCGACATTATAGTTGGGGTAGTGCATGGCTCGCGTGGTTGTATAGAGAGTTATGTAGGACGAGATGGAGAGATGCTACTGATATAGCTAGTCCTTTTTTACTAATACAGTTATAGGCGTGGGATAGATTCCCAATCCTTGTACCCCGTAGATTACTACGACAGGTTTCAGATCCTATGGTCGACTTAGATGATGGAGCTGGTTTACCTCAGGATCCGTTAGGGATGCGGTAAGTGTTTTGCTTATATCATACTTTATGACTAACGATATTTACTGAGTTATTTAACTAATTTAATTCATTTACTATGCAGATGCAGAGAAGTTTTTTCTGTGATGAAGGTACCACACATGTGATCTTTTTATATCGATACTTACTAGATCACCTGAGAGCAGAGCAGGTGACAATTATAGCTTATATTTTTTAACGATTGATGATTCTTATATTTTATTGTTTAATAAATTATGCATCATATTTTTTATAAATAGGTGCTATGGCAGTCATACTATCGATATTCTTGTACAGCTACTAGATTATTGCCTGCATGGTTAGGATATCTGGTGTACTCGAATGTCACTTGTATATTTTTATATAGTAGAGTGACACTTTGTTGATAAAGTGATGCGCCAGTTCGGAATTCAATAGATCGTACCAGAGCAGTGTCATACAGATTCCGCACTATACCGTATCGATCTTAGGAGATGATTCGAGTAGGACTGGTCAGTCACTCATCAGCATTATATTCAGTTATGGATGAACCGTCATGATTATATTATAGATGGTGCTCCAATTGATGGTATCATGGATTATCACGATCTATATATGTAGTGGTATCGCAACATCATTCGACGATTCATCAGTTATGATGGTGCGATGTATGGATTACATGATAAGAAATTTTATTTTTGCTATTTAATATATACTTATTTTATTTTCTAAAACTCATTAATTGTTTGTAACTTTCAGAGCAGTGGCATCACGATGATACATCTTGTTCAGCTAGGTTTTATATCAACGGTCTTGCAGTCTGTATAGAATATATGTTATTCCATCCTTGATATTGTCAATGAGCATTCACATATCCCGTTACGAGCATTTGCTTAGGAGGTGATAGAGAGGACGAGACTCTTTCGTCTTTTCCGTATGCATTTGTATCGAGAGCACCTCCAGCTCAGCATAAACGAGGTACTCGATGATTAGTACCTCTCCATATTCGATGTCGGAGTTCATATTATACATGTCTGCACCCAGTTACCTTTAAAGCATGCCATGGTGGTCGAGACATGCATTTCGCGCGTAAGGAATGCACGTCAAGACCCTCCGTGCGCGTGGACATCGACCATAGCAAGACCGAATATGGGCTACGAGCAATAGCGAGACATGGCATGTCAATCATGAGACATCGGGCATGCAGGCACGGTCTGTTAAAGGGCGTCAGGCACATGCTAGCACGGAGCATAACACGACCGGCTGCTTATCGTGCCACAACATGACACTAGGCTTGCAAGAATGCAGCGGGAGCATACTACAGGTGATGGACATGGCACGTAAAAATACGGGGCGCACCCGGACTCGAAACGTTATATTATAATATTAATATAACAATATATATTAAATTATTTTAAAATAATATAATTATTTAATAAACTCAAAAATATAATGTAAAATAAATTTTAATGTAACATATAAAAAATTTAATTATGTTAATTTTTAATTACTAATTATATTAAACCTTAATAATTTTATGAAATTGAAATAAAAAAATTACAGCACTGAAATCGCAGGTGCTGCCCGTGATTTTAGCTTGTACTGAAATCATAGGCTGAAATCATGGGTAACACCTACGATTTCAGTTTCCACCTAGCATCCACATAACTATCCCTAGTTTGATAAATAAAAATTAAACTACTTTAATTTTATAATTATTTATTAAAATAATATTATTTTAAAAAAATTCACAATCTCAAGGTTATGAAGATCTCAGTGTGGTACAAGATGGCACAGAGTAGAGCTGTCAATGGGTCGGGTTCGGGTCGGAACCCAGATATCTAGACCTGGACCCGAATACCCGACGGGTCTAATTTTAAAGTATCAAACCCGGATCCGAATGGATCCCGGATATCCAGACCCGAACCCGGACCCGAACAACGAGCATTACCAAAAAAAAAACAAAACTTACCGATTTCATGGCACTATAGCAGGTCTCGGATCCGAGGAAGACGAAGCCAAAATGGGAACATCGGAACAGGGGCAGCGACAACCAGCGCCGACGGGGATCGATCGAGGGGGGGAGACATCGGCCGTCGAGGGGAGGGAGGCGTCGGCCGGCGGGGCTTGGAGCTGAGGAAGGCGTCGACTCGAGGGGCTCGGAGCTGAGGAAGGCATCAAGGGAGGCGTCGGTCGTCGAGCAGGGGGAGGCATTGGTCGTCGAGGGGGGGGAGGCGTCGAGCTGGGAGAGGCGTTGACCATCATGGGGGAGGCATCGACCGTAGAGGGCTCGACCGACGCCGGAGCACGAGGGGGAAGCCGCTGCACGAGGGGGAGCGCTGAAGCACTTGGGGGAAGCCTGTGAAGCCCAGTGGATAATTGGGCCATGGCGGGCTGAAGTCGACAGCCCTTGCCGACTTCATCAGGAACCCAGAAAAAAAAAAGAAAGAGTTTGAGCCGGAACAAGGGAGGGGTGTTCGTGTTGATCGGCCGAAGACTTCATCGGAGAACTCGGAAGGGAGAGTCATGGAGGGGAGGGGAGGAGTCAACGATGAGTTTGGGATAGGCTAGGACTCCGATCAGACGGTATTCGCTCTCCAAACGGCGAGGAAAACCATCGTGTTCCTCTTTAAACCCCTCTCTACCGTCGTCGAATCAAGTTCCATCAACTCTTCCACGCCTTCGTCCTCCTCTCCGGCGAGCATCCGGAAAGTCCTTTCAAGGCCGGTGAGTTCTCTTCCCCTTATATCATTATTTAGAGATGGTTAATTGAGATTTTAGGATCGATTTTGGTTTGAACTATGGATCTCCGATGGCCACACCACCGCCGTTCGCCTTCGGGATTGCCGAGCCCTCCTCTCGATGATCGTCTTCCATGGGCGCCACTGGCAACCGGGGTGGGGGAAGGGTGGTTCGGTCGATCGAGGATGAGAGCAGGGGATTCGGGAAGAGAGAAAGAAGAAGATGGAAAAAAAAAGGAAAAAAAATGTGCACGTTATAAATAATAATAAAAAATATTTAAATTAGTTTTCGATTTAGGCCAAGATCCAGATCAGACTAAGGATTATTTTTCTATACTAGTTTATCTTAGATAGAAAATTAATTATATAATTGATCTTATCAGGGATTTCATTTGGCCTGTCAAAAGAACAGTATCAGAGTTGACTTGGACAGGCATTATAGAATTTTCAAGTAAGTTATCTTTACCTTTAGTATTACATGCTAAATATATTATGATTGTTGCATTGTTAAATATATGTATGGTATGGTTTAATATGCATTGGGTTGTATTCATTGTCATGTGTATTGGTATGGTCGCTCTCTAGTCCGATTATGATCACACGGGGACCTAGTCTCCTTCCGGGCCTCCAGTGGGACGATCACTGGCACATGACCGATGTACGGTATGTGTAGTTAAGAGCAAGTTACCTTATTTTAGCCATGCATGGCAGGCACATGCTGAGGATGCATGTTTCTCGTGTGATACTCAGAGTTAGTTTCCTTCCGGGCCTCTAGTGAGGCGATCACTAGCACATGACCGATGTGCGGTATGTGTAGTTAGGATTCTATTCTCTTTCGGGGCGAGCCACGGGCCGATCGTGATCATAGTCAGAGGGACTAGGAGAGTAAAGTACTTGGTTGGCCATCCATGGTCGTGTCAGTTGCAATTTAGGGTATACATTTGCATAATGTTGCTGGATATATTATTTTGATGTTGGATATCTGTATGTATGATGTGTTTATGCTCACTGTTTATTATTGGTATATTTATGTATGTATGTTGGAGGTGGTGGTAACTTACTGAGCCGGTTAAGCTCACACCTTGTTTTCATTATCTTTGTTATAGATCAGGAAGATCCACCGGGCTTTGGGACCGGTCAGTGAGAAGTTAGGATTTTAGGATTTAGTTCATGTTAGTTTAAATTTGGTTTAATTATGCTCAATTTGTATTTGGGATATTTAAGAGATTTCATCTGTTAATTGGATTGAAATGCTCAATTAAAAATAATAATAATAAAGTTTAGTGATTTATGTTTTATCCTTGACTAAATGCTAATTAATAAAGTTAAGCCTTGCATATCCGATGGGGGTAAAACCCTGAGGATATGCGACTGTCTGTTGCGCATTTGGCACAGGTTTGGAGTCGGGGCGTGACAAATTTATTGGTATCAGAGCATGATTCAAAGATCCTATAGATTAGAATAGATAGTGTGGGGTAGAATTGATTAGGATATGATTAGATGATTGTTATATATATATGTAGATTAAATTTGATCAAATCTAATATCTGTATGAACCAGGTGAAAATGGTTCAAACTCGATCCATGAGGGTATCCAATGCCGCAGACAATTCTCAAGCTGTTAATATGCAACGCAATCACTCGAATGATCGCACCTCTCGAACCCGTGGTGCCTCGCGAACTAGGGATATCTCCCCAACAAATGGAGCTTCTCAAACTAAGGGCAATGCCCCTCGAGCAGCAGGGACAGCTCGAGCTACTAATATCTCTAGGGCAGCTCGTAGTCCATCACCGGATCAGGTTGAGATTCGAGTAGCTGCCCTATTCGTCAACAATATGATGTGCTCAACAATCAGGGGATTACTAGTTCTGATGGTCAAGTAGCAAATCTTATACAAGCTTTAGCTGGGTTTGTTCAGGAGATACGTCAGCAAGGAAATAGAGGTGGTCAGTCTTCTAGAATGGATCGGAGGATTGGCGAGTTCAAAAAATTAGCACCACCTATTTTTGAAGGCTCCACTGAACCCACCGAATCATTGAAATGGCTTAAAGAGATGGAAAAAGTTTTTGCTAGCATGGATTGCACCGATAGTGAAAAGGTTCATTTTGCTACTTATCAGTTACAAGGTGAGGCTTTTGAATGGTGGGAAGCTGTCAAAAGGCAACATGGTTATGACAGGCCTATCACTTGGGATATGTTTCGACAAGAATTTATGGATATGTATTTCTCTGAGAGCCTTCGATTTGAAAAAGAAAGTGAATTTATACGGCTGATTCAAAGGAATATGACAGTAGCCCACTATGAAGCTAAGTTTACAGAGTTATCTCGCTTTGCTTCGGATTTGGTAACTACTGATGGCATCAGAGCTCAAAGATTCGAAAAAGGACCGATACCTAGAATTCGTGCTGGAGTGAGGCCAATGCAATTGAACTCGTATCGGGATGTGGTTAACAAGGCCAAAATTGTTGAGCAAGAGGTTAACAATATGCAACAAGAAAGAGAGTGTCAGCAGAAGAAAAGGTTGAGATCTGATGGGCAGCAAGGTGGTCGACCTTCCGGCAATCAATCAAGACCACAAAATGCACCTGAACAGAATAATGGACCTCGTTGTACAAGGTGTCGGGATTTTCATTCGGTACAGGATTGTCGCTGATTTTCTGGAGCATATTTTGATTGTGGCCAGCAGGGTCACAAGGCTGTGGATTGCCCACTCCGTCATAACACCAGTTATCAGCAACCTTATCCAAATGTATCTGGACCACCCGCTTAGATTATTCAGCATGCACCAACTTCTTATCAAGGCCAACCTTCGGAGCAAGGATATGGGGGATGTCCACAACCGAAAATCCAAGCCCGTGTTTATGCCATGACCCAACAAGATGCTCAGGCATCGAATGCTGAAGTGATAGGTGCGATTAAGGTGGCATTTGCATATATTGTTATTTTGATTGACTCTGGAGCAACTATTTAGAGTGAGAAGTGACTTGGGAACTTGAATAGTTTATGTAAACCAAGTATCCCCGGTTATTTCAAGAATCAGGTGTGTTAAATTTCAAGACCGAATTTTTTTTTTAGGAGGGGAGAATGTGAAGCCCAGTGGATAATTGGGCCATGGCAGGCTGAAGTCGGCAGCCCTTGCTGACTTCATCCGGAACCCAAAAAAAAAAAGAATGAGTTTGAGCTGGAACAGGGGAGGGGTGTTCGCGTTGATCGGTCGAAGACTTCGCCGGAGAACTCGGAAGGGAGAGTCGTGGAGGGGAGGGGAGGAGTCAACGATGAGTTTGGGATAGGCTAGGACTCCGATCGGACGGTATTCGCTCCCCAAACAGCGAGGAAAACCATCGTGTTCCTCTTTAAACCCCTCTCTACCATCGTCGAATCAAGTTCCATCGACTCTTCCACGCCTTTGTCCTCCTCTTCGGCGAGCATCCAGAAAGTCCTTTCAAGGTCGATGAGTTCTCTTCCCCTTATCTCATTATTTAGAGATGGTTTAATTGAGATTTTAGGATCGATTTCGGTTTGGGCTATGGATCTCCGATGGCCATGCCACCGCCGTCCGCCTCCGAGATCGCCGAGCCCTCATCTCGGTGATCGTCTTCCATGGGTGCCACCGGCAACCGGGGGGGAAGGGTGGTTCGGTCGACCGAGGATGAGAGCAGGGGATTCAGGAAGAGAAAGAAAGAAGAAGGCAGAAAAAAAAGGAAAAAAAAATGTGTGCGTTATAAATAATAATAAAAATTATTTGAATTAGTTTTCGGTTTAAGCCAAGACCCAGACCAGACTAAGGATTATTTTTCTATACTAGTTTATCTTAGATAGAAAATTAATTATATAATTGATCTTATCAGGGATTTCATTTGGCTTGTCAAAAGAGCAGTATCAGAGTTGACTTGGATAGGCATTATAGAATGTTCAAGTAAGTTATCTTTACCTTTAGTATTACATGCTAAATATATTATGATTGTTGCATTGATAAATATATGTATGGTATGGTTTAATCTGCATCGGGTTGTATTCATTGTCATGTGTATTGGTATGGTCGCTCTCTAGTCCGACTATGATCACACGGGAACCTAGTCTCCTTCCGGGCCTCCAGTGGGGCGATCACTGGCACATGACCGATGTACGGTATGTGTAGTCAGGAGCTAGTTGCCTTATTTTAGCCATGCGTGGCAGGCACATGCCGAGGATGCATGTTTCTCGTGTGATACTCAGAGTTAGTTTCCTTCCGGGCCTCCAGTGGGGCGATCACTGGCACATGATTGATGTGCGGTATGTGTAATCAGGATTCTATTCTCTTTCGGGACGAGCCACGGGCCGATCGTGGCCATAGTCAGAGGGACTAGGAGAGTAAAGTACTTGGTTAGCCATTCATGATCGTATCAGTTACAATTTAGGGTACACATTTGCATAATGTTGCTGGATATATTATTTTGATGTTGGATATCTGTATGTATGATGTGTTTATGCCCACTGTTTATTATTGGTATATTTATGTATGTATGTTGGAGGTGATGGTAACTTACTGAGTCGGTTAAGCTCACACCTTGTTTTCATTATCTTTGTTACAGATCAGGAAGATCCACCGGGCTTTGGGACCGGTCAGTGAAAAGTTAGGATTTTAGGATTTAGTTCATGTTAGTTTAAATTTGGTTTAACTATGCTCAATTTGTATTTGAGATATTTAAGAGATTTCATCTGTTAATTGAATTGAAATGCTCAATTAAAAATAATAATAATAAAGTTTAGTGATTTATGTTTTATTCTTAATTAGTAAAGTTAAGTCTTACATATCCGATGGGGTCAAATCCTGAGGATATGCGGCTGTCTGTTGTGCATCTGGCACAGATTTGAAGACTGGGTGTGACAAAGCCGCTGCATGAGGGGAAGCGCCGGAGCACGACAGGGAAGCCACTGGCCGATGCCGAAGCATGAGGGGGAAGCCGCTGGCAACTGGATGGCGGGAAGGGAGAAAGATGAAGGGCCAAAGGCTAGAGCAAGATTTGGAATTTTTATAATAAAAGCTTAATAAATTTTTAATCGTTGGATCATAATCCAATGTCCCACATTTATATAAATATATATAATAATATTTTATTTAATCGAGGCTTGGATCTGTCGGACCTGGATATTACATATCCAGACCCGGATCCATTTAACCATGATTAATCGGGTCCGGATCTGGATAAACAGGTCCAGATTGAGATCCAGGCACGAACCTGTTGGATCCAGACTTGCAGGTCTCGGGTCCAGACCCGATCCGTTGACAGCTCTAGCATAGAGTTGCTCTTCCTCTATAAACTTTGGCAGATCCCTACAATAATTTATAGGCGCCCTCAAGGATATCTCGAGGCAGGCTTATTTTCACAGCTTTCACACCCGTTCCAGTAAAATACACGGGGGTTGGGCAAAATTAACTGTAAAATTATTCATTGAATAGCTTGTAACGCTGTATATTGTTTTTAAGTTGCAGAATTCATGAGGTAGCATCACCTGGCAGATTTTCTTTTCCCACATAAATCCAATTGGTAATACCACAATTTTTGAACGAAATGCTGAAAACGTGTACTACCTGTTTCAAGCCAACTCGGTTTTTAAAACCATGCAGTACGTATATAAAGCAAAAAAAATAGGAGGGATAAATTTTTGGTGCAGCTATTTTCGCATATTTTCATTCCATCAAGTAATGTTCGATGCAAGATGCTCGATATTTTCTTATTTTTAAAATGATTGCCCGGGATGTTAAAAAGAATGTACAGCAACATGATGCCAAAAATATGCCCCTTCACACCAGGATGAGGTTACTTCCCTACAATTTCACGGTGACTCATTGCTTGCATGCGATCTACTTTACCTCCAGAGACCGATCGACTGTGGAGATGAGATCCATCCGGAGCATCAGAAGCTGGCCTCTCCATCTGGAAATGCACCGCTCCTTAGAGTAGAAGGGTTTCAGCTCGGCTAGCTGCGGATTCTAGCTTATGTGGCAACTGCTTCACAGTCGTGAACCCATTTTTGTGCCCATGATGAATGGATTAGGTTTCTTTGGACCGTAGGATTGCTTCATGATGCCTCCCGAAAAGAGGATGGATGCTGTCAAGCCAAAAGGATAACCCAAACTCGCATAACCCACGATCTCATCTATTCTATCGACTGCAGCCTGCAATTGGAGCTTTTGTTCGAGGGAACAGAGGGTAGAAGCACATAAAACCCTTAAAAAAAAAAAAAAAAAAAAAACGATGTTAGAAGCAGAGGCTTCTTGCTGCTCGCATGTTCCACATGGCATGTTCAGCGCAACTTTCGAAGTTTCAGCCAAGACCGATCCGAAACTGATTAAAATTTTCAGTCTCACAAATACATAATTATAATAATTTCTAATATTCATCGATATATTTTAGCCAATCATATGCTCAAGACTCCAATGATCTAATCCATATTATTTTAGCCAAAACTTTATTATCGAAATGGGTAAGTTGCAATCTTAATGCATGTTTTTAAGTTATAAACAACACTGACATACGTAGAATTGAATATGATTGTAAGTTTCTAGAAGTTTTGATGTTATTTTGAAACGTGCAATATGCAATTAATTTTATAATACCTGGCTTATTAATTTATGCATTAGTGAGTGATATTTGATATTTTACTTGATATAACAGTATATTGTTGTGATATGATTAATGCATTATTTTTTTTGAATTTTTTTGACCGAAACTCCTGAAACCACGGAAGCTGTTGAAACCGAAACTTGATTGAAACCGTGTTTTAAAACCTTGATTTAGCTACAACCATGAAAATGGAACTTGTTCCCAAGGTGTACAGAGGAGGATAACAACGGTAGCCTCAAATCATTCATTTCCATAAAAAGCTACCTCTGAAGCAAAGCACCAACAGAGGAACACAATGCTTATGGCATTCAAAGGTCTCTAAACACTAACCTTGAATGCCATTCTCTACAGTAACTACAGGAATGAAGAACATTCATTCTGCATAATGTGCACAAAGAGTGTGAAAGTAACAATTCCTGAAGATACCTATTTGTTTCTCCTAGATATGTAAGCATACACAATGTAAAATGAATCCAGATATCTGCTTCACAAAAATATAATCTGGTTCTAGATCATATTGAAAAAAGAAGGAAAAATAGAAGAGAAGAGAGGAGTTGGTTTGATCAAGTGCATGAAAAAACAGAAGAAAGGGTTAAGTACAGAGAATCTAGCATATTTTGAAGGAAACTAGAAATGTTATACAAAAAACTTCATACATGAAATTTAAAACAAATAAAGGACTTTTGAATTAGCCAACAAAAATTAAGTATGTGGACATCTGCTTTTCTTCATGGCTCTACTAACTAATAACATTGGCAAAAGGTCTGCAACCATAACGCATAAAAATTGCAACTATTTTCATATCTACAAAGGCCTCCAATGACATGGGATGCACCCTGTGATTTGACATATGTAGAAGGAAAGATAGAGATAGGCCAAAAATTGGATGAAGTACAAAGAAAGGATTTGATATCTCTACAACTTTAGGAAGTGCAACCCTAAACAGAGTAGAATGGAGGAAAGGGATTCATGTAGCCAACCTCAACTAGTTTGGAATCAAGGCTTAGTTGAGTTGATCGACTAAACTGACAAAAAGCTTCTCAAAAAAAGAAATATAGCAAAATATAGTGTCAGCAATCTTCTGCGATAAGTACCGATTTAGGTCCAAACCTAAACACTTAGATAACAGAATTTCAGCTCAATTGTCTATGATGCATTCCAGTTTGCTTTATCTCTAGTTTTTCCATTTCATATCTGTCTTTTATAGCATTTAGTACTACAATCTTGAGCCACAACAGCAAACAATCATCAAATGTGAAAACACAAACATAAATTACTCGATACACAAGTAAAAGAACGCTTGATCTGATACCGTACTATACAACCTAAAGTGAAAGCATAGCACATATTCTTTTCAGCAAAGACTGGACTTCAGTATCACAACCAGTTACATTGTGTCTTCTAGAGCCAATTTTCTTCCAAATCCATCATAAAATCCAACCTCAAAACCACCGAACATCCCATCTCATCAAGCAATCAGTCTCTCTCTCGAACCCAGAATTCCACCACACAAACCAATCAACCAAGCAATCCAGAAGGAAACAAAAGTACACAAAAGAAGACGCATGCCAAAGATCACAAATCCAAGAACAAAAAAAAAAAGGCGGGATGTTTTCGCCATGATAAGTGAGCATGTCAAAGATCACTACATAACAGCCCACAAAACGCAACCGCATGAAATTTCCATCAAACAGACACGAAACCAAATAAAAACACACACATAGAGCTACAAACGGTGTCTCTATATGAAATCCAGGCCCAGTTCAAAGCTCTCTAGGCTGGAATAAGGCAAAAGAAACACCTTGAAGCTCATCAAACCAGCGCAAACTATCTCACAAGGATATATATAGAGAGAGAGAGTATACCGGGCTACCGGCGGAGGAGCCGACCAAGATGATCCCATTGAGGGAAAGTGTCTCCGAGAACCACTTGCAGACGGCGACCACATCCTGTATCTCGGCCGGAGGACCGGCCGGCGCGTCACCTCCCGGTAACCCTTCTCGGCGAGGCCTGGGGGGACGCCCAGGAAACCCCGGAGCCTCACGCTGTCGCTCGTCTCCATTCTCCCCCAACACCCAACCGGAGATAAGAGCCAAGAAGGTGAAATCACCATAGCGTGCCGGCTGGTGATCCTGGGAGGGGGCGAGAGAGAGAGAGAGACCGTGTTTTGGTGGGCTTTGATGGGTGAATACTGTTGAAGGGAAAAGAGTTGGAGACCGAATGGCTCAATCGGTTTGCGGAGGGTTAAAAGCTTCTCGGTCGGGAGGGTAACCGAGTTCGCTTGGAAGGACCTTCGGATTTTTTTTTTAAATAATATTTTTTAAATAAAAAATTATTAAAATAGATGTTTCGGGATATATTTATCGAAGTAGATGTTTACGCGATGATAACGAGCATCTAAATTCGACTTTTTAAAAAATGAAATTAGATTCACCTTTTGAAAAGATGAAATTCTTATAAACCAATATTTTTTTATTTAATTTTTGTTACAGCCGTGACAGTGACGTGGCCAGGCTCAGGTATCGCCGAATGCGAGCGAGCCACGTGTGAGTTTCCCTGCCAGAATCAGCGCCACGTCCTCAAAGCTAGGGTCGGCAAGACCGCACCGTCCGACGACTATCTGAAGCAAACAGCTCCCGCCGAGGTCGAGTTCGGCGCGGAGTTCCCCCATCGACTCATCTGCGCCCGGGCTCGGAGGAGTCCGCCCCGAGTAAGGTCGGCCGAGGTCGGCTGACCCTCCGCCTTGCGCCAGGTGGCCACCCGGAGACGGGTCCACCTCGGCCGAAGCCAGGCGATCTTCTGCCACCTCGCCAGGTGTCCACCCAGGAGGGGTCCACCTAGGCCGAGGTCGGCTGACCCTCCGCCTTGCGCCAGGTGGCCACCCGGAGACGGGTCCACCTCGGCCGAAGCCAGGCGATCTTTTGCCACCTCGCCAGGTGTCCACCCAGGAGGGGTCCACCTAGGCCGAGGTCGGCTGACCCTCCGCCTTGCGCCAGGTGGCCACCCGGAGACGGGTCCACCTCGGCCGAAGCCAGGCGATCTTCTGCCACCTCGCCAGGTGTCCACCCAGGAGGGGTCCACCTAGGCCGAGGTCGGCTGACCCTCCGCCTTGCGCCAGGTGGCCACCCGGAGACGGGTCCACCTCGGTCGAAGCCAGGCGATCTTCTGCCACCTCGCCAGGTGTCCACCCAGGAGGGGTCCACCTAGGCCGAGGTCGGCTGACCCCCCGCCTTGCGCCAGGTGGCCACCCGGAGACGGGTCCACCTCGGCCGAAGCCAGGCGACCTCCTGCCACCTCGCCAGGTGTCCACCCAGGAGGGGTCCACCTAGGCCGAGGTCGGCCGACCCCTCGCCTCTCGCCAGGTGGCCCCCGGAGATAGGTCCAACTCAGCCGAGGTCAGACCGCTCGTACGGAGAGGCCCCCGGGGAAAGCGACAGGTCCCGAGGCCATCCCTCGGGCCGTACCGACTCCAGACGGCGTCCCGTACGGAGGGCGGCGGCACGCGGAACGTCACTTACATTGACCCGACAGGTCCCGCAGTCGAGAGACCCGATCCTGACGGAACAGGCCCCGTAAACGGATGGCGCCCACGCTCGGGGAAAAGAGCACTCTCACGGAGCTCGAAGCCTGACGACTGGCCGCTCTGCCAGCGCCGCCCCCCCTCCTTTTCTCTTCTGTCCTTGCCTTCTCCCTGCTGGGCCCGGTGGACGAGGTCGGAAAGCCGCCTGGCCTCCTTCACCAAAAAGGGAAAAGAAAGGAAGACAGGGGAGAGGAGTTTTCGAGGAGGAAAAGGACAAGCGCACGACGGAGGGAGATAAAGAGGGAAGAATCTGGAGACTGCAAGGTAAGCCAACTAGCCTGGGGACAAGGAGGAAGCACCGGCACAAGGCCTCGCTCCGAAAAAGAAACCAGAGATCCCGAGAGGGGAATACTGGACGTGAGCTCGGCAAGCAGGCCCAGCCGAGATTCCGGTCCCCAGCGCGTTCCCTTCACCAGTTAACTCTCCAAATCTGGGACCCTTTAGAGGGCCTAGGAGGGAGAGTCTGTTCCTTCTCGTCGTCTACTGACTTGACCGTCGGAGCCCCCTCGCCGGAATCCCCGGCCAGGGTCCTCTAACCCCTTTGTCGCAGGTTCTCCGCAGGAAGGGAGGCTCCCTCGCCAGGCAGTCAGGAAGGATCGGCTGATCCACGGCGCGGGCGCGGCGACGAGAACGGCAACAGATTGGCGCGCCAGGAAGGGGGGCAGGACACTAACCCCCAGAGGGAACTAGCTTTTTGCAGGTGTCACGCTCTCCAGCAATGGTGGTCACTCGTGGTCGCGAGGCGTCCACCAGCCGTGTGGGAGAAGCCCACTCCCCTCCGGGGGGCCACACCCCCGAACGGGAGCTTCCGGCTCCCCCTCCTCTTCCGCAGCAGCCTACCCCGGCGGACGGATCCCTTGCGGCCATCGTCCAGCAGCTGCAGACCTTGACCTCAGCGGTCCGACAGCTACAGCATCAGCAACGATCCCTGGCCACTCAGCCGCAGCCAGGGACTCCCGCGGCCCGAGCCGCGGGACAGCGTGGGAGCCTGCGCTCAATCCAGGGCAGGCCGTCCCATCCACAAGCCATCTCCAACCCCCGAGGGAGCCGCCAAGCTCCCCCGAAGAGAAACTATTCCGGTTCGAAGGATCACGAGAGTCGATCCCCGGCCGATGGGGCCGAAACGGCGCATCGCAGCAAGCGACGCCGGGGCCAGACCTCGCGCCGAGACCGATCGGCGCCCCCTTCACCTGCAGTCTCGGTGGAAGACTCCACCGACGAAGCCATCAGGCGCCAGGCCGAGAGGCGCCTAGAAGAGCACGAGCGCAAGTTGGCGGAGTTCGCCCGACGGTTCGCCGACCTGCAGAACTCGTCAGCTGACCCGGCGGGCTACGACTCCCGCCCCCCTTTCTCCGAAGAAATCCAGGCGGAACCGATCCCGAAACGGTTCCGCATGCCGCAGGTGGACCCCTACGACGGGACCACCGACCCCCTGGACCATTTGGAGAGTTATAAAGCTCTCATGAGGGTCCAGGGCGCCACCGACGCCCTTCTGTGCATCGCCTTCCCAGCAACCCTTCGGAAGGCTGCTCGAGTCTGGTTCGCCCGTCTCGAGCCCGGATCCATTTGCTCCTTCCAGCAGTTGGAAGGAAAGTTTGTGGCGCACTTCGACGCTTGTCGAAAGGTGCCAAGGGAGGTAGACAGCCTCTTCTCCATCCGCCAGCAGGACCAGGAGCTGCTCCGAGACTACATCACCCGGTTTAAGACCGCAGCCCTGGAGATCTACAGCTTGGACGAGCCCGTCGCTATGCTGGCTTTGAAGCGCGGGCTAAAGACGTCCCGCCTGACTTATTCCCTGGACAAGAAGCCGCCCAGGACATATTCCGAGCTCCTCCTCCGCGCCCACAAGTACATCCGGGTGGAGGAGGCTGACCGCACCCGTCGAGAGCTGGACGGGAAGATTCCGAAGAAGTCAGTTCCAAGGGACGCCCCGGGAGTTCGGAGGCCCGGGCCGTCCGCCGACCCTCGCCCGAATCCAGGGCCGAGGGCCGAGTCTACTTCCGAGCGGAGGTACACCCCTCTCCTTGCACCTCGAGCAAAAATCCTCATGGAAATCGAGGGCGAGCGCTACCTCCGCCGACCTCCACCTCAGAACCCGAGAGCCGCCCGAGACAAATCAAAGTACTGCCAGTTCCATCGCGAGCACGGACACGACACGGAGGAGTGCCGCCATTTGAAGCGGGAGATTGAGGAGCTAATCGGGAGGGGTTACCTCAGGAAGTTCATCAAGAACGAGGCCCCCTCCGAGAAGCAGCCGCTCGCGGCCTTACCGCCTGTCCCTGCGATCGACAACCGGCCAACAGAGAAGCCCGTGGGCATGATCTCGTGCGGGTCCGGCCGAGCAGAGAAGAGAGCCCGGGAAGTCCCGGAGAATGTAATCCCTCCCAAGGGAGGGGAGTCTAATGACAATGTAAACAATGATGCCGTGGTGGTCGAGATGACCATCGCGAAGCATCCTGTACATCGAATCATGATGGATAGTGGAAGCTCGGCCGACGTACTTTTTTACGATGCTTTCTCTCGGATGAATTTGTCTCCCGACCAGCTAAAGCCAGTGCACATCCCACTGGTAGGTTTTACAGGGGACTCCGTGGGAGTCGAAGGGGAAATCACTCTCCCGGTCACCGCCGGATCCCCACCTCGGCAGGCGACCATCATGGCAACATTCACTGTCGTCAAGCTCCCTTCGCCTTACAACGCCATTCTCGGGCGTCCCGGGCTCAACCAACTAGACGCCACCATCTCCACGAGGAGGCTGCTGGTGCAGTTCCCCACGCCCTTCGGGCTCGGGGAAATGAAGGGGACGATTCAGCCGGTCCCGTTCTGCCTACAGACAATCCCAGGCACCAGGAGCGCAGAGCTCGCCCACGATATCGAGGATCTCGACCTGAGAGAGAAGGAACCCAGGGGAGGGCCCGTAGAGCGCCTGCTACCCTTTCCCCTTGGTTCGGACCCCCTGAAGACGGTGTAAGTCGGGGCCCAGCTCCCCGAAGAGGAGCGAACCCGCCTGCTGGAGTTCCTCCGTGCCAACGCCGATGTGTTCGCCTGGTCGGCGGCCGACATGCCGGGTATCCCGCCCGAGATTATCATGCACAGCCTGAACGTGGACCCAGGTTGCCGCCCGGTCCGCCAGAAGAAGAGAAGCTTTGCCATGGAGAGGCAGAAGGCGATCAACGAGGAGGTAGAAAAGCTCCTCGCCGCCGGTTTCGTCCGAGAAGTCCAATACCCCAGCTGGTTAGCAAACGTGGTCATGGTAAAGAAGAGTAGTGGTAAGTGGAGGATCTGTGTGGACTACACCGACCTCAATCGAGCTTGCCCGAAGGACAGCTTCCCTCTGCCAAAGATCGACCAGCTGGTCGACACCACCTCGGGGCATCGTCTCCTGTCATTCATGGACGCTTTTTCCGGATACAACCAGATCCGGATGAATCCGGAGGACGAAGAGCGCACTGCCTTCATAACTGACCGCGGGACTTTCTGTTACAGGATGATGCCTTTCGGCCTCAAGAACGCGGGGGCGACGTACCAACGTCTGGTCAATAAAGTCTTCAAAGACCAGATAGGCCGCAACATGCAGGTATACGTGGACGACATGCTAGTAATGAGCAAACTTGACTCGGACCACGTGGCCGACCTGACGGAGACGTTCGGCAACCTCCGGCGCCACCAGATGAAGCTGAACCCGGCGAAGTGCGCCTTCGGGGTCTCCGCCGGAAAGTTCCTAGGGTTCATGGTGACCCGAAGAGGAATCGAGGCCAACCCAGAGAAGGTCCAGGCCATCCTGGACATGGAGCAGCCAGCCTCCAAGAAGCAAGTGCAGCAACTGACCGGCCGGGTTGCGGCCCTTAGCCGTTTTATTTCCAGGTCGGTGGATCGCTGCCGTCCCTTCTTCAAGGTGCTGAGGAAGATGAATGGTTTCGCCTGGATCGAGGAGTGCCAGCAGGCCTTCGAGGAGTTGAAGAAGACGCTCGCATCGCCACCTTTGCTGTCCAGGCCCGAGGAGGGGGAGGAGCTTACCCTCTACTTGGCCATTACCCCGGAGGCCGTCAGCTCTGTCCTGGTCCGAACCGACGACCACGGGATCCAGCGGCCGGTGTACTATACCAGCAAACTCCTCCGGGATGCGGAGCTCAGGTATTCCCGGCCCGAGAAACTCATTTTTGTGCTAATAGTGTCTGCCCAGCATCTCAGGCCCTATTTCCAAGCGCATCCCATCGCCGTCTTGACGGATCAACCGCTGAAAGCGGTGCTCAGCCGACCCGATACCTCGGGGCGATTGGCCAAGTGGGCACTGAAACTCAGCGAGTTCGACATTACGTACCGACCGAGGTCGGCAATGAAGGCACAGGTGCTGGCCGATTTCTTGGTCGAGTGCGCAGGTTTGGGCAAGGAGCCCGAGGAGGACCCCCCGGCCCGGCCAATGGAGGTCGGCACCGACGAGCCCGGAGAGGACGCCTGGATCCTCCATGTAGACGGAGCCTCAAACTCCGGCGGGAGCGGAGCTGGGCTCATCCTTGCCAACGGCGATGGAGTCGTCGCCGAGTGCGCGCTCCGTTTCCAGTTCCCCGCGACAAATAACCAAGCGGAATACGAGGCACTTCTCGCCGGACTGAGAGTCTCCCGCGAGCTGGGCGTGACCAACCTCAGAGCCTTCACTGACTCCCAGCTCGTGGCGGGGCAGGTGTCCGGGGAGTACGTCGCTCACGACCCCCAGATGGCGAAGTATTTGGAGCTCGTCAAGGCGGGCGCGTCCAAGTTCCGGCGCTTCAACATCTTCCATATCCCCCGCGGGGAGAACGCCCGCGCGGATGCCCTCTCTCGGCTGGCGACCCTGCCGGACACGATGCTGGGACGCGCTCATGTGGAGCGACTCGAAGTCCCAAGCCTCGAAGTACCGGCGGAGGTCTATCAGGTCAGCCAGGAGCCCGGCTGGATGGACAAGTACGCTGCGTACATCACCAGCGGCACCCTGCCGGAAGACCGAGATGCGGCTCGCCTCATCAGGAAGAAGGCCGTGCGGTTTGTCCTGATGGACGGGCAGCTGTATCGAAGGTTCTACTCTTATCCCCTCCTCAAGTGCATTGGACCTACAGAAGCCAAGCTTGTGCTCCAGGAGATTCACGAAGGCATCTGTGGGAACCACGTGGGGGGCAGGGCATTGGCGTACAAGGCCCTTCGTCAAGGATACTTCTGGGAGACGATGAAGGAGGACGCCGCCGACTTCGTGAAGAAATGCGACCGGTGCCAGCGTCACGCCACGGTACAGCGGCAACCCTCCAACCCGATCTCTCAGCTCTCAGCCCCCTGGCCGTTCGCCCAGTGGGGGATGGACCTCCTGGGCCCATTCCCGCCGGCGTCCGGCCAGCGGAAGTTCTTGATAGTGGCTATCGACTACTTCACAAAGTGGGTCGAGGCCGAACCCTTGGCAAGAATCACCGAGGCAAACGTCACCAAGTTCTTCTGGAAGTCCATCGTCTGCCGCTTCGGCCTCCCCCACACCGTGGTCACCGACAACGGACGCCAGTTCGACTGTCGGGAGTTCGAAGATTTCTGCAACGACCTCGGCATCAAGCATCGCTTCACTTCGGTGGCGCACCCCCAGACCAACGGGGAAGCCGAGGTCACGAACAGGACCATTCTTCAGGGCCTCCGCACGCGGCTAGACCAAGCCAAGGGCAGGTGGGCCGACGAGCTTCCCAGCGTTCTTTGGGCATACCACACCACCCCAAGGACGGCTACTGACGAAACTCCATTCAACCTCGTCTTCGGGGCCGAAGCAGTCATCCCGATCGAGCTCAGCATACCCACGCTGCGCGTGGAGCAATACGACGAGACAGAAAACCCGGCCAGGATGATGCTCAACCTAGACCTCCTCGAAGAAACGAGGGACAAGGCCCGAATCCGAATGGCGGCATACCGACAACGTGTAGCCAGATATTACAACTCCCGAGTACGGCCGAAGGTTTTTCATCACGGGGACTTGGTCCTCCGGCGCGCAGAAGCCTCCCAGCCACGGGAATGCGGCAAGCTTTCACCCAACTGGGAAGGCCCTTATCGGGTGGCAGAAGCCCTCCCTCACGGAGCATGTTACTTGGAAGAATTGGGAGGTGCCAGGTTCCCCCGGACATGGAACCCCTCGAACCTGAGAATGTACTACCAGTGATGTAAGGCTCCCAGTTTCTGTAACAAAGCTTCTCCACTTTAAACACTCTTCTCTAACTTCAACAAGAAGGCCTGCGGCATCGAGCTCAGTCCGGAAGATCCTGGGCTTCGGCCTGGAAGGTGGCGTCGAACCCAGTTCGCCCACGCAAGCCCGGAGCACAGCTCAGCAAGCCGCGCAAGGTTTGAGAAGGCCTGCGGCATCGAGCTCAGTCCGGAAGATCCTGGGCTTCGGCCTGGAAGGTGGCGTCGAACCCAGTTCGACCATGCAAGCCCGGAGCACAGCTCAGCAAGCCGCGCAAGGTTTGAGAAAGCCTGCGGCATCGAGCTCAGTCCGGAAGATCCTGGGCTTCGGCCTGGAAGGTGGCGTCGAACCCAGTTCGCCCACGCAAGCCCGGAGCACAGCTCAGCAAGCCGCGCAAGGTTTGAGAAAGCCTGCGGCATCGAGCTCAGTCCGGAAGATCCTGGGCTTCGGCCTGGAAGGTGGCGTCGAACCCAGTTCGCCCACGCAAGCCCGGAGCACAGCTCAGCAAGCCGCGCAAGGTTTGAGAAAGCCTGCGGCATCGAGCTCAGTCCGGAAGATCCTGGGCTTCGGCCTGGAAGGTGGCACCGAACCTAGTTCGCCCGCGCAAGCCCGGAGCACAGCTCAGCAAGCCGCGCAAGGTTTTGAGAAAGCCTGCGGCATCGAGCTCAGTCCGGAAGATCCCGGGTTTCGGCCCGGAAGATGGTGCAGAAACTGTGTTGTCCGCGCAAGCATGAAGGCAGCCCAAAGTCGGACCTGCTCAGGGTTTGCCCTGCCGCGACATGACTCTGCAGACCCCGTCCTTCGATTTAGTATAGAAGGACCAGGCCTGCAGTTATCTCAGGTGTCCCAGACCGACATCTCAGAAACAAAAGAAGAAAAAAGAAAAGGCAAAATGATGAACGAGTTTTGGTAAAAGCTGTGTCTTCATTAAACGAAGTCTTTCAGTACAAACTGGGAGCCCCGACAGGCCGGGACTCCCCAAAAGAAGAAAAAGAAAGGAAAACAAAACTACAGAGCAACGATCACTGGGGCGCAGGGTCGGTGCCGTCCGCCGGAGGCGCGGGCGCCACTTCTTCGATTTCCACGATGACCGGCTCCTGGGGCTGTGCCGGGACCGCGGCGTCGCCGGTCGGAGGTGCTACAGGTGTCGCCTGAGGTGTCGCCTGGGTCGCGCCGGGGACCCTGCTCTCGCTCCCCGGCTTCCTGCCGCCGACGACGACCCCACTCAAGTCCAGCTGGGGGAAGAAGGCCCCCACCTTCTCCCGGCACATCCGGAACCCCTTCAGGAAGGAGTCCACGGCGGCCTCCCGGACTTCCGACGTGAACTCGTCGGAGGCCCGGAACTTGGGGACGGCCTCCTGCGCTTCCCGCTTCGCCGCCTCCAGGAGCCCGTTGATGTAGGAGCTCCGGTCCTTCGCCGCGGCCACCTCTCGCCGGGCCTCATCCAGTTGGCGCTCCAAAAACAGGGAATGGGCCTGCAGGCGGGCCTTCTCCGCCGCATCCTCCTCAGTCCGGCGCTGGTTGGAGGTCCGCTCCTCCGCCAAGGAGGCCTCCAATTCTTTGTTCCGCTCCTCGGAACGTGTCAGGTCGGACTGGAGGGCCTGCTTCTCAGCTCGCAGCTCGGCCCCCTTGTCCATCAGGTCCTTCACATCGGCCGCGAGTTTGCCAAGCTTTAGCTCCCGATCGGAGTCCCGCTTGGCGTTCCCTACGAGGTAATTCCTCAGTAGGAGGACGTCGTTCCTGATCTGTAGAGGCAAAAACAGCGCATGTCAGTATCAAGGCAGAAGGCCTCGGATTGGAAGTAAAGAAGAAGGGAAAGCTCAGACTTACCGTAAAAAGCTGGGGCAGGATGCCGAGCAGCGCGTCCGCATAGTCTCGGCCGCCCCGAGCTCGGCGGTCCCGGGCGGTGGAAGCATACTCCATCACCCTCTCCGCCAGTCCTCGGTCGAGGATGACCGAGTCTCGGTGCGAGATCTCCGGCGCTGGACCCTTCGGGCCGACCCCCGTGGTAGCTGCCCCCTCGACCGGAGCCGCAACCGACGGGCCGGCGGTCGCCACTGGCGGTGCCGTCGGGCTGGTGGCAGGAACGGGCCCGGCGATGGGCAGAGCAGCGGGCACCGGAGCTCTCTCTGCAACGCCGCCAGGCCACGGGGCCGAAGTGCCAGGGGCACCGCCCTGAGGAGGCCTGGGCAGGGAAACGGCAGCAGCTGGGCCGGGTACGGTCGCCGCCACGACCTCCCGGCTCGTCTCTGTGCGAGCCCTCTTCGCTACGGGCTCATCCACGTCGACGACCTCCCGCTGAGCCGCTCCCTCCAGGAGGTTCTCCAGAGAAAATTTCATCCCTGCAAAATGAAGAAAGCAGAAGGTCAGATAGTTCGATCTTAAAGAGAGAGGGGGGGGGGGGCAGAAATTAATGCGGGGCCAAATCTCACCGGTCTCACGGATGGGACTGATGCCGGCCTCAAAAAGATTCTGCTCAGAGAGCAGAACCTCGAGCGCCGGGACCACATCACTCAGGAGCTGGGTGTATGACTCCTGGTCCGCAGACTCGACTCGGGAATTCCGGTTCAGCGACCGGTCCGGTTCGCTCCAGGCCTAGTCGACGTCGTCAACCGAGGCAAAGAAAAACCGGCTCTTCCATCCCTTGACCGAGGAAGGGAGGTCGAACCGGAGACACCTAGGCCGGGGCGAAATGTACCACCAGCCGTCATCGGTGGAACACTTCTTCAGGGTGAACAGGGCCCTGAAGAGAGAAAAACGGGCAACAAACCCGTGGAAATGGCAGAAGACGATGAAGGAGAAGATGACCCGGATGGCATTAGGAGCTAGCTGGGCCGGGACGAGCCGAAAATGGCTGAGGAAGGAAAGAAAGAAAGGGTGCAGAGGAAAACGAAGACCCCCGAGGAGGAAGTCTTCGTAGAAGGCAATGCGGCCGGGGCCACTCATGGTGACACGCTCCCCGGACCACGGAACAAACAGACGGACAGATCCCGGGATGCCATAGGCATCCCGGAGCAGAGAAAGATCGCCTTCGGTCATGGTAGAAGCATGACCGGAGGGACCGGCGGGAAGAGGTGGCGGAGCCGGAAGAGAAATTAAGGCGGGGAGTGAACGGAGGGGCACGGCAGGCGCAACCGGAGGGGACCGGATCCCCCTGGGGATGCCAATAGTGACACCCCCGGGTTGCAAGCGCCGGCGGACCTCCTCTGGAATTACCTCCTCATCCGAGGAGGAAGAAGATGGAGTCCTCGGCCGGGATGGACCGGCCTCGTCCGGGTTAGAAGAGACATGGCGACGGCGCGCCATGGAGAAGGAAAGGACAAAGAAACTGAATAAGAAATGAGAGAGAAGGAGGGGGGCTAGAGAAGGAGAAGAAGACACTCACCCAAAAATGCACAGACGGGCGCGAGCAGCAGAAGTTGTTAGCCTGCAGCAAACCGCCCACGAAGCAAGGGAAAAGGCCTCGTTCTGGAAAGTCCCCTCCCTTTCAAACTCAGCCGGCAGCAGCCGTACCCATCATTCCGCCTCAGACCACTGGATGGTCGCCACGTGGGCACACGCCCGACACCGACGCCTCGTTAGCAGAGTAACGGCCTCTGCCCCGAAGCGACGCATTGATTACGGGTAAGTGGACGACGCGTGGCGACCCCCCATAGGTCTTCAGCCGCATCGAGCCACGACGAATGGAGATCGTGCCAATTATGATGCAAGATCTTCGCATCCCCACGTCATGTCTGCAATTAATCCCGACGTTCCGTTTTACGATGCCCCGACGGAACGGAGGGCTGGGGGGCAACTATTACAGCCGTGACAGTGACGTGGCCAGGCTCAGGTATCGCCGAATGCGAGCGAGCCACGTGTGAGTTTCCCTGCCAGAATCAGCGCCACGTCCTCAAAGCTAGGGTCGGCAAGACCGCACCGCCCGACGACTATCTGAAGCAAACAGCTCCCGCCGAGGTCGAGTTCGGCGCGGAGTTCCCCCACCGACTCATCTGCGCCCGGGCTCGGAGGAGTCCGCCCCGAGTAAGGTCGGCCGAGGTCGGCTGACCCTCCGCCTTGCGCCAGGTGGCCACCCGGAGACGGGTCCACCTCGGCCGAAGCCAGGCGATCTTCTGCCACCTCGCCAGGTGTCCACCCAGGAGGGGTCCACCTAGGCCGAGGTCGGCTGACCCTCCGCCTTGCACCAGGTGGCCACCCGGAGACGGGTCCACCTCGGCCGAAGCCAGGCGATCTTCTGCCACCTCGCCAGGTGTCCACCCAGGAGGGGTCCACCTAGGCCGAGGTCGGCTGACCCTCCGCCTTGCGCCAGGTGGCCACCTGGAGACGGGTCCACCTCGCCCGAAGCCAAGCGATCTTCTGCAACCTCGCCAGGTGTCCACCCAGGAGGGGTCCACCTAGGCCGAGGTCGGCTGACCCTCCGCCTTGCGCCAGGTGGCCACCCGGAGACGGGTCCACCTCGGCCGAAGCCAGGCGATCTTCTGCCACCTCGCCAGGTGTCCACCCAGGAGGGGTCCACCTAGGCCGAGGTCGGCTGACCCCCCGCCTTGCGCCAGGTGGCCACCCGGAGACGGGTCCACCTCGGCCGAAGCCAGGCGACCTCCTGCCACCTCGCCAAGTGTCCACCCAGGAGGGGTCCACCTAAGCCGAGGTCGGCCGATCCCTCGCCTCTCGCCAGTTGGCCCCCGGAGACAGGTCCAACTCAGCCGAGGTCAGACCGCTCGTACGGAGAGGCCCCCGGGGAAAGCGACAG
This sequence comes from Areca catechu, assembly GCA_021397845.1. NCBI lineage: Eukaryota > Viridiplantae > Streptophyta > Magnoliopsida > Arecales > Arecaceae > Areca > Areca catechu. The sequence continues at coordinate 25,805,561 of CM038047.1, read as the reverse complement.
GTCCCGAGGCCATCCCTCGGGCCGTACCGACCCCAGACGGCGTCCCGTACGGAGGGCGGCGGCACGCGGAACGTCACTTACATTGACCCGACAGGTCCCGCAGTCGAGAGACCCGATCCTGACGGAACAGGCCCCGTAAACGGATGGCGCCCACGCTCGGGGAAAAGAGCACTCTCACGGAGCCCGAAGCCTGACGACTGGCCGCTCTGCCAGCGCCGCCCCCCCTCCTTTTCTCTTCTGTCCTTGCCTTCTCCCTGCTGGGCCCGGTGGACGAGGTCGGAAAGCCGCCTGGCCTCCTTCACCAAAAAGGGAAAAGAAAGGAAGACAGGGGAGAGGAGTTTTCGAGGAGGAAAAGGACAAGCGCACGACGGAGGGAGATAAAGAGGGAAGAATCTGGAGACTGCAAGGTAAGCCAACTAGCCTGGGGACAAGGAGGAAGCACCGGCACAAGGCCTCGCTCCGAAAAAGAAACCAGAGATCCCGAGAGGGGAATACTGGACGTGAGCTCGGCAAGCAGGCCCAGCCGAGATTCCGGTCCCCAGCGCGTTCCCTTCACCAGTTAATTCTCCAAATCTGGGACCCTTTAGAGGGCCTGGGAGGGAGAGTCTGTTCCTTCTCGTCGTCTACTGACTTGACCGTCGGAGCCCCCTCGCCGGAATCCCCGGCCAGGGTCCTCTAACCCCTTTGTCGCAGGTTCTCCGCAGGAAGGGAGGCTCCCTCGCCAGGCGGTCAGGAAGGATCGGCTGATCCACGGCGCGGGCGCGGCGACGAGAACGGCAACAATTTTAAAATTTGATTTGCATGTAATTAATAGACGCGACGTTGAATTCATCTCTTGGAAGGACGAATTCAATTTGGAATTCGTCTTTCGAATTTCAAAATCAATTTTTTTTTTAATAATTTTATAAATAGTATTATTACTTTTAAATAAAATTAATAAATTTTAATTTTAAATAAATAAATAATAAATAAAAAATTAGTATTAGTTAAAATTTTATATATTATTTTTTGATAATATTAATTATTATATTATTTTAAGATAATATTAATTAAAAATAATATTAATTAACTATATAAAAATAATATTAATTTAAAATTAATAATAATTTAACTAAAATAATATTAATCAAAAATAATATTTATTAAAAGATATTATAATATATTTATTATAATAATTATTTTATATTCTAAAATATAATGAATATATTATAATTTATTATATTATATTTATAATTTTTATAATATAGTATAAAAAATTTAAAAAAAATAAAAAAAATAAAAAATAATCATCATGTCGATACTCTTCGGTCGCTAGCTCGGTACCAGTTCGGTCGACACCCCGGTGTCAATTCGATCTCTTGCTCAGGAGCGGTGGCAGGACCCCGACTACCGGACCGGCGATCGGGTCTGTGGCATGACTGGGGCTAGACCGGTGACAGGATCTTGGCGATCGGATAAGTAATCGGACCCAGGTGGACAGACCGGCTGCCGGATCGGGGGCCGCAACTGGGCTCGCATCGGGGGCCGGACCGGGGCCCGCACCGGGGGTCGGACTAGTGGCCGGACCGGGGGCCGGATAGGAAGTCGAGCGCTCCTCTGCCGCTCCGCCAGGTGTTCGCCCAGGAGGGGTCCACCTCTGCCGAAGTCAGCTGTCCCTTGCTCCCTCGCCGGGTGGCGTCCAGAGACGGTTCCACCTCGGTCAAGGTCAAGCCGGGCCTTCCTGCTCCTTCACCAGATGGCGCCCGGACACGGGTCCACCTCGGCCGAAGTCGAGCGCTCCTCTGCTGCTCCGCCAGGTGTCCGCTTAGGAGGGGTCCACCTCGGCTGAAGCCGGCCCTGCGTGGTGAGGCCGCCGGGAAGCAGGGCCCGAGTTTCGAGACCGCCACTCAGGCAGCGCGTGCCGTACCTCGCGAGGAGCGCCGGTACGGTCGGCAGTGATGCGTGAAACCTCGTTTACATCGGCCCGACGTGTTCCGCAACCGAGAAGCGGAGTCCTGGCAGACAGGACCCAGCAACGGACATTGTCAACGCCTGGGAAGGAGAGCGCTCGCGCTCGACCCAAGGCCTGGCCGGTGTCCTCCCTCTCCCCTTTTCTTGCTGGGCTCAGCAAGCAAGACAAGGAGGCCACCGGGTTCCTGTACCCGAAGGGGAAAGGGAAAAGAGACGAAGAGAGAGAGAAAAAGGTTAAAGCGGAGAGGGAGCCTCCCAAGGGCGGGAGGCCGGAGGCAGTGTGATGGGATAAAAGGACGGGAAGAGCGGATAACCAGGTAAGGGAAAAAAGGCTGGAAAAAAGAAAGGCACCAAGAGTAGGATCCATGATCCCGAGAGGGATCCCTCGGCGCAAGCTCGGTGAAGGAGCTCGGCCCAATTTCTACTCTTCCAAAGATCTCTTTTGCTAAGATCATCTCTAAGCCTGTGACTCCTTCGGGGGCCCACCTTAGGGATTCTGTTCCATCTCGCCGTTTTCTAACTTGACCGTCGGAGCTCCCTCGCCAGGATCCCCGGCCAGGATTTCTGACCTTGTTTTGCAGGATCGGGAGCTCGGAGACCTCGAGGCGAGACGGTCCGAGTCTGGTACCAGCTCTAAAGTTATAGGCCACGACGGCGAGATCGGCAACAGATTGGCGCGCCAGGTAGGGGGCCAGGACAACACCCCCAGTGCGAGCTAGCTCTCCGTGGGACAAAACGCGCTCCGACCATGGTGGTCACACGCGGGCGCGAAGCGTCCACCAGTCGAGTAGGAGAAGCCCCTTTTTCTCAGGGGCCGCATAGCCCGGAGAGGGAGCTTCCTGCTCCACCTCCTCTTCCTCCACAGCCGACCTCGGTGGATGGACCTTTTGCAGCTGTCATCCAACAGCTGCAAACCCTGACTACAGCAGTTTGGCAGCTACAACACCAGCACGGTCCCTGGCCACACAGCCCAAGCCAGGGACCCCCGCAGCTCGGGCCGCGGGGCCCCGCGGAAGCCTGCGCTCCATCCAAGGCAGGCCCTCCCAACCGCGGGAAGTCTCCAACCCCCGTGGGAGCCACCAAACCCCCGCAAAGAGAAATTACTCCAGTTCGGCGGATCACGAGAGTCGATCCCCGGCCAACGATGCCGAGACAGCGCGCCGCAGTACGACGTCGAGGCAAAGCCCCCCGCCGAGACCGATCGGCTCCCCCTTCGCCAGCGGCCTCGGTGGAAGATTCCACTGACGAGGCCATCAGGCGCCAGGCCGAGAGGCGCCTGGAGGAGCACGAGCGCAAGCTGGCGGAGTTCGCCCGCCGATTTGCTGACTTGCATAACTCCTCGGCGGACCCGGCGGGCTACGACTCCCGGCCACCCTTCTCCCGGGAAATCCAAGAGGAGCCGATTCCGAGTCGGTTCCGCATGCCGCAGGTGGATCCCTACGATGGGACCACCGACCCCTTGGACCATCTGGAGAGCTACAAGGCTCTCATGAGGGTCCAGGGGGCCACAGATGCTCTTCTATGCATCGCCTTCCCCGCTACCCTCCGGAAGGCTGCCCGAGTCTGGTTCACCCACCTCGAGCCAGAATCTATTTGCTCCTTCCATCAATTGGAAGGAAGGTTCGTGGCACACTTCGACGCTTGTCGGAAGGTGCCGAGAGAGGTGGACAGCCTCTTCTCCATCCGCCAGCAGGACCAGGAGCTGCTTCGGGACTATGTTATCTGCTTCAAGATCGCTACCCTGGAAATCTACAGTCTGGACGAGCCCGTTGCCATGCTGGCAATAAAGCGCGGGCTCAAGACATCCCGCTTGACTTATTCCCTTGACAAGAAACCCCCTAGGACGTATTCCGAGCTCCTCCTCCGTGTCCACAAGTACATCCGAGCGGAGGAGGCCGATCGCACCCGGCAAGAACTAGACGGGAGGCCCTTGAAGAAGCCGGCCCCGAGAGATGTTCCCGGGACCCGGAGGCCCAGGCCACCTGCTGACCCCCATCCAGGCCCGAAGCCGAAGGACGGAGCCGCCCCGGAGCGAAGTTTCACCCCTCTCCTTGCTCCCAGAACGAAGATCCTCATGGAGATTGAGGGTGAGCACTACCTTCGCCGACCTCCTCCTCAGAACCCAAGGAACACCCACGACAAGTCAAAATACTGCCAGTTCCACTGTGAGCACGGCCATGACATGGAGGAGTGCCGCAATCTGAAGAGGGAAATCGAGGAGCTGATTAAAAGAGGCTACCTCAGGAAGTTCGTGAGGAACGAAGCCCCGGCGGAGGGACAGCCGCTTGCAGCCCTTCCCCTGGTCCCTGCGATCGATAATCGCCCGACGGAGAAGCCGGTGGGCATGATCTCTTGTGGAATCGGGCGGGCGACGAAGAGAGCCCGGGAGGTGGGAGACCCGGAGGATGTATCCCCCTTTGAGAAGGGGAATGAAAACAAGAATATAAATAATGATGCAGTGGTGGTCGAGATGACCATCGCAAAGCATCCTGTACATCGCATTATGGTAGATAGTGGGAGCTCTACTGACGTGCTTTTTTATGATGCTTTCTCTCGAATGAACATGTCTCATGATCAGTTAAGGCCGGTGCACACCCCTCTTGTGGGCTTTACCGGGGACTCGGTGGGGGTCGAAGGAGAGATCACTCTCCCTGTCACCGCTGGATCCCCACCTCGGCAGACTACCGTCATATGACGTTTACCGTCGTCAAGCTCCCCTCACCTTATAATGCGATCCTCGGTCGTCCGGGGCTCAACCAGCTGGATGCCGTGATTTCCATGAAACGATTGCTAGTACAGTTCCCCACAGCCTCCGGGACTGGGGTGATGAGGGGGACGACCCAGCCCGTCCAGCATTGCCTTCAGGCAGTCCCGGGTGCCCGAGGTGCTGAGCTCAGCCTCGACGTCGACGACCTTGACTTAAGGGAGAAGGAACCCAGGGGAGGACCCGTGGAACACCTGTTGACGTATCGCCTCGGTTCGGACCATCAGAAGACTGTGCATGTGGGGGCCCAGCTCTCGGAGGAAGAGCGGACCCGCCTGCTGGATTTCCTCCGCACGAATGCGGATGTGTTTAACTGGTCCACAGCTGACATGCCGGGCATCCCCTCTGAAGTCATCACCCACAGGCTAAATGTTGACCCGAGGTGTCGCCCGATCTGCCAGAAGAAGAGGAGCTTCGCCGCAGAAAGGTAGAAGGCCATCAACGAAGAAGTAGAGAAGCTCCTCACCGCCGGCTTTGTACGGGAAGTACAATATCCCAGTTGGCTGGCTAATGTGGTCATGGTGAAGAAGAGTAGTGGCAAGTGGAGGATCTGCGTAGACTACACCGACCTCAACCGAGCTTGCCCGAAGGACAGTTTCCCTCTTCCGAAGATTGACCAGCTAGTGGACACCACTTCAGGACATCGCCTTCTCTCTTTCATGGATGCCTTCTCCGGGTACAACCAGATTCGAATGCACCCGGAGGATGAAGAGCACACCACTTTTGTCACCGACCGTGGAACTTACTGTAACAAGATGATGCCATTTGGCCTCAAGAATGCCGGGGCCACGTACCAGCGGCTGGTCAATAAAGCCTTCAAGGATCAGATCGGCCGCAATATGCAGGTATACGTGGATGACATGTTGGTAATGAGCAAACCCCTTTCAGATCATGTTGGCAACCTGACGGAGACCTTCGGTAACCTCCGACTTCACCAGATGAAGCTGAACCCGGCGAAGTGCGCCTTCGGCGTCTCCGCCGGAAAATTCCTAGGGTTCATGGTGACCCAAAAAGGGATAGAGGCCAACCCGGAAAAGGTCCAGGCCATTTTGGACATGGAGCAGCCCACCTCCAAGAAGCAAGTGCAGTGACTCACCGGCCGGATAGCCGCCCTGAGTCGGTTCATCTCGAGGTCGGCCGACTGCTGCCGGCCTTTCTTCAAAGTGCTGAGGAAGATGAACGACTTCACCTGGACCGAGGAGTGCCAGGAGGCATTTGACGAGCTGAAGAAGATGCTTGCATCGCCCCCACTACTCTCCAGGCTCGAAGAAGGAGAGGAGCTCATCCTGTACCTGGTGATCACCCCGGAGGCCGTCAGTTCGGTCCTAGTTCGGACCGATGACTAGGGAGTTCAGAAGCCGGTGTACTACACGAGCAAACTCCTCCGCGATGCGGAGCTCAGGTATTCCCGATCTGAAAAACTCATTTTTGCATTAATAGTGTCTGCCCAGCGCCTCAGGCCCTATTTCCAAGCACATCCCATTGCCGTCCTGACAGATCATCCGCTGAAAGCGATACTCAGCCGACCCGACACATCCGGGCGATTGGCGAAGTGGGCACTCAAGCTCAGCGAGTTTGATATCACTTATCGACCAAGGTCGGCCATGAAGGCGCAAGTGCTCGCTGACTTCTTGGTCGAGTGCGCAGGCCTGGGCAAGGGGATAGAAGAGGATCCTCTGGACCGGCAGTTGGAACAGGGACCCGAGGAGGACGTGTGGATCCTTCATGTGGACGGAGCCTCGAACTCCAGCGGGAGCGGAGCCGGTCTCATCCTCGCCAACGGTGAGGGGGTCGTCGTCGAATGTGCAATCCGTTTCCAGTTCGCCACAACTAACAACCAGGCGAAGTACGAGGCGCTCCTCGCGGGGCTGAGAGTGTCCCGTGAGTTGGGCGTGGCCAACCTCAAGGCCTTCACTGATTCGCAGCTGGTGGCCGGACAGATCTCCGGAGAGTACGGCACGCGGGACCCTCAAATGGCGAAATACCTGGAGCTCGTGAGAACGAGCGCGGTCGGATTTCGATGCTTCAGCATCTCCCACATACCCCGCGGGGAAAATGCTCGCGCGGACGCTCTCTCCCGACTGGCAACCTTGCTGGACTCGTTGTTGGGCCGCGCTTATGTTGAGCGTCTCAAGGCCCTGAGCTACGAGACCCCTATGGAGGTCCAACAGGTCAGCTAAGAGCCCAGCTGGATGGATAAGTATGCCGAGTACATTACCAGTGGCACCTTGCCGGAGGACCGCGCAGCAGCCCGCCTTATCAAGAAGAAGGCCGCGTGGTTCATCTTAATGGATGGACAACTGTATCGGAGGTCCTACTCCTACCCCCTCCTCAAGTGCCTGAGACCCGCGGAGGCCGCACTCGTACTCCAGGAAATCCACGAGGGCATCTGCGAGAACCATGTTGGGGGAAGAACGCTGGCGTACAAGACCCTCCGCCAAGGTTATTTCTGGGAGACAATGAAGGAGGATGCTACCGACTTCGTGAAGAGGTGTGATCGGTGCCAGCGGCACGCCGTGGTGCAGCGGCAACCCTCCACTCCACTTTCCCAGCTCTCAGCTCCGTGGCCGTTTGCCCAGTGGGGGATGGATCTCTTAGTTTTCCCTGGCATTCGGGCAGCAGAAGTTCTTGATCGTGGCCATCGACTACTTCACGAAGTGGGTCGAGGCCGAACCCCTAGCCCGGATCACGGAGGCAAACGTCGCCAAGTTTCTCTGGAAGTCAATCATTTGCCGTTTTGGCCTACCCCATACCATTATCACCGATAATGGATGTCAATTCGACTGTCGGGAGTTTGAAGAATTCTACAGCGACCTCGGCATCCACCATCGCTTCACCTCGGTGGCGCATCCATAGACAAATTGAGAAGCCGAGGTAACGAATAGGACTATCTTGTAGGGCCTCCGAACGAGGCTGGATCAGGCCAAGGGCAGGTGGGCAGAAGAGCTCCCGAGCATCCTATGGGCATACCACACCATCCCGAGGACGGCCACCGACGAGACCACGTTCAACCTCATCTTCGGAGCCGAAGCGGTTATCCCGATAGAGCTCAGCCTACCCACCCTGCACGTGGAGCAGTACAATGAAGTGGAGAATCCCGCAAGGATGATGCTGAACCTAGACCTCCTTGAGGAGATGAGGGACAAGGCTCGAGTCCGGATGGCGGCATACAGGCAGCGAGTGGCCAGGTACTACAACTCCCGGGTGCGACCGAAGTCCTTTCGCCCAGGAGATCTGGTGCTCCGGCGTGCTGAAGCTTCCCAGCCATGGGAGTGCGGGAAGCTCTCCCCAAACTAGGAAGGCCCGTACAGGGTGGCAGAAGTTCTCCCTCATGGGGCCTATTACCTGGAGGAGCTAGGAGGGTCCAGATTCCCTCGGACTTGGAATGCCTCAAACCTGAGGATGTATTACCAATAATGTAAGGTTCCTCGAACTCCTGCAATGAAATCCTTTTACTTCAAATACTTCTTCTCACCTCGTAGGAAGAGAGCCACTTAACTCTGAATTCGGTGAACACGGCTGTGGCCGAAGACCCGAGAAGGTGACAAGTCCCGGACTTCGGTCCGGAAGGTGGGGCGGAGCCAAACTCGCTCACGCAATCACGGAGAATAGCCCAGCAAGCCACGCAGGGCTCGGATAAAGCCTGTGACCCCGGGGTTCAGTTCGGAAGTCCCAGACTTCGGTCTGGAAGGCGGGGCAGAGCCAAAATTACCCACGCAGTCATGGAGAACAGCCCGGCAAGCCGCGCAGGGCTCGGATAAAGCCTACGGCCCCGGGGTTCAGTCCGAAAGTCCCGGACTTCGGTTCGGAAGGCGGGGCAGAGCCAAACTCGCCCACACGGTCATGGAAAACAGCCTGGCAAGCAGCGCAGGGCTCGGATAAAGCCTGCGGCCCCGGGGTTCAGTCCGGAAGTCCTGGACTTCGGTTCGAAAGGCGGGGCAGAGCCAAACTCGCCCACGCAATCATGGAGAACAGCCCGGCAAGCCGCACAGGACTCGGATAAAGCCTGCGGCCCCGGGGTTCAATCCGAAAGTCCTGGACTTCGGTTCGAAAGGTGGGGCAGAGCCAAACTCGCCCACGCAATGACGGAGAACAGCCTGACAAGCCGCGTAGGACTCGGATAAAGCCTGCAGCCCCGGGATTCAGTTCGGAAGTCCTGGACTTCGGTCCGGAAGGCGGGGCAGAGCCAAGCTCACCCACGCAGTCCCAGAGGACAGGCCGGCAAGCCACAAAGGCCTCGCGCAAAGCCTGCTCCACCGGTGTCCAGCCCGGAAGTTCCGAACTTCCGTCTGAATGGTGGACGAGACTCAGTCTGCCCGCGAGCTCATCTCGGAGCACACCACAGGACTTAGTCTCGGCGCCCGAAACCAACATTCGGTTCCAAAAAAAAAAAAGGGAGAGAACAAAGTCGAGATCTGGCAAACAAGGGATTTCATTAACTTAAAAGTGGGATTACAGTGAAGGAGTTCCGACAGGCTGGGAGTCTTCAAAAAAAAAAAAGAGGAAAAGAGATACAAGGAAGCATAAAAAAAAAAAAAGGAAGAAGTCCGCTGGGCCGGGGGAGCTACTTCGACGCGGTGGCACTATCCTCCGGCGGAGGTGCACACTCTCCACCTGTGCCGTCGATGGGTGGCTGCTCGGGGGGCTGCTTTGTAGTTGCAGCCTCGTCGCCTGCTGCTGCTGCTGGAGCCTCTCCACTATGCTCCTGCCTCCTGCCGTCGATGACCACCATGCTGAGGTCGAGCTTGGGGTAGAAGGAGCTCACCTTCTCCCGGCATACCTGGAACCCCTTCAAAAAGGAGTCCACGGCAGCCTCCCGAACCTCCGTAATGTATTCCTCGGAGGCCCAAAATTTCGGGACGGCCTCCTGTGCCTCCCGCTTCAATGCTTCCAGCAGCCCGTTGACGTAGGAGCTCTTCTCCTTGGCCGCGTTCAGCTCCTTCCGAACATCCTCCACCCGGCGCTCCAGCGACCGGGACTGAGCTCAGAGGTGAGCCTTCTCTGCCGCGTCCTCCTCTGTGCGGTGCTGGCTCGAGATCCTCTCCTCGGATAGGGAGGTCTCCAACTCTTTGATGCGCCCCTCGGCGCGTGCCAGGTCGGATCAGAGGGCATGGTTATTCCCCCACAGCTCGACCCCTTTCTCCATGAGGTCCTTCACATCGGCTGCAAGCTTGCAGAGCTTTTCCTCCTTCTCGGCATCCTTTTTGGCGTACCCTGCGAGGAAATTCCTCAGCAGCAGCACGTCGGTCCCGATCTGCGCCATAAAAAGAAAGGTTAGTCAAAATCCAACTGGAACTTTAAAAGGGAGGGCCCCGAGCTCGGGACTTACCTTGAAAAGCTACGAAAAGATTTCGAGCAGGGCGTCGGCGTAATCCCGGCCGCCCCTCAGTCGGCGGTCCTGGGAGATGCAGGCAAACTCCATGACCTTCTCCGCGAGGCCCTGATCGCGGATCACGGAGCACCGGCTAGTGAGATTTGGCAGCGGGGCAGACGGGTCGGCAGCAGCAAAGGTGACCGCCCCCTCACCGGGCAGAACGGCCACCGACGGAGCAGCTGGAGCCACCGTGGGTGCTGTCAGGGTGGCGGCTGAGGTGGACGCTGCCCGGGAGGGGGCTGGCCCCCCCTCTTCTACAGCCCTGTCGAGGTCGACGACAGGGACGTCTGGCGCCCGGGCTCGAAGTGGCCTGGATGCGGGAGCTGCCGTCACCAGATCGGAGGTGGGGATCGGCACGGCCTCCCGGCTCGCCTCGGTACGAGCCCTCTTCGCCGTGGGCTCGTTTCCCTCGGCGATGTCCCTCTACGCGGCGCCCTCCAACAGGTTCTCCAAAGAAAACTTCATACCTGAAAGAAAGTGGAGGTCAGTCAGGCCAGTTAAAAAGGAAAAGGGAGAAGGGGAGAGTACGAAGTAGAAAGGAAGCCCGAGCCTCACCCAACTCCCGGATGGGTTTGATTCCCGCCTCGAACAAGTTCTGCTTCGAGAGCAGAACATCGAGCGTCGGGACCGCATCACTCAGCAGCAAGGAATAGACCTCTTGGTCTGCTGGCTCGACTTGGGAGTTCCGGTTCGGAGATCGATCCGGCTCGCCCCAGGCCCAGTCGATGTCCTCGACCAAGGTAAAAATGAACCGGTTCTTCCAGCCCTTGATAGAGGAATGGAGGTCAAACCTGAGGCATCTAGGTCGAGGTGAGATGTACCACCAGCCATCATCAATGGAATAGCGCTTCAGGGTGAAAAGAGTCCTGAAGAGAGAGAAGCGGGCAACAAACCCGTGGAAGTGGCAGAAGACTATGAAGGCAAAGATGACCCGGATGGCGTTTGGACCTAACTGGGCCGGGACCAAGCGGTAGTGACTGAGAAAGGAGAGGAAGAAAGGATGCAGGGGGAACCAAAGACCCCCAAGGAGGAAGTCCTCGTAAAAGGCTATTCGCTCGGGGTCGCTTAAGGTCACACGATCCCCGAGCCGTGGGAGAGAAAGATGGATCGACTCCGGGATACCATAGACTTCCCGGAGCAAAGAGAGGTCACTTTCGGTCATCGTTGAGACGTGACCGGAGGGACCAGCAGAAGAGATGGCCGAAGGAGGAAGAGAAGAAATTGGACGGGCAAAAACTACAGGAGGAGACCTAGGACCCCTAGGGACGCCTATGGTTACACCCCCAGGCTGGAGCCGCCTGCGGATCTCGTCCGAGATCACCTCCCCTTTCGAGGAAGAAGATGATGGAGTCCTCGACCGGGATGGACCAGCCTCGTCCGGATTAGAAGAAATATGATGACGACGCACCATGGGGAAAGAAAGGGTGTAGAAAAAATTGCTAAGGCCGAGGGATGGAAGGAGGAAGAAGACGTGGGCACTCACCGAAATACTCTGTGCAAAAGGAGTGGCAACCTTGGGAAGTGAAGGATAGCCCACTGCAACCGCCGGCGGAGCGCGAGAAAGTGGAAGGGCTTCATTTCCAGAAAGTCCCCATCATTTTCAAATTCGATCGACAGCGGTCGTACCCCTCATTCCGTTCCGGACCACCAGATGGATGCCGCGTGGACGCACGCCCGACATCGACGCTTCGATTCGATGGAAACGGCCTCATTTTCGAAACAACGCATTAAGTGCATCCGGAAATGCGACGCGTGGCAACCTCTCATAGGACCTCAGGCGTAACAAGGAACGGCGACGAGGATCGTGGCAATTATGGCGCAAGATCTTCGCCTACCCCATGTCATCTCCGCATTAAATCCCCACGTTCCGAGCCACGATGCCTCAGCGGAACGAGGGGATAGGGGGTAACTGATACGGCCGTTACGATGACGTGGCGTGTCTCAGGTTCCGCCGGGCATGATCCGAACTACGTGGATTTTTTTGGCAGAACGGGAACGATCCAGCAAGGTCGGATGTGGGTCCACTGCGGCCGAAGTCGAGTTGGGCCTTCCTGTTCCTTCGCCAGATGGTGCCCGGACACGGGTCCACCTCGATCAAAGTCGAGCGCTCCTCTGTCGCTCCTCCAGGTGTCCACCCAGGAGGGGTCCACCTCGACCGAAGTCGGCTGCCCCTTGCTCCCTCGCCGGATGGCGCCCAGAGACGGTTCCACCTTGGTCGAGGTCGAGCTGGGCCTTCCTGCTCCTTCGCCAGGTGGCACTCGGACATGGGTCCACCTCGGTCGAAGTCGAGCGCTCCTCTGCCGCTCCGCCAGGTATCCGCCCAGGAGGGGTCCACCTCGGCTGAAGTCGGCTGCCCCTTGCTCCCTCGCCGGGTGGCACCCAGAGACGGTTCCACCTCGGCCGAGGTCGAGCCGGGCCTTCCTGCTCCTTCGCCAGGTGGCGCCCGGACACGGGTCCACCTTGGCCGAAGTCGAGCGCTCCTCTACTGCTCCTCCAGGTGTCCACCCAGGAGGGGTCCACCTCGGTCGAAGCCGACGGCCCCTTGCTCCCTCGCCAGGTGGTGCCCGGAGACGGTTCCACCTCGACCGAAGTCGAGCGCTCCTCTACCGCTCCGTCAGGTGTTCGTCCAGGAGGGGTCCACCTCGGCCGAAGTCGGCTACCCCTTGCTCCCTCGACGGGTGGCACCCAGAGATGGTTCCATCTCGGCCGAGGTCGAGCCAGGCCTTCCTGCTCCCTCGCCAGGTGGCGCCCGGACACGGGTCCACCTCGGCCGAAGTTGAGCGCTCCTTTGCCGCTCCGCTAGGTGTCCGCCCAGGAGGGGTCCATCTCGACCGAAGCCGGCAGCCCCTTGCTCCCTCACCAGGTGGCGCCCGGAGACGGTTCCACCTCGGCCGATGTCGAGCCGGGCCTTCCTGCTCCTTCGCCAGATGGCGCCCGGACACGGGTCCACCTCGGCCAAAGTCGAGCGCTCCTCTGCCGCTCCGCCAGGTGTCTGCCCAGGAGGGGTCCACCTCGGCCGAAGTCGGTTGCCCCTTGCTCCCTCGCCAGGTGGTGCCCAGAGATGGTTCCACCTCGGCCGAGGTCGAGCCGGGCCTTCCTGCTCCTTCGCCAGATGGCGCCCGGACACGGGTCCACCTCGGTCGAAGTCGAGCGCTCCTCTGTCGCTCCGCCAGGTGTCCGCCCAGGAGGGGTCTACCTCGGCCGAAGCCAGCCCTGCATGGTGAGGCCGTCGGGAAGCAGGGGCACGAGTTTCGAGATCGCCACTCGGGCAATGCGTGCCGTACCTCGCGAGGAGTGTCGGTACGGTCGGCAGTGACGTGCGAAACCTCGTTTACATCGGCCCGACGGGTTCCGCAACCGAGAAGCAGAGTCCTGGCAGACAGTACCCAGCAACGGATGTTGTCAATGCCTGGGAAGGAGAGCGCTCGCGCTCGGCCCAAGGCCTGGCCGGTGTCCTCCCTCTCCCCTTTTCTCGCTGGGCTCAGCAAGCAAGACAAGGAGGCCACCGGGTTCCTGGACCCGAAGGGGAAAGGGAAAAGAGAGGAAGAGAGAGAGAAAAAGGTGAAAGCGGAGAGGGAGCCTCCCAAGGGCGGGAGGCCGGAGGCAGTGTGATGGGATAAAAGGATGGGAAGAGCGGATAACCAGGTAAGAGAAAAAATGCTGGGAAAAGGAAAGGCACCAAGAGTAGGATCCAAGATCCCGAGAGGGGTCCCTCGGCGCAAGCTCGGCCCAATTTCCACTCTTCCAAAGACCTCTTTTGCTAAGATCATCTCTAAGCCTGGGACTCCTTCGGGGGCCCACCTTAGGGATTCTGTTCCATCTCGTCGTTTTCTAACTTGACCATCGGAGCTCCCTCGCCGGGATCCCCGGCTAGGATTTCTGACCTTGTTTTGCAGGATCCGGAGCTCGGAGACCTCGAGGCGAGACGGTCCGAGTCCGGTACCAGCTCTGAAGTTACAGGCCACAGCGGTGAGATCGACAACAAAAGCAATTATACTTTTACTGCATATTAATGACACTTACCAACAGAGCAGCTGTACACCCATACAGGGTTGGCTGCCTCCTAACCTTGTCGCTTCTTTTGGTTAGGACTGGCTGGTCGGATCTCAAGCAAAAAGCAACATTTGGGAGAGACATAAGAGTCAACTCCATTATTGTGGTAGCCCAATCTATTTTATCCAGCTGGGATAAATCATCCAAGTAAGGGATGAGAAATCTTGGGCAACTTTGATTTGATTTTGGACACAAGAACGTTGCGAACATAAATGCAATCCATAATCTCACTGTGTCTTCGACATCCTCTTATAGATTGGATGAATGAAGTCGGGCAATTAACTTCTCCAGGCCCTTATTTTGCAGATTTAATTGTCTTCCAAATCTTCTGAATAACCGGCCCTTCTTAACTTGATCTTCCATTTTGATTTTCTTTTCATGGCATGGTAAACCCAAAATCAGGGCCAGGTCTTCCACGCTAAATATAAGTTCCTTGCCACAAAAAATAAACTTGTTTCCTCCCTTATAGCATCTAATAATTTCAGCGAGTAAACGCCCGTCGACAACAAACGGTTGCATGTCTACGAATGCATTGAAAGGAGTCTTTTGGATTATTTCTAAGTGATAACTTGAGAAACTCATCTTCAAAACCTGTTCAGCATACACTGCTAGCTTGCAATGGTTTTTAAACAATTGTGAAGCCTTTAATCTGGGCAGCCGAAGCATTGCAAGATCATCTGAAACATAAGTAAAATATAAATGTAAGTTAAGCAATAAATTCTAAATAAAAATTTTTATGACACCCTGGGGTTAAAAACTTATTTTTCATAATTTCTGTATGAGTGTTGTAGGTTTTGAACTAGGATGTCGTAATACTGTTTTGGCCATTTTGATTAATGTTACAGCATCCGTGGCAATTTTATGACACCTTGAGAGTCATAAAACAAGCCACGATTGCCATGTATTAGAGGTAGAATGGTTAAAAACTTATTTTTCATAATTTCTGCATGGGTGTCGTAGGTTTTGAACTAGGATGTCGTAGGTTTTGAACTAGGATGTCGTAATACTGTTTTGGCTATTTTGATTAATGTTACAACATCCGTGGCAATTTTATGACACCCTGGGAGTCATAAAACAAGCCACGGTTGCCATTAATTAGAAGTAGAGGGGTTAAAAACTTATTTTTCACAATTTCTACATGGGTGTCGTAGGTTTTGAACTAGGGTGTCGTAATACTGTTTTGGCCATTTTGATTAATGTTACAGAATCCTATCCAATTTTATGATACCCTGTGAGTCATAAAACAAGCCACGGTTGTCATGTATTAGAGGTATAAGGGTTAAAAACTTATTTTTCATAATTTCTGCATAGGTGTCATAAGTTTTGAACTAGGGAGTCGTAGGTTTTGAACTAGGGTGTCATAATACTGTTTTGGCCATTTTGATTAATGTTACAGCATCCGTGGCAATTTTATGACACCCTGGGAGTCATAAAACAAGTCACGGTTGCCATGTATTAGAGGTAGAGGGGTTAAAAACTTATTTTTCACATGTTCTGCATGGGTGTCGTAAGTTTTGAACTAAGGTATCGTAGGTTTTGAACTAGGGTGTCGTAATATCTAAACTACGGTGTCATGATTATATACTATGAAGACTTAATATTTTTTAAAAAATTATCGTGACATCCTTCTGTAGAGATAAATTTCAAAGATTGACATTAAAATAGTAAAATAGAAATTACAATACCCTAGTTCAAAACCTACGACACCCTAGTTCAAACCCTACGACACCGTTGTTCAAAACTTACGACACCGTTGTTCAAAACCTACGACATCCTTGTTCAAAACCTGGGGCACCCTAGTTTAAAAACTCCGATACCCTTGCAGAATTTATAAAAAAAAGTTCAGATGCTAAATATCAAATCCAAGCATGAATCAAAAATTTTCCTAACCTGTTTCTGCTTTTGTAGCATTCTTGGGGATGGATCTTAAGGGGGTCTCATCACCTCCTAAATAAACAACGATCGCAGTACTTCCTTCCTCTATCTACGTTTTCTTCTTACATTCTTTTCGTGTTCGTCGTCTGCGTTTAAAGACGAAACCACTTATCTCCATTCTTCCAAGATTTCGAAGGCATATCAAATATTGAAGGAAAATCACCAACGCTTTCTCGACCACCAAAGAGGAGCAAAAAATACAAAATGTAGGTATCTAAGATGTCCAAAAACAATGGACGAACTCTGGGGTGGGGCTTCGTAGTGGCAAATATTTTTTTTTTCCTGTTTGTAGAATAAGAACCGTTTTTCCAATACCGAAAATGATGAGGACAGAATGGTCATTTTGCACGGTTGAAAAGACTGCAGGGCGGCGTTTGCAACTTACGTATACCCTTCCCGTCATGCCATATCCTGTCCCATCCGTCATGCCACGTGGTGCCAGCATGGACCAATAGCCGCGTGCGGTGCGGGCCACGCTGGATTTGCTGCACCGCACGCGGTGCACAAAGAATTACTCTTTGTCTAAGATATGGTTCATGAATGACATTACAAAATATCAAATAATATATTAATATAATATAATATTATTATATTATATTATATTATATTATAATTTTAATAAATTTGATTTAGGAATATTTTAGAAATTTGAGTTTAGATTATTTGTAATCTATTTATGATATCAAATACACTAATCAATTTTACTGATAGATTACCTGCGTATACCAAACACAGTAATCAGACAATCTATTCAGTGATAATCTATCTTGCAAGTAATCCAGATTATTATTTAGGATTTTCTGATAATCCATCAAACGCAACCTAATAGTCATATCATTTGGAGGTTATGCATTTGAATTTTTGGTAGCGTGTTTTCAAAAATATAAGACCCTAGAGAAATTTATCATGGATGAATTTTTCTCTCTTTAGCGGAGAATATTTTAGTCCATCAATTTGCTAACTCAAAAGTCAATTAAAATTTTTTAAAAGTGAAAAGTTTAAGCGAAGACCACCCGGATGAAATTGTAATTTCAAAAGAAAATCCCTTTTGAAGGTGAATCGACACCATATATCTATTGCATGACAGAAACCGGTGCTTTTAAATCGTTTTAGATATTCACCCACTATAAACTTGCTCTAAAACCTTGACAAGTCTGTAATTGTTTTTATGCATATATTTAAAAATTGCAGAGTGGAACGCTACAAATAGAACCTACAACCAAAAACAGTAACATGCATCCCATTCAACACATTCATGCATGATGATACGAAAAAAAAACAAAAAAACAAAAGCCAAGTAGAAGTGCTCTTGGTATCAAATCCACATCAAATAAACATCCATGGAATCTCGGTCATTGGTATCCGGCCATGAGGTGTCTGACCTAGGTACATGAGTACAACAAGCCAGTAGGAGAATCCAGTTATCAGTACACCCTACGTTCCTGCCATGGATATCTCCATACTTATCAGGAAGATACCTTCTTTACCTGATATGATGCAATTCACAAAAAACTATTACACAATCCTAATATAGAAAAAGACGGTGAAATATTGTGCGCACTTAGGTGCTGGTAAATTGACGTTTCGACGGTGAAATTGTGTACCTAGGAAAAATAAGTTGGTCTGCTGCTCTCTTTAGCAAAGCGAGAGAGTAGAACTGGTTTCTAGGGTGGCTTAAAAGCTGCGGATATTTAGACCACCGAGCACTGATTAAATTTTCTGGCAAAGCTGTGGATACCGGACATGCCAAGGTTTGTGGCTTGGATGTCAAACTACCATGGGCGCGAGTTTAATTTCCTTTCGAAGTGCTCATAATTTTGACAATTCTAGAATAGAGCACTTGTCCGAACACAGATCCCGCAACCGCACTACAGAACAATATCTATCTCTGCTTCTTAGCATGCGGTTCAGCAAGACAATGTTGGGCTTTTGACTTGAGGATCTGGAATCTGTACAAAAGTTAGATTGCTCGAGAAAATGACACGTCATTTAATGGCCACGTCAGAAAAGGATTTTACCAATTAGTTGTTTCTAGGCTATATAAAAGATATTTATTCGATATTGTCCACATCTGCATGCACTCCTTTTCTAAGGGTTATGCAATAATGGAGAAGTTCAGCAGTATATGATATCTTCGGATCATGTGAAAGAAAAATGGCAAAGACGAACTCACATAGATCGGGTAATCATGAACTTGTGTACAAATTTTTGCTGGTCGTAATTTAATTGATTGGTCTCCGTTTTTTCTGACCTAACCCAATAGTTCTTTTAGGTGGTCTTTGGTTGCATAATAAGCTAGGGTTACAGTTTAAAGAACAGGGCAAAAGGAATGAGTTGCATTTAATTTACACTAAACTCTATAATAATTTAGATTTTATCTCAAAGGTTAAATTAGCCTTTCAATTTATTGAATGTTTATCGAGTGAATAAAGGTAAACTAATAATCAAAGAAATTAGGGACAAGCCTATTTTGCACCATTTTGGTGGAAAGGACTTGCAATCCATCATGGTATGGGTCTATATTCTTTTACGTTTGGCAATTTTTTTATCAAATGCCACTTTAGCGTTTCAATGCATGGATTAGTCAGTCATGGCTAGGTTAGTAGAAATATAAACTAACCATAGAAATTACAGTTATTTACAAATTACAAGGATAGTTTAGTTTGGAGACCATTTGATTCAATCATATGTTCGATCCATGATCGGCAAGATATGTTTTTTCTAATTTGTTAAATTTCAGAAGATGAATGATTTCGTACTATTACTTGCTAATATATAATTTATTACTTTTATTTTTCCCAAATTCGATAGAGTAAATGATTTCACGAAGTCTTCCAAAGTTGGAAGATAAATGTTTTCATTCTCTTATTTAGTTAAAATTGAATTTGTTGCTTTTATTCTTTTCAAATTTGGTATATTAAATGATTTCATTCTGATATTGATTTTTTTTCCCCCCAAAGTTTGATAAAGTAAAAGTTTCCATGCTATTATTAGCTAATTCTGAAAAATCCCTGGTCAGCACTGGTAATAGATATGAAAATGCAAAGTATTATTTTTTAAAAAAAATAATCATGATTTGCACGCAAGGGGAGATTAAAATATCCTATGTTGATGTATGTTGTCGTTTCTCAATTGCCTTCTATGCTGTGGGACCAAGTTAGAAGCAACAAAAAGTTCCAAATGTCTAACTTCTAATACAATTCAAATGCCGAATCATACATCAATGTACATCAACAAGAGTGGTCACGTTAACACATCAGCATTATAGCGATGGCCGGTTCTTGCATTTCAATCCATGGGGTATGCACTGCACTGGACCATTAAATGGTCTATTCACCGTAAAACCCAACTCTTTTGATAAACAAAAATTAATTTCAAACATGATAACGAAGGATGGAAATTACAGTCATCTATCAAAATAGCCGAGAAATTTGAGTTACATCTAATTACATATCCACACGCATAATATTATATCATGATGCAAGCTGAGCTCGGTATTTTCTTCCAAGTCAAAGCTTCTAGGATACAGGTTGTATCCCGAATGTATAATTGATTTTTTTTACAATACTAGTCATTAAATAATGTTGCCATCAAATTGCTCTTCACCGAAGCTCAAGCAGTGCTTGAGGGTCTCGCGAGTTACTCTAGCAAAAAAGAGATACTACTCCTGGTGACTCTCGAATGGAGATCTGCAAGAATAGTTCATGGGCCAAGATTTTCGACAAGGGAAGAGACTTGTAAGAATAGTTCATGGGCGGCATTTATGGCAGGGGAAGAGACCTGTAAGAACAGTTCATGAGTTGGAGTTTCCAGCAAGGGATCTTCTGACACTTAAGTTAGAAAAAAGTAATGTAGCTACAGCAACTAAAACTGAGAGCAATGGTGACCAAATAAGCGTATGAGAGGAGTGAGGACATGTTTTGTTACATACCTTACCAAGGGGTCCCATCGTACCTTTTTATAAAATTATGCGGAATAACTAAATGCCATTAGGAAGGTAGCATCTTTTGACAAGTATAACAAATTCCAGGTAGGATATAGGATCATGTCTCCTAAATTTTTTTATATTGGGATCATGATCGATATGGTAATTCTGTCCACCACTATTTCTATTAGGATGGTTGCAACTTATTAGCCATAACCTTCATAGAGACAGTTGGAATTCATTTTGCCACCTCACTCGAGTATCATAGACTCTGAGTATTATGATGGTTTATTGGTACCAAGAGAGAGGGTGCCTAGACATTGCATCTAGTTATTCCCAACTAAGTATGCCTAGGCAATTAGTCCGAACCGAATATTTATTCAGCGGGTGTGTACAAAGGGATGTTGACAGTCAGGCCCTGTTACTTGTGATCTCTTGGTATAGAGTTTTATAGCTTCTGTGGTATAGTGGCTGACTTAGTCAGCTTCAACTCAATCAGTTGTTGGGTGAGTCCTTAGTCAATGCCCATTTCCTTCTTGCTTGGTATCATAGTCGGTGGTCCAATTACTCATCGAGATCGAGTAAGCAGTTATTATAATAGATGCCCCTCACTTCTGAGTCTAAAACAGGACTGAGTAAGTCACTCAGGTTTTGTTATTTTTGGACAAAGGGGGTAAATACCCCTCTAGCCTGAGAGTTGGATAGGCTTTTTCATATCTTGGAAGCTTATTAGCTCCTCGAAAACTGTCTGTAGCCATTATCACCTTGATAGTAGTGTGCAAGCAGATTATTGGCATAGTGCGTGAAAGAACTATGCAATAACTCCTGGGACAGTTGATGATTTGTCTAATCTTCCCTAGCTGATAGAATTGCTCCACATGGCCTAACAACTATAGTACATAAATGATTTGTATGAAACCCGGTACTAAGTTAATCAGTTGGTTGTTTTTTTCGAAATGGCTCGGCATTTCTAATAAGGATTGTGCCATGTATCAAAATCTGACTATCTTAGGTAAAATCGGGGCTTTGATTTTGACTGTTAATTTAACTATAAATATAGCTTTCCCTACCAAGGTTCCTTTTACTATTGCTATTACCATCTTCCTACTGCTGCTATTCGAGTTGTACAGCGAGAAAAAAGAAGAAGAAGATCCAGTTCTAGCTCTCCAGGTTGGTCTCCTCCTTTGCCTTGTTTTTCTCTACTTCTAAGAGCCTTTCCTTCTTCTAGGAGCTTTTGGGATTTTTGGTTCTTTGATATGTTCTTCCACCTTCATCCAATTCTTAGATGGAGGTTTTTCTTCCAAATGTTCTTTGATTTTCCTTCTTCTTTTGATCTTTTCTTGGCTTATTCTGGAGATGTCTTCCATTGAGGAGGAAAGTCACTTGGTGAGTAATGCCTCTAGGTTGCAGGTGTCCCTGGGTTGTTCCTCGGGTTAGGAGAGCTCTAAGAACTCTAGGGAGGAAAGGATCCCTTCTTGTCAAGAAGTTTTTGGGATGAGAGTAGTAGTGTCCCGAGGATATTCCCTACATGCCCATCGACTAAGGTCTGTACAATAATTGAGACCGACCTTCTTAAAATATCTAATAAATATCGATTCCCAAATATTTATCATCTTCACCTATCAAGGTTAGAAGATCGAGTAACTTACGGTCCTCTCAACTAATTAGTCATGTATGAAAAAGATCTTTGTGCCAGTCTTCGATTTTCTATTTATCCTTTTATCTTGAATATCCTTGATCTTTATCTAGTAGTTCCTGCTTAGCTTATCCCAAATTCCTTCCAGATTCTTGTTTATTTCATTCTTCTTTACTATTTTCTTGAAATTCGATCATGAATATTTTATTCAGGGCCTTTTTCATGTTGAAAAGGCATCCTAAGATAAGGGACTGGTGGTTTATCAATTCCTATCACAGGCATATGATCCTTCTTAGCCTGCCTTCTTCCATCCTCACTGGAAGAACAGGTTCTTTTTTGTTACCTCCAACCAACCCTAGGGAGTCCACTAGGCTTGGAGAGAGCCAAGTACCTCCCTGAATAAGAATGATCAAATTCTTGAGATAGATGAGGAAGGTTTGTTCAAGCTTTATAGTATGTAGATTCCTCCCTTGCAAGAACTCCTTATAGAGCAGAACCTTATGGCACCGAGTTGAGTCCGGTGAACTCATTCAGTAAGTTTTTTTACATCTTTTCTTCTTTAAATCTTGAACTTTTGCTAAGTCAATTCATTTAGCTTGTAAGCATAAGAAAGGTACCTGCTAACAAGTTTCGGGAGGCCGCTGTTGCCAAGAAGAGGAAGTGTTGGCTCCACCCAGTGATTTTAATGAATAACAAAACATTGAGTGCATATTGTATTCTAATGAGGATTTCAAGTTGTGAGTTTTCAGGAAGAAAGCATCTCAAAATCTCAAAAACTTATGGTGTATGGCACGTAATGGCACGGAGCAATTCTCACAAATCCGGGCATCCTCTTCATTGAAAAAGGGCATCTAAAATGTTTAAATATTATATGTTTATGTATTCAAGAATTTTATTTATGTTTTCGAGGCATTTACACTTGAATCTGAAAGTTTTAGTCTCAAGTGTCGACACCTAGATAGTCAAGTGTCGACACTTCAGTATTTGGCACAGACAAAAATCCTTGGCATGCCAAGTGTCGATACTTAGGTTCCAAGTATCGACTCAAGGCCTGAGATTTTTGAAAATACAGAACTTTGTAATATTGAGAATTTTTGTGTCAAGTGTCGACACCTGTGCATCAAGTGTCGACACTTGCAGCCTGACAGCTCTAACGGATCTATTTTTCTGGCTTGCAGAACTTGCTTTTCAAGCTTCAAACGGCTATTTCCAAGGCACCAACGGTCACAAACCATTTTTTGGAAGATTTTTGGAGTATTTAAGCTCCACCAACCTCATTTTAAAGCAAGAGAAGTGAAGAGAAGTGTATTCAAGTGCATTGAAGTCTACTCAAAAACCAAAAAGCCAATATTCTCTCCATACTTCACATCAAAAGTCTCTTCTAGCTTGATTCCATTGAAAAGCCTACAAGCTCATCCTTCATTCCAAAAAGAGGCACCTTGAAGGAGATTCCAAGGAAGAGTGAAGACAAAGCATCAACTTGAGCTTCAAAGATTTTAATCTACTCTTGAAGAGAGTTTGTTGTAGTTTTAAATTACATATCTGTTTTTATTGTGATTTGACCTTACTTTCAAGGGTGTCTTGAAAGAAGGTTATTGTGGTTTGTTGGTGAGCCAAAAGGATAAAACCAATTAGGGTTAACTTGTGAGCCCGAAGACAAAACAAGTGTTAAGGTTTGTTGGTAAGCCTAAGTGACAAAACCAACATAGGTTTTGACTTGTGAGCCTTGTGAAAAACAAGTCGACTGTAATCTAGTGTGGATTATAGTGAAATTCCCAAGGGTGGCTTGGGGAGTGGATGTAGGTGCTAGGTTTGCACCGAACCACTATAAATCTTATGTTTGTGTATGATTGCTCTTTTCCTCTCTTGCTCTTTAATTGTTGCTAACATCTTGCATCAAATTTATCATTGCTCACAAGCACCACTAGACCTTCATTTTATTGTCTTAATTTTTTAAAAGACCCAATTCACCCCCCCCCCCCCCTCTTGGGCTCCATTTCTGGGCAATAGGAAGGCCCCATAGGATGACTGCGTGAAGAAGGCCATTGCCAAATAGCTATGCCTGGGGCCATCAATTGGGGCCCCCTTTGCCATTGCCAGGGTGCAACTGCCCCGACCAAGAGACACGGCGAGAAACTCCACCCAAGATGACGAGGTGGAGATTGTCGCAGCTCCAACTTCTTCTTGAATGACATCCTCCAGGTGCTTGACTTCTTCTCAAGTGACATCATCTAGGTGCCTGACTTCAAGTTCATTAGGTCCAACATCCACAGTAATGAGGTGATGGGGCACGGGATAGGGATAGGATCGTCGGCGAGCTAAGAAGTCGCCGAAGATTAGGGTATCCTATTTTTTTTCTATTTTCTGATTTCTTTATGGTGGTGACGAAAGAAAAAAAATAGGGATGGAGGATAACGAGGATGGACTACCACGAACCCTGAAACCCACTCTCACAGAGAGACTTCACACCTCTAGGGCATTATACCTACCACCCACCTCACTACATGCAGTCTAGGGTATCTCACCTACAACCCATCTCACTACACGCGGAGCCCAGGGTATTTCACCTGCCACCCAGGTCACTCCTGGAGCCATGAGGGGGATTTCAAAGAACGTGGAGGAAAACGAAGATGGGGGGATAACTAGGGCATCACACCCCTATGATGTCCCGAAGGACAAAGACAACATCAACACCCGCAGGTGAAGACATAATGGGCCATAGCCCTGAACAACAACTGCCAAACCAACTGACAAACCAAATTCCAAAAATTCAAT
Source organism: Areca catechu (assembly GCA_021397845.1). Classification (NCBI taxonomy): domain Eukaryota; kingdom Viridiplantae; phylum Streptophyta; class Magnoliopsida; order Arecales; family Arecaceae; genus Areca; species Areca catechu. The sequence goes on along the minus strand of CM038047.1, from coordinate 25,781,149 downwards.
TTCATCTATCCTTTTACAATAGGAATGAGGGGTTATTTATAAGCTCCATAACCCTCATTTGAATTTGAATACAGGATAGGGATAACTCAATTTAAATACAAGATAGGATAAGATAAGCCTATCCATATCTCAATCATAACCAACAAAATCCTAATTTAAATTTCAAATAAAAGATAGGATAAGATAAGCCTATCCATATCTCAATCATAACCAACAAAATCCTAATTTAAATTTCAAATAAAAGATAAATCCTAAATTTATTTTTCAAATTTATTTGCTGCTCCGAAATTTGTGCTGCTCCGAGATTTGTGCAGGATGATGTCCCCATCATTTTCCTGAGGTGGGGGAAAGCAGGGGGTGTCGACACAGAAAAGAGTTGGGAAGAAGAAACGTACCCTAATCCATCTAGGCTCTGATACCAAGTTGATGGGGCACGGGATAGGGATAGGATCGTCGGCGAGCTACCAAGTTGATGGGGCACGGGATAGGGATAGGATCGTCGGCGAGCTAAGAAGTCACCGAAGATTAGGGTATCCTATTTTTTTTCTATTTTCTGATTTCTTTATGGTGGTGACGAAGGAAAAAATAGGGATGGAGGATAACGAGGATGGACTACCACGAACCCTGAAACCCACTCTCACAGAGAGACTTCACACCTCTAGGGCATTATACCTACCACCCACCTCACTACATGCAGTCTAGGGTATCTCACCTACCACCCATCTCACTACACGCGGAGCCCAGGGTATTTCACCTGCCACCCAGGTCACTCCTGGAGCCATGAGGGGGATTTCAAAGAATGTGGAGGAAAACGAAGATGGGGGGATAACTAGGGCATCACGCCCCTACGATGTCTTGAAGGACAAAGACAACATCAACACCCGCAGGTGAAGACATAATGGGCCATAGCCCTGAACAACAACTGCCAAACCAACTGACAAACCAAATCCCAAAAATTCAATTTCTTCTCCCTTTTTACAATAGGAATGAGGGGTTATTTATAAGCTCCATAACCCTCATTTGAATTTGAATACAGGATAGGGATAACTCAAATTTAAATACAAGATAGGATAAGATAAGCCTATCCATATCTCAATCATAACCAACAAAATCCTAATTTAAATTTCAAATAAAAGATAGGATAAGATAAGCCTATCCATATCTCAATCATAACCAACAAAATCCTAATTTAAATTTCAAATAAAAGATAAATCCTAAATTTATTTTTCAAATTTATTTGCTGCTCCGAAATTTGTGCTGCTTCGAGATTCGTGCAGGATGATGTCCCCATCATTCTCCTGAGGTGGGGAAAGCAGGGGGTGTCGACACAGAAAAGAGTTGGGAAGAAGAAACGTACCCTAATCCGTCTAGGCTCTGATACCAAGTTGAAAGGGGCACGGGATAGGGATAGGATCGTCGGCGAGCTAAGAAGTCGCCGAAGATTAGGGTATCCTATTTTTTTTCTATTTTCTGATTTCTTTATGGTGGTGACGAAGGAAAAAAAATAGGGATGGAGGATAACGAGGATGGACTACCACGAACCCTGAAACCCACTCTCACAGAGAGACTTCACACCTCTAGGGCATTATACCTACCACCCACCTCACTACATGCAGTCTAGGGTATCTCACCTACAACCCATCTCACTACACGCGGAGCCCAGGGTATTTCACCTGCCACCCAGGTCACTCCTGGAGCCATGAGGGGGATTTCAAAGAACGTGGAGGAAAACGAAGATGGGGGGATAACTAGGGCATCACGCCCCTATGATGTCCCGAAGGACAAAGACAACATCAACACCCGCAGGTGAAGACATAATGGGCCATAGCCCTGAACAACAACTGCCAAACCAACTGACAAACCAAATCCCAAAAATTCAATTTCATCTATCCTTTTACAATAGGAATGAGGGGTTATTTATAAGCTCCATAACCCTCATTTGAATTTGAATACAGGATAGGGATAACTCAAATTTAAATACAAGATAGGATAAGATAAGCCTATCCATATCTCAATCATAACCAACAAAATCCTAATTTAAATTTCAAATAAAAGATAGGATAAGATAAGCCTATCCATATCTCAATCATAACCAACAAAATCCTAATTTAAATTTCAAATAAAAGATAAATCCTAAATTTATTTTTCAAATTTATTTGCTGCTCCGAAATTTGTGCTGCTCCGAGATTCGTGCAGGATGATGTCCCCATCATTTTCCTGAGGTGGGGGAAAGCAGGGGGTGTCGACACAGAAAAGAGTTGGGAAGAAGAAACGTACCCTAATCCATCTAGGCTCTGATACCAAGTTGATGGGGCACGGGATAGGGATAGGATCGTCGGCGAGCTACCAAGTTGATGGGGCACGGGATAGGGATAGGATCGTCGGCGAGCTAAGAAGTCACCGAAGATTAGGGTATCCTATTTTTTTTCTATTTTCTGATTTCTTTATGGTGGTGACGAAGGAAAAAATAGGGATGGAGGATAACGAGGATGGACTACCACGAACCCTGAAACCCACTCTCACAGAGAGACTTCACACCTCTAGGGCATTATACCTACCACCCACCTCACTACATGCAGTCTAGGGTATCTCACCTACCACCCATCTCACTACACGCGGAGCCCAGGGTATTTCACCTGCCACCCAGGTCACTCCTGGAGCCATGAGGGGGATTTCAAAGAATGTGGAGGAAAACGAAGATGGGGGGATAACTAGGGCATCACGCCCCTACGATGTCTTGAAGGACAAAGACAACATCAACACCCGCAGGTGAAGACATAATGGGCCATAGCCCTGAACAACAACTGCCAAACCAACTGACAAACCAAATCCCAAAAATTCAATTTCTTCTCCCTTTTTACAATAGGAATGAGGGGTTATTTATAAGCTCCATAACCCTCATTTGAATTTGAATACAGGATAGGGATAACTCAAATTTAAATACAAGATAGGATAAGATAAGCCTATCCATATCTCAATCATAACCAACAAAATCCTAATTTAAATTTCAAATAAAAGATAGGATAAGATAAGCCTATCCATATCTCAATCATAACCAACAAAATCCTAATTTAAATTTCAAATAAAAGATAAATCCTAAATTTATTTTTCAAATTTATTTGCTGCTCCGAAATTTGTGCTGCTTCGAGATTCGTGCAGGATGATGTCCCCATCATTCTCCTGAGGTGGGGAAAGCAGGGGGTGTCGACACAGAAAAGAGTTGGGAAGAAGAAACGTACCCTAATCCGTCTAGGCTCTGATACCAAGTTGAAAGGGGGCACGGGATAGGGATAGGATCGTCGGCGAGCTAAGAAGTCGCCGAAGATTAGGGTATCCTATTTTTTTTCTATTTTCTGATTTCTTTATGGTGGTGACGAAGGAAAAAAAATAGGGATGGAGGATAACGAGGATGGACTACCACGAACCCTGAAACCCACTCTCACAGAGAGACTTCACACCTCTAGGGCATTATACCTACCACCCACCTCACTACATGCAGTCTAGGGTATCTCACCTACAACCCATCTCACTACACGCGGAGCCCAGGGTATTTCACCTGCCACCCAGGTCACTCCTGGAGCCATGAGGGGGATTTCAAAGAACGTGGAGGAAAACGAAGATGGGGGATAACTAGGGCATCACGCCCCTATGATGTCCCGAAGGACAAAGACAACATCAACACCCGCAGGTGAAGACATAATGGGCCATAGCCCTGAACAACAACTGCCAAACCAACTGACAAACCAAATCCCAAAAATTCAATTTCATCTATCCTTTTACAATAGGAATGAGGGGTTATTTATAAGCTCCATAACCCTCATTTGAATTTGAATACAGGATAGGGATAACTCAAATTTAAATACAAGATAGGATAAGATAAGCCTATCCATATCTCAATCATAACCAACAAAATCCTAATTTAAATTTCAAATAAAAGATAGGATAAGATAAGCCTATCCATATCTCAATCATAACCAACAAAATCCTAATTTAAATTTCAAATAAAAGATAAATCCTAAATTTATTTTTCAAATTTATTTGCTGCTCCGAAATTTGTGCTGCTCCGAGATTCGTGCAGGATGATGTCCCCATCATTCTCCTGAGGTGGGGGAAAGCAGGGGGTGTCGACACAGAAAAGAGTTGGGAAGAAGAAACGTACCCTAATCCATCTAGGCTCTGATACCAAGTTGATGGGGCACGGGATAGGGATAGGATCGTCGGCGAGCTACCAAGTTGATGGGGCACGGGATAGGGATAGGATCGTCGGCGAGCTAAGAAGTCACCGAAGATTAGGGTATCCTATTTTTTTTCTATTTTCTGATTTCTTTATGGTGGTGACGAAGGAAAAAATAGGGATGGAAGATAACGAGGATGGACTACCACGAACCCTGAAACCCACTCTCACAGAGAGACTTCACACCTCTAGGGCATTATACCTACCACCCACCTCACTACATGCAGTCTAGGGTATCTCACCTACCACCCATCTCACTACACGCGGAGCCCAGGGTATTTCACCTGCCACCCAGGTCACTCCTGGAGCCATGAGGGGGATTTCAAAGAATGTGGAGAAAAACGAAGATGGGGGGATAACTAGGGCATCACGCCCCTACGATGTCTTGAAGGACAAAGACAACATCAACACCCGCAGGTGAAGACATAATGGGCCATAGCCCTGAACAACAACTGCCAAACCAACTGACAAACCAAATCCCAAAAATTCAATTTCTTCTCCCTTTTTACAATAGGAATGAGGGGTTATTTATAAGCTCCATAACCCTCATTTGAATTTGAATACAGGATAGGGATAACTCAAATTTAAATACAAGATAGGATAAGATAAGCCTATCCATATCTCAATCATAACCAACAAAATCCTAATTTAAATTTCAAATAAAAGATAGGATAAGATAAGCCTATCCATATCTCAATCATAACCAACAAAATCCTAATTTAAATTTCAAATAAAAGATAAATCCTAAATTTATTTTTCAAATTTATTTGCTGCTCCGAAATTTGTGCTGCTTCGAGATTCGTGCAGGATGATGTCCCCATCATTCTCCTGAGGTGGGGAAAGTAGGGGGTGTCGACACAGAAAAGAGTTGGGAAGAAGAAACGTACCCTAATCCGTCTAGGCTCTGATACCAAGTTGAAAGGGGCACGGGATAGGGATAGGATCGTCGGCGAGCTAAGAAGTCGCCGAAGATTAGGGTATCCTATTTTTTTTCTATTTTCTGATTTCTTTATGGTGGTGACGAAGGAAAAAAAATAGGGATGGAGGATAACGAGGATGGACTACCACGAACCCTGAAACCCACTCTCACAGAGAGACTTCACACCTCTAGGGCATTATACCTACCACCCACCTCACTACATGCAGTCTAGGGTATCTCACCTACAACCCATCTCACTACACGCGGAGCCCAGGGTATTTCACCTGCCACCCAGGTCACTCCTGGAGCCATGAGGGGGATTTCAAAGAACGTGGAGGAAAACGAAGATGGGGGGATAACTAGGACATCACGCCCCTATGATGTCCCGAAGGACAAAGACAACATCAACACCCGCAGGTGAAGACATAATGGACCATAGCCCTGAACAACAACTGCCAAACCAACTGACAAACCAAATCCCAAAAATTCAATTTCATCTATCCTTTTACAATAGGAATGAGGGATTATTTATAAGCTCCATAACCCTCATTTGAATTTGAATACAGGATAGGGATAACTCAAATTTAAATACAAGATAGGATAAGATAAGCCTATCCATATCTCAATCATAACCAACAAAATCCTAATTTAAATTTCAAATAAAAGATAGGATAAGATAAGCCTATCCATATCTCAATCATAACCAACAAAATCCTAATTTAAATTTTAAATAAAAGATAAATCCTAAATTTATTTTTCAAATTTATTTGCTGCTCCGAAATTTGTGCTGCTCCGAGATTCATGCAGGATGATGTCCCCATCATGAGGGCAGCAATCACTCGGACTTCTTTAGCTTCGAGAGTATCCAAACCATCCCGAAGGGCCTCGGGATGAAGGATGTCAGTCACTCGTGTTAGTGAGGGTGATGCATACATCCTTCGAGCACAAGTCAGGAAGGATGACTCTACGTGCACGACATGATGGTTGCCCGGAGCTATCAAAGCTAATGCTCCTTCCCCATAATGTCTAGAGTCTACCTAGGCATCGTTAGGATAATATTTCCTTATTGTGCTTTAGCCAATGTACTAATTTTAAGTCACTAACTTATCTTTTTTATCTTTTTTTTGTTTTTGAGTAGCTCCTTCACAATGTGATAACCATGTATGTGGCAATCATAAAATACGCTGATCTCAAAAGAACCTGGAAAAGTCGGCTAAAGGAGGTTGAAGACTGCATGACTGACTGTGACCGTCAGTTGAAGGAAGCTGCTGAGTGGGAATCAAAGTTGGAGGAGTTGGTTGACTTTCACAACTCTTGTGATGCCCGAGAGACCACTATTTGAGAATTGGAAGCCCGAATGACTGAAAAAGATGGGGCGCTAATCTGGGAGTGAGCCCATGTAGCCAAGATGGAAGCCCAACTAAATCCAACTATCGACCTTCTCTGTTTGGTCAATAAGAAGGTCAAAGTTGCTGAGGGAGAGGCCGCATCCATAGTCGTTCGGATGGTGGTAGAGTACAAGGAGTCGGATGACTTTGTAAACGATGCTACTAAAGGCGGAGCGGATGCCTACATAGTCGGGTTCATTGACTGTAGGAAAAAGGTGGCCCAACCTTCCTGGCACTTGATCTAAGTGAGATTTTGGCATCCGGGGAAGAAGAAGAGGTAGAGGAAGGAGAGGCGGCCGAACAAGAAACCACCGGCACCGACAAAGCAGTCGCTAAAATTCCCGATTTAGAGGAAACTATGGTTGAAGGTCCGAAGAAGCTACTGCCACTCCCAAAGTTTAGATTTAGGGCTTTTTCCTTTTCCTTTTGTACTCCTCTTCCTCCGAATTCTTAGAATTCGATTTTTGTAATGGCAACCTTTGACAGTAATAAGAAGTTTATCTTTGTTCTTCAATATTACATTGTCTGGATGTACTTCATTTTTGCTAAGTAACTTAATTAGATAATAAATTTTTAATTGAATAATAACTAGCAATTGAATGAACTATTTGGTAGATAGAACCACAATAATTGAATGAACTATTCGATAGATAGGAATTTAGGAATATCTTGAATAATAGATAGTCGGTTACCACCCAACAGTTCATACTAATGACCGAGTGTCAATCGATTGCTTCAAAGTCTAGGTTTGAAGTAGTTTTGTGATAGCAAGTAAATTTCCGCTAAGTCCTTTAGTTGGAAAAAGATCCTAGTCGAATATCTTAACAATACGAACCTCTAGTTATTGAAAGTTAGTCATCATTTGAAACTTGACTATAGGAAGTTGGTCGCCTTTTATGCTGATTGGGTGGATTTGACCATTTTCCTTGAATTTGATACTTTATTAGAAAGCGGTCTACACTTGGAAACATGATACATTTATTACTTTAACAACTGCCCTTTTTGATCGGTCAAGGCGTGCCACGTAGTGGATAAGAGTTGACTTTCAATTGCTGGCACTGATTTTAGAGACTAGAGTAATGAGGTCAACATTTTCAAGCAACCGCTAGGTTATCCCATTCAGTTGGTAACACATGTTAGGATTTGATAGGCTGGGTAGGGTATAAATAAGAACCCTCCCCAGCTATTTCTACCGAAACTTTAGTCCAAGTGGAGTGCTTAGGCCATGCATCAGCGATCTTTGGTCAGATAAGATCCTGATGTTGGTCACCAAAGCAATAGAAGAAGGCATGGAGTCTGACGGAGAAGAGGTGGATGGTTTAGAGAAGGTAAAAAGTAGAGCCAAAGGTGTTCTTGGAGATAGAAAGAAAGGATATCAAAGGTATCCTTGGAGATAGTTCACTTCCACCTCGAACTATTGCCCAGCAAACAGTTGCTCAGCAGATGTGCCAGGTGGAACATTCTCTTCAATATCCTTTATGAATAATCAGTCTTCCCTCCTTGATCGATTATTCACCTTAGATAATTACTCCCAAGCTTGTTCTCTCAAAGAGTCGGTTTCAAGTTGCTTGTCATGAGAAGCTTTCAGCTATAAGGAACAAGCCTTCAAGTTGGGAAGTCATCAACAACGAAGAAGATTGTACTTTTATTTCTTGTATTTTTTGATTTGTTGAACTTGATCCAACTATTATAAAAACTTTCTCAGACTTGGTCCGTCTTTGTAAAAATCTTTTCAAATTAATAAAAATACTCTTTCACCAATACTTGTTTCTATCTGTATGTAACGATGTTTGCCAATGCTTGTTGAAAATGTACCTTTAGCCAAATGTTCTTTCCGGGTTCAGCCCAGTAAGCAATCCAGTTTTTCAGGTATCTTAACTGGTCAGAAAGTTGATCACTAATTATCATAGTGAAAATCTCATATAAGTAAGAATGAGAGTAAAACCAAATAAGAAAGGGAACAAAATCCAAATAAGGATAGAGTGAAATCCAAATAAGAATAGGAGTGAAATCTAAATAAGAATAACAGTAAAATCTGAATAAAAATGGGAGTGAAACCCGAATAAAGATGGAAGTGAAATCTTAATAAAGATGGGAGTGAACCCAAATAAGAATGGAAGTAAAACCAGAATAAGAGTGTGAGTGAAACTCGAATAAGGATGGGAGTGAAATCCAAATAAATATGGAAGTAAAATCCAAGTACAAGTGGGGGTAAAATCCGAATAAGAATAGGAGTGAAATCTGAATGAGAGTGGGAGCGAAATCTAAATAAGAGTGAAAGTGAAATCCAAATAAGAATGGAAGTGAAATCCGAATAAAAATAGAAGTGAAACCCAAAATAAGAATGGAATTGAGACCTAAGTAAGATGGAGGCATGATAGCATAGCCATCTTCTTCGACTAGGTATTAATCAGTCGGAGGTGAGTGAACCCTAAGGGAGTGAGACCTAAGTAAGATACATGCATGATGGTGCAGCCATTTTCTTTGACTATGTGTTAATCAACCAGAGGAGAGTGAACCTCGAGGGAGTGAGATCTGAGTAAGATGGAGGCATGATGGCACAACCATCTTTTTCGATTGGTGGTTAATCGATCGAAGGGGAGTGAATCTCGAGGGAGTGAGATCTAAGTAAGATGGAGGCATGATGGCACAACCATCTTTTTCGATTGGTGGTTAATCGATCGAAGGGGAGTGAATCTCGAGGGAGTGAGACTCAAGTAAGATGGATGACCAAGCATTCAGAGTATCAAGATAGACTACAAGGAACACTACTAGAAAGAATTCTCATTGCATTGCTCACTTAATATTTATATTTGGTAGTACATTCAAAAAATTTTGGCATTTCAAGTCCATGGAATCGATGTTTTGTTGAGGTCGTCAATCTTATAGGCTTCTCGCTGAAATGTTTAACTACTCGATAGAGTCATTTCCAATCTAAAGATATTTTTTCTTGCTGTGTTGGTCTTTAGACTTCAGTGCACCATAGCACGAGGTCCTCTGGATAGAAAATTTTAGATCTTACTCAAGAATTGCAATATCGAGCAACTCTTTATCGATAAGTTGCTATTTTTAGATGGACTTGATTTTGAATTTCTTCCAGTAGGTCAAAATTAGTTCTTAATCAGCTTGAGTTGTTTGACTCATCATGGTGCTCAATCCACATGGTTGTCCAATTTCCATCGGGATTATAGCCTCTATGCCGAAAGCCAAATTAAAAGGAGACTCATTTGTCGGTATTTGAAAAGTTGTTTGGTATGCCCATAGCACTCCTGGAACTCCTTCACCCATCTACTTTTGGCCTTATCTAGTTTGGTTCTAAGTCATTGTAAAATTATATGATTCGTGATTTTAGCTTCTCCATTTGATTGAAGATGTCCAATAAATGTAAACCGGTGTTGAATATGGAGTTCAATATATAATTTCTTGAATCATCGAGACATTATTCGGCCAGTCACCAAATAGTCTCATTGATAGATCCTTCTTGCGAAGATTTGGATTCATACAGGGAATGGGATTCTTTTCCTTTTTCAGCTTCCTTTTCCATTGCCAATCATCATGCTGGAAACTTATTCGGGTGCAGAGATAGGGAGCATGATTGATGGATAGTATGCCGGTAAGAGGACCTCCCACGGGAGGATCAGTGGCTTGCTCAGCAAGGGGAGTGAGACTGGGAATGGTGGGAAGTCCATCAATAACTCAATCTCCCTCTTGGAGATCGATGATTAGGGAGGGTCCCCCGGGACCTTCGGTTGTTGCTATTTTGCCGTAGAAGGTTGCTGCTACTACAACCCCTATACTGTCATGGCCAGGGCATGAACTTTTTATTTCAAGATGGCAAGCAAATCTTGCTGGGTGATCGACGGTTGGAGAGACGGAGCAAAAGGTTCCAGTTCCTGGTTGAACTACTCCTCACAATGCAAAGAGCATCCTGTATGGCTAGTGGAGGCGTCCTGCACTCGAGTGATCACCATTAGGCCCCAAGCTCTGGGATCTCCTTGAAGATGATGAGAATGCTGTCCCCTACCTGGTATGCCAATCTGTTACTATTAAATTAAGCTGTACTTAAGGGTCTCGTGGGTTACTTTGGCAGAAAAGAGGTGCCGCTTCTGGTAAATCTCAAATGGAGATATGCAAGAACAGTCATTGGACCACAATTTCCAACGGGAGACCCTCTAATGCTCAAGTTGAAAGAGTGATGTAGGCTACAATAGCCGAAGTTGAGAACAATGATGACTAAATGAGCATATTGGTGGAGTAAGGATGTGTTATGTCATGTACCTTACTGGGGGTCCCCTCTTATTTATTATAAAGTTACGCGGGGTAACTAAATGTTGTTAGGGAGGTGGCATATTCTGATAGGTGTAATAGATTTTGGATAGGATATAGGATCTATTTCCTGAAATCTTTTCTATTAGAATCATGATTAATGTGGTGATCCTATATGCCACTATTTTCATTGGGATGGTTGTTATTTATTGGCCATAACCTTCATAGGGGCAGTTGAAATTTATTTTGTCACCTTACCCGTGTATCATAAATTTTAAATATTAGATGATTTGCTGGGTAGAGAGAGAGAGAGAGGAAGCTTAAATATTACATTCTATTATTTTCGACTATATATACTTAGATAATTAGTCGAGATCGAATATTTATTTTCTGGGTATGTACGAAGAAATGTTGCTAACCAGGCCTATATTTTATAGCTTATTCGATACAGCAATTGACTTAGTCAATTTTCACTTAATCGATTGCCGGATAGGTTCTTAGTTGGTACCTATTTCCTCCTTATTTAGTATCATAACCGATAATCTAATTATTTTCCGATCAAAAAAATAGTTATCATGATACAAATTAAAACTTGCCCATGTCTCACAAAGCATACAACTTTTTTTTTTTTTTTTTTCCCGAGTGCATAACTTTTTTAATCTTATTTGACACCGTCCGATAGCTGATGTCGCAAAAACATATCAGTGGTCCCGTTGGTCCGTTTGCACGAAAGATGCAACCTGGACCAGGCTTCTATAGTTTGTGCTTTTGGTCCTTTGGACAAAAATAATACCCCACAAATATCACAAAACCCCACCAATATCACCTTTAGCTGTCCATTGACCGTGCTCTCACTTAAGTATGTGAAAGATTTAGGCGAAAGGAGAAGAAAAGACAACACAGAAAAGGCCCAAAAATAAATAATAATAATAATATGAGACTGTTACAACTAAGCCCCCACCAGGGTACATAATTTACACCGAGAAGTCCAACCGACTGCCCTCACCTCCTTCCCCGCTTCCTCGAAGACGCCAGCGGAGGCTTGGCAGGCGCTGCCTCCGCCTCCTCCCTCATCTTCTTCGCCGGCGGCGGTGTAGGCGGAGCCGCCGCCCTTTTCGGCGGTCTCCCCACGCTCCTCTTCGCCGGAGCGCTCGGCGCTTTCCTCGAGTGGTTTGAGCCGCCTCCCTGGCGGGAGCTCTGGTCCTTCCGGCCATCTCCTTTTACCCCCTTCTTCTGCTCCGCCGCTCTTCCACTGCCCCCGGAGGACGATCCCTTCAGCTTCTCCAGCAACGTCCCGTTGGTAGAGGGCGAGCTCCGCTTCATCCGGTTCAAGAAGCTCACGGCGCTCCTCTTGGAGGCCGTGGCCACCCCGCCGCCGCTCTTCTTCTCCGCCTTAACCGCCTGCTCCGTCGCGGTGATCTCCACAGTCTTGGATTTATGGGTCGGAGCGGAAACGGAATTCAGGCTCTTCCCCGCCGCCACCGCACCTCCTCCCCCTCCTGCTCTGTTCCCGCCGCGGTTCTTATTCGTCCTCAAGCCTCTTGTCGCAGCTCTTTCTTTGTTATTACTCTTCTTGGCGCTGAGGTTCTGCTCTTCGTTCTCCCGCTCCTTCCGATCCGAATCATGCTTCTCGTCCCTCTCCTCCTTCTTGGCCTTGGTGGAGATCGAGCTACGCTTCCGGCACGCAATTATAGGAGTTGGGGAGGCGGACTTCTCAAATAACGAACCGGCCAGGTCCGGATCCTTTTTAAACTTCGGCTGATGAGGAGGCGGCAGCGATGGCGGCGCGAACTCCACTGCATGAGGAGGTGGGTCCGGCTTCCGAGTTGTGGCGGCCATCTCCTTGGCGACGAGCTGGCGGAGATGGACGGCCGCGGTGGACTCGGGGGAGTGTTTGGCGTAGAAGACGATGGCGTTGTTGCAGAGCAGCAGCAGGTCGCGGAAGAACTCCACGCTAGTATACACCCTTCCGCCTCCCCGCTCCATCTTTGCTCGCACCATCTCCAGGTCCACGTGTTGACGAATTACACTCCGATATGGACCGGTTTCCTTGATAATTGTAGATAAATAATATTAGTTATTTAATTAGTTACCCCAAAAAACAAAATATTACGATACGATAAACCAACAAATATATGGTGAAAAATAGTGAGAGTTTTAAAAGCCAGGTGTGAAATTATAAGCCCACCGGTTACGTGTTCCTAGTACGTTTGAAATGTACGGCTGGAATGTCATCACCCGAAACCAGGGACCCGGTTGTTGAACCGTGACTACACACCGTCAGCTTCAAATTTCCTACGGACAAAAAAAAAAGAAAGCTCCCTAAAAAAACAAATGAGATCTCAGCGCAAAAAGAATAACCATTCGGTTCGACCGTTCGATCACAACCACCCGCCAACTCCGTGATTGAAGATAAAGTTTATTTCCCACCCAACCAAAATAAATAAATAAACAAATCTCGGTTCCCATGAAGCCTTAGATGCGACCGTGGTAACACATGCCCTTCTAGGCTTCTAGCATAAATTGCATAACCCGTAAGTGTAAATAACAAAAGTACTCTTACCCAAAAAATAAAAAAGAAGTACGACCTATTAAACTTCATTGCCTCCACTACGTGGATTTAATCGATCGGTCCAGGTGACAACGCCGCCCCTAACTTGATTATTGCCACGTAGACATGTTTATCTATCCACAGGATAAGAAGAATAAGGACTTAAAGCGGGAGAACGATAAGAGGCTGACGATTCGGTGGAGCATCGCTTTTACGCGTATCATGGTGGTCATCATCCTCGTAACGCTAATCTCAAAGTTCACATGGAAATGCACTGCCCGGGAACCGCACCTACTGCAGGGCGCGGTTGGTCATCGTGATATTAAAGAACCTTTAATCGACACACCTGTCGGCTATATGTGTCCATGCTCTCCAATCTGACGGCTATGATTCATATAACAATGGTAATCGAGTAAGACGATTACGAGATTATAGGTTCAAAATGTTCAAATATCGCGGCTAAATCCAACTTTCTAAATTATTCACCCTTTGTTCCTCGGAAAGTGGAAACCACATCTTATGGCTTATGCCTACGCCAGTAGCAGTGCCCGACAACGGGGGACGGTGAATTTTATTTCAGTGATAGGATTCCTATTTACCGGATAAAGCACACGAGAAATTGAAATTAAATTGAAATTACCTGGCTCTCGAGACGGCGCTCGAAAACGGAACCATACATGTTCGACCGGATAATCTCAAGCAAGGACACCAACGGCCGTGATTCAGCGGCGATCCGCTTGAAGGAGTCCTCATCCGCCTCCTGCTCGTCGTCGCCGCCGCTTCCGGAAATCGCCTTCCTTCGCCACCCCTTCCGCCGTCTCGACAAGCTGGCGGAGCTCTGGACGTCACTGCTTTCTTTCTCACCCTCAGCCTCCGCCTCGCCGCCCTTCGACTCGGCCACCGACTCGCCTGACTCCCCCCTCTGCGGCCGCGGTAGGTGGGCCTCTGCCGCCGCAGCCGCACCCTTCGCAATCGTGTCCGAGCTCCCGTTGTAGGATCCCTCCCCGGAGGCCTTCTCGCCCCCACCAGCGACCGGATCGGCCTCCCCTCCGCAGGATTGGGGTTCCTCCTCCGGCTTCCCATCCTTCCCTCCGGCTTTCCCCTCTTCCTCTTTCGGATCGGTCGAGTTGGACTCGTTGCACGACCTGCCGGAATCTCCGCCGGAGATCCCATCTCCGGCTAACGACCCCGGCGTAGATCCCGGTGATCTATCTTTTTTCCCGTCATCCTTCGGATCGTCTTCTCGCTCGCCGGATCCCGTCTCCCGCAAGCTTCGTTCGCGGTCATCTTTAAGCTTTTTCACCTTTAATTGAAGGGACCTAAAAAAATTAAAAAATAAAGAAAATAACCAATCATATCAAATATTTCAAACGTCTTAAGCCCAAAACCGTCGGATTCCCATCCAACCGTACATAAAAAGATAAGCCAAAAAAACTGCTAGAAATAGAAAGAAGGCGAGGGAATGATTTTTTTACACGATCGAAAGATCGTATCGTTCGACCTCCCGCCGGAGCTCTGCCACGCGTAGCTTCCGGAGCTCCTCGAGCCAGGGGACTTCCGCCGCCGCCGAGTCATCGCCACCGGTGGCGGCGCTATCGTAGCCGTCGTCGTCACCGCCGTCAATCCCGGCGGCGAAGCGTCGTTGAAGGTCACGGTAGCGCTGGCGGCAGCTCTGCGGTGTGAACAGGTGTGCGAAGGGGCTCCGGGCCTGGACCTCCTTGGCGACGGAGTCCCAGCTCCGGGAGCCATGGCGGTTAACGGCGCAGGCGAGTAGGAGCTCCTCCCACGTCCCCCAGATCTCTCGCTCCGGATCCCCCGATCTGGCCATCGATGCCGCTCATCAAGTTGCTTCCATCGTCACCTCAGCTGCGCGCCCTAGGGTTTCCCCCTCTCTTCCCCCCCGTGTCTTAGGTTTCGTTTCGTTTCTTATTTCAATTTTTTTTTCCTTTGTTTACAATTTCATGTTTTTTTTTTTTTTTTCCTTCACCCCTCCCTCCCTCTTGGTTGGGGCGTTTATAAGGGTTTGGTGTCGGGCACGCCGGGTCCATCGAGCCGGACATTTCTATTATTCTTATGACTCAATCACTCCATTTTTATATATATAATTGGTAATTACACAATTGACCGGGGGTTTAAGTAAGCCGGAGAGCTGTGTGGGGGAGGGAATGACGGATTTGCCCCTGCTGGTGTCTCTTTATTTGTCGTTTTGTTTTGGGTTTGGTAAAAGAAATGCGATTTAATTCGGAGAACGACTGGGACGCAAGACTGGTTATTTCAGCGATCTGCACCGTCCGATCGGTGGATATACACTAACTCGTTGATTAAGGATTGATTTGTTCGGGCAGATCAGGTGATGGTATGGAACGCAGAATAGCTGGTGCATCGAATCAAATTTTTACTTGCGGAAGGGCTTCAATTATGTAGCCTGTTGGAAAGTTACGTATACCGAAGTCTATATTGTGTGTTATTGTGTTTCTTGTGGCGGTGCGGCGGTTTTCCACGCAAAATATGCGGAAGCCGGGTGGTCCAAACGCAGCAATCGGGTGAGGCCCCGTGTCCAAGACTCAACTTCAAATGCATGTTTCCATGCCTAGCCATTCTTAATATGGTTGAGATTTGCGGAATATTTAGATATTTGTACTTGATCAAGATCGGTTAAGTTGGTGTAATAAATTTTCCGATTTGAAACCATTATTATAGTTGAAGGCATAGTTGAGAGGCGATGTTTATTAGGTGAACTATAAATATGAAATCTATAAATATGAAATGAAAAGCTAGAATCTAAGAATATACATTAGTGAGCAGATAGTAAAATTTAGAAGTATTGGACCAAGAATTGATTGTTAGAGGTTATAGGAATTGTGAGAGATTGTAGGAATGAAATCAAGAGAGAAATTCTCATCCTATTCCCAAATTTTACATGGTACTAGGGTAAAGTTCTAGATATTAATGAAATCTTTGTAGCCTTTTCAATTCATGGCCCCGACTCACTATGGCCAATTAGAATAAGGTGTAGAGATACCATCATCATACCACATGAGTTCCTCGGATAATCCGGGAACCCCATTGGTCTCCTGCTTCCTCACTGGGGACAACTATTTGACATGGGCATGGGTAGACCTGTCAATGTAGGCTGGCCCGATCTGGCACGGTTTTAATCCACATGGGCTAACATTATATGGGTCGGGTTGGGCTAGGCCCACTTGCACAAATTGGTCATAAAAATCTAACCCGACTCTGCCTTATATGAGTCATGGATGAGGGCCGGTCCAGCCCACTTGCACTTCCCTCTCCCCAAACCATCCCTCCCTTCAACCAAAAGTCTCTTGTCTCTTTTTTGTCATGGAGATTGACGAGCTTGAGCAGACGATGGGATCCATCGCAAGGATGGTGGAACCATCGAGGATCTAGCAATTGGACGAGTTGGTGGTGAACCGGATCGCGGTAGGGGAGGTGATCTAGCAGCCTACGTCGGCTATGAAGGAGCTAGTGGAGAAGTGAGAACAACCTCGATGTCGGGCCACCTCCATCTTCGTTGTTGTCAAGGACGATGGGCGGTAGCCTTAAGCTCATCCAAGTCTCGGACAATGGATGCGGCGATAGAGGAGGAAGAGAACCTAGCTCGGCGAGCTTGCCTGGCAGGGCAGCACCCTACTACTAATGGCCTGACCCCTGTCTTTGACCGTCTGACACTCCGTTGAGAGAAAATAAAAAAAAAGATTGAGGACTCACCATCCAATGCCGTGTTTGTTGCTGCAGACTTGTCGCACACTACAACTGCTTCTTTTCTCCTCCACCCCCTTGTCATCGCCAGCACTAGCTATTCTTTTCTCCTTTGCCAGATTGCCAAAGCTCCTCTAAACCTCGGGTGAATCATTGAATCGGAACAGGAAGTGGGATCATCGGAAAACAAACAGGTGAGTGTTTTAATACTTAATTTTTTTAAAAATAATTATTTTTTTCTTGGCCCATGGGCTGACACCGGCCTAACCCTATTAAGCCCTTGGGCTATGTGGGTCGGGCCAAAAAGCCCAATTACATAAATGGGCCAAGTTTTTTCAGCCCAGCCCGACCCACTTGTAGGGCTAAATGGGCTGGCCCATGGGCTTTAGGCCATTTTGACAGCTCTAGGCATGGGCGATAAAGAATGCCCTGTAGGCAAAGAACAAGCACGTGATTGTTGATGAAACTTTGAAGAAGCTAGATGCTAGTGCATCTAAGGCAAGCCATTGGATGACTTTTACAATTCAATGCTGCCTATTTTGTCTAAGCCACGTATCTAGCCCAAAGTTTGATCCAAATGGCCCTAACTTTCACCAATAAGCAATATCAATAGCTTTCTGGCACTCTTGATGAAAGGATTATGCCCTATAAGCCAATATTTGTATCTCCCAGACCATTATAAATTGACAAGTTAATAAAGGCAATATTTTTTCATCATTCGCTGTGTCATTATGATGAACCCCATAGATTAGGACTATGGTCCTAGGGCTATGATGAGATCATACCAGTGAGATCTAAGGCCTTAAAACCCTAATCTAGAATATTCCTAGTCATGGGAACCCTGAGTTGGGGATCAGGGTTTCCGGTTAGACTGGCACATCCTATGTATGCTGAAAAGGGTGACTGCTCTCACAGTTACTTGTGTGGGACACTAATACAAGGATGTGGGTGCTCATTAGCGAATGAGTTCACTGAATAGATCCAGTTTGAGAACATCTAATGGACCCTTAGCTGCATGTCAATAGATGTTTCACATAGTGGGAGTTGTACAAGTAGTCCTATGACCTGAGACTGCCATAATACCTTATGTACATGAACCCATGCTTTGGTTCAATCTCAATCATGACACTGGGTCATGCACGAGGTTGATGCTGGGTAGGTGAATTGTATATGAAGGTAATGAGTAGGTCAACAAGGATTGATCACTCCTAGTAGGAGGAGATTGCATCCAGCCAAATTAGGTTAGATGATGATTCAGGAAATCTTTGATCAAAGTACAGATATTAGAAATGATTTCTAATATCGAATTAATTGAATCATTAGTGTATGACTGAGCTGGGAATGAGTATAAACTGGTTTTGTCATGATTCCATATCCATAGTTATATTCGGGATGCAAGATGATTAAAGGATCGAATTGTACGGGAACTTTCCACTGAAGGGTAGTTTTGGAATTTACCAGAATTTCCATATCTTCCGGGTAGACATGACACGTTGCTAGACGTCAATCTTGTCTTGTGGGTTGATCAAATTAAATGTTTTAATTGGATCACAAATTAGGAGGAGTCCTAATTGACTAACTCGAGTTAGCTCGATTTGACCTAAATCGATTAGAATGAGTTCTGATCAAGTTAGGTCAACTTGCACTCGGACCCACTGCTGGCTAGGTATGGAATCCAATGGGTCACACACTTAGGACAGATAATCAAGGATTTAATTTGGAATTAAATCTCGTTTGCAGATGAACACACTAGCATGTGTTGCAAACCATGGCTTCTACTTGAATCGGATTCGAGTTAGGGTTCCGATTTGGTCTTTTTTAGATCCAAATTCATTCCGGTTTGAATCTAATTGAAGATTCAAAACATTGGGCTAACAGTAGGCTAGCAATTGGGCTAACCTAAGAGGCTAAACCCCTTTCCCACATCGCCTAAAACCCCTGCCCCTCTCTTCCCACGCGCGCGCGCAAGGAGAAGAGTCCACACGCGCGTGGACTCTCTCCAAGTCGCGTCTTTGCGTGAAAAGAAAGAAAATGACCGGCGTTTTTGGCTGATGAGGCGTGGATCAGAGTCCACCTAGGCGTGGACTCTTCAAAAATTGGAATTACCGTGAAAAGAAAGAAAAAAACCGAAGGGGCGCGACTCTTCTTTCTGCGCGCGCCCTTCTGAGTTTTTCACGATCCCTCTTCGCGTCTTTCCATCCCAAAGGCCGTGAGATTAATCCCAAAGGCCGTGAGATTAATCCCAAGGGCCGTGAGATAAAGAGAGAGACGTGAGAAGGGAGAGAGGGACGTGAGAGGATGTTTTCAGATGAGAAGGCGCCTCTCTGTCGCCTATTTAAGAAGAAGGCTTCACCGTAAAATTTCATTCCAGATTTTCTACGGCGAAGCCTTGCTTCTCTTTCCTTCTCCCTCTCCAGAAGATTGTTTCCCCCTCCTCTCTTTCCTCTTTGATTCCTTTACAGAGCCTAGGCTCTGTCGAATCTCAGAACAGAAGGAGAGTCAGAGAGAGAAACTCTCCGACGGTAAAGGAAGAAGGCGCCTCTTTTCTTTCTTTCTTACATTAAGACAATTTTGTCTTAATTTTCTTCTCCCTCCAAGACAAGCCTTGTCTCATTTTAGGACAAGGGCTTATTCTTAAGACAAGAGTGTCTTAAGGGGCCAAAGTTGCTAAAAACTAGGAGAAGAGTAAGAGAGAAAGTTTTAGTCCCCGTTTGGCTAGAGGAGTCCTAGCCAATAGCCCATATATCAAGTTCTTGGGGTAGAACTTGATTGGAAGGAACCCAATTGAGGAGTCACTGTCTTGATCATCTGCCCGTGTGGATCACCATCGGAGGGCGGACAAGTGGATGCCTGGTGTGTTCAAAAGGTTACTCTATTTGGAGTTTATTTCTACATCAGATTGGATATAGCGATCTGAGGTTAGTATCTAAACTATGTTTAAATTTGGACATGCATATAGTCATAAGTTTTAATTGCTAATAAGGAGATTTTGGGATTAGGGTTCGGACCTGATTTCATAAAGTTTTGAAATCCACACTTCCGCACTGGTTCCCGAATCCAACAGTGGTATCAGAGCATCCTTATTAGGATTAAAACTTATGCAGTTCAATTCATGATGTAGTATCATGTTAAAGTTTTTATATTGATGCACAATGCATGTCTTTGATTGAACATGAGTTTGATGATTGCCACCAGTTAGGGTTTTCCACTGAAACCCTAATTGTCTTAGAGATATGATTAGCCCTGGAGCCATCATACTGAAATAAGGTTGCCCTGGCATAATGGTGTATCCATTATGTGGTAAATGGTTGTCCTAGTATGATGGCACACATTTCACATATTTGCTTAGTTTAAAGCATGTATTAATATATGATAGCTTTTAATTGAATGTGCTGGCATTGCATGAACCCCTCTTAAAATTATATTAAGTGGTAGTATAGTTAACCGATAAGCATTATTAGTCATGATGGATAATTAGTCATTTCGGTGTCTAGAAAGGTGGTTCTGGGAAGGTAAAGGGAATCGTGGTTTTTAATTGGTTCCGTTGACTGACCTGGCCAATTTTAAATTGGTGTCTAGGAAAGCAACGGGGGGACCCCCACATCTCTTCCACTAGCCTGGCCGATCTGATTGATTTAATTCTTGACTAACATGCTTGGTGTTAAAATACTATTATTGGCCTTCCTTCATGATAGGTCATCATTGTGTTATGATCTATACTAGGTTGTTGTGTACACACAAGACCTAATATGGTGACTAACACAATTTTTTGGCCTAATACAATTATTTGTTTATGGCATGATTTAAAGTAATATTTTGTTGTGTACACACAAGGGTATTACTATTAAAGTCATGACTATATGGCTATGAAGGGTCTTACTTAACTAAAATATTATAGTTTGTTGTGTATACACAAGGCTATTAATATTTTAGAGGCCGAGATAAGTTGAGAATTGTACAGGTTACAATTGGAAAGAGTTTTCCTACCTATGAACTTATATAAGATTTGTTGTGTACACACAAGGTCTTTTATAAGGGATTGGGATCTCAACCCCACTAAGAAAGATCAATTAAGGTTTTCTCGATCATCGTATAGAGGGTTATGATGCTCGATAAAATAGTGGGAGACATAATTAAATTAAAGTCCTAATTAATTATGTGTTGTCATTTCATGGTTGTTTGCTTATGTTTTCGTTCTTTGTTTAAATGTAGAAAATGGCCTCTTCACTCTCACTCCGTAGTATTTTAGATGCCAACAAATTGACTGGGCCTAATTATGTTGATTGGCTGAGAAATTTGAAAATAGTACTCAGTCAAGAAAGAATTTCCTATATTCTTGATACCCCGATTTTGGAACCACCAAGGGAAGATGCCTCGCAAGAGGAGAAGACCACATATAAATATGGCAAAATGACTCACTTACTGTCAAATGTGTTATGCTTGCCTCTATGACTAACGAGTTGCAGAGGCAGCATGATAGCATGGATACTAACTCCATACTGCTAAATTTAAAAGAGCTTTATGGAGAACACAGTAGAACTGCTAGATATGAATATCTAAGCAGTTGTTCCGTGCAAGGATGACAGAAGGTACATCAGTACAAGACCATGTATTAAAGATAATTGATCTAATCACTCGATTAGGTCAATTAGGTTTTGTAATGGATGGGGAGTTGAATCAAGACTTGATCTTGCAATCACTCCCAGAGTCATTTTCACAGTTTGTTCTTAATTACCATATGAACAAACTTAATTCTTCCTTGCCTGAGCT
This sequence comes from Areca catechu, assembly GCA_021397845.1. NCBI lineage: Eukaryota > Viridiplantae > Streptophyta > Magnoliopsida > Arecales > Arecaceae > Areca > Areca catechu. The sequence goes on along the minus strand of CM038047.1, from coordinate 25,759,298 downwards.
GTTGAATATGTTGAAAACAGCAGAGAGCCATGTAAAGAAAAATAAGGCTCCAGTTCTTCTTGTGGATAAGAAGAAGACAGGCAAAAGGGGTTTCCAATAAGAGGATGAATCCCAAAGGGGCATTAAGAAGAAGAAAGGAAAGAAGGCCTCCGGACAGATGACCTGCTTTCATTGTGGCAAGCCGGGTCATTGGAAAAGAACTGCAAGGTTTACCTTGCAAGTTTGAAGCCTGGTGCATCAGAGGCACCAAAAGGTATGAAAGAAGTTCATACTATTTTGTCATTGGATTCTTCCATTTCAAATACTTGGGTGTTGGATACCGCCTGTGGTCATAACATCTGCAAATCATTGCAGGGACTTCAGGGGCTTAAAGTATTGAAGGAAGGTAACTTTGAGCTCTACGGTGCTGGAGGGGACCCCATCCAAGCAGAAGCTGTAGGGACTTATATTTTGAAGTTACCTTCAGGGAAGATCTTGGAGCTAAGGAACTGTTACTATATGCCAAAAATCATTAGAAATATCATATCTGTACCCTTGTTACTTAAACAAGGATATACTATGAATGTAATGAGCAGTGGCTGCTCAATTTCTTTATCTAATGAAATTATATGTTATGGCATATTCTGCAATGGTCTATTAACTCTTTCCATTAATGACAATATTTTTCATGTTTCTAACAAACGGAAAAGAGATGATGTAAACAATACCTTACTTTGGCATTGTCGTCTTGGACATATTAGTGAGACTAGGATTAACAAGTTATACAAAGAAAATTTCTTTGATCCTTATGACTATGAGTCATTAGGAACTTGTGAATCATGTCTCATGGGTAAGATGACCAAGACTCCATTTAGTGGACATGGAGAAAGGACAAAAGAGTTATTGGGACTCATACACACAGATGTATGTGGGCCTATGACAACTCAAGCCTATGGTGGATACTCATACTTCATCACATTTACTGATGATTTTTCAAGGTATGGATTTGTGTATCTAATGAAACATAAGTCCGAGGCTTTTGAAAAATTTTAGAGTATCAAAGTATGGTAGAGAAACAGACAGGAAAAAGTATAAAGATCCTCCGATCAGATAGAGGAGGTGAGTACTTATCCACTGAGTTTCTTGATCACCTTAAAGATAAGGGGATCATCTCTGAATGGACTCCTCCTTACACACCATAATTAAATGGTGTTGCTGAAAGGAGGAATCGTACTTTATTGGATATGGTACGGTCCATGATGTGCTTCACGGAGTTACCTTTTTCTTTCTGGGGATATGCTTTGGAAACAGCAACTTATATCTTGAATAGAGTACCATCTAAAACTGTCTCTAGCACTCCATATGAATTATGGAGAAGTAAGAAGCCCAATCTTAAGTATATTAAGATATGGGGATGTCCAGCCTATGTAAAAAGGAATTTTGGACATAAACTAGATGCTAGAGCAGACAAATGTCTATTTATCGGATATCCTAGAGATAGTATAGGATATCTGTTCTACCACCCTACTGAACAAAAAGTTTTGGTCAGTAGGCATGCCACTTTTATGGAAAAGGAATTTATCCTACAAAAGGGCACTGGTAGAAATATCGAACTTAATGAGATTCAACAAATAGACACTTCTCAGTCAAGTAACAACATAGTTAATATAGAACCTGAACACACTCCTATCCGTAGGTCTGATAGGGTGCGACAGGCACCTGAGAGGTATGGGTTCATAATTGAAAATAATGAAGCCCAAATCATTCAAAATGATGAGCCTCTAACCTATACGGAAGCAGTCATGAGTAGAGACTCAGACAAATGGCTGGAAGCCATGAGATCCGAGATGGACTCCATGTATGTCAACCAAGTATGGTCTTTGGTTGATGCACCAGAGGGTATTAACCCTATTGGGTGTAAATGGGTCTATAAAAGGAAGATTGGGGCAGATGGCCAAGTTGAAACTTATAAAGCCAGATTGGTGGCTAAGGGTTTCAGACAAAAACAGGGAATAGATTATGATGAAATTTTCCCCTGTTGCCATGCTCAAATCTATTCGGATTATGCTTGCTATAGCAGCATATCATGATTATGAGATCTGGCAAATGGATGTAAAAACTGCATTCCTCAATGGTTTCCTTGAGGAAGAGGTTATATGTCACAACCAGAAGGTTTTGTCTTGGAGACTAAACCTAATCAGGTATGTAGGCTAAAGAAATCCATTTATATTAAAGCAAGCATCCAGGAGTTGGAACATCCGATTTGATAAAACAGTCAAAGAATTTGATTTTTTCAAAAATGAGGATGAACCTTGTGTGTACAAGAAGACTAGTGGGAGTGCCATAGTTTTCTTAGTTCTATATGTTGATGATATACTTCTTATTGGGAATGATATCCCAATGTTACAATCAGTCAAAGTGTGGTTATCGAAACAGTTTTCCATGAAAGACTTGGGAGAAGCATCCTATATACTGGGTATAAAGATCTATAGAGATAGATCAAGAAGGATGCTTGGCTTGTCCCAGTCTAGGTACATTGACCAGGTGCTAAAGAGATTTAGCATGGAGGAAAGTAAAAGAGGTTACTTACCTATTGGTCATGGCATACGTCTTTCTAAGAGGATGTCTCCTAAGACACCTGAAGAAAGAAATAGAATGAATTCTATACCTTATGCTTCGGCTATAGGGTCGATTATGTATGCTATGTTATGTACCAGGCCTGATGTGGCATATGCCTTGGGTGTAGCCAGTAGATTTCAGGCTGATCCAGGAGAGGATCACTGGAGGCTGTGAAAAATATTCTTAAGTACCTGAGAAGGACTAAGGATATTTTTCTTATATACGGAGGATCTGATCTTAAACTAGAAGCCTATTCAGACTCTAGTTTTCAATCAGACCCAGATGATAGTAAATCCATTTCAGGGTATGTCTTTACCTTGAATGGTGCAGCAGTAAGTTGGAAGAGCACTAAACAGCAGACTGTAGCTGACTCAACTACCGAGGCAGAGTACATAGCTGTCAGTGAAGCTGCCAAGGAAGCTGTCTGGATGAAGAAATTCATCACAGAGTTGGGAGTAGTTCCTGAGATTGAGAACCCGGTGCCACTCTATTGTGATAACACTGGAGCAGTTGCTCAAGCAAAGGAACCGAGAGCCCATCACAAGTCCAAGCACATTCTGAGACGCTTCCATCTTGTCCGAGAGATAATCGAGAGACAAGAAGTCTGCATCAATAGAGTGGATACAAAGAACAACATAGCAGACCCGTTCACTAAGGCTCTACCACAGCGGGAGTTTGATCGCCACCTCGATAGTATGGGGTTAAAGAATAAGAGCGATTGGCTTTAGTGCAAGTGGGAGATTGAAAGGATTATGCCCTATAAGCCAATATTTGTATCTCCCAGACCATTATAAATTGACAAGTTAATAAAGGCAATATTTTTTCATCATTCGTTGTGTCATTATATGATGAACCCCATAGATTAGGGCTATGGTCCTAGGGCTATGATGAGATCATACCAGTGAGATCTAAGGCCTTAAAACCCTAATCTAGAATATTCCTAGTCATGGGAACCCTGAGTTGGGGATCAGGGTTTCCGGTTAGACTGGCACATCCTATGTATGCTGAAAAGGGTGACTGCTCTCACAGTTACTTGTGTGGGACACTAATACAAGGATGTGGGTGCTCATTAGCGAATGAGTTCACTGAATAGATCCAGTTTGAGAACATCTAATGGACCCTTAGCTGCATGTCAATAGATGTTTCACATAGTGGGAGTTGTACAAGTAGTCCTATGACCTGAGACTGCCATAATACCTTATGTACATGAACCCATGCTTTGGTTCAATCTCAATCATGACACTGGGTCATGCACGAGGTTGATGCTGGGTATGGTGAATTGTATATGAAGGTAATGAGTAGGTCAACAAGGAATTGATCACTCCTAGTAGGAGGAGATTGCATCCAGCCAAATTAGGTCAGATAATGATTCAGGAAATCTTTGATCAAAGTACAGATATTAGAAATGATTTCTAATATCGAATTAATTGAATCATTAGTGTATGACTGAGCTGGGAATGAGTATAAACTGGTTTTGACATGATTCCATATCCATAGTTATATTCGGGATGCAAGATGATTAAAGGATCGAATTGTACGGGAACTTTCCACTGAAGGGTAGTTTTGGAATTTCACCAGAATTTCCATATCTTCCGGGTAGACATGACACATTGCTAGACGTCAATCTTGTCTTGTGGGTTGATCAAATTAAATGTTTTAATTGGATCACAAATTAGGAGGAGTCCTAATTGACTAACTCGAGTTAGCTCGATTTGACCTAAATCGATTAGAATGAGTTCTGATCAAGTTAGGTCAACTGCACTCGGACCCACTGCTGGCTAGGTATGGACCCAATGGGTCACACACTAGGACAGATAATCAAGGATTTAATTTGGAATTAAATCTCGTTTGCAGATGAACACACTAGCATGTGTTGCAAACCATGGCTTCTACTTGAATCGGATTCGAGTTAGGGTTCCGATTTGGTCTTTTTTAGATCCAAATTCATTCCGGTTTGAATCTAATTGAAGATTCAAAACATTGGGCTAACAGTAGGCTAGCAATTGGGCTAACCTAAGAGGCTAAACCCCTTTCCCACATCGCCTAAAACCCCTGCCCCTCTCTTCCCACGCGCGCGCGCAAGGAGAAGAGTCCACACGCGCGTGGACTCTCTCCAAGTCGCGTCTTTGCGTGAAAAGAAAGAAAATGACCGGCGTTTTTGGCTGATGAGGCATGGATCAGAGTCCACCTAGGCGTGGACTCTTCAAAAATTGGAATTACCGTGAAAAGAAAGAAAAAACACCGAAGGGGCGCGACTCTTCTTTCTGCGCGCGCCCTTCTGAGTTTTTCACGATCCCTCTTCGCGTCTTTCCATCCCAAAGGCCGTGAGATTAATCCCAAAGGCCGTGAGATTAATCCCAAGGGCCGTGAGATAAAGAGAGAAGACGTGAGAAGGGAGAGAGGGACGTGAGAGGATGTTTTCAGATGAGAAGGCGCCTCTCTGTCGCCTATTTAAGAAGAAGGCTTCACCGTAAAATTTCATTCCAGATTTTCTACGGCGAAGCCTTGCTTCTCTTTCCTTCTCCCTCTCCAGAAGATTGTTTCCCCCCCTCTCTTTCCTCTTTGATTCCTTTACAGAGCCTAGGCTCTGTCGAATCTCAGAACAGAAGGAGAGTCAGAGAGAGAAACTCTCCGACGGTAAAGGAAGAAGGCGCCTCTTTTCTTCTTTCTTACATTAAGACAATTTTGTCTTAATTTTCTTCTCCCTCCAAGACAAGCCTTGTCTCATTTTAGGACAAGGGCTTATTCTTAAGACAAGAGTGTCTTAAGGGCCAAAGTTGCTAAAAACTAGGAGAAGAGTAAGAGAGAAAGTTTTAGTCCCCGTTTGGCTAGAGGAGTCCTAGCCAATAGCCCATATATCAAGTTCTTGGGGTAGAACTTGATTGGAAGGAACCCAATTGAGGAGTCACTGTCTTGATCATCTGCCCGTGTGGATCACCATCGGAGGGCGGACAAGTGGACGCCTGGTGTGTTCAAAAGGTTACTCTATTTGGAGTTTATTTCTACATCAGATTGGATATAGCGATCTGAGGTTAGTATCTAAACTATGTTTAAATTTGGACATGCATATAGTCATAAGTTTTAATTGCTAATAAGGAGATTTTGGGATTAGGGTTCGGACCTGATTTCATAAAGTTTTGAAATCCACACTTCCGCACTGGTTCCCGAATCCAACACTTGAATAATAAGAAAGGGTCAATTGAACAAATATCGGGTGTGAATTTTACTCACAATGATATTGTAGATTGGATACTGAACATAGGAGCCTCAATGCACATGATCAAATGATTAGAATATCTTGACAAACCCAATATAGTAGAAGTATAATATCCTAGACAACTCCCAAATGGAAGAACAGTTTAGGCTAAGGTAATGGGATGAGTGCAATTAGGCCCCAAATTAATTCTATAAGATGTTCTTTAAGTTCTCGATTTTACTTTCGATTTAGTTTCAATTAGAAAGTTGATAGCAGATCTAAATTGTTCGGTGACAGTTTTTCCTAATTTTTATCTTGTACAGGACCTCATCTCGAAGAAGTTAATTAGAATAGGTGAATTATGGGGAGGGGTCTATAAGCTTGGATGTGTGGCACCATTGTTAGCATGTCAGGCAATCGTGATAGGGAGCTATATTTATGGTATCGACGATTAGGTCATTCGTCTCACCATGCTTTAAATTTAATTCCTAGATTTTCAGTTAAAGTTATTGGAACGGATAATGGTCAGAAATTTATATCGGGTCCATTATAGCAGTTTTGCTCAGATAAGGAGATAATACACCAAACCTCCTGCATTGACACTCTGTAATAAAATAAGAAGGTAGAACATAAGCATTGACATCCTTAATGTAGCAAGGGCCTTGCACTTCAAGACAAGACTACTTGTTAAGTTTTGGGATGAGTGTGTCTTAACAATTGTTTATCTTATCAATTATACTTTGACACATCTTTTATCAGAGAAGACACTTTACAAAGTGCTCTTTAGACGAGAACCAAATTATGATCATATTCGGATTATTGGATCCGTATATATGCTTTGCTTATTAGAAATCATGGCTTCGCGATAAATTTTATGAAAGGGCTCGAAGTATATCTTTATTGATTATCTCTACTTCCAAAAGGGATAGAAACTATATGACCTCGATACACAAGAAGTTTTTATCTCATGGGATGTAGTTTTCAGCGAAGGAAATATTTACAAAATTTGAGGCTGATAATGAAGGTGGGTCGATCATGGCGTTAGCATTTGGAAAAGATGATACGATCAATTCAAGCTCAATACCCAACATACATGGATGCTAGATCTTTGCAAGTGAGCCAGTAGCTCAGCTAGACCTAGTTCCTTCAATTGAGACTAGTGCCACCGAACTTAATAAGGTGCCAAATAGTTTTTGCAAGTCCACTCCGAACCAAACTCAGAAACACAATAGCCCAACCAAGAGGAAATTATGTTGGATCCACAATGACTTTAGGTATGGTCCATCCCATAGAAAAAATTATCTATTATGATAATTATTTTGATCTCACAAAATATTTAGCAACTCTTGATGAACATGTTGAGCCCAGAAGTTATTCTTGGGCAATGAAAGATCCTATGACGGGATGCTATGATCCAAGAAATGAAGGCACTTGAAGATAATGGTACATGAACCATGGAGGATCTCCCACTAAATAAAAAATCCATTGGTTGTAAATGGATATATAAGGTGAAGCACAAGACTTATGGCAGTGTAGAGCGTTATAAGGCCTGCCTTGTCGCGAAGGGGTTCACTCAGATTAAAGGACACGATTTTCATGAAATATTCACACCGGTTGCTAAATTCACGAGCGTATATTGTCTTCTAACTATTTTAATTTTAAGAAGTGGGAACTTCACCAAATGGACGTCTACAATGTATTTTTACTTGGCGATCTCAAAGAAGAAGTATATAGAGATTCCACTAGATTTTTATGAAACAAGACAAGGCAAAACTTGCCACATTCAAAAGTCACTTTATGATCTCCGGCAGGCCTTTAAAAATTGGTTTATGAAGTTCTCACCCGCCTTGAATGAATATGAATTCGTTCAATCAAAGGTCGATCATTTCTTATTTACATACAGTAAGGAGATCACCTTTATGGCTATTTTAGTCTTTGTAAATGATTTAATATTGTCATGCAATGATTCAGGTCAATATCATAATTTTAAAGCTTATTTGGCCATCCAGTTTCATATCAAGGACCTTGGTCCATAAAAAAATTTCTCGTTATTCAAATTACTCGCAGCCCATTAGAATTATTCTTAACCTAGTGAAAATACGTTTTGGACATATTAACTGACTGCGGCATTCTCGGAGCTAGACCATCATTATTTCTCATGGAACAGTAGCACCATCTATTATCAGACTCTGGTGAACCCATATTCGATCCTGGATAATATCGATGCCTAGTGGAACATTTGATTTATTTAACCATCATACGATCTAACTCTGTTATTCAATCCATATCTCGTCTCAATTCATGCAGAATCCTCGATAATCGTATTGGGATGCAGCGATGTGGGTCCTTCGATACCTCAAGCAATGTCCAGGATAGGAGATTCTACTCAATGCACCTATATTTTTGCAATTGACCACTTATTGTAACTTGGATTGGATTGGTTGCTCGATAACATGGCTTTCTATCACTGGATACTTTGTTATGCTTGGAGATTGTCTCATTTCCTGGAAGACCAAGAAGTAAACCACTGTATCCAAATCGTCAGTAGAAGCGGAATACAGATCCATGGTAGCTGCCACAAGCAAACTTCTACGGTTGTGTATTGTTTTGCCATCATTTGGAATCGATCATGTTCATCCCATGCAGCTCTTCTGTGATAATCAAGCTGCATTCCACATTACCGATAATCTCATCATTCATGAGCGAACGAAACATATCAAGATAGATTATCCATTTTATACGTGATCATCCAAAGCTTCGCTACATCATCACAGCTTATGCATTGACTAAACTTTAATTGGTTGACGTGTTCACAAAAGCCCTGGGATGGGATCGATTTCACTTCTTACTTGGCAAGTTAGGCATGATTGACATTCACATACCAACTTGAAGGGAAGTATTAGATGAGCTGTAAACATATAATCTATAAATATAAATTAGTGGACCATAATCTATAAATATGAAATTAGTGGGCTAGAATATGTAAATATAGAATTAGTGGACCAAGAATTGATCGTGAGAGATTGTAGGGATAGATTGTAGGGATAAGAGATTGCATGGATTGAAAAATTATAGGGATTATTTACCTATTTTGATTTTATACAAATTAGCCAATATGGCCTCTATATATTTTATACTTGACCTTAATTAATTAAGAGAGAAATTTTTATCCTATTTCCAAATTTTACAATGTTTTCATGAGTTTTTTCATTCTTAAATATTCATTATCATAAATGTCAATAATTTTGATGGCACATGCATGGCAAGATATTTTTAAAGTTCAAAATATTTATTTTTAGAGCTATGACATGTATGGTAAATTAACCTTTTAGAGTAATCTATAGAAACTTATCCATGTAGATAACATGTAAATAAGGTAGTTATTACAGTTATCCCATGTTAATAATTTCCCGGCGTGTATCACATAGGAAGGAGTTGTGTTGTGTTTATTGGAAAGGAATATTCGTTTGATTAAAAAAATAATTTGATCATAGAATATTTTATAAAACAAAAATTAATAAAAAATAAAAGAGTAAACTAGGGATTCATAAAAGATTAAATTGGCAAACTCTGAATAGCCAAGCATTATGTTAATTTGCCATATAAAAGCCTTCTCATTGATAAAAAATGTGCCATGCAAAAGTTGATGGGATACACGAGCACTTCGTGGATCATAGATAAAAGTGAGCTATAACGAATTGCACATGCTAATTAACAGACACATAGCCCTACACAAGGCCTAATAATAACGGTGATTTGTGAGCAAGATAGTGTTTTTCTAAGGTATGGAAGAAAGGTTTATAGAGTATCAAATTGGCTAACTCTAAATCAGCAACTTCGAAATTAGTCTATTTGCCATGTAAAAGCTGACAGCATATACTAGGCCTGCATCAATGACACGTAAAAGTGAATTATAGCAAGTTACCGATGACCTAGATGAGAAGCAATCACCTCATTTACACGACCAAGGTGGTGAAAAATTCCGATGAAGTGGTGGCTTAAAAAGGATCACGCTGGCTATCTTTTTTTCTTTCTTTTAAAAAAAAAAAATTAATTAAAAAAAACACATGAAAACCACGTAGGTGTCATGTCTATTTGCTATATGAAAACTGACAAGATATGCAAACCCTAAAAATATCGGCTAAAGTGACCCTGCAAATAAAATAGTTGCACTTGCTATCGAGCAAAAATAACGTATACGAGGATACACTTAAAAAAAATAAATATATGATGCAATATCTTTTTTTTATATTAAAGGAGTATATTAGGCACTTCCTTTCTTTTCTTTTTTTTTATATTTTTTTATTAGAATGGCACATGTGGCACTATAATATTGCCAAGAGGGCATGTTTAGCGTGTCACCAAGTACACCGCATTCAATCCTGAAGCAGACGCTGGAAAAAAATTCTTTAAGATAGGGGCATGTTGTCAAATCTTTTATATATCATTTTGTGTATCTTATTTAGGACTTTAATAAAAGAGGTCAATAATTAATGTGCTACATGATAAGAGATTACCCGCTTGCTAAAGCTAAAGGTGAGATTTCAAGTTTCTTATACGACCATCAAGGCACTTTGGTAGCTCGGCATGCTAGCTTTTTAATAAATACCAAAATAGCAATATTAAACATTGGTTAATATCATTTTATGTCTTCAATAAACTATTATTGGCAGATATTATGGTTGCTACTCCTTCTCAGTCCCGAGATACTTGCTGGATTGCTAACTATAGTATTGATGGCTACTGAGCAATCAAATAACTCTTTCATCACTGGCCACTTCCTGTAAAAGTTCTGAAAGACTTTGTGACCAAATCGATTTTCATATTTATCGGATGCTTAATCGATCTAAACCTGGATCTCCATTTAATCGGACGTATCTGAGAGTTGATACTCGGTACCCTCTCTCGAGGCGTGGCTCATACTCGACACCTGACTCCCTCTCTAGGTGCTTAGCCATCTCTCGGTATCAAGATCGATACGGTCGACCCATCTATTTCAATTAGGCCAATCTTTCCACATATCTGCTGCAACGAAATGACCGACATGATTAATAGGCAAGTTTGTGCGAGACAGCATCGCAACAGAACTGGCGACCTCAATAGGAAGGGTGCCATCAAAAGAAATCTCAAAAGGCAAGATCCTCACAACCTGTTAGGATCTGTTACGTTCGCCAGAGGCCACCTCTCTAGCAATCTTTTCATGACCCCGTACAATACTATAAATAGGTAAGGAGGATACCTAGCAAGGTAAGACTATTCTAAGGGCTCATACACTCACGCTCTCATGATCACCACGGCATACAGCTTCGGCTGCTGTTGTCCATTCTATCCTCCATTTCTATCTTGATCGTCGAAGTATCCCCGCTAGTAACCCTGGTCACATGATCTTTTGCAGAACTCCTCGACGAACAATCAAGAACAACATCCAAACTTGCTGGAAGGAATCGGAGGACTTTACGATGCCACCATAACTATCCAAAAGATGAACTAGCAACAACAACATATGTATAAATTACATAGTGTAGAATAAGAAAAAATATTATCCATTCACTTTTCTAAATAAATTGAAAAATTATAGCATCATTGCTATTTGCGATCTGTACTTTATCCTAAAAATTAAATTTTTTAATTAAATTCCAAAACTTAAGTTTTGGTTGCAATATAATTTAACCATCCTTTACTACGAGGATATGTGAATATTTGATTATTATGTAAGATTAGTTTAGGTGCAAAATTCTATTAACATCCTGTAATTAGCTAGATTGGGAAAGGAGTTGTGTTTTAGGGAGAACGAAAATCCGAAACTAGATTGGTAATTTCACACTTGCATGTGATGGTATTAGAGCTTGAATGGACGTTTAGATCACATTGTAAACAATTCGTAATTTTTGGAGTATGATTAAAAAATCAAAGTATTTAGAATATAAGTGCTAATCACGAAAAGTTAAAGAATGTCTATGTAATTTTTTTAAAATAAAATTATGTAAACCAATGGTATATGTTTTTAGCACAAAGTTGTTGATGATAACATAAAAAAGTGTTTTAGCTCATGGAGAAAATTTTGATGGTCTGCGATCCAAAATTCTCATCCCTCGTTGATGGGACACAACCCTACCTAACGGTCACTAGCAGCACTCTAATTTTGCAAAGTGTATCAACCCAATAACTATCAGAATAAATATTAATCATATCCATTGTCCCACTCCCCTCCCTTTGGGTGGCTGATCGGAGTTTGAGACACTTGAGGTTGAGCTTGGCTTCTAGGGAATGAGGTTATATCTTTTACACGAAAGAAAGACTCACCTTTTTCCACACAATCCACCATTAGATCACCCACTATACGAATTTTAAAGTGCTCGGATATCTATCATTCATCCATATGTACATGTCTCTAAGGGACCATTAAATGATCTAATAGTGGATTCAAGAAAGTGAATCCTTCTTTCGTGTGAAACATACACCCTGGACATGGCTTCTTGATGTAAACCGAACCTATCCGAGGCCTAAGCCAAGATTAGAAGGATCCAAACTTGGTTTGATAACGTCTCGTATACGGTAAGAACCCATCCAATGATACAAGGCTTTCATTAAAAGGAAATTAACTATCAGAAAGATCTGGCGGTGGCAAGGCTTCTGAAATCCCTTCCTTCGAGGGAACTAACTGCAACCCCAACTCATTAAAATTCAATAATGAATGGTACACCACCCAAACCTAACAGTCAAGTCACAATCTAGGTGGTACTCCAAGAAAATCTAATGTCAACCTTGTTGTCGCCATCGGATCCATTTCGATGGCAAACTTAACTATCATCCAAACTAACTTGACAACACGAGATAGATTGTTTTAGTAATAATGGCACTTCATCAAATTCTAAGGATTCTCGCTCGTTCCTGTCAACATAAGAGATCCAAATCCATAAATAACCTCCTATGTACCCTCATTTCATCGATCAAAGAAGCTTGTCTTCTCCTGACTATATTTTTGTTGGGGGGTTCCGTTCAATTTTCTTGGTTACAATCTCTTTGTTGCACATAACATGCAAATAAATGCATGCCTTTTTGCTAACAAAATATGCTTAAATTTTGAGCCAAGGAACCATTTAGTATGTTTCATTAATCAAAACAAATCTAAACAATAAGGATACATTCGAGGGTTGCCTGCCCACTACCTAGGAAATTTTTCTCGGCTTCTTTCCTAACACTCAAAAATTGAGCTCCTCTTGATCCATAAATAGCACCTTTCTTTCAAGATTACAAATCGAGATTTTTTTTTTTTTTTCCTTCCCTTCCTCTCTTCGAGAAAAGAAAAATTGGAGCTCCGAGTTCTAATCGCTTTTTCCTTCCCCGAAGAAACAGGATTCCCTCTGGAAAAGATTCAAAAGAACCAGAGGGTCCCAAATTTCGAAGCAATTGACCGTCATGGCAGCCAAGGAGCAATATATCAATATCACCTAATATAATTGAGCAGCCCCGAGTTCCACCATGGTATCCGAGGCTCCCACCTACCATCAGTCCTCGGGAGTAAGAACAAAAAAGGTGCTTTCTGCACTCAAATAATTGACCAATTGTACCGCTCTGTGTGTGCGTGTGTTAAGAGGTCAGGTGTTGTTAACTAACGATTAATCGGATGGAAATGAACGAAGACCAGTTTTCTCTAAAATTCCACATACATCAATTGTGAGCTTTATATTTTTTTCCCCTTGCACTTCCCTGCAAAAATTGGTAGTTGCTATAAGTAATCATAATACATGTTTATATATATATATATATTTGTGCATGTGTTATTAGTGTATATGTGTATGCATGCATGGCCATCTATCTGTTCATGCATACTTCATACTTGCAACCTTATACTTACAATGCCTTGAGGTTGAGACAAACATGCTTGTTATGCCTTTGCCAACGAATTTCCTATGACTTGCTGCGATAATACTTCAGGGTAGGTTGAGCAAGGGCAGCAATTCCGTTCCCATTTTCAACTGGGGTGGTATATAATCTGCAAATTTTAGCGTGATCCAGCCAGATTCCAATTAAGGCTAGCATAAGAGGTTGGGTCTATCTCCTAAACTAAACCTTGCCTTAAATTGGTTCAAACTGAACAGAACTAGACTTGCACATATTCGGTAACCTTGTTGGATCAAGTTAGTTCCGGTTCCAGAGTTTCCCAAGCAAGTCAACTATTTTTGATCCAAGCAGGATAAAATTATGTTAAATTGAGTAGTGAGCACGATCACTGTTGGAGCAACCTGTACAAAAGATCGACAGCCGAGAGAGGCCCTGGTATGGACATTCCGATGCTCAAGTCAGTGATTTGGAACAGAAGGAAAGTAGTGAGCATGTAAAAGATTTCTTACCGGAGGTCATTGGGGCCTGGAACTTTATAAGAGAGAGCTGAGCAGAACGAGCGATCTCGGGAATGTCGAGCCATGATTGCGACATTGCAGGATTATCACAATGATCCACTCTCAAGAATCATAAAGGAGATACGGTTTATGACAGTATCATTAATACTCACAGCTATTCCCATGAAAGGAGGAGACCGTTACTAGTGATAGCAGGTATGAGATTTTAACCTTTATATGCTCCCTATGCGGGGATATTTATCATTTTTGGCCTTTTCTGCATGGTTGCCATATGTATCAGGAGGCCATTAATAAAGATATCAAAGCAGGCCACGTGGGTGATAAGATTCAAGCAGAACCTTATAGCTTAGCATAAAAGATCTTAGTTCTGCATACAGGTCAACCAAATCAATCTGAGGCTTATATGAAGATGCCTCAACCACTATACCTTAGCTTAATGCCTTAGCTCGACATGAAGATGCCTCGGCCACTATAGGTTCGAGGCTCCAAAAATATTCTCTTGTAATAGTATCCCCTACTCTTGAGTCTGAGCTTGGAAGGGATTAGCATAAAAAGATCTTGCTGAATCTATACCTCGGACCTAGAGATGCTTGCTCCCAAGCTGACAAGGTATCATATCTTGTATAAGTGGTACTAGTATGTCATTGTTTGTTAGCCAGTAAGCATTGATCTACCATAATTTTGTAAAATTTGTCCATAAAGGCCACATTAAGAAGGCTAATAGTAAGTCCTTATGGTGAAGGAGGCTAAGTGAAAGGCCAGATAATAAAAGAATAAAGAAAAGATCTTCAAGATTAAAGCCGATTATGAGGCTAAGATGTCTAATAAAAATTGAAGGGTCTGGTTAAAAAATAAGGCTGAGATAATAATTTGAGAATATCGATTCTGATCCAAATAATTATTTAAGAATGACAAGTTATTCTGAGACAAAAATTAGGAAATGTTTAATCAATACATGGTATATATTAGAGAATGCTAAGCCAATCTGTGGCATATATTAGAAAATGCCAAGCCAATTCGAAGCATATAATAGAGAATGCCAGCCAATCCGAGGTATATATATTAAAGAATATCGATCTTTCAATCTTCGAGTCGAACCAAAGGCTTTCAAAAGTTGATGTTGAGAGGTCTGGCCAAAGGCTTACAAGCATTGCAATTATAACTCGGTCAAAGATTTTTGGGAATTGGACATCGAGCAAATAACTCTTTGACGTTATCCCAGCCTAAGGCTTTTGGAAGTTAAAATTGAGAAGCATGGTCCAAGGCTTTTAGGTATTGAAATTAAGGCTCGGTTAAAACTTTCAATCATTGGATATCAGGCACATAGCTCTTCGACGTTGTCTCAGTCCAAGACTTTTGGGAGTTGAAATTGAGAGACTTGGTCCAAAGCTTTTAGGCATTGAAATTGAAACTTGGCCAAAGGCTTTTGAGCATTGGATGTCAGGCGTGTAGCTTTCTGATGTTATCCTGGTCTAGGGCTTTTGGAAGTTGAAATTGAGAGGCATGGTCCAAGACTTTTAAATATTAAAATTGAGGCTTGGCCAAAGCTTTCAAGCATTGAATATTGGGCACATAACTCTTCAATGTTATCTCAGTCCAAGGCTTTCAAGAGTTGAAATTGAGGGACTTGGTCTAAGACTTTTAGATGTTAAAATTATAGCTCAGTCAAAGACTTTTGAGCATTGGATATCGGGCACGTAGCTCTCTAACGTTAACCTAGTCCAAGACTTTTGGAAGTTAAAATTGAGAGACCTGGTCCAAGAATTTTAGGTGTTGAAATTAAGTCTTGGTTAAAGGCTTTCAAGTATTGGATATCAGATATATAGCTCTCTAACGTTGTCCCAGTCCAAGACTTTTGGAAGTTGAAATTGAAAGACCTGATCCAAGGCTTTCAGGTATTGAAATTATGGCTCAGCCAAAGATTTTCAAGCATTGGATGTTGGGCACATAGCTCTTTGACATTGTCTCAGTTCAAGACTTTTGGAAGTCGGCAATCCGAGCTGACTTGATGGAAAGCGAGCCGACTCCAGTGAATATGAGTCGACTGGAATCAGTCCGAGCTGACTCCTCCAGAGTCCAATTTTTGAAGATTTCTGAGAACAGCTAGGTGAGCCGACCCAAACAAGAAAGAGCCGACTCTATCAAACCTAATGTTGAAAGCCTGAGAAAGCGAGCCGACCCAAGATGAAAAGAGCCGACTCCTCGAGTTCAAGTTTCTCAAAGAAAGAAGTTCGAGCCGACCCGAGCTATCAAGAGCCGACTCGTCCAGAGTGATGTTTTGTGCCCTGGGACAAAGAGCCGACTGCATTGAAGATTTGGCAACTCGATCCATCGACTCGAAGGATCCGAGCCGACTTGAAGGGATCCGAGCCGACTCGAAGGAATCCGAGCCGACTCGAACGTCGTTTCCAGGTATCTAACGGCTAGTTCCAGAAATTATTTTTGAATGCTAAAAGGTGCTCCAACGATCACAAATCATTCCCCAACGGTCTACAATGGCTAGAACTACCTTGGAATGATATAAGACTTTAAATTTGAAGGATCTGAACTTCCTTGAAGAATGAATTAGAGAGTTCTTCAAAGAAAAGAGAGCTTTATTGAACATCCTACCAACCAATAGCAAAAGAGCACAAGAGCATTCAAGTCAAGCTTTCAAGTCTTCACCAATTCCAATCTGAAGCTTGAAGCAACTTTGAAAAGAAGCCACTGAAGTAATTAAAGTCTATTCAAGTGCATTCAAGTGGACTTCCAATAAGCTGCACCGGCAACTATCCGACAAATTGAGTTTATCATTATTGTTGCATTTCTTTTAATTCAATTTTTGAATTGTTGGGATATTGGTGAGCCCGGTTGAAAAACCAAATAGGTTTTTGGTGAGCCTTGATAAAAACCAAGTGTTGGGTTCTTGGTAATCCTGTTAAAATCAAGTTAGGTTTCTTTGGTGAGCCTGTTAAAACCAAAGGGTATTGGGTTTTCTTTGGTGATCCCGTAAAACCAAAGTATAGAGGTTTTGGATTATGATCCTGTAAAACAATCCTACTGTATTCAGATGTGAATATAGTTGAAATCCCAAGTGGTATCTTGGATAGTGGACGTTGGAGCTGCGTTGCTCCAACCACTATAAATTTGGTGTGTTTGTGTTGTGCATACTTGACTATTTTTAGCTTCTGCATCTTATTACTCTATTACAGCACCTCCACTAGCAAAGGATTTGAATTGCATATTATTTGCTTTAAATTTTTAAAAGTCCCAATTCATCCCCCTCTTGGGTAGCCACCTGGGCAACAACTGGTATCAGAGCGGTGTCTCTGATTGTCTAGAGTAAAGATTGATGGCTCATCCCATGAGTACATCTTTGGCCGAAGCCAGTCAACTAATAGACCTCCACTCTTCACAGGTACAAATATTCTTATTGGAAAGCACGAATGAAAATCTATATTCAAGCTGTTAATTTTCAACTGTGGAAGGTCATTCTCAAAGGGCCACATGTTTACATGACTAAAATTGATGGCGTGGATGTCCCTAAGCCTGAAGAGGATTGGGACGAACACGACATGAAGATGGGAGAATTGAATGCCAAAGCAATGAACTTCTTTACTATGCTTTGGATTCAAACGAGTTTAGTCGAATTTCCATCTGCTCTTCAGTGAAGAAAATTTGGGATAAACTTGAGGTGACCCATGAAGGAACTTCACAAGTGAAAACTTCAAAGATAAATCTTTTAGTGCACAATTATGAATTATTTAATATGGAGCCGTTGACGTCAAGATCGTCGTGGCCCGTAGCTACATCGGTGCCGGAGTGCGCTCCTCCTGCCGCCCGCCGCTCTTGGTTCCCGAATCTCCTCGCTGAGTGCGGTCGCCTTATTGCCCAGCGGTCCTCCGCTCCTGGACCTGCGAGACAATGGTTAGAGACCCGGGCCGGGGTTTCCGATGGGGGCACTCCGACGATCAAGTCAGTGACGATCCAGGAAAACAGATCCTCCTGGTCGAGCCCTTCTTGATGGACTCCGCTCTAGGAGGAGTGTAAAATGTGGGTGAAAGTGAAAGCGTTGTCGGGGAAGAATGATAGCGGGGACAGAGGGATGCTCTGTTCCTCCGCCTCTCCTTGTATCCCTCGCTTTCCCCTCTACTGTGGTGGTAGTGGCGCTTCGCCCTCTTGGTCGGGCTTGCACCTGTGCTTGTGGTGATGGTGGTGGTGCCCTCCCCTCTTGCTGGTGGGGGTTACACTTCTTTTTTCTTTTTTTCTCTCCTCTGTCTCTTGGAGTTGTTGTGTGTGCTACCTCTGGATTTGCTGTGAACCAAGTTACCATTCGACACTTGTCTCGGGATCCCCGCCGGGCTGTCAAGTGCATGCGGTGGTTTCCCGAGGGACCGTTTCTTATTCATGATAGGGGACGTTGTCAGGCGCTCTGATACTCCTCTTGGTTGCCTCATTCCGTAAAATTTAGGGGTGCTTCGAATGGTGGGCCGCCACCTGTGGGATTCGAATCCCCGGATATGTGTAACTGGCGGTCATAGATGTCAGTACGGCCTGGAAAGTGCTTCAGTGCAATCCTTGGGTGGCTCGCCGGTGTCTTCGGCTAGTGAGGACCTCGTCCAGGCTGGGGCTGAGCTGGGACGGCAAGGCTCGCTCCACCCTAGGCGCTCCGAGCTCGCGGGGGTGCCTAGGTGGAGGAGGGCGAAGTGCGGGCCCGGTACGGAGGGCGCGCGCTAGGAGAGGCTCCACATCAGCGGGTGAGCTCTTAGCTCGACCTCGATCACAAGGCACTAACCTCCGAGGGTCTCACTCCGGAGGGTGGAAGGCGGACCCGGTCCAGAGGGCGCGCGCTCGGAGAAGCTCCATATCGGTGGGTGAGTTCTTGGCTCGACCTCGATCGCAGGGCACTAACCTCCGAGGGTCTCACTCTGGAGGGCGGAAGGCGAACCCGTCCGTAGGGCGCGCACTCAGAGAGGCTCCACATTGGCGGGTGAGTTCTTGGCTCGACCTCGATCGCAGAGCACTAACCTCCGAGGGTCTCACTTTGGAGGGCGAGAGGTCCAGAGGGCACCGAGGAGAGCGCAGCGCGTCGTGAGAGGCTCTCTAGGTGGGGCTCGATCTGGCCGCAGGCTCGACTCGCAAACCTCCGAGGTCTCTCTACTCTGGAGGAAAGGGTGGAAGGTCGAGGAAAGGGCTCGGACGGCTGAGGCTCCACATCGGCGGGTGAGTTTTTGGCTCGACCTCGACCGTAGGGCACTAACCTCCGAGGGTCTCACTCTGGAAGGCGGACCCCGGTCCAGAGGGCACGCGCTCGGAGAGGCTCCACATCGGTGGGTGAGTTCTTGGCTCGATCTCTATCGCAGGGTACTAACCTCCAAGGGTCTCACTCTGGAGGGCGAAAGGCGGCTCCGACCTAGGCGTCGAGCTCATGAGCTCGACCTGGCGGAGGACTGAGCTCGGCCTGCTATTCTGAAAGAGCTTATCTCAGCTCAGTAGTGGAATACGGGCTGGAGAGTTGACATGGCATCTTTTCTTGACATGGCGCCCGTCGGTTCCTCCACCCTCAGCGATCCTGCCACATCATTTGCCCCCCACTCCTGAGGCTCGTTAGTGCATGGCGCTCGGGTCGAAGAGAGTAATTGCGGTGCTGACATGGAAAGGAGAAAATCTGGCATAATGATGGCCATGATTGCTGGCGCTTCGGGGGCTGGCCCTGCAGTCCAATGCGGGGATGCCATGTGGCCACGTCCGAGGAGCAGTTAATGTGGGCACGGAATTTAGAGCAGTCGGGATGCCATTCTCGTCGATGGGCGGCACGTGGCGCGGTTCTGTTGGCGGAGAGTCTGAACCGGTACGACTCCATTAGGTCATTTCGAAATGAAAAGAGGGCCTTACCCGAACCATCTATTCTTTTTGAATTCTTCGTGCCTGCTGCCGCCGCACCCAAGCTTCCTCCTTCTTCCAGTTCCCCCGAGTTTTCTAAAGGAACAGGTTAGCTTCTCCTTCCTCCTCCTCCCCCTGCTAGGATAGAGTTTTTTTCTTCGGGCCTGGGGTCTTCTCTTGGGTTGAGTCTTCTTCCCGGTCTTCCATTTTGTGTTCTTCCTCTTCTTTGTCCTTTAGGATGTCCCGTTTCGGTCCGAGCTTCCACCCCTCTACTGATCAGGGCAAGGCCGGTCCTTTTGAGTGGAGGCTGGCATCTTCTTCTTCTTCTTCTAACGGAGAGGGAGGCGTAACCCGCTTCGAGCTCAGTAGGAGGCGTCCTCTCGGTCCAGTAGTCATCAGGGAATCGGGATCTAGCCCTTCTTCACCTCCTTCTTCCTCTTCTATTCCTGTCCCTGAGTCAATCCGATCCACATGTCCTAGTGGGGTCGCTTCGATGATCACTGCCGGGAACTTGAGGACCATCCGGGATGTCTATGGCATTCCGGCTTCCATCCGATTTACGGTCCCTCGTCCGGGGGAACGGGTCACTTCTAGTGGCCCGAGTCGTCTTGCCTTCTATGAGGAGACCTTCTCCGGGGGTCTCCAGTTTCCCTTCCATCCTTTCTTTATGTCAGTCCTAGACAATTATCATCTGGTCCTGGTGCAGTTGGTGCCAAATGCTATTAGGGTCATTTTCTCCTTCGTTGTGTTTTGTCACCTCCACGGGTTCGTAGCCCGATTTTCTTTGTTCAGGGCTTTGTTTGCTCTAAAGCGCCATCCAACCGAGGATGGGTGGTGGTCCTTGTCTTCCCGCCCGAAGGGCATCAGGTTTGAGCTTCCCTCTTCCATCAGGGGATGGAAGAGTAAGCTTTTCTTTGTTGAGGTCGAGGGGGTCGATTGGGTCTGGAGCGATCCGGATCAGTCCCCCAACCAAAATTCTATGATCGATGCGGCTGACCAGGATGATTACGAGCAGCTCCGCACCGCCCAGATTCCTCCTCTCGAGGTCTTGTTGTCTGAGCAGAACCTCGTCGACTCCGGGGTCGACCCAACGAATGGGTCGGGTGAGTTCAACATGACCTTTTTCTTTTCCTTCCTTCTTGCACTTCTTGTGTAGTTTTCCACAGGTTCTAACCGTTGTGTAATTTGTATGCAGGTATGATCTTCTCTGAGAGTGATCTTCTGGCCATCCCCAAGAAGAGGCCGCCGACCGAGCTGGTCAGGGAGCCTGCTTCCAGGCGGGTTCGGAGTGAGAGCGCATCTGCGGCTGCTCCCACGGTGGTGATCGGTCTGAGCTTGACCATCCTAGCTGGTCCGAGTTCAGAGGTGCCTCGCGCTGCTCCTGTGCCGGTGGAGAGGGCAGCTTTCATGGTGCCAAGGCCAGTCCAGCAGGCCCCCGTTGCAGAGCCCGAGATGGTAGTCCGAGCGAGGGCTGCCGCTGCTGCCGCTGCGCCTCGCGATCCTCCGAGTCCACCCGTCGCTGCTGTCAGGGGTGAGGAGACTCGGGCTGCGCCCAGCGCCTCGACAGAGATGCCACCTGCACCGACGTCGACCTCCCAGTCTATCCCCCGGGATCCTTTAGCCAGTGGTGTAAGGCCGCCAGCTCACGGAGAGAGATGGAGGGAGGATGCATGGCGCCATCTTTCCTTCAGGATGGGGCTGGAGAGCTCAATACTTCGAAGCCCCGAGCTAGCTGAACGCATCATGGATTTCTCCATCCAGGCATGCGATCGGTAGGAGATGGCTGGGATGCGAGTGACCGATGTCATCCGCCCCTCTTCTCTCAGCTGTACTCGGTAAGCCGGCTTTACTTCTCTTTCTCTTCTCTTTTCTCTTTCTCTTTTTTTTGTCTCTTTTCTTCTTTTTTTTTGCTGACTTCTTTTTATGGTGCAGATCGGTGCCGAGGCCCTATTCATCAAGGGCCACTACCAGAGCTGGGAGCATCTCGAGTGGCAACAGGCCACCGAAATCGAGTCTCTCAAAGCCAACCTGAAGGGGAAGGCTGGGGGTGTACGGGGTACTCCAGCAAAAGGTCCAGGACCTTGAGAGGGAGCTCGCCGATGCTGAGGGACGAGCAAAGGGACTCTTGACGGCTCGTGACCTAGAGCGAAGTCATTCAAAGAAGGCGATCGATGACCTCTCCGTTGTCGAGAAAAAGCTCAACTGGTATAGTGCCAAGGCCGACCGGCACAAGGAGACCGCCCAAGCTACTCAGGAGAAACTGGCAGCTGTGAGGAGAAGCTTGCCGCGGCTGAGAAGGCGGCAGAGATGGCTGCCAATTCGGCAAATATAGCTAGGTGGAGGCCGTCGAGTCGAAGAGGGTAGTCGCTGAGGCCACGAAAGGTGCTGAGGACGCCGTCGCTAGGTTCAAGGCCTCGGAGGACTTCGTCGCTGAAATCCAGCAGATGGCATCAGATTCCTTTTATAAGGGATTCATGTACCTGTGCGGTCGGGTTGAGGTGATTATTCCTGACAAGAATCGCAGTAGCCTCAGGTACCTTTCGGCCACGGAGGAGGAGGCTGATGAGGAGGTCATCGCGCGAAGCACGGACTCAAAGCCTTCGAGACCAGCCGAGGGTGATCCTACCGAAGTCGGGCAGCCCAGCCGGGGACTTCTGAGGGTGAGAGCTCCTAGCCTTAGGACCCAGCGGGGAGGCCAGCCGGGGCGGAGTGACCCTTTTTACTCCTTGCTTCATTTTGTACTTTCATTTTTTGTACTCAGTCTGGGTCACCCGGTATGTCGGGGGCCCAGAAGATACTTGTACTTTATGTTTGATCAATGAAGTGAAATCCGAGTTTCTTTATTATTTGTTCTCTTTGCTTTTTTTTTTTCCTCTCTCTTTCATCTTCTTCTCTCCCTTTTCTCTCCCTTCTTTTTTTTTGTATGGGGGGATCAGAGAGAAGGACAACATCTTGCTTAGGGGACAAGTTATAACACTTGAGAGCTGCTGGGCTGAAGGTGTTGTTGACTAAGGGCCATGTGGCTCGAAGGTCCCTTGGCTGGGGATCTGAACTCCGGTCTTGGGTTAGCGTCCTGGAGCTGGGCTCAAGGACGTCGATTGCTGAGAGCTGCTTGGCTCAAAGTTTTCTTGGCCAGAGATCTGAGCTCCAGTCTCGAGAGGGGCGTCTTGGAGCTGGGCTCGGGGACGTTGATGACTGAGAGTTGCTTGGCTCGAAGTTCTCTTGGCCGAGATCTGAGCTCCAGTCTCGAGAGGGGCATCCTAGAGCTGGGCTCGGGGATGTTGATGACTGAGAGCTGCTTGGCTCGAAGTTCTCTGGCCGGAGATCTAAGCTCCGGTCTCGAGAGGGGCATCCTGGAGCTGGGCTCGGGGACGTTGATGACTGAGAGCTGCTTGGCTCAAAGTTCTCTTGGCCGGAGATCTGAGCTCCAGTCTTGAGAGGGGCATCTTGGAGCTGGGCTCGAGGACGTTGATGACTGAGAGCTGCTTGGCTCAAAGTTCTCTTGGTCGGAGATCTGAGCTCTGATCTTGAGAGGGGCATCCTGGAGCTGGGCTCGGGATGTTGATGACTGAGAGCTGCTTGGCTCGAAGTTCGCTTGGGCCGGAGATCTGAGCTCCGGTCTTGAGAGGGGCATCCTGGAGCTAGGCTCGGGGACGTTGATGACTGAGAGCTGCTTGGCTCGAAGTTCTCTTGGCCGGAGATATGAGCTTTGGTCTTGAGAGGGGCGTCCTGGAGCTGGGCTCGGGAACGTTGATGACTGAGAGCTGCTTCAATGATGCTATATTTCCTTCTTATTCTCTCTTTCTTTCCTTCCCCACTCTTCTTCTTTCTCTTTTTTCTTTTTGTTGTTGTTTGTTTTTTGTTTTGTTTTGTTTTTTTTTTTTGAGTGGGAGATATCAGAGGAGAGGATGCTAGTTGTACCCTCATTTTGTTCTCTTTCTTTCCCTTCCCCTCTCGTCTTCTTTTCGAGTGGGGAGATCAGAGAAGAGAGCTACCGGGCTTCCCCCTTTGTTCTCTTTCTTTCTTTTCCCTCTCTTCTTCTTTTTGAGTGGGGAGATTAGAGAAGGGGGGTTACCGGTTGTTGCCGATCTCGCCGTCGCGCGCCCGCGTCGAATCCGTCGATCCTACCGAACCACCTGGCTCTTGGAGCCTCCTAGCTGGAGCAGACCTGCAAGAGAGGGTCAGAAGTCCCTGACCGGGGATCCCGGTGAGTCCGGAGCTCCAAGTCAAGTCGAGGAGACGAGAGAGGACATTTCTCGACATGACGGCCCCCGAAGGAGTCCCAGACTCAGAGATTTACTAGCAAGAAAGGTGCTACGGGGACCAGAAACTCGGCGCCAGGCCTCCTTGCCGAGTCACCGCCAAGCGATCCCCTCTCGGGACCCTGATCTCACTCTCGGAGCGGGGCTTTTGGCCACTGTTTCTTGCTTGTCCCTAGCTTATTCAGCCTACCTTGTCATCCCCAGCTTCCTTCCTTTTATCTCTTCCTGCTGTTCGCTGTCTTCTCCTCCTGGGAGGCTCCCCTTCCCGTCCTTTCCTCTTTCCCCTTTGGTGTTGAGGGCCAGGCGGCTTTCCGACCTCGTTCGCCGAGCCCAGCGAGGAAAGGGCAAAGACAGAAGGGGGGTGGCGCCGGTAAGGCGGCCGGTCAGACCTCGGGCCCAGTGAGAGCGCTCTCCTTCCCAAGTGTAGGTGTCGTCCGTTTACGAGCCCTGTTTTGTCAGAACTGCGCCTTTCGACTGCGGGACCTGTCGGACCGATGTAAATGGTGTTTCGCGTGCGCCGCCGCATCCGTACGGGGCGCCGCCTGTGATGCGCATGGCTCGAGGGTCGACCTCGGAACCTGCGCCTCTTTCTTTTGGGATCTTATCTGTACGGGCGGCCAGACCTCGGCCGAGGTGGACCCCTCCCGGGTGGACACCTGGCGAGGTGGCAGGAGGTCGCCTGGCTTCGGTCGAGAGGTGGACCCGTCTCCGGGGGCCACCTGGCGAGGGGACAAGGATCGGCCGACCTCGGCCTAGGTGGACCCCTCCCGGGCGGACACCTGGCAAGGTGGCAGGAGGTCGCCTGGCTTCGGCCGAGGTGGACCCGTCTCCGATGGCCACCTGGCGAGGGGACAAGTGATCGGCCCGACCTCGGCCTAGGTGGACCCCTCCCTGGAGGACACCTGGCGAGGTGGCAGAGAGGTCGCCTGGCTTCGGCGAGGTGGACCCCGTCTCCGGGGGTCGCCTGGCGAAGAGCGAAGAAGTGGCCGACCTCCCGCGCCTAAGCGGACCCCTCCTGGGTGGACACCTGGCGAGGTGGCAGGAGGAGCCCCGAACCGAGCTCGACTTCGGCAAGGGCGATAATGTCTTCGGGAAGTCGTCTGGCGAAGTAGCCTGGCCGAGCTCGATCTCGGCAATGTGGCGCTGACTCGATCGAAGAAACCTCCACGTGGCTCGATCATATCTGACGGTATCTGAGCCCGGCCATGTCATCGTTACGGCCGTAACAGTGCCCCCCAGCCCGCTGTTCCGTTGGGGCGTCGTAGAACGGAACGTCGGGATTAAATGCGGATATGACGTGGGGAGGCGAAGATCTTGCATCATAATTGCCATGATCCTCGTTGTCGCTTCTCGATGCGCCCGAAGCCCTATAGGAAGCCGCCACGCGTCACCCACTTGCCCATAATAAATGCGTCGCTTCGAGGCAGAGACCGTTACCCTGCTAACGAGGCATCGGTGTCGGGCATGCGTCCACGCGGCGATCATCCAGTGGCTCGGATGGAATGACGAGTACGCCGCTGTCGACTGAGTTTGAAAAGGAAGGGACTTTCCGGAATGAGGCCTTTCCCCTTGCTCCGCGGGCGGTTTGCTGCAGGCTAACTTCCGTTGCCCCGCATTCGCTTGGCGTATTTTCGGTGAGTGCCTCCATCCTTCTTTCTAGTTCCCCTCTCCCCCTTCTTCTCTGAATCATTGTTTCCTTCTTGTCATGGCGCGTCGTCGCTATGTTTCTTCTAATCCGGACGAGGCCGTCCGTCCCGGCCGAGGACTCCATCTTCTTCCTCTTTCAGAGGAGGAAACGATCCCGGAGAGATCCGCAGGCGTCTACAACCTGGGGGTGTCACCATCGGCATCCCCAGGGGGGTCCGGTCTCCTCCGATTGCTTCCGCTCTTCCTCTTCTTTCTCTTCCTGCTCCGCCTCTTCTTCCCGCCGTCCCCCCGGTCATGCTTCCCCATGACCGAGGGCGATCTTTCTTTGCTCCGGGAGGCCTACGGCAATCCGGATCAATCCGTCTATTCGTTCCGCGGCCCGGGGAACGCGTCACCATGAGTGGCCCCGGCCGCATAGCCTTCTATGAAGACTTCTTCCTCGGGGGTCTTCGATTCCCTCTGCACCCCTCTTCCTCTCCTTTCTTAGCCATTTCCGTCTTGTTCCGGCCCATTGGCTCCCAATGCCATCCGGGTCATCTTTTCTTTCATAGTTTTTGCATTTCCATGGGTTTGTTGCCCGTTTCTCCCTCTTCAGGGCCAGTGTCACCCTGAAGAGTACTCCACTGATGACGGCTGGTGGTACATCTCGCCCTGGCCCAGGTGTCTCTGTTTCGACCTCCCTTCTTCTATCAAGGGCTGGAAGAGCCGTTTTTTCTTTGTCTCGGTCGAAGATGTCGACTGGGCCTGGAGTGAACCGGACCGGTCTCCGAACCGAACTCCCAGGTCGAGTCGGCGGACCAGGAGGCCTACTCCCCTGCTCCTGAGCGACGTGGTCCTGGCCCTCGAGGTTTCTGCTCTCGGAGCAGAATCTTTTGAGACCGGGATCAGTCCCATCCGCGAGTCGGTGAGATTCGGTCCTCCCTTGACTCTTGCATTCTTTTTCCTTTATGACCAAGCTGGCTGACCTTCTACTCTTTTGCGTTGCAGGCATGAAGTTCTCACTGGAGAGCCTTCTGGAGGGCGTGGCCCAGAGAGACATCCCCGAGGTAGATGAGCCCGCGGCTAAGAGGGCTCGCACCGAGGCGAGCCAGGAGGTTGCGCCGGTGACTCTACCTAGTCTAGCAACCGCTGCTCCCCCGCCCAGGCTGCCTCGGGGTGGGCCGTTGATTCCTCAGCTGTCAGACCCGGTGTTGCTGCCATCGAGGGGCTCCACCGCCCGCAGCTTGCTTCGTCAGCGCCGGCCCTATCATCGCCGCGGCTCCGACGGGCGTAGCACGTGTCCTCTGCTGGCCCATCAGCTGCGATTCCTGCTGGAGGGACAGTCACCGCCGGAGCTGACCTGACGGCTCCACCACCGGTGATCACCCACCGTGGTTCAGTCATCCGCGACAAAGGGCTTGCGGAGAAGGTGATGGAGTATGCCTCCACAGCCCGAACCGCCGAGCTCGGGGCGGCCGGGACTATGCTGACGCTCTGCTCGGGATCCTCCCGCAGCTCTTTACGGTAAGCCCGAACTCATTTTCTTCTGTCTTCCGTGACCTCGGTGGTCTTTCTTCTAACCCGATTGCTTCACTTGTGCAGATTGGAAGACGTCTCCTACTGAGGAACTTCCTCGTAGGAATGCGAAGAGGGATGTTGAGAAGGAGAAGAAGCTTGGCAAGCTCGCGGCCGACGTCAAGGACCTCATGGAAAAGGGGTTCGAGCTGGCGAGCAAACAATCAGGCCCTCCAGACTGACCTGGCGCGCGCCGAGGGTTGGAACAAGGAGCTGGAGTCTTTCTCTGTCGGAGGAGAGGGTCTCTCACCAGCGTCGCGCGGAGAGGACGCAGCTAAGAGGGCTCGTCTTCAGGCCCACTCCCAGTGGCTGGAGCGCCAGCTGGAGGAGGCCAGGCGAGATGAGAACGCGCGAAGGAGCAGAGTGCGTACGTCAACGGGCTCCTGGAGGCGCGAAGCGGGAGGCGCAGGAGGCCGTCCCGAGTTCCGGGCTTCCGACGAGTACACGTCGGAGGTCCGGGAGGCCGCTGTGGACTCCTTTCTGAAGGGGTTCCGGATGTGCCAGGAGAAGGTAGGGGCCTTCTACCCCGAGCTCAACCTCAGTGGGGTGGTGCTCGGAGGTAGGAGGCAACGACCGAGAGCAGAGCCTCCGTGCGGCCGACGCCAACGCCTGCAGCCCCGCGACCGACGAGGCCGTGCCCGGAGCAGCCCCCTGAGCCGCAGCAGCCCCCGAAGGCGAGGATGCGGAGCGCGCGACCCAGGCCGAGGCTCCGACCCTGCGCGAAACTGAGCCTCCTATCTTTTCGCTTTCTTGTTGTTATTGTTGTGCTTTTCTTCTTCTCTTTTTTTTTTTGGGGGACTCCCGGCCTGTCGGGATTCCCAGCTTGTACTCCTCCTTGGATCAATGAAAGCTTGTTTGTCTAAATCTTGAGTTCACTTTCTTTCCCCTCTCCCATCTTCTCTTTTTCTTTCTTGAGATGTCGATGTGGAGTGTCGGGAACGAGTGTGGACCTGGTCCCGTCCATCGCTCAGATCGAAGTTGGGACATTCCGGACCGTGTGGCATCAGAGTAGGCCTTGAGCGGGTCCGGCCTTGGGATTGCCTTCATGCTCGCGTGGGCGAAGTGTTTCTGCCCGCCTCCAGGCCGAAGCCCGGGACTTCCGGACTGAAACCCCGGGCCGCATGTTTCTCAAGCCTTACCGCGGCTTGCCGAGCTGTTCTCCATGCCTGCATGGGCGAACTGGGTTCTGCGCCACCTTCCAGGCCGAAGTCCAGGACTTTCGACGTGACCTCGGGCGCAGGCTTCCAAAGCCTTGCGCGGCAGCAGGCTGTTCTCAAGCCTATGGGTGAACTGGTTTCTGTCCCCAACCTTCCAGGCCCAAAGCCCAGGACTTTCCAGACTGAACCCCGGGGCGTGCAGCTCCCTCTGCTTGCGCGGCTGCCGAAACGCTCGTTCGCGATGCCTTGCATGGGCGAACTGGGTTCTCACTCACACCAGATGCGAAGCCCAGGACTTCCGGACTGAACCCCGGGGCCGCAGGCTTTCTCAAGCCTTGCACGGCTTGCCGAGCTGTTCTCCTCGCCGGCTTGCGTGGTGAACTGGGTTCTGCGCCACCTTCCAGGCCGAAAGCCCAGGACTTCCGGACTGAACCCCTGGCCGCAGGCTTTCTCAAGCCTTGCGCGCTTGCCGAGCTGTTCTCCGGGCTTGCATGGGTGAACTGGGTTCTGTCCCACCTTCCAGGCCGAAGCCCGGATCTCCCGCTTCCTTCGGCCGTCGCCCATGATCGGGGCGTGCCGAACTCAGGGCCATGCGCCGGTTTCCCTACAAAGTGAGAAGAGAGCGTTTGAAGCAAGGAAACTTTATTGCAGGAGTGGGGAACCTTACATTACTGATAATACACTCTTAGGTTCGAGGTGTTCCACGTCCGGGGGAACCTGGCACCTCCCAACTCCTCCAGGTAGTAGGCACCGTGGGGGAGGGCTTCTACTACCCGGTACGGGCCCTCCCAGTTGGGTGAGAGCTTGCCGCATTCCCATGGCTGAGAAGCTTCAGCGCGCCGGAGGACCAGATCTCCGGGACGAAAAAACTTCGGCCGCACTCGAGAGTTGTAATACCTGGCCACACGCTGCCTATACACCGCCATCCGAACTCGGGCCTTGTCCCTCGTCTCCTCAAGAAGGTCAAGGTTGAGCATCATCCTGGCGGGGTTTTCTGTCTCGTCATATTGCTCCACACGCAGCGTGGGTAGGCTAAGTTCGATCGGGATGACCGCTTCGGCTCCGAAGACGAGGTTGAACGGGCCTCGTCGGTAGCCGTCCTCGGGTGGTGTGGTATGCCCAAAGGATGCTGGGGAGCTCCTCGGCCCATCTGCCTTTGGCCTGGTCCAGCCGCATGCGGAGGCCCTACAAAATGGTCCTGTTCATGACTTCGGCCTCTCCATTGGTCTGGGGATGCGCCACCGAGGTGAAGCGATGCCTGATGCCGAGGTCACCGCAGAACTCTTCAAACTCCCGGCAGTCGAACTGGCGCCCGTTGTCAGTAACCACGGTGTGGGGGAGGCCGAAGCGGCAAACGATCGACTTCCAAAAGAACTTGGCGACGTTTGCTTCAGTGATCCGTGCCAAGGGTTCGGCCTCGACCCACTTCGTGAAGTAGTCGATGGCCACTATCAAGAACTTCCGCTGTCCAGACGCCGGCGGGAATGGGCCCAGAAGGTCCATCCCCCACTGGGCGAATGGCCAGGGAGCTGAAAGCTGGGAGATTGGTTTGAGGCTGCCGTTGCACCGTGACGTGACGCTGGCACCGATCGCACTTCTTCACGAAGTCAGCGGCGTCTTCCTTCATCGTCTCCCAGAAGTAGCCCTGACGAAGGGCCTTGTAGGCCAATGCTCTGCCCCCCACGTGGTTCCCGCAGATGCCTTGAATCTCCTGGAGCACGAGCTTGGCTTCCGCGGGTCCTACACACTTGAGGAGGGGGTAGGAGTAGGACCTTCGATACAATTGCCCATCCATCAGGACGAATCGCACGCTTTCTTTCTGATAAGGCGAGCCGCCTCGCGGTCCTCCGGCAGGGTGCCACTGGTGATGTATTCGCGTACTTGTCCATCCAGCTGGTTCATGGCTGACCTGATGGACCTCCACCGGGTCTCGAGGCTTGGGATCTCAAGGCGCTCCACATGAGCGCGACCCAGCATCGAGTCCGGCAGGGTTGCCAGCCGGGAGAGAGTATCCGCACGGGCATTCTCCCTGCGGGGATGTGGAAGATGTTGAAGCGCCGGAATCTGGACGCGCCCGCTTTGACGAGCTCCAAGTATTTCGCCATTTGGGGGTCATGCGCGGCATACTCCCCGGAGACATGTCCCGCCACGAGCTGGGAATCAGTGAAAGCTTTGAGGTTGGTCATGCCCAGCTCGCGGGAGACCCTCAGCCCGACAGAAGTGCCTCGATCCTCTACTCCGCCTGATTATTGATCGCGGCGAATTGGAAATGGAGCGCGCATTCGGCGACGACCCCGTCGCTGTTGGCAAGGATGAGTCCGTCCCCGCTCCCGCCTGGAGTTCGAGGCTCCATCTACATGGAGGATCCAGGCGTCCTCTCCGGGCTCATCGGGCCCGTCTTCAGCGGCTGGCCTGAGGGGCCTTCCTCGGGCTCCTTGCCCAAGCCGCACATTCGACCAAGAAGTCGGCCAGCACCTGCGCCTTCATGGCCGACCTTGGCCTGTATCCAATGTCGAACTCGCTGAGTTTCAGTGCCTATTTCGCCAATCATCCCGAAGTGTCGGGTCGGCTGAGCACCGCTTTCAGCGGTTGATCCGTCAGGACAGCGATGGGATACGCTTGGAAATAGGGCCTGAGACGCTGGGCAGACACTATTAGCGTGAAAACGAGTTTCTCGGGCAGAGAATACCTGAGCTCCGCATCGCGGAGAAGTTTGCTGGTATAGTATACCGTCGCTGGACTCCTTGGTCATCGGTCCGGACCAGGATCGAACTGACGGCTTCCGGGATGACCGCCAGGTAGAGGATGAGTTCCTCCCTCCTCGGGCTGGGACAGCAGCGTTGCGATGCGAGCATCTTCTTCAGCTCTTCAAAGGCCTCCTGGCATTCCTCGGTCCAAGCGAAGTCGTTCATCTTTCTCAGCACCTTGAAAAGGGACGGCAGCGATCTGCCGACCTGGAGATAAAGCGGCTGAGGGCCGCAACTCGGCCGGTGAGTTGCTGCACTTGCTTCTTGGAGGCGGGCTACTCCATGTCCAGGATGGCCTGAACCTTCTCTAGGTTGGCTTCGATTCCTCTTTGGATCACCATGAATCCTAGGAACTTCCCGGCGGAGACGCCGAAGGTGCACTTCGCCGGGTTCAGCTTCATCTGATAACGTCGGAGGTTGCCGAACGTCTCCGCCAAGTCAGCTACGTGGTCCGAATCGGGTTTGCTCATTACCAGCATATCGTCCACGTACACCTGCATGTTGCGCCCGATCTGGTCCTTGAAGATCCTGTTGACCAGATGCTGGTACGTAGCTCCAGCGTTCTTGAGGCTGAATGGCATCATTCTGTAGCAAAAAGTTTCGTGATCGGTGATGAAGGCGGTATGCTCTTCGTCCTCCGGGCTCATTCGGATCTGATTGTACCCAGAGAAGGCATCCATGAATGACAGGAGGCGATGTCCCGAGATGGTGTCGACCAGCTGGTCGATCTTTGGAAGAGGGAAGCTATCCTTTGGGCAAGCTCGGTTGAGGTCGGTGTAGTCCACACAGATCCTCCACTTACCACTGCTCTTTCTTATCATGACCACGTTTGCTAGCCAGCTGGGATACTGGACTTCCCGCACAAAGCCGGCGGCGAGGAGTTTCTCCACCTCCTCATTGATGGCCTTCTGTCTCTCCATAGCGAAGCTCCTCTTCTTCTGGCGGACCGGGCGACAGCTTGGGTCCACGTTTAACCTGTGCATGATACCCTCGGGCGGAATGCCCGGCATGTCGGCCGCCGACCAAGCGAACATGTCTGCGTTCGCGCGGAGGAACTCCAGCTGGCAGGTCCGTTCTTCTTCAGGGAGTTGGGCCCCGACCTGCACCGTCTTCAGCGGGTCCGAACCGAGGGGATAAGTCAACAGGCGCTCTACGGGCCCTCCCCTGGGTTCCTTCTCTCTTAGGTCGAGGTCGTCAACATCGGGGGCGAGCTCCACGCCCCGGGCGCCCGAGACCGTTTGGAGGCAACGGGATCGGCTGGGTCGTCCCCTTCATCTCCCCGAGCCCGGAAGGCATGGGGAACTGCACCAACAACCTTTTTGTGGAAATCATGGCGTCCAGTTGGTTAAGCCCGGGACGCCCGAGAATGGCGTTGTAAGGCGAAGGGAGCCTGAAGACGGTAAACGTCATCAGGACGGTCGTCTGCCGAGGTGGGGATCCAGCGGTGACCGGGAGAGTGATCTCCCCTTCGACCCTCATGGAGTCCCCTGTAAAACCTACCAGGGGGGTATGTATCGGTCTCAGCTGACCGTGGGACAAATTCATCCGAGAGAAGCATCGTAAAAAAGTACGTCAGCCGAGCTTCCACTATCCACCATGATTTGATGTACAGGATGCTTCGCGATGGTCATCTCGACCACCACGGCATCGTTGTTTACATTTTCATTATCCTTCCCCTTCTCGGGAGGGATTACATTCTCCGGGTTCCCGACTTCCCAGGCTCTCTTCGTCGCTCGCCCGACCCCGCGTGAGATCATGCCCACGGGCTTCTCCGTCGTGCGGTTATCGATTGCAGGGGCTGGCGGTAAAGCCGCGAGCGGCTGCCCCTCCGGGGGGACCTCGTTCCTGACGAACTTCCTGAGGTAGCCCCTCTTGATCAGCTCCTCGATCTCTCGCTTCAGGTTGCGACACTCCTCTGTGTCGTGACCGTGCTCGCGATGGAACTGGCAGTACTTCGATTTGTCCCGGATAGCCCTCGGGTTCTGAGGAGGAGGTCGGCGGAGGTAGCGCTCGCCCTCAATTTCCATGAGGATCTTCGTCCGAGGTACGAGGAGAGGGGTGAACCTCCGTTCCGGAATGGCCTCGCCCCTCAGCCTTGGGTTCGGGCGAGGGTCGGCAGATGGCCCGGGCTTCCGAGCTCCTGGAATATCCCTTGGGCGGCCTCTTCAGAGTCTTCCCGTCTAGCTCTCGACGGGTGCGGTCGGCCTCCTCCGCTCGGATGTACTTATGGGCGCGGAGGAGGAGCTCGGAGTACGTCCTGGACAGCTTCTTGTCCAGGGAGTAGGTCAGGCGGGACGTCTTGAGCCCGCGCTTCAAAGCTAGCATGGCGACGAGCTCGTCCAGGCTGTAGATTTCCAGGACTGCGGTCTTGAACCGGGTGATGTAGTCCCGGAGCAGCTCCTGGTCCTGCTGGCGGATGGAGAAGAGGCTATCCACCTCTCTTGGCACCTTTCGACAAGCGTCGAAGTGCGCCACAAACTTTCCTTCCAGCTGGTGGAAGGAGCAAATGGATCTGGGCTCGAGGCGGGTGAACCAGACTCGAGCGGCCTTCCGGAGGTGGCTGGGAAGGCGATGCACAAAAGAGCGTCGGTGGCCCCCTGGACCCTCATGAGAGCTTTGTAGCTCTCCAGATGGTCCAGAGGGTCGGTGGTCCCGTCGTAGGGATCCACCTGCGGCATGCGAAACCGTTTTGGGATCGGCTCCGCCTGGATTTCTTCAGAGAAGGGGGGATGGGAGTCGTAGCCCGCCGGGTCCGCCGATGAGTTCTGCAGGTCGGCAAATCGGCGGGCGAAACCGCTAACTTGCGCTCATGCTCCTCCAGGCGCCTCTCAGCCTGGCGCCTGATGGCCTCGTCGGTGGAGTCTTCCACCGAGACCGCTGGTGAAGGGGGCGCCGATCGGTCTCGCGCGAAGTCAGGCCTCGGCGTCGCTTGCTGCGATACACATTTCGGCTTCATCGGCCGGGGATCGACTCTCGTGATCCGCCGAACCGAGTAATTTCTTTTTACGGGAGCTTGGTGGCTCCCGCGGGGGTTGGAGACTGCCCTCGGTGGGATGGCCTGCCCTGAATGGAGCGCAGGCTCCCACGCTGTCCCGCGGCTCGGGCCGCGGGGTCCCTGGCTGCGCTGCATGGCCAGGGATCGCTGCTGATTTTGAAGCTGCCGGACCGCCGAGGTCAAGGTTTCAGCTGTTGGATGACGGCGCGAGGGCCCGTCTGCTGAGGTCGGCTGTGGTGGAGGAGGGGGGGAGCTGGAAGCTCCCTCTCCGGGCTGTTGGCCCTTGAGGGGAGGGAACCTCTCCCACACGGCTGGTGGAAGCCTTGCGCCCGCGAGTGACTACCATTGTCGAGAGCGCGGTACCTGCAGAAAGCTGCTCCCCTAGGGGGTGTTGTCCTGCCCCTACCTGCGTGCCAATCTTTGCCGATCCCGCCGCCGCGCCCGTCGCCTCGGTTCAGTGCCTCGGATCCGTCGATCCTACCGGACCGCCTGGCTCCTGGAGCCTCCTGGTTGGAGCAGACCTGCAAGAGAGGGTCAGAAGACCCTGGCCGGGATCCCGGCGAGGGAGCTCCGACGGTCAAGTCAGTAGACGACGAGAAGGAACAGATTCTCCAAGACGGGCCCCCGAAGGAGTCCCAGACTCAGAGAATTTACTAGCAAGAAAGGTGCTATGGGGACCAGAAACTCGGCCGGGCCTCCTTGCCGAGCTCACGCCAAGCGATCCCCTCTCGGGACCCTGGATCTCACTCTCGGAGCGGGGCTTTTGGCCACTGTTTCTTGCTTGTCCCCAGCTTGATCAGCTACCTTGTCGTCCCCAGCTTCCTTCCTTTTATCTCTTCCCGTTGTTCGCCTGTCTTCTCCTCCTGGGAGGCTCCCCTTCCCGTCCTTTCCTCTTTCCCCTTTTGGTGTTGAGGGCCAGGCGGCTTTCCGACCTCGTTCGCCGAGCCCAGCAGGAAAAGGGCAAAGACAGAAGGGGGATGGCGCCGGTAAGGCGGCCGGTCAGACCTCGGGCCCAGTGAGAGCGCTCTCCTTCCCAAGTATAGGCGCCGTCCGTTTTACGGGCCCTGTTTTGTCAGAACCGCGCCTTTCGACTGCGGGACCTGTCGGGCCGATGTAAATGGTGTTTCGCGTGCCACCGCCATCCGTACGGGGCACCGCCTGTGATGCGCACGGCTCGAGGGTCGACCTCGAAACCTGCGCCTCTTTCTTTGGGATCTTCTCTGTACGGGCGGCCTGACCTCGGCCGAGGTGGACCCCCCGGGTGGACACCTGGCGAGGTGGCAGGAGGTCGCCTGGCTTCGGCCGAGGTGGACCCTCTCCGGGGCCACCTGGCGAGGGACAAGGATCGGTCGACCTCGGCCTAGGTGGACCCCTCCCGGCGGACACCTGGCGAGGTGGCAGGAGGTCGCCTGGCTTCGGTCGAGGTGGACCCGTCTCCGATGGCCACCTGGCGAGGGGACAAGGGATCGGCCGACCTCGGCCTAGGTGGACCCCTCCCGGGCGGACACTTGGTGAGGTGGCAGGAGGTCGCCTGGCTTCGACCGAGGTGGACCCGTCTCCGGGGGTCGCCTGGTGAAGGAGCGAAGAAGTGGCCGATCTCGGCCTAAGCGGACCCCTCCTGGGTGGACACCTGGCGAGGTGGCAGGAGGAGCCCCGAACCGAGCTCGACTTCGGCAAGGGTGATAACATCTTCGGGAAGTCGTCTGGCGAAGTAGCCTGGCCGAGCTCGATCTCGGCAATGTGGCGCTGACTCGGCCGAAGAAACCTCCACATAGCTCGATCATATCTGACAATATCTGAGCCCGGCCATGTCATCGTTACGGCCGTAACACCAGTCTTGATTGCCCTGGAGCTAGGCTCGAGGCCTTCCTGGACGTGGAGCTAGGCTCGGGCCTAAGGGGTTGCCTGAGATCTTGGCCCAGGTCTTTGGCGCCTTGGAGCTAGGCTTGAGGTGTTGATGGGAGCTACATGCCCCATGATCTCTTGGCATCTCGAAGATGGGCTTGGAGATGTTTGAGATAGAGAGCTGCTTGCTCGGAGTTCTCTTGGCCGGAGGTCGGAGCTCCGGTCTTGAGAGGGTATCCTGGAGCTAGGCTCAAAGACGTTGATGACTGAGAGTTGCTTAGCTCAAAGTTCTCTTGGCCGAAGATCTGAGCTCCGGTCTTGAGAGGGGCATCCTGGAGCTGGGCTCGAGGACGTTGATGACTGTGAGCTGCTTGGCTCGAACATTTTCTGACATCCTCGAGCTGGACTTGGGATGCTTGGGATTAAGGAGCTACATGGCTCGAACATTCTTCGATGTCCTGGAGCTGGGCTAGGGAACGCTTGGAGTTGGAGAGCTACATGGCTCGAGGTTCCTCTAGCATCTTGGGACTGGGCCCGAGAATGCTAGGAAGTGGGAGCTACATGGCTCGGAGATTCTTCGACATCCTGGAGCTGGGCTCGGGGATGCTTGGAGTTGGGGAGCTACGTGGCTCGAAGTTCCTCTAGCATCTTGGGGCTGGGCCCGGGAACGCTGGAAAGTGGGAGCTACGTGGCTCGGAGATTCTTCAACGTCCTGGAGCTGGGCTCGAGGATGCTTGGAGTTGGAGAGCTACGTGGCTCGAGGTTCCTCTAGCATCCTGGGGCTGGGCTCGGGAATGCTGGGAAGTGAGAGCTACGTAGCTCGGAGATTCTTCGACGTCCTGGAGTTGGGCTCGGGGATGCTTGGAGTTGGGGAGCTACGTGGCTCGAAGTTCCTCTAGCATCCTGGGGCTGGGCCCGGAAATGCTGGGAAGTGGGAGCTACGTGGCTCGGAGATTCTTCGACATCCTGGAGCTGGGCTCGGGGATGCTTGGAGTTGGGGAGCTACGTGGCTCGAAGTTCCTCTAGCATCCTATGGCTGGGCCCGGGAATGCTGGGAAGTGGGAGCTACATGGCTCGGAGATTCTTTGACGTCCTGGAGCTAGGCTCGGGGATGCTTGGAATTGGGGAGCTACATGACTCGAAGTTTCTCTAGCATCCTGGGGCTGGGCCCAGGAATGCTGGGAAGTGGGAGCTACGTGGCTCGAAGATTCTTCGACGTCCTGGAGCTGGGCTCGGGGATGCTTGGAGTTGGGGAGCTACGTGGCTCGAGGTTCCTCTAGCATCCTGGGACTGGGCCCGGGAATGCTAGGAAGTGGGAGCTACGTGGCTCGGAGGTTCTTCGACGTCCTGGAGCTGGTCTCGGGGATGCTTGGAGTTGGAGAGCTACATGGCTCGGGGTTCCTCTAGCATCCTGGGGCTGGGCCCGGGAACGCTGGGAAGTGGGAGCTACGTGGCTCGGAGATTCTTCGACGTTTTGGAGCTGGGCTCGGGGATGCTTGGAGTTGGAGAGCTACATGGCTCGAGGTTCCTCTAGCATCCTGGGGCTGGGCCCGGGAACACTAGGAAGTGGGAGCTACGTGGCTCGGAGGTTTTTCGACGTCCTGGAGCTGGGATCGGGGATGCTTAGAGTTGGAGAGCTATGTGGCTCGACATTCCTCTAGCATCCTAGGGCTGAACCGGGAATGCTGGGAAGTGGGAGCTACGTGGCTCGGAGGTTCTTCGACATCCTGGAGTTGGGCCCGGGGGCGCCGTTGATCCTTTCCTGCAAAACATGCGGATACCCATGCAAGGAAAAAAATCGCTACCATGATCGTTGGTGGGGGAACTTACCTCACTGGGGGCGTCTTTATAGGTTGTAGGCCTTCCTCCCTCGGGGAGTCTGACGCCGTCGAGTTCTTCGTGGTAAGGGACCCCTCCTGATGGAACTTAGGCCGCCTCATGGGGGCCTTCCTATGGTGGTTCGCGATCGTCGTTCTGACGATCGTGGCATCTTTATTTATCTTCCTCCTTCGCTTTCTCCTCCCCTCATAGCAGGGAAATGACTCTCGGGTGCCCCTGCCCCCCGAGCCTTCTTAGACGCACGCGCGACCCTCCAGGCGACGATGCCTGCCGGTTTCGCAGTGAGGCATCCATCGATGGTTGAAGCCGAAGGAAAAGTGGCGGGTACTTGGGGCCCCGCTCGAGGCCTGCCCCCCGCAAACCTTCGAAAGTGGGCCTCCTTGACGAGCTTCTCGATCTCTTATTCAAGGTTGCGACATTTTTTTTGATGCCATGGCCATGATCACGGTGGAAGTGATGATACTTCACCTCACCGTGACTGGTGAAGGGCTCCACCGGTGGTGGGCGTTGTAGTTCGGTGGCTTGCCGGTCGAACCTCGCATGTTAATGAACTGGCGGAAGAATCCCACCATTTTGTGCTCATGCTTCTTCAGGCACACTTTCGCTGTGTGCCTGATGGTTTCGTCAGTAGGTTCCCCGTCGAAAGGAACGGAGGAGGTGATGTCCTGGAGAGGCCTAGGAGAGATTGCCACTCTGCTGGCCTTTCTAGCTTGTGTCGTCACCGTCCTTCTATGGTATATTGACATGGGGAGTGATGAAGGACTTTGTCATGCCCATCTTCACCTCTTCCGGGCGTGCAAATCTGTTGTCGCCAAGATCGTCGTGGCCCGTAGCTGCATCGACACCGGAGTGCGCTCCTCTTGTCGCCCGTCGCTCTCGGTTCCCGGATCTCCTCATTGGGTGCGGTCTCCTTGTTGCCCGGTGGTCCTCCGCTCCTGGACCTACAAGACAACGGTTAGAGACCCGGGCCAGGGATTTTGGCGGGGGCACTCTGACGATCAAGTCAGAGACGATCCAGAGGAACAGATCCTCCTGGTCGGGCCCCTCTTGATGGACTCCGCTCTGGAGGAGTGTAAAATGTGGGTGAAAGTGAAAGCGTTGCCGGGGGAGAACAATAGCGGGAACAGAGGGATGCTCTGTTCCTCCGCCTCTCCTTGTATCCCTCGCTTTTCCCTCCACTGTGGTGGTAGTGGCGCTTCGCCCTCTTGGTCGGGCTTACGCTTGTGCTTGTGGTGATGGTGGTGGTGGCCCTCCCCTCTTGTTGGTGGGGGTTCCACTTCTTCTTTCTTTTTTTTTTCTCTTCTCTGTCTCTTGGAGTTGTTGTGTGTGCTACCTCTGGGTTTGCTGTGAACCAGGTTACCGTTCGACGCTTGTCTCGGGATCCCCGCCGGGCTGTCAGGTGCATGGCAGTGTCCCGAGAGACCTTTCCTTATTCATGATAGGGGGCGTTGTTAGGCGCTTCGATAGTCCTCTTGGTTGCCTCATTCCGAAAAATTTGGGGGTGCTTCGAATGGCGGGCCACTGCCCGCGAGATTCGAATCCCCGGATTGGTGTAACTGGCGATTGTAGGTGGTCAGTACGGCCTGGAAAGTGCTTCAGTGCAATCCTCGGGTGGCTCGCTGGTATCTTCGGTTGGTGAGGACCTCGTCAGGGCTGGGGCCGAGCTGGGATGGCAAGGCTCGCCCCATCCTAGGTGCTCCAAGCTCACGGGGGTGCCTAGGTGGAGGAGGGCAAAGTGCGGGCCCGGTTCGGAGGGCGCGCGCTCGGAGAGGCTCCTTATCGGTGTGTGAGCTCTTGGCTCGATCTCGACCGCAGGGTACTAACCTCCGAGGGTCTCACTCCGGAGGGTGGAAGGCGGACCCGGTCTAGAGGGCGCGCACTCGGAGAGGCTCCACCTCGACACAGGGCACTAACCTCCGAGGGCGAAAGGTGGCTCCGACCTAGGCGTCGAGCTAATGAGCTC
The DNA here is from genome assembly GCA_021397845.1 of Areca catechu. NCBI lineage: Eukaryota > Viridiplantae > Streptophyta > Magnoliopsida > Arecales > Arecaceae > Areca > Areca catechu. The sequence goes on along the minus strand of CM038047.1, from coordinate 25,719,270 downwards.
GACCTGGTGGAGGACTGAGCTGGCCTGCTGTTCTGAAAGAGCTCAGCTCAGCTCGGTAGTGGAATACGGGCTGGAGAGTTGATGCGGCGTCTTTTCTCGACGTGGTGCTCGTCGGTTCCTCCACGTCAGCGATCCTGCCACATCAGAGCCTAATAAAAGTATTTATGCCATGTATACTAGATTTACAGATATTATTAATGGTTTGAAAAGTCTTCGGCAGGGTATACTCAAATGCTGATTTAGTATAGAAGATTTTGAGATCACTTCCTGATAAATGGGATCCTAAAGTCATTGCCATCCAGGAAGCTAAAGATTTGAATGTTCTATCAATGGATGTATTAATGGGATCTCTCATCACACACGAACTAGCGATGCAGCATAGAACATATGATGATCAAAAAAAGAAAAAACAATTGCATTCAAAGCTGCATTGGAATCAAAAGATAATGAAGAGATGGAAGATGACTCCACCTCCTCCGAAGATGATATTGAAGATGAAGACATTGCAATGGTCGTGAGGAGATTTAGAAAGTTTATGGGAAAGAAGAAAGGAAGATATAATATAAAAGTCCATAAACGAGAAGAACACTCAAAAGAAAAGGACAAGGACAAAGATAAAGATAAGGAACAAGTCCCCACTTGCTATGAATGTAAGAAACCGGGCACATTCGTCGTCCAGACTGTCCTCAATTAAAGAAATTCTTCAAAAAGAAGAAAAAGAAAGTGATGGTTGCCACGTGGAGCGATAGTGAAGCTCCACTTCAACTGAAGAAGAAGAGACCATGAAAACAGCAAATTTATGTCTAATGGGTCTCGAGGATGAGGAATGTCTTGCAGCCCAGAATTGAAGAAAAGATGGTATCTTGACAGTGGCTGTTCAAGGCATATGATGGGTGACAAGGATCAATTTATCATCCTGGAAATGAAAGGAGGTACGGTTACTTTTTGAGACAATGGCAAGGGGAAACAATCGAAATTGGTAAGATCAAAATAATTCCTATACTTTCATTGAAAATATATTGCTAGTAGATAAGTTGAAGCACAATTTATTAAGCATTAGTCAATTATGTGATAAGGGCTTCAAAGTTATCTTCGAATCATCTATGTGTATAGTACAAAACTCTCTTGACTCTAGCAATAAATTTATTGGACACAGACTAGGAAATATTTATATGGTAGATCTAAATGATCTTGCCATGTCAAGTAGCTCCAGTCTAGTAGCAATGAATGCTAAGCCAAGGGTCTTGCTTACTATGGCATAGACGATTGGGTCATGCTAGCATGCATACTATTGCCAAATTGATTTCCAAAAATCTTGTTAGAGGTATGCCTAAGTTTAAAGTTGATTTTGATCATGTGTGTGATTCATGCCAAATGGGTAAACAAACTAGGAAAAGATTTAAATCCAAAAATCTGATTTCAACTTCTAGACCTTTAGAACTACTTCACATGGACGTATTTGGACCAACTAGGACCACAAGCCTAGGAGGTATGAAATATGTCCTTGTGATTGTAGATGATTTTTTTAGATTTACATGGATTTTGTTTATTGCATACAAAGATGAAACTTTCAAAATGTTTAGAAAATTTTACAAGAAAGTTTCAAATCAGAAAAATCTTTCAATAATTTCAATTAGAAGTGATCATGGAACTGAATTTGAAAATCAATTTTTTGATGATTATTATATTGAAAATGGCATTGATCCAACTTCTCCGCTCCTAGCTCCACCACAGCAAAATGGTGTTGTAGAGAAAAAAAATAGGACTTTGAAAGAAATGGTCAAAAAAATGTTATGTCAAGGTAATCTTTCAAGGTACTTTTGGGCAGAAGCAATGAACATTGCATGTTATATTTTAAACCGTGTTTGATCCGTCCTATTTTGAAGAAAACCCTCTATGAGCTTTGGAATGAAAAGAAATCCAATATAAATTATTTTCATGTATTTGGATGCAAATGCTTTGTACTTAATAATGGTAAGGATAATCTAGAAAAATTCGATGCTAAATTCGATGAAGCTATTTTTCTTGGTTATTCATTACATAGCAAAGCATATAGGATTTTTAATAAGAGGACTCTTACGGTAGAAGAGTCAATGCATATTATGTTTGATGAAACTAACTCTTCACCATCTAGAAAAGATGAGTGTATTGACAATGATGCAAGTACTATCCAAAAGGAGATGGAAGACATGAATATTCAAGAAAGATCAATTGAAGAAGGAGAAGAAACGGTAAGTAAGGATCATGTTGATATTCCAACTGAATGGAGGTACACTACTTCCAATCCTTGAGAATTAATTATTGGTGATCCTTCTCAAGGTATAAGGACTAGGTCTGCATATAGGATTGCACATGATTATCTAGCCTTTGTATCTCAAATAGAGCCTCACACTTTAGAAGAAGCAAAATAATCCAAACTGGATATTAGCCATACATGAAGAACTGAACCATTTTGAAAGAAATAAAGTTTGGACATTAGTTGATAGACCTAAAGACCACCCAATTATAGGAACCAAAGGGTCTATAGGAATAAACTAGATGAACAGGAAATGTCATTAGAAATAAAGCTAGATTAGTGGCTAAGGGATATAGTTAAGAAGAAGGTATTGATTTTGATGAAACCTATGCACCTGTAACAAGATTAGAAGCTATTAGATTACTTCTTGCATTTGCTTGCTACATGAATTTTAAACTTTTTCAGATGGATGTGAAAAGTGCATTTTTAAAATGGTTTTTAAATCGCCGAATAGTTTTTGTAGAACAGCCACCAGGTTTTGAAAATCATGCTTTTCCAACTATGTTTAAATAAACAAATCTTTATATGGTTTGAAACAAGCTCCTAGAGCCTGTATTGATAGACTAGTGGTATGATAGACTTAGCACCTTCTTAATTGAAAATGATTTTTCAAGAAGAAATGTTGATAAAACTCTTTTCATTAAAAGAAAGATAATGATAATTAGTTGTACAAATTTATGTTGATGATATTATTTTTGATGCAACAAATGAAAGTTTTTGTGAAGAATTTGCTAAGCTAATGCAGGGAGAATTTGAAATGAGCCTAATGGGTGAACTAAATTACTTCCTCGGACTTCAAGTAAAACAGTCAAAGGAAGGGATCTTCATCAACCAATCCAAATACACCAAAGAAATTATCAAGAAGTTTGGTATGGGACGAGCAAACAAATGAACACACCCATGAGCCCGACCTGCAAATTGGACAAAGATGAAAGTGGATCCAATGTTGACCAAAAGCTATATCGAGGTATGATCGGATCCTTATTATATTTAACTGCAAGTAGACCAGACATCTTGTATAGTATATGTGTATGTGCTAGATTTCAATGTAATCCCAAAGAAACACATATGATTGCTGTTAAAAGAATATTAAGATACTTGAAAGGTACAAGTAATTTGGGTCTTTGGTTTTCAAAAGAATCATCTTTAAATTTAATCAGATTTTCTGATACTGATTATGCTGGTTATAAAGTAGATAGAAAAAGCACTAATGATACTTGTCAATTTTTAGGATTGAATTTAATCTCATGGCACTGCAAGAAAAAAACTCGGTAGCACTTTCTATTGCTGAGGTAGAGTACATTGCTGCAGGGAGTTGTTGTGCACAAGTGTTGTAGATTAAACAACAACTAGAAGATTTTGGTGTTTCACTGCAAAATTCCTATCAAGTGTGATAACACAAGTGCTATAAATTTATCCAAAAATCCTATTCAGCATTCTAGGACCAAGCACATAGAGATTAGACACTATTTCATTAAAGACCATGTTTTGAATGGTGACATAGAATTAGAATTTATCCCAATAGAAAAATAACTAGCTGACATCTTTACCAAGCCACTAAATCAAGATAGATTTGAATTGCTTAGAGGAGAATTAAGGGCTGTGTAACCCTTTCTATATCCAGTAAACCTGATTTCCTTCAAGAACTAAGGAAAAATTATCTAGAAAACCTCCTACAATTATTCATGATTTTTGAACAACTTTTCTTGAATTTTCAGTATATTGAATTCAATTTCCAAATCATTTGATTTCATGTGGAAAGTTTCTGTTTGAGTCGACTCGAGCAATTTTGCTCTGGTCGAGCCGGTTCGAATGTCTGAGTTTTAAACTCTTGCCCTGGTCGAGCTGACTAAGTCTTTGCTTAGCCGACTCGATGTTCTGATTGTTCTAAGTTCGCTCTGGTCGAGCCGACTCGAATGTTTTTAGGGCTGCGCGAGCTGACTCGAAAGTCGAGAAATCGCTATTTAGGATGTTTTGAACTGTCTTTTCCTATGCTTTACTTCAAAAACACTCAACTTTCCTCATAAGCTTTACCATTCTTCCTAAGAGCCTAAATTCCTAAATCCCACTGCAATGGCTTCTCGAAGATCTGCAAGGAAGGTTCTTCAGATTGGGGAATCAAGTGCTTGCAGTACAGATGCAAAGGAAATAGGGGAAAAGAGAAAAAGATCTGCTCCAGTCCAGCAAGAAGATCTCCTTCTCCTCCGGACAGATTGTCTCAATGGTCAACCGGCCTGTCACATGCGAAAGAAGGATAGACTTTGCATTTCTGGAAGAGATGGAAATGAGAATCGGAAAGAGGATAGAAAGCCAAGGATGGAAACACTTCTTCTCCTTGGACATCTTGACCTACCCTTCACTGGTACGGAGTTTTTATGAAAATATTATGATTATCACTTGGAATCTATTGTCAAGGGGAAATAATTAATAGTGGATGAAAAGAAACTGGGTTATCTGTTGCAAATGCCAACGAACGGTGCCACTAAGCTCCTTCTACCGGATAAGGAAAGTATTCTAAAGCTAATTTTGGAAAAAGAAGATGTGAGCATGGTTCAGCATGTACAAGCCAACCTACTGTCGAAGGAAATGAGGCTACTGTATAGCATGATCAGCAGGATATTTCTACCCAGAACTAGCCACTTTGATTGGATCAATGAGAAAGATATGATATTTATGGGACACTTGATTGAAGAAAGGCCTCTCAACCTTCCCTATATAATGATGATTCAGATGACTGAGGCAGCAAGAAAAGTCAAAGCCTGTCTACCATACGGTATGATTTTCACTCTATTATTTGAAGAAGCAGGGGTTGACTTAACAAACGAAATAGGCAGGCCATTACATCATTTTGATATCTATTCCTTCAATTCACTGAAAAGAATGGGTTACAAACAACAAGAAGGAAAATGGATAAATAAGATGCCTAGTTAAGTTGCTGCTACCTTTTCTGAAGAAAATGAAGCTGCTGATGAAGAAAGGACTGAAGGAACAATGGTTACTCCATCTGACCTCAAGAAGCTGATACATCAGAAGATGGAAGCAATTTCAAGTTCTTTAACAGATCACATGAATTCTACAATTGATGAGACAAGAAACACAGTCAAAGCAAGCTTGCAGGAAATGAGATCTGAACAAAAGCTTCACCAAGAAAAATTGAAAAAGAAATGAAGGATTTTAAGGAAGAGTTAAGAAGCATCCTACTGCAATCACCGAAGGAAACCATTCCCACTGAAGATGCTCCTCAACAAATCATCAAGGAGTCAATTGACATTCCAGTTCCTACTCTTTCATTTGATCCACCAAAACCTGTTGAAACCAAGAAGAAACCTAAAACCAAGAAGACTAAGATTATTAGAGCCCCTGTTAGGACTAGATTCAGGGATTTAAGGTTAAACCCCTGAAAACTAAGACCTCTGATAGAGTTATAGAGGTAGGATCCTCTTCTTCTAGTGAAGAAGAAGAAGAATAGATCTTTTGATTAGTCTTTTGGTTGTAAGTCTGAACTCATTATATCTTTTAAATGCTATAATATGAATGTACTTTTCTTTTCAACTTGTATACAAATCTTCTCAATGAGATGAAAGATCTTTTGATCTTCTTTGTTGTCATAAACAATGATTTGATTTGTGCTGTACAACTATGATGATTTTTTAATTTGAGAATGTAAAATTATCTCAAATAAATATTAGAAACATTCTCAATCTATTTTTGAATCTGAACTTTATTTGAAACCACCTTTTTGATTGTTTGACAAAAAGGGGGAGAAAGTAATATGGGCTAATATGAAAAATGGGAGAGAGATTAAGCTGATAGCAAAATCAGTATTAATGCTTGATTTATATTGAAAATTTTGATAGAGCCTCCTACCTATTATTCTTAAAGGGCGTAAAAAGAATGAAAAAAGAGGGAGCACAAAAATGATAATATTCAAAAGGACCTATTGCTTAAATTATATTTAAAATCTAGAGAAAGGGGGAGATTCTCTTGAAATGATTTTGCTCTAATTATTATCAATCTTAATGCTCTGATTGCTATTGCATGCTCTGATTGCTACTGCTCTACAAATTGATCTTAATTATGTAATTTTTTTTCGGAACTCCGACACTCCATGTTTTGTGCTAATTATAATATCATGAAGCATGAAAAGTTCAATACTTTGATGATATACGATGATATCATCTCCTGAGCTCTGGTACTTAGTTACTAATTCAATTAGCTCTGATACATGTGCATATTTAATTTTCAAATACTCTTATACATGTAAAGTGTAAAGAATTTTTCATGCACAGTGTTTTGTCATCATCAAAAAGGGGGAGATTGTTGACCCCATAAGTGATTTTGATGATAACCAAACATTGGAGCATGTATATTTATTTCTGACAACTCTTCAAGTGTTTGACAAGTTTTTATAGGATGAATTAAATGTTCAATCTTCAACTCCTACACTTTGTTTTCTTGTTGAGTTGTGTAGTAATGTGTTTTTGTAAAGAAAAACCCAATAAAAAAGCTAAGAAAAATCATGTAAAAAGGGTTACTTCTATGTGTGTGTGTGCGCCATGAAATTTTTTGAGTTGGCTTGTTTGAGAATGTAAAGAGTTGGTAAGAGTTAAGAGTTTTTCTTTACGTTCAAACGTAAAAATCCTGAAGAAGATACTCGAGCCGACCCCACATGATGAAGAGCCAACTCTGCTTACTGGCACGCAGCAAGGATTCTGGAACGCAGCAATCCAAGCTGACTCCAGTGAATCCGAGTCGACTGGAATCAGTCTGAGTCAACTCCTCCAAAGTCCAATTTCTGAAGATTTCTGAGAACAGCCAGGCGAGCCGACCCGATCAAGAAAGAGCCAACTCTGCCAGACGTAATGTTGAAAGCCTGAGAAAGTGAGCCGACCCGAACTGCACCTAGTCGACTCTTCCAGAGTGAGGTTTTTCGAACCTGAGAAGAAGAGCTGATCCAAGCTGAAAAGAGCCGACTCCTCGAGTTCAAGTTTCTCAAAGAAAAAAGTTCGAGCCAACCGAGCTATCAAGAGCCAACTCGTCCAGAGTGATGTTTTGCACCTTGAGACAAAGAGTCGACTGCATTGAAGATTTGGTGACCCAATACATCGACTCGAAAGATCCGAGCCGACTCGAAGGAATCCGAGCCGACTCGAAAGTCATTTCTAGGTATTTAACGACTAGTTCCAGAAATTATTTTGAATACTAAAAGGTGCTCCAACAGTCATAAATCATTCCCCAATGATCTACAATGGCTAGAACTACCTTGGGATGATAGAAGACTTTAAATTTGAAGGATTTGAACTTCCTTGAAGTAATGAATTAGAGAGTTCTTCAAATAAAAGAGAGCTTCATTGAATATCCTACCAACCAACAGCAAAAGAGCACAAGAGCATTCAAGTCAAGATTTCAAGTCTTCACCAATTCCAATCTGAAGCTTGAAGCAACTTTGGAAAGAAGCCACTAAAGTAATTAAAGTCTATTCAAGTGCATTTAAGTGGACTTCCAACAAGCTGCACCGGCAACTATCCGACAAATTGAGTTTGTCATTATTGTTGCATTTCTTTCAATTCAACTTTTGAATTGTTGGGTTATTGGTGAGCCCGGTTGAAAAACCAAATAGGTTCTTGGTGAGCCTTGATAAAAACCAAGTGTTGGATTCTTGGTAATCCTTGTAAAACCAAAGTTAGGTTTCTTTGGTGAGCCTGTTAAAATCAAAGGGTGTTGGGTTTTCTTTGATGATCCCGTAAAACCAAAGAGTAGAGGTTTTGGATTGTGATCCTGTAAAACAATCCTACTGTATTCGGGTGTGAATATAGTGAAAATCCCAAGTGGTATCTTGGATAGTGGACGTAGGAGCTGGGTTGCTCCGAACTACTATAAATTTGGTATGTTTGTGTTATGCATGCTTGACTCTTTTTAGCTTATGCATCTTATAACTCTATCACAGCACCTCCACTAGCAAAGGATTTTGAATTGCACATTATTTACTTTAAATTTTCAAAAGTCCCAATTCACCCCCCTCTTGGGTAGCTACCTGGGCAACAACTATCTTGGATCTTATTTGATTCTCCGTGGCCTTTTGTAATCCTGTAGACTGTTAGGAGGTCAGCTCTGGGAGATCGGCCCCCATATTAGTCAGGCCAAGGTCAAGGATCAGTTAGGATGAAGACCAACTAGGCTAAAGAGATCAATTAGGTCAAAAGTCCTCCAGGCAAGGGGTCAGCCAGGATAAGGATCAATTGATTGAAGATCACCCGAGCCTAGAGAGGCATTAGCGAAGAAGCCGCTAAGAAGCTAGAATACAAAGGAGCTATCAAAGAAGGAGTCAGCAAGGGAGCTACCGAGGATTTCGATCATAGTGACTTTGCTGCCGAGGCACTCCAGGCTAAGGGTCAGCCAGGATGAAGATCAACTGACTGAAGATCACCTAGGCTGAGGGTTTTGATCATGGTGACTTTATTGTCAAGGCCCTCAAGGCCAAGGGTCGGCCAGCATGAAGATCAACTGACTGAAGATCATCTAGGTTGAGGGTTTGATCATAGTTACTTTACTGTCGAGGCACTCACAAATGCAGTCAAAATCGAGCTCCGACCTTAGAGACTTCATGGTCGAGGCGGAGTAATCAAAGGCTTTCTGGTGTTGGGCTTGTCATTGAGGGTCCCAAGTTTTAAAATTCTAGATTTTCCATTGAACCTCCCTCTAGTAATGATATTCAGTATTCCGAATCTTATTTGGTTCTCTATGGCTTTTTGTAATTCTATGGTTAGCCAAGGTGAAGACCAATAGATGGAACCTACAAGAATGGATAGATGGGAGTTCTCTATAGCTTCTTATAGGTTTGTAGATCTTGACCAGGCTAAGATCGAGGGTTAGCTAGATGAGGATTAACTGATTGAGGATCACCCAGGCCAAAGGAGGAGTTGGTAAGGAGGCAATCGACGATCCCAATCAAAATAACTTTGCTACCGAGATACTGATGTAGCCAAGACCGAGCTTTCACCCTGATGACTTTGCAACTGGTGTGGTCATCAATGCAACCAAAAACAAGCTAAAAGAGGCCTTCTGAGATCAAGGCAGTTGTGCGACAATGTTGTCAAGGTTGAAAGGAAAGAGGCGGCATAGGTGGCACGGCCAGTAAGGGTGAGTCCAGGGTCAAGAAGGTCATAGACTAAGGACACCAAAGGACATTGAAGGTAGCAGGTGAGAATGGTTATAGAAGGAGCATGGTTGGTGTAGAGAACCAGCCAGTAAAAAACTTAGATACATGGCCTGTAGCATTTCATTTCTTGGAGACGTTGGTGAATAATACTGATAAAGATGAATTTTGACAGTAACTTTGATATACAACAAATCAAATCTTTGGCCTCTTGGTTCCTTTTCGAACATGAGATCTTTATGACTTTACTCTAGTACCTATCTCTAGCCCTCTTATATCTTAATAAGCTTAGGCCAAACTATCCTAATGAATATTCGGCCAACTGGGTTACTATCTAACCGACCCCCTAGCAAGATATATGCGCCTATCTACCTTCGGTGCATTGGGGACCCAACTCTCCCGAATCCCAAGTTTTGCAAAACCTTGGTTATAAGAGGCCCTCAAGCCTACCGAACTCAGGTATAAGGCCCTGACCCGGTCAGCCACTCCTATAAGAGCATTTATCAAATGGTCGAAGGAGGAATCTACCAATACTCATTCTAAAATACATCTCATAATAGACAAATTATCAAGTCCCATTATCTAGAACAAATCTCAGCCATTAAGAAAGCATGATGACCTTTCTTTATGCCATAGCTTCCAGAGCTATTAAGGTAAACGATAGAAAGATACATATGATAAAACTCCTTATCAATAAAAGGAGATACTCTACATAGAGAAAGATGATTTTCACTCGAAAATCTAAATATCCATCCCAAAATCCAATCATTTTCTATCTGCATGGCTATTATTTCCAAATTACCCCTAAGGCTCAAGTATAAAAGGGGGTTCTCAGCGAATCCCAATAGGTATGCGCTCCTTATCCATTCCATATATATTTTCATGCACTTGTACCCTTATTACATTGGATGGTCTGGAATACTGACTTAATTATTGGAGGGCATTTATTAGAACCTTCTTTGGCTAGGACTTCTTTTGTAGGTATAACTATCTTTATCCCCCTCCAACTCACTCTGGTGCTCGAATGGATTTCAGCACCATCAACTAGAGGAAGGGCCTACTTTTCATTCACTATTTGAAAAGTGATCTGTGCTACGTATCATATGCCTTCGAAGGGCATGTCCATCTAGTGCTCCGGTGCCACTACTTTCCAACAGGATAGCCAACCTGCTAGAAACTTGGCGCCAGAGATTCGGGTTAACCCCTACCATAGGAAAATCAACTCGATATCTTAGAAAGACTCATCCAGCAAGTGCATTAACTAGCTACCATCGTTCGAGCAATGCAATGTTCGGTGATGCCCTCAATGCCAATGATTATGCAGCAACTAGGAGCAGAACCAACCCTACCGCTACAAATCCTTACACCTTTAGGAGTGGCATGCCTGAAGCCACGACGACTTCCATTCCTTCCAAATATCGAGCGAGGAGAACCTATTCCTCTTATAGCCCAGGAGGATCCTTATCAGACAAGAAGGCATTCCCCTTTGCCTTAATCAGATAAGGGGTTCATCCTAGACTGTTTACCTCCCCCACCTTCTCCAATACACCCAGTCAGAGATGCTAAGGTGGATCATAAGTTTTTAAAGAGATCGACATTTTGAAGCCCTACGAGGCTTAGCATCGCCTAGAAAGGATGATCTTGGTTTTACTACTGAGCCATCTTTCGAAATCCATATTCTATAAGAGCCATTGCCAAAACACTTCAAAATACCATAGCTGAAGATGTATAATGGATATGCTAATCCAATAGACTAACTCCAGGGTTTCAAAATAATGATGCTCTTGCATGGAACCACGGATGTAGTACCGTATCATACTTTCCCTTCAACTCTTAAAAATTCGATATGATATTAGTATTCCAGCCTGAAATCGAGTTCCATTCATTCCTTTGACTAGTTAAGTCGATCATTTATTTCTCATTTTACTAGCAGCCAGAATTCGTGGCAAAGTTTTGACTTCTTGATCCTGTTAAGTAAAAGGAGGAAGAGTCCCTCGAGACCTATGTAAATCAATTCAATGAAGCGACTTCGAAGGTATACAACCTCGACCATTCGGTCACTATGACCACTATGAAGTGTGGTCTTCGGCCATATCCTTTTCTTTTTTCATTGGAGAAGAAGCCACCAATAGATTTTTCTGAGATGCTTACTAGAGAGGAGAAGTATGTGCATGTAAAGAAAGCGTATGGCACTCATGTTTCTCCCATTATTTCACCCCCTTGGTCCTTGCTTTATCTTCTATCTCGCCATCTAACCAAATATGAAAGGAACAACCACCACCCTTCAGATCTTTCTAGAGAAAAGAAAACTGGAGGAAAAGGCTAAGAAGACGGTCATCACCCTGACACATAAGGTCACCATCCTCAATTCGGCATCTTCAAAGTCCTGATCAATTGGGCATCATACCGCCACGACAGTTCAGTCAGTATACTCCCCCCAATGTTCCTTGTACTCATGTCTTAATGCAAGTTTGAGAGTAGCTGTCCAAGGCCCGAGGGATGGAAGCAAATCTTGAAAGAAGGGATTAGAATAAATATTGCTTATATTATTGGGATTATGGCCATGATACTGAAGAATGCAAACAACTTTAGGACAAGATTGAGAAGCTTGTCCATCATGGTAGGTTGAACAGGTTTTTCCAAGATCGAGGATAGAGATGTAATGCTCTAGTCTCGTGCTTGCTAGAACCTTTGCCAAGGGTGAAGCCTGTTGACTGGCCCACTAGAGATGACATGAACACCATCAACGGTGGACCAGGAGAAGAGTCCAGAATTAGCGGCCATGAAGAAAGTTTTGATGAAGCCATAACCTTCACTTGAATCGATACAACAGGTGTCCAATTTTTTCATCATGACCTTGTAGTCATAACATTGAACATCGATAACTGTAATATCCATCGTTGGCGTTGATAATAAAAGTTTAGTAGATGTTGTGTTTATGATGTATTTCTAAAGATAAATATTGCTTTTGAATGACTTAAAAAGGTAGGCACACCGATAATTGGGTTCTCAGGAGAGTCGGTCCCCATTGAGGATACTATCACTTTGCTGGTAGTAGCAGGGAGGGCCTCTCGATGCTCCCAAGTGTACCTTTCTTAGTTATGAAGACATCCTCGACTTATAATATCATATTCAATTGACGGTCTGAATGCTCTATAAGTAATAGTGTCTACATATTATTTGTTAATGAGATTCCCCATATTAGAGGAATTGGAGAGATACAAGGAAATCAGGCCCTGGCGAGATAATGTGACCTAGTAGCCGATAGACAAAACACACCAAGGCACTGGATAGTCTCTTAATGGAGAGGCTAGATACTAAGGATGAATTAATCGAAGAAAGGGGAAGACCTACAAAAGGACCTTGTAGCTGTACCCTTACATGATGGAGACCCTTAGTATATTGTTCAAATAGGTTAATGCTAAACAAAGATACAAAGCAGAGATTGATAGCCTTCCTGTAAAAGAATATTGATGTCTTTGCCTAGATTCCTATAGATATGCCCAGAATTGATCCAGAAGTGATGACACATCACCTGACGGTGAACCCAATTATCATAAAAAGTAAAAAAGTAAAAAGTAAAAGTATATAAAAATTAAACTTTGGTACATTTGATCTGCTAATCAGATCTTAGCATCTATTTGCATAAAAATAAATAACAAGAAATAAAGTATACAAAAATAAATATTATATAATTAAAAGAAGAATTCAATTACAAGAAATTAAAAATAATAATAAATAAACTACAAAATGTGGTAACAAAGTATCCTAAGTCGATTAGTACAGTCTTATCAGGAAGTAGTTAATGTCATTTCGCTTTCTTCCGTCATATCGTGACGAACTGGGCTTCCTCTTCTTCTTCCTTTTAGATTTATCTTGTATCATACTCTCTCCAGGATGCCCTTCTCTATGGTCCAAGGTTCCTTAAATAGAGGGGAGAGTAGACTTATTTGGTATCAAATTAGGTATTAGACTCTTAGTAAAATTCCTAGAATTTTTGGTAGTTGAAATTTTGCCAAAATTATGCTGAGTTAACCAGGATCGTCGGATGTTTCTTGGACTACTCAAATCAGGCCAAAATTGTTGGGCATCCTTCTCAGGTTAGGAATGCACTCTAGCCATTGGAATGGTGCATGAGACGGTAGCATCTTGGGATGGCAAGCGATGGTCTTAGCAATGTCTCAATGATGGGAGGCGGCAGTGATGGCATGGAGCAGCATCTCGGTATAGGTGAAGGTGGCATGATTGCAGTGGAGATGGGAAGGAGATGGTGGTGGAGAGGGGGCAACGACAATAGAAAAACTGAGATGACTGATGATGGTGGCCAGTAGTTGGGTAATGATGAGGGGGCATCTCAGTCTAGTGGATCGGAACATGATAGCCAAATCTTGGCAGCTCTGGATGGGGATTGCAACGGGCCAACAATGACGGGGATGATGGCTAGTGACGATGAGGGGATGGTGACATGACGAAGGCAGGATGGCGGTGTCATCGGGCAATGGTAGGATGGCAATGCCATTAAGCTATGGCGGAGAGAGGAAGGAGCTAATTTTTTTTTAATGTGCCGATCCACAGCCTACTCCATGGATAAGCAACCAGTCTACCATGGATTGGCTACTTTAAAAAACTATGCTAAACTAGTTTTCTATTGATTCAGCCCATTTGACCTTCGATTTGACTCCCGTCAACATCCTCTTGACCTACGTATCAGGTTCTTCATGTTGGCGAGTGTCTTAATCACTAATTCTGCCAATTCTTCAAGATTCGGAGATTCCAAATATCTTCACTAATTTTAATGTACCTACCAAAGAAGAAGAAATATAAATTTAATTTTTTATTAAATATTTTAATAGATATATGATGCTTTAGCTCGATATTTACTTTTATAATTATACTCTAATTTCATCTTTTTCAAAGATATTTAAAAATAGTTAATTTTATAAGAAGATCTAGTTAATTAAGAAATTAAGATTTTTAGAAGATATTAGTACCAATAATTACTTAAAATACTTAAAATAAGTATATAAATATAGGATTTATCATGTCCCCTAACTTACTCATTGCTAGTCCTTAGCAATGTAATAGACATATATGTATTAAATTAAACTATATTTCATTAAGAGTTTCTTTATAAAAATAGATCTAGGATTGAAAGTAAAAAGATTTAGCAAGTATCACTAACTATATATTAAGTTTTTCATAATAAATCTCATACTTAGCATAATTAAAACTTTTTTAGAATATCTAAAGATCTTTAGCACTTGTATTGTGATGACTAATTTAGCATTTCAGTGCTAGCTTATAAAGATAAATGCATCTTCACTTAACACCTATTTTTGTTAATTTTTATACATCCCTAAATCAAGCTTATGAATGTAAGGTAGCTTTCACACTATTTAAATTTTTTTGAGTGCTAAGCATCATGACTTTCCCTTCATCATTTGATACGAACTTCCATACTTGACTTATGTGCAAATACCTAATGACTAAGTTTAGGATAATCCACATATACTCATATTTATACTTTTATTTGGACAGGTAGCTCTTTCCTTAAATTCAAGGTAGCTTTCATGCTATCTAATTTTTTCAGGTAGGTAGCTCTTTTCTTAATTCAAGTTTCTTTAATGGGATGTATATCAATTACTAATTTTTAGTAATAATTGAATCCTCAATTGACCTTACAACTAATATATACTTTACCTTATCAGTATGTATATGTAATTGAAAGTGCTAATAGCCTTTAGGTGATCTAAGTAGACCACTAAAAGTCTGATCAACTAGTCTATTCTTTGACTTATTACAATCATTAGCAAATACCTTCTAACTCTATTACTTGTTTCTAGTCTATTTATTCAAGATTTTCTTTCTTGACATATGATTTATTTAAAATATTTTTTTTATTTTAAAAAAATTTTCAAAAATTTAATAATTTTGAAGATTTATATTTTTTTTTTTTTAAAAAAAAAAGTTTGAAAGTTTGTCCCCATCCCTCAACTTAAATACCATTGTCCCTAATAGTATAAATAAGTTACAGAAATTAATTCAAACCATAAGGATAAAAAACAAATATATAGGAATAGAGGTTATCTAAGAAGAAGAGCTTATCAACAAGATAAAGGCTGCAACAATCAATTTGAATTGAATTTTTTATTTAAAAGCATAAAAATAAATATTGGATTATCTTCCAACAAGCACTAAGTTTAACGTCTTAGCCGGATATTATGAGGGAGTCCAGTGAATGATTAACTTTAATATATCTCTCATGATATCAAAAGGATAGACAATCAAGAGACCTTATCATCATGATAAAAAAATTTTATAAAGTACTATATGATAATTAGCTCGAATTAATAAAGTACACTAGACAAGCATGTTATTCCAGGATTTAAAAATATTATTATAGTTTATATGATAATTAGAAGGGCTTGTATTTATTGAGCCGAGATTGGAGGTGGTAGTTTAGAAATTTTTTCAATTATGGGTTGATCTACCCTATTTCCTTTCTTAGATATGATATATTTGGTCAATATTCCTTTCCATTTAAAAAATAGACACTTTTTTATATTAATATTAAACCTATCTTCATATATTATTTTTAATTATGAAATATTTTGGAGGCAATTCTCAAGATTAGTGCCAAATATGGATAAATCAATTATAAGATTTTTAAGATCATGATCCTTATTTCAGTAATATCCTATCCGATAGCTTCTTTATGTGCTTTTAGAATATCACTAAATTGGGCTTCTTGGATAAGGTTCGCTGAGAAAGTTTCAATTAATGCGAAAATGATTTCAGTTCTACATCAGGTGGTGATTCTAAAAGGGAGCTATTGGTAAGCTAAGTGATGGCTTTATTGTTCGTCAGTCCAAAGTGGGGTGGTTTTGAAGTAAGGTATTTGTATTAAGTTATGAATTTTCTTGTGTGGTATGCCCAATGCATCAAAATTGTTTATCTCAAACTGAGCTGGATAGGGATCTACTAAATTCTGGGAGAGAACCTTGGGGGTGGCTTCCTCCATTATGTTATGCATTCATAGTTCTTGGAAAGGTCAACTAATTTAATCATTGCATCTATTTATTCTTCCATCCCATTAAAAGGCATGGATGATTTTAGAGCACTAGAAAATTGGGCCATAAGTAAGTGAGGTAATGATAGAATTGGTTTGTCCCATAAATTTAATTTTTTAATATATTTTTTTGCTTTAGCCAAATTATCTATATTGGCCTTTATGGTTATACAAAGTTGTTTCAAGACCAGTTCATTTACTAGAGTTAGAGTTGATTGTTTTAAAAAAAATAAAGGGTTATTAAAATTTTAAGCTATGTATGGTCTCTCTAGGTTACTTTCAGGTTGACTAGGCAATTCTTATTCATCTTCTCTATTAAGTTTAATTAATTGATGATCAGTCTGATCATTAGCTTATTGATAGATGTTGTTGGACTATAATTATTTGTTAAAACTGAGCAAACCTATCAACATCTAGGGATCTGTGGAGGAGGTAGGTATGATACTTGTTGAACCTTCTCTTCAAATAATGGTTATAAGTAGTTAAAGAAGGTTAATATTATAGATAGGGCTGATTATAATATGGTGCATCTATGAATATGATCCTTGAGTTACGGGATAACCACTAAGTATGGTTGCCATGAAAATCTGGTTGAACCCCCCAACCTGAATTATAGGTATTAAAATATAGATTATTTTCTGAATTATAGGCCATTTGGATTTGATCTTGATAAACTTGGTCATATATAAATTCAAGAGGTTGGTATGCGGTTGGAGGTTCACTCACAAAGTGAGTGGGGCTCGAAATAAATTTGGGTATGTCGGAAGAGAAAGAGTATTCTACTAAACAATTCATGCTCCTAGTATGATTTAATTTATTAAATTATTTTGATTATTCAAATATGCAATCAGGATTTTATATTAGGGCAATCTTTATTTATATTAGTATTTATTTATTTTATTTTAAAGAGAAGTGATGAGACGAAGGAGGAAGAAAGATAGAAAAGAGTTCTGAGGATAAGAGCCTAGGAGTCCTAGAGCTAAAAGAGAAAAGAATTAGTTAGGGTTTGATGTTATTTATAAATAAGTTAGCATAATATGGACTCTCTATCTTAGGGTGTTATCCTAAATCTAGATATTTCCTAACTGCCAAGGCTATCTTGGAGCCCTCCAAGTTAAAAATTAACCAATCAATGGCCAGATAAATGTAAGATTGATAGGGTCTCCCATTATTTTCCTTAGATACTAATTAGATTGGCCAGTTAGTGAACGGAACTAATTAAAAATCATCTTTCTTCAAGGCTACATCATCCTTAAATTTCTTTCCTAGATACCAATCAATTTATCAATCCCGACCTTGTCTAACTCTTTGGATGCCTTGTTCTATTGAGCTCGAGTTACTTAAGGGCTAAAGTCTAGTTGATTTTAATTAAAAAGCTTAGATTAATGCAAAGTACAGGATGTTGGTTTGTGGACAAAGGAAGGGTAATCAATTTTCATCTTATATTGTTTATGGGTTGTTGTCCTTAGATTATTTTATGAAAATATGTAATGCAAAAAGAAAGATGGTGGGTAATCAAATCCCCACCTTGTGTTATGTAATTTTTGTTTATTTTTATGATATGTTAATTAAGCAAGAAGAAAAAGGTAGGTTTAAATTGGGTTAGGCTAGGAATATAAGCAACTAATATTAAGGCAAGAAATCAAATCCAGTATTGAAGGCAGTTAATTAAAAAGTTAAGTAATTTTTTTTTTTTAGATTAACTTGAAAAGGAAGAAACTAAAAAAGATTTTTTTTCTTTTTAGGTTAGTTTGAAAAGAAAGAAGCCAATTAAAGCAAATAAAAATACTTTTTTCTTTTTATATTAATTTAAAAAGCAAAAAAACTAATTTAAAAAGTAATAAAAAAATAAATCTAACCAAAAGAAATTTTTAGGTAGATTTTAAAACTAAGAAGACTAATCAAAAGAAATAGAAAAAGATTTTTTGGTTAATATGAAAAAAAAATTAATTAAAAGTAACTAATAAAAAAATTAATCTAGGGTTAGGGTTAATCTCACCAAATTGTAGATGACTTTTCTTCTCTTTTTCCTCTATAAAAAAAATAAAAATAAAAATTAGTTAGTAAACTATATTACAAGAAATCAAAGAAATAATAGTATTCGTGCCTTCCCCGATAATGGTATCAAAACTTGATAGATCATAATGTTGTCATTAGGATACCATGATTATTTTAAATCTGATTTCTAGTAAATTAAAAATAGGCAGATAGCAGCAAAAGTTAGGTCGAATCCATGGAGAAGGCAGTGCATTTTAATGATTTGAAATCTTAATTTTTATATAATAAAGAAAAAATATTGAAGTCAAAAAAAAAAAATTAAAAGTACTTAAAAAATAAATTTTGGTACGTTCGATTTGCTAATCAGATCTTAGCATCTATTTGCATAAAAGTAAATAATAGAAATTTAAAGTGCATAAAAGAAATATTGCATTAATTAAAAGAAAATTTCAATTACAAGAAATTAAAAATAATAATTAAATAAACTATGAAAAGTGGTTACAAAGTATCCAAAGTCGATTGGTGCAGCCTCATCGGAAAGTTGGTTGATGTCACTTCACCTTCTTTCGTCATACTTCCTAGAGGGAACTAGGCTTTCTCTTCTTCTTTCTCTTCGGATCTTGATCTTGGAGATAGAATAGGCTTGAAGATGGCGTAGGGGTAGAACTTTTTTCTAAGAAACCTTACTCTTGAGGCCAATCCACAACCCAAGCTATGCTCTCTATCTCGTACCATACCCTCTCTCTAGGATGCCCTTCTCTTGTAGCTCAAGGATTCTTTAAATAGATGGAGAGTAGACTTATTTGGTATCAAGATGGGTATTAGACTCCTAATAAAATTCCTAGAACTTTTGGTAGTTGAAATCATGCCAAAATTATGCTAAGATCTTGGCAATGTCTCGATGATGAGAGGTGGCAGCGATGGCATGGAGCAGCATCTCAGCATAGGTGAAGGCTGCATGGTTGCGGCGAAGATGGGAAGGAGACAGTGGTGGAGAGGGGGGCAGTGGTAATGGGAAAATTGAGATGATCGATGACAATGACCGATAGTTGGTGCGACGAGGGGGCATCTTGGTCTGACAGATCAGAACAGGATGGCTGGATCTTGGTAGCTCTTGATGAGATTGCGACGGGCCGGTGATGATGGGGATGATGGCTAGTCACGATTGGAGGAACGACGACACGACGGTGGCTGGTAGGGGTGGTGGGCTGTAGCAGGATGGCGGTGCCATCAGGTGGCGACAAGATGGCATGCCATTGAGTGATGACAGGACAATAGTGGAAAGGGAAGGAGCTGAGTTTTCTTTTAATATGCCAATCCTAGCCTGCTCCATGGACCAAGCTAAAGGAAAAACAAAGGCGGCAGAAAGAAAGGTTTTTAAGACATTTTAAAAAATGATAGCGGAAGGCTGGTAGATTGATCAAAACAATCTACCAATCTGCCAGCAACAGGATCTAGTAAGATAATGCAGCATGTAATATATGTCAAGAGCAAGAAAAAATAATCAAAGATATAAAAGTATCTTACCATTATACTTTGAAAATACCGTGGAAAGGGGTAAAGCGCTCGAGCCACACACGTGTCTGGCCTCTACAGGTAATTCACACCGGGGCTCAACATTGATCAACTCCCTCGGAGTACTAGCTCCTTGGGATCCTTCTGGCCGATCTTCTCTTTCGGAAGACAAGGAGGAGAGGTAGAACCATTTCCAATTTTCTCTCTTCCCAAGACCTAGCTTGAATGCTAGGTATTCTCACACCCAATCCCAAGTCCTCACAAAATTTCTTCTCTTCTAGTTCTTTCTCAACCAACCAGCAGCCCCTAAAACAACCTTTATTTATAGAGATAGCCAAGAGAGGGAGAAAGAGGAAGGAGGAGTGATTGGGGGAGAAGGTCAAGGAGCATACCAATTTGGCTCTAACAACATCAGGAAGGAATGACAATCATTCCAAGAAAGTTTGGAGCCAAAATAGCTTGAATTCGAAATTCAAACCAGGTCAAAACCTTCTCAAAAAGCTTCCCAGAAATACCGCTCAGGGATTTCTGGTCGAGCAGAGATGAGTCGACTCAAGTAAGGGTCGAGTCAGATCATCCAGAACACAGAACAGTCGAACTATTCTTTCATTAGGAACAAGTCAGCTTGAGTAGGGGTTAAGTCGGCTTGTCCAGAACATAGAACGAGTCGGCTCAAGCAGGGGTCGAGCTGGCTCATCCAAAAAAGACTTCCGAAAATACTTCTCGTCATAGCCAAGTGTCGACACATGGTCAATCATATTGACCGCCAGTGACAGCAAATGATTCTTAATTGTCGATCAGCCTTAAGATCAAATAGAGATCCCTATGGTGTGTGACCCCATAGGTTCGAATACTAAGCCGGTAGTACAGGAACATTTTCAGTACCAGTCAAAGTCCTCATCTAGCAATGATACCTGATGGCCGGATAGGTCGAAGATTGCAAAGTAACTTACAAGAACCTCTGGCATATGGTTATCGCATAATTCATCCCTTTGACCTCAAAATGTTCAGGGTGACCAAGGATTTGACTGCCAACCCTAATTTGGTTCATCCAGATTGTGTCTCAACTTTATAAATTCTGTGACTCCTCACAAGAATTACCCTGGCCAAGGTTTTGCTAAATTGATATAGCGAGTCATTCACTCCAAACTATTGGAGGGGTCAATTCCATCTTGATCCACCATCGCTCCACAAGTACTTAACTGTACCCAGAAACCTTTTATCACTGGATTAGAAATCCAGGTAGTCCGGCACCAAAGTACAGTGAGTTGCTTGTAAGCTACCATGATGACCTCAGGTCTGAGGGACACATATATCCATATCCCTTTGGAGCAATCCTTTGGCAGAAGGGAGCTCCGTAGATGGTCACGTTCAGTAAAATGTCACACATTTCACTTGTATGTCACATCAGTGTCACCACACTCCTTGATCAAGAGGACAACCAACAAATGTGAGATACAACAACCTATACTTGACACATCGTCGTCCTATAACAATGTATCCTTTGGTTGCGAACCAGTTTAAGAACTACTTGATATACCCTCTCTATATCAAAAATAATGTAGTTCTAAGGACTCCATCATACAAAAGTTTTTTCAGAAAAATGCACTTGTGTTGAACAACCAAAAGAATAACTTTTATTCATTAAAAATTCATATACAATTACAAATTAGCAGAACCATCTATAACCTAGATGATTGACTTTGGCACACAATTCCTAACACAAGTAACCGGTCTACCATGGACCAATTACTTTAAAAACTATGCTAAATTATTTTTTATTAATTTAGGCCCATTTAACCTTTGATTTGACTTTCGTCTGTATGTCTTGGCCTACGCATTGGGCTCTTCATGTTGGTGAGTATCTTATTACTAATTCTACTAATTCTTTAGGAATCCAGGTTCTAAATATCTTCACTAATTTTAATATACCTGCCGAAGAAGAAGACATATAAATTAAACTTTTTATTAAATATTTTAATGGATGTGTGGTGCTTCGGCTCGACATCTACTTTTCATAATTATGTTCTAATTTTTTCTTTTTCAAAGGTATTTTAAAATAGTTAATTTTGCAAGAAGGTCCATTTTAATTATGAAATTAGGATTTTTAAAAGATGTTAGCACTAATAATTACTTAAAATTTTTAAAATAAGTATATAAATATAGAATTTATCATAGGTTCTAGAGCCCCCTTTTCCTGGAAAAACTCCTCTTTCAATCGACCTTTCTTAGTCTTAAGATGTTTGAGATTAGCTTCGACTATTTTCTGGTCGGCCTCTACCTCTTTCAGGCATGCCGTTATATCTTTTTCTTCTTTCTCTTAGCCACCCAACGGTCTCTCAAGTCATAATAATCCCTGATAAAATGGTATATCTACAAAGCAACAAATTAGTAACAAATCATTGAATGATTAAAGCCGAATCCAAAAGAAGATAGAAAAACTAATCTTCAAGGTGGTCTAAACTGCATCCTTGCGGCGTTGATGATTTCCTTCTTCCATGACATAGTCCGCATCAATTGAATGAATAAATTCTTCAAAAAGGCCTCTGGCAACCTTCCAGTTGTCGAAGGTATAGATTTCGAACCCTAGATCTTGATCACCTAGGGTTCCTTTGGAATTAATCGATTGAGGGGTGGAGGAAGAGGCCATGCCCTTGGACAATCAGGAATGCTTAGCTATAGCCAAGGGAGCGACCTCTGGAGCATTAGATGGGATGGTTTCATGTCTGGGAGTGACCATGGCCGAACCCCTAAAGGCTCTCCATTGGTAAGAGCCGCTTTAGCTTTCCTTTTCTTCAAGTTCACCTTTCTCAACTCGCAACCAACTGAAAAATCCATTTCTGAAATTAAAGAAAAAAAAAATGTTTTAAAAAATATTTATTAAAAATTGCTGCATGAAAGCAACTAGGATTGAAATTATCCAAAGAGAAGCAAAGAACCCTCAAAAAGTACCGCATTTAGATACTTAAAAAATATAATGTTTTATTTCAAAGATATATTATAAGTTATAAATAATGAAGTAAAAGTTACAATTTCAGTCCCTTATTCCCGCTCTCGATTAGTTTGGTTAGCATGGAGAGATTTTATGGCCTACACTATGATGGGAGTCCGAAGTAGACATGCTCCTACCTCTAGAAGAATTTGAGTTGCTAGGATTATGTAATCCTCGAAATGGCTCTATATGATTTACTTTTGGCATGCTGAAGTCGAGTTTCAGTAGCCCCCATGCGCACTTCGGTCAAAGTTGTTATGGCCTCTAGCCTCAAGATCTCGTCACCACAATCAGCCATCCTATTCTTCAGGACTTCAATGATAATCTTGGCAGCCTTTAACTAGCTCTGTAAGGATAAGTTCTCCATGTTCATGGTTCGATGTTCTAGACCTATTGAAAAGCAACCACATTCTTGTTTTTCTCCCCCTCCAACTCATGTCTAAGGAATCTGACCTCAGCCTTGGCTTCAGCCCTGGCCTACTTAGCTTGACGAATCTTATCATCCTATTTCGAGGAACCATTATCTTGTGCTTGACCCTAAGCAAGGCAAAATTCCTTCCATAACTATTTATTTTGGCTTCGAGCCAAATTAATCTCCTCTGAAATTATTGGATTTGGCTATTTGCTTCGACCTTCAAATCTTTGACTGCTGCCTCATGATTTTTCTCCAATTCGGCAATCTCAACCTCAACATTCAAAACCACTTGGGCCTCACCCTTGTATGTGCCCTCCAACTTTTGATGCATTAAAGCTAGATGACTACATGCTTCCCTAGCTTTACTGCCGAATGGATGATATTTTTTGAAAGACCATCTGTGCATTTCTTTATTCCCAAAACTCTCTCTGCTTCGGTAGCACGAATCTTAGCCTCGCCAAGCTCTCTTTTAGCATCAGCAGCCTTCCCTTTCATCGTGGTGGATTTTACTTCAGCGATTCAGCCGATGTCATGAAGAAGTACAAATGATGAGATAGCTGCATTAGATTCGAGTGATATCGTATTAGTAAGAAAGACGATATATAAAAATCAAATAATAGCGATTCAGGCAATAGACCTTTTCCATACCCGAACATCACTTCAAAAGCTACGTGCCCATGCTTTTCAGATTTGGCCCTGCAAGCTTGATAGTCACTATTACCTGAAGGAAGGACCAGACTCACTCTTCAACAAATAACAAACTCTCGGATGCATCAGAGGCACTAGAATTACTTGCCGAGGCCTCAACCTTGGAAACACTAGTGTAGAAGCCTTAATCTTTGCCATCTAAGGCATCACCCTATTGATGCTTCAGGATAGCTCTCCGTAAATCTTGAACATCATGCAGATCCAAAGATTGCTGGAAATCGCTGCATAGCAAATGTAGGAGTGCCCTAGCTCAAGCATCCACGGCTATGAGCCATTTCTAAAATTTCTTTATAAAGGGACCAACCATCATAGCTTCTTACATTTTCTGAGGAGGATATTAAAAATGCAACACACAAAATTTTTTTGACTAGCTTACTTTTTAAGAACCCGAAACCCAATGTAGTTGTCAAGATCCCCAAGGCATGGTGCTAAAACTACTCCTCGGTCCAAATACTCTACATTTAGACTAAGGAGTGGGGGGCTAATGATGTGGAAAGAAAACCCTGTACCTCGATCCTGAAGGTTTTGGGATCGAAGACAATCTGATCGCACCTAATTCAACATGAAAAGAAGCCACATTCAACTTTTCTGAATCCTGGCATCCTGGATTCATGATATTTCAACACGAATAAAGCAAAGAGAACATCTGAATAAATTGGATCTATCCAACCAAGATAGTATTAGAAGGATAAACCTGTCTCAAAACACTTTACCAGTCATCCAGTTCTATCCCCTTAGGAGAAGAGATGGGAGAGATATTTCGACTCCCAGTCTTACTTGTAGTACCTTTGATATATGGCAAATCATATCTTTGACCTGTTGGTTTCTTCCCGAACCCGATATCTTTATGACTTTACTCCAACACCTATCTCTAACTCCCCTAGCACTTAACAAGCTTAAGCCAAACTATCCTAATGAATATCGACCAATCGAGTTACTATCCAATCGACCCACTGGTCAAGATACATAAGCCTATCTATCTTCGGTGTATTAGGGACCCGGCTCCCTCGAATCTCGAGTTCTGCAAAATCTCGGTATAAGAGGCCCTCAAACCTATCGAACAAAGGTATAAGGTCTTGACCCAATCAGCCACTTCTATGAGAGTATCCATTAAATGAAAAAGGAGGAATCTACTGATACTCACTCCAAAAAACTCTCTATAATAGACAAACTATCAAGTCTCATTATCTAGAATAAATCTTAGCCATTAAGGAAGGATGGCCTTTCTTTAAGCCATAGCTTTCGGAACCATTAAGGCAAATGAAGAAAAGACATAAAACAAAATTCCTCATTAATGGGAGGATACTTTATAGGTAGAGAAGGATGATTTTCAAGTCCAAATATCCATCCTAAAATCTAATCATTTCTGTTTATTAGCTACCATGCCAAGTTATTTCCAAACCATCCTTGAGGCTCCAGTATAAAAGTTATTAGTGAACCCCTAAAGGTATGCACTCCCTCACCCTTCCATATATTCTCATGCACTTGCACCTTTATTACACTGGATGGTCTAGAATACTAACTTGATCATCGAAGAGTCTTCACCGGAACCTTCTGCGACTAGAGCTTCTTTTGCAAATACAGTCATCTTCATCCCTCCTCTAGCTCACTCCGGTGCTCGAGTGGATTTCAACACCATCATGATATATAATTAAACTAAAAAAGAAAAATATCATAGAATTAATTTTATGTTATTCCAAAAATCATGCTAATATTCTTTCTTAAACTCAAGGTGATACTATAGATGCCAACTTGAGTTTTGAAATTACTATTTTTCTTATGAACACAAATATAATAAAAGTGAAGACCGTGCTAAAAAAAGGTAGCTGAAGATCGATGATGTTATTGATAAAAATATTATAGAAGAGAAGACTAGTGCTCAAAGTAAAGGTGATTGAAATCGATCACCCTTATAGATAAGAATGCCACATAATATAAGGCTAGCATTCAAATAGAGATAGTCGAAACAGGTGATCTTCGCAGATAAAAGCATCATAAAAAATTATTAGGGCTAGATGTTTGAGATAAAAATCTATTTTCAATCATACATTACTTGTAAATTTAAAGTATAAAAAAATCAATATTATTGAAGAAAATAATTTATATAAAAGGTATATTTTTTATTGTAAGGAAAAAAATGAATTGCAAGAATTCCTTGGATAGCTGATTTTCTATGATATTGTATTGCAACAATGGTAAAAGATGATTCTTGCCAATATCTCCATGATTCTTGGACTGTATTAACGCTAAAGAATGATTCTCACCAATATGTCCTAGCAAGTTAAGGGATTCATCAGAGATACCTATCTTGGAATGAAGAAATGTGAACCATTACCATGATAAAGGTTTAGTCGGTATATTTGTATATATTTTTTCAAAAGAAATTGTTTGATGATAAATGGGGCTTTGTTTTCTTTATCCTAATAGCATAAAAACCATGCATCTATACGTATTGTGGGTGGGCCTAAGAAACTTCTCAAAGCATGCAAGCATGCATTGGTAGGTTAGACCATCATGCACTACAAGTGAGTCCATGAGAGAAGCTGACCCCTATATGGCCAACAATCTGCCACCCCCCTCAAGCGGTACCCGATATATTAGATATATGCCACAGAAGCCAATCTGGCAAATACATATTTTCATTTCGAATAAAATTTTGTATTTGATATTTTTTATTGTTAATAAAATTGGGTAATTTATTTCATTCATATTGCTATGTATTCATGAATCATCTAAGAAATTAATAAAATGATGACATTATTCTCAAAAATTAAGAATTTGAGGCATGTTTTATTGGTGATTAATTTTTAAATTACTCATAATCGATGGATTATCACAGGGATGGTGATTGATCTAGTGAAATTGGTGCACGGATCTCTTCTTTTTCAGATATACGAGTCTTGAGTTTATAGTGTGGGATACTAGAATGGATGTATAGGTAGTTGTTAAGAATAAGAGTATTAAACATGACCAGTACTAGAAGTCACTTGGATTTCAATTCACTTGTCAGTGACTTGATCGATGCTATAATAGTATGACTAGTTCTTGACTTACAGTGCCTTGGCTATTCACATTAAAGTTGCTATAGTTTGACTATATATATACTTGGTCTTCTAGCCATTTGGATTCTTGCGGGGGGCATGCACTATATTGAATCTATTATCTTTGGTAGATAAAGGAGTTAGTCCTATGTGATTGTAAGATTGAGTTCAGAAAATCCTTGGCTAGGATAGTGTGAAAAGTAGAAAAGAGTTTCTATAAAATTTATATTAAGAACTTGGATCGAATGAATTCGATAAATGATAGATAATGGGGTTTGTCAAGAAATTTCATAACCTCTTGTCGGAACTCATGATAGAAGAACTATATATATGATAACTATACCTAGAGGTTTATCTTTTTTATTATATTAGATTACTACTACATGCTGCTAGGTATTACTGGTGGATTGTGAGACTTGTAAAAAATATTTTGATGGTCAATAATTCTCATCGAGTGAGTTGGAACTGTTATAACTCATTGAAAGGAGTTTTAGTGATATTATAGATAGAGATCCTGATATATCTCACTACGAGAGGAAATAGAATCTATAAGATTATACACATAAGGGGTTATGACTGATCAGATGGTTAATTATAACTATGAATCGCCTTAGGATTTAATTATCAATGTGATTGATAATGGGTTGATTTGTAATCATTACAAATTATTGATCCTAAATGCAAAAATTACAAGAGAGAGAACTTGCTAATAGTTAGTGAGTTCATAGAAGGATTAATGTACAATTGTTACATGATTATTAATTTGATTTTTTATCAAATTAGGGTTAAGATTAAGTCAAATTGAATTGGATTCGTTTGAGTAGATTTGAGTTTGATTTGATAAAACTAATTTGAATTATGAGATAGTCTAATGAGAAGTAGTCTTCATTCCCTACGATTGACTGGTCAAAGAGATGATTATAAGGCTCCTCTAGATCTATCAAGTCCCATATGATTTTTACATAAAAAATAAGGGGTGGGTGCTAAATATTGTCATCAGTAGGAGAAGTCCCAATTGGACTAAGACTCTCTCTCCTAGAGTTAAGGATTAAGTTAATTGATTGGCCCCTAAAAAATTCTAAGAGGAGAAGGATTCCTCTCGTTCTCATACCCTAATCCTTTTAATGTCAATAAAATGCAAGGCTTTAGATTTTTTGGTGCACAAAGGGAGTCCTAATTAGACTGGGACTCTCTCTGATGTTAACGTTAAAAAATTAAGAGTCTTCTTTGAGGACTCTTGGGCATATAATTAAAGGAGCTCTTAGACATGATTTTGTGTGACAAAACAAAAGAAAAACTCCCCATCCCACATGTCCAAAGGTTGGGCAATTATAAGGAGTTAAGACTCTCTCTCGTCCATGTCCTAATTAAACTTGCTACCAAAAGTGTTTTGTGTAGCAGATTTAGGGATAGAAATAATGCTAACTTCCCCTCTCTTCTCCTTCTCTTCCTCCATACTTTTACAAGAAAGATGCTGAAAATTCTTGAGAAGAATTTCAAGAAGACTATTGAATTTTTTGAGAAGAAATTCAACTACAAGGAAGGTGTTGAAAATTCTTGAGAAAATTTTATCAAGGATGCTAATTTTTTGAGAAGAAATTTAGCAATAAGGAGAAAAAGAAAAAAAGAATTTAGCCATCGATCTCTGAAAGGGAGCTGCACCCTAATAAGATCAAGTATTTTGATCACACAGCCTCATGTAGATACTTGTAGAGGCTGGATGCTTGTACGGCTTTAAATGGATTGAGAAGACATCCACGATCATTGATTGCAGTAAATAATTACCACACAAAGGTCAAGATCAATTTTCTTTAATTTATGCATCTTAATGTTAATAGCGACGATGAATCCTAGTTTAAGTTTGTTAAAATTTTTAGATCTAAATTTAAAAAATTAAAATGGTTTTATTTTTTACTACATAATAGATCTAGAATTTCCTTCATGAGAGATCGAACCTACTCTAATACTATGTTAAAATATTTATAGAAGAAAAATAAAAAAAGAGAAAAAATGACTTTATTATCTCTTTTTTGATTTTATTTGATATATCTCAGTAGTTATTTATAATGTTGTATAAACACTATATATAGAAATAATAACTGATATAGAATCAGACTAATAAAAAAAATAATAAATGATATAGAATCATGTTAATAAATAAAAATGATATAGAATTAAAATAATTTTAAAAAATTATAAGATCAATTTTATATGATTTTAAAAATCATGCTAACAAGATGCACACATAAGATTACATGTCAATGTGGACTATACACCACTAGTAGGGCCTGTGTGAGTCATTAATAGCTATAGTTGTATTGCTATGATTTCTTTACTTGCATTCATATATTCTAGACTTTTTCTTGCAATGGAACAAGGCAATATATAGACACATAATGCAAAAGGTCATGCATTCCAAAACATCCGGACAAACTTGAGAAGGGTTTTCCTCAACATAGTCTCCGACTTCGAAGGATTGATGGCTTCGCATTTGTCATGGTCTATGGTCTCAGGTGCGTGACTTGATGGCTTCGCATGATCATGATGTGATCCGATATTCAGGAGAAGTCTCCAACTCTGATTAGGATTGATTTGCATGATTTGTAGCACGTTTGATGGTGATTAGATAGCTAGTGGGTCAAACAAGAGTTGGAAAAGAAATAAGAGTTTTTTTCTAACGTGGTTTAGACTATTGGACATTTATTGAATATTCTTTGACAAGGAGACATCCCAAAGGCTATAAAAGAGGGGCAGATAGGTCAAGGACAGTATGAGAATCTAGAGAGCTTCTAGGAGGTGTGGCAATGGCAAAGAGAGTCTATAGGGGCTAGAGGGTTACTTTGAGAGTTGAGAGCTTTATGAGAGATTTTGAACTTCTTCTTAAGAAAATTATATAAGATTGAGAGTGAAAATTTCAATCTTTTAAGTAATTATTTTTTTTCATAGCAAAGTTTTGTATGCCCTATTGATTATATCTTTTATTTTATTTTTCTTCTTCCTTATTGTGTGGTATCAATAATAATATATGATCTTGAAAATGAAGATCCATATTTCATACAAAATTTTTTTAATAAGTGGTATAGTGTAATTGGTACTACAATAATTGATCTTAAAGTTTTAGATTGTTCGGTTGATCGAGATTGAAAAAGATGGAGAAGACAAGTACAATCAAGATAGGGATTAACCGAGTCGATAGAAAGAGTATTTCTCTTTCTGGTAAGTGAGGATGAAAACATACTCATCCAACATAGATTGATCAATGCTCTCATATATGAGGAGAGGCCAGTCATCATGAAAAATAAGAGTTGGAGGTGGCTCTAGATATAGGTGATGAGTACAATCAACTTGTACTTGATGGATGATGTGGTGATTCATGTGATGAGCGAGACTTTCTCGATGGTGCTATGAACGAGCTTGAGAAGTTGTACATGGCAAAGTCCCCCACCAATACATTCTTTCTTTGAAAGCAGTTCTATTAATTATGGATAATCGAAGGATAGAGCGTGCAAGAGCATCCGAGCAACTTCTAGAGGATTTTCATTGATTTTCTCAGTATAGGTGAGACGGTTGAAGAGAAGATCAGGTGTTGGTCTTGCTATTGTTACTTCCATACTCCTTCGAGTTCTTGGTGACTGCTCTTCTAGTGAAAAAGAATATCATCAAGATAGAGGAGGTCACATCAGTGTTATTCAAGAATGAGATTCTTAGACGAGAGAATCGAGCTTCAAGTTCAGGTAGGAACTCAATATTGACATTTTCTGAAGGAGCTGGCGATAAAAAGCGGAGCAACAAACAATTGCAAGGTAGTAGTTCAGGTCGAAGGATGCGAGCAAGTCAAGTACTACCGATGCAATAAGCTAGGGCATCATGTTAGAGATTGCTCAGAGCTCAAGAATTGAATAAGTGCTACTACGATGGTGGACGATGATAGTGATAGTTGTTGCCGCCAATCGTCGTGGCCCGTGCTGCTGCCAGTGCCGGAGTGCGCTCCTCTCGCTGCCTGCCAGTCCTCTGCTCCTGGACCTGCGAAACAGGGATTAGTGACTCGGGCCGGTGTTTCCGGCGGGGGCACTCCGATGATCAAGTCAGTGACGATCCAAAGGAACAGATCCTCCTGGTCGGGCCCCTCTTGATGGACTCCGTACTATGAGGAGTGAAAGATGTGTGTAGGTGAAAACGTAGCAGGGGGAGATTGATGGCGGGGATAGAGGGGTTCCCTGTTCCTCCGCTTCTCCTTGTTTCCCTTATTTTCCCTTTGCTGTGGCGTTGGTGGTGGCGCTTTACCCTCTTTGTCGAGCTTGCGCTTGTGTTGGTGGTGGATTGTGGTTACTGTGTTGTTACTGATGTGTTACCTCCCCCATTCGGGGATGCCGATTGTTCTTTGTAGTTGAAAATTGACCGTTTGGAGTTTGCCTCGGGATCCTCGCTGGGTTGGCAGGCGCGTGTGGCAGGATTCCGTGCCGTGGACGGGATGCGTTCCTGATTGGTGGAAGGGGAATCTTCTATTCCTTCTGACATCCTCTTCGGTCGCTCCATTCCGGGAAGCCTGGCAGAGCCTCGATCCAGGGGTCGCCACCCTAGGGGTGCGTGCTCTCTGGCTGGCCCATCCCCTGGAAGTACGGCTGGACAGGTAGTTATGGCGGCATGGGGGGGCGCCGTTCCATGGTCCTCGGGCAGCTCGCCGGTGTCCTGGGATGGCAGGGCTTGCTCTGGTCTGAGCGCTCTGAGGTTGTGCAGTCACCTTGGTGGAGGAGGGGAGAAAGCAGGCCCAGTCCAAAGGGCGTGCGCTCGGAGAGGCTCCACATCGGCGGTGAGCTGAGCTCGCCTCGATCGCAGGGTACTAGCCTCCGAGGGTCTCGCTCTGGAGGGCGGAGGATGGACCCGGTCCAGAGGGTGCGCGCTCGGAGAGGCTCCACATCGGGGGGTGAGCGTTGAGCTCGACCTCGACTGCAGGGCACAAGCCTTCGAGGGTCTTACTCTGGAGGGTGGAGGACGGACCCGGCCCAGAGGGCGCGCACTCGGAGAGTGCGAAGGCCACATCGGAGGGTGAGCGCTGAGCTCGACCTCGACCGTAGGGCACTAGCTTCTGAGGGTCTCGCTCTGGAGGGCGGAGGAGCTCTGGCCTAAGCGTCCCGAGCTCGCGGGCGCGACCTGGCGAAGGACGGAGCTCGGCTCGTGGCCTTGTAGGAGCTCAACTTAGCTCGGCAAAGTGATCCGGGCTGGGGCGTCGCCTTGGCATCCACCGTGGCGGCCTCCCTTAACGTGGAGCCTATCAGTTACCCACGTTAGCGGTCTCGCCATAACAATAGTAATGGATATTATGATGATGTACTTATGGTATCTGATGAGGTACTAATAGTTTTTTAGCTTCTACTTGTTTCCATCATGTGTGCTGCAGAAAAGAGATGTTCAACTCTTTAAAAAGTAGAGAGGGTGTTGTCCACTTACCAGACAGATGGAGCTGTGAGATCAAGGGTAAAAGTATAGTCATCTTAAAGCTTCATTATAAAATATCAAGAAAACTAGACGAGATTAATGTATATCCAACTTTAGCAAAAATCTAATCTTATTAAATAAACTGGATTCAAACGACTACATGTAGAGAGCCGGTGATAGAATCTTGAAGGTTATCTATGGTAGTAGGGTTGTCTTGCAGGAAAAAAAGCATAAAGGATACTATCTCTTGACAGGAAGTCTAATACGAGGTAGAGTCCTTGATGCAAATAGGAGCCCAGTGTGAGGTGGAGTTTTGGGAATAGGTGGATCAGATACGAGACAAAAGACTCGGGAGGAGAAAGGCAACATCTCACAGTGAAGTTTTTATTATCATGGGAAGCTTTCTTGAGTAGGTCTTAGTCAAGGTGAATACAACATATAATGGAGATGGGATCGAGTGGCCTGGCTTGACTCCCATGTTTGCCCCACCATGAGCAGCAGATGTTGCCCTAAGACATGGGGGCGAGATCATTCAAGAGCTTTCAAGGTTAGATAGAGACCAAATATTGAGTCAAGATTAAATTATTGGGTTTAGAACCTTGATTTGGCCTGGAAGAAGCCCAGAACAAGATCCAGACCATGCCCTACAATAGGCCAGGCTAGCCTTGTGCAAGCATGGCCCAGACCCATGCAGTGGCTCATAGCAGGTGTGTAGGTATGTGGCCAAGCGCATGTGCGCAGACCACGTGCGGTCCATAGGGAGTTGGAGGTCCATAGGGGGCTATTGTGGTCCATGGCAATTTTGGGTGAGATCTATAACCTCAGGTGTGAAATCCAACAATTCCATGTGATACCAACATGATCCGATAGCTAGGGGAGATCTCTGACTCTGATTGAGATTGATCCATGTGGTTTGCGGCACATTTGATAATGATCGGATGGCACTGGGTCAAACAGGAGTTTGCAAAGGAATATAAGTCCTTTTACGATGCAGTTTGAACCATTGGCTCCTGTTGAAGCATTCTTCAATAGGGAGACATCCAAGAGACTATAAAAGAGGGGCCGATAGGTCAAGAATGAAGTGTAAGGATCCAGAGGACTTCCAGGAGATATGGCAATGACAAAGAAAGCCTATAGCGACTAGAGGGTCTCTTTAAAAGTTGAGAGCTTTGTGAGATATTTGAGATTTCTTGTTAAGTAAAAATTGTATAGGATTGAGAGTATGAGTTTCAATCTTGCAAGTGTGATTTTTTTCATAGTAAAGTCTTGCATGTCCTATTGATTATGTTTTTTATTTTATTTTTATTTTTCCTTCTCTTGTGGCATCAATAATGATATTGTGATTTTGAGAATGGGGATTCATATTTTGCATAAGAGATTTCTCAACAATTATTATCAATATAGTTGGTGCCACAATAGACGTATCATAATCGTGCATGGTTTCTATAGCAACAGGAATAATGATTTTTTAGAAAATAAAGCAAAATGGTCATACCCATCATGTATACATACATCCAAGAAAGTTAGAAGATAAAATATCATGAAAAACATGAGGAACAATCTCCAATTCTATCCACAAGATCTCTTTTGAATGATCCATAATATAGGTGCAACCCAGTTTATAACCTGATTGGCCTCCAAATAAATATGCCTAACCTCTAATGAAATACAATCCCTAGATTCCCATCGAATATCACAAAGAAGAGAGTGGACAATCGATGATGTGGCCCTACTCTGAATCCATCGAATAACTGTAATGGAGTCTCTAACACCAAGCAATTTGCTCTAAGAACTTATCTTACATAAGTGATTCCAGACCTAGCTACTGTCAATTCTAGTCCATAGACCAAAGGGTCCCTGCTACAGCACCCCCCGATTGCAACAAGATTAGAACTAGGGCTCCCAATCACAAAAACCGAGCCCCCTCCGCTACCACCATCCAGAATATTACCATCAAAATTGACTTTGAAGAAACTCAAGGATGGGGGCTCCTAGGATACATATATACCAACTTGGTCACTGCAAGAGCAAAAAAGGAACCTTAAATGTACCTAGCTAGCATTGTCTTCCCAATGAGAGAGTGATGGATAAACTCTTGAGCCTGAGCCCTAGCTTTCTCAATGAGAGAGTGATGGATAAACTCTTGAGCCTGAGCCCTAGCTTTCTCTGAAACAAATCTTGCAGAAAGCTTATATCCCTCAAAAACTACACCATTCTTGGCTAATGAAAACTATAGGCAATGTAAATATCAGGAATACCCCAAGCTCTAGTCAACTCTAAATACTCCTTGTACAACCTAAAGAAAAACCTGGTCAAGGAATAACATCTATGATGGAACCTAATGGTAACTAGCCAACAACCAAACCTATCTGGCTCGCCCATACTAGAATAAGTATGCTCAATTGACTCCATTATGCTATCATAATAAATATACTTGCAAAAATATGCATCTCCCTTCTATAGAGAA
The DNA here is from genome assembly GCA_021397845.1 of Areca catechu. Classification (NCBI taxonomy): domain Eukaryota; kingdom Viridiplantae; phylum Streptophyta; class Magnoliopsida; order Arecales; family Arecaceae; genus Areca; species Areca catechu. Next base: position 25,684,177 of record CM038047.1, on the reverse strand, counting down.
GCTCCCTCGTGGGTAGATGACCTTAGGCCACTTTCCAAAGAAAAGACCAATCCTGGGGTGAACCCCAAGTCTCCAGATCCCAGATGCATCCAACCTCCAAGGCCGGTCATCCCTGTACAGGCTATAAAGATCTCGAACTTGTATTCTAGGATTACAAAAAGATCTTCACACTTAAATTAGGGCCACCACAAGAGGGAATGCCAGTGTCAGCACCCTCTTAGCCAGGAATCACCAAAAAGACATCAAATCTGACCCACATCCCATCTCAACCCATCTTGCAAGATCAAGTCACTCAACTATAAGGGCACGCTCCTATGAGGTTCCACATATACCATAGCCGGCCAACTTCATAAGGGAAAGTCATAAATCTAGGCATCATCCGTGACATTGATCGGGCAACCATCACCAATCATCCCTATAGAATTGGCCAACATCATCGACACATGAGCACACACCTCCCTCTAAATAAAGGGAACATTTGAGATACACGAACCTCTACATCTATTGACCAAATAGTTTAGACATGGACAATGGATCGTGCTAGGCATGGCACATTCAAACCAAACCCTAAGCCCGCGAGGCCTTTTAAAAAAAAAAAAAAAAAATTGGCTCCAAACGGCCATGCCTAGTGTGGCTTATAAGCCATGCCTAGCATAGCCCATTTGGAGCCATTATGGGTTGTGCCCGACACAGCTTATTTGGCATGGCCCGCAATAGGTATTTTTTAAAAATTTTAATAGTGTTTGATAATTTTTACCATTTTTAGCCTCCCAATAGCCTAGTTTTAGGGATAATTTGGAGGAAGTGAAAATCCAACGTTCCTTCATATTTTTTATATCTACTCCCTAACCTTTTTTTAATTATATAAATATTTTTTTATAATTGTTTTAAAAAATCATTGCAAGTCGTGCTTTGCATGTCTTATTTTAAGAGGGCTGGGCTGGCACGCAGCTATGCCAACCCAGGCCATCATGGGCCATGTTGGGCTATGGCCCACAAACCCCCAGCCTAGCCCTGTCCTCTTGACTAGGTTCGTGCCGTTACTATAGCAAATGGGCTATGCTTGGCACAACTAGGTCATGCTGGGCCAAGCCATGTAATTGGTAGCCTGATCCAATGTCCACATCTACCAAACATCATACTTGACCCTCATCATTGAACTCCAAAAATTCTTAAGCTTAGAAGAAATCTAGTTGCATATTTGACAATCATAGCCTCTATCTTGACTAGAAACAATTGGATACCAAACCTCTATCTCATAAGGGTTTGCAAATTGATCTCCAAGCTACCATTTGAAACCAAACTGTACCATCCACGAACCCCCATAAGAAAACTCCTAAACATGTGCTCCATCATCTAAAGAGAAGATCTCAGTTGAATGGTATTGATGAGTAGGTAAATGGGAATCGAGCAGAGCATCGATCTCACCAAATTATCCTACCTATCATAGATAAGGAGCAACTCTACCACCCCTCCAACCGCTCTCCAGTAGTCTTTCTATCTCCGAATAGTCATGCTTTCTAAATCTGCAAACTAGTCATCGGAATTCAAATACCGCACACACATGGCTACTTCGAAATCTCTAAGTACTCTTGGACAACAATCTTTATCTAGGATCTTACCTTTGGATTGAAGTACATAATCAAAAGATTCACCTTCTATCCAAAAGCAACATAGTAATTTTTTAAATTTTTTTGAAAATCATGGTATTTTGTAAATGACCCGGTCTAACATAAGGTAATCTCAAAAAATAAATGGAGATAGGTTGGGCTCATGATGTAGGCACACGGACTTTATTAATCAATTCAAAAGCCCATCGGATATTTTTGACAATGCACTCCACTTCCATGTCTCTCTCGAGACATCTTGCCATGGAGAATCATACAAACTCTCACTAGCAAGTCCATTAATTATGGATACATTTATCAAAGCTAGAAATAACGGGCTATATACAAACAAGGGAGAACCCCATCAACTCGGTGTGCATCTGGCCAAAAATTTTAAAAATAAAATTCAACGTAGCGCGCTATTAGCATCTTTATATATATTTTTAAAAATAATATTATTTTCACTACGATGATAGCTCATTTTGTTAAGATGCAGTTCAGTTTTTATGTATAATCCATTGGTCCAGATTAATTCTGGAGCATGTGATCGGGACTAAGCGGCCAAAACTCCGATGCTGTAGTGGGATTAGGCGGACGTACCCATTCAGTTGATGGGAAGGGCACACAAAAAAATTATGATCCGAATCGAATAAAGATCTAATAGATTGGGGTCCAAGTAAGAAGCTACACCGGGAGTTCTTCCCCCTCCCCTTATTTATTTTTTTATCAAAAAAAAAATTATAAAAATAAAATATTTTTAAATTATTTATAAATCTAGCATTGGGAGGTGAGGTGGCATCCGCACGATAAAGTTACGAGTTAAACCCACAGCTTCAATTTGCTAGCCATGCTGGTTATTTTTGACTGGGAAGAAGGCTTTGGAGTACTTGAACCACAAGAGCTCGATCTTCCTTAACCTTAATCTTCAGAACCCCAGTTCCTCTCCTTAGATCCCTGTAAACCCCACCCAACGGATGCCATCTCCATCCGAAAACCCCCCCTCAGGTCGCCTGTTCTTTCCGGTGAATCCTTTCCCATGTTGGCTCCTGCCGGTGATCAGCAACCTCACCCACCTCCGCCAGCTCTATGTTTGTTACTTCAACAGCTATGACGGTGGCATCCTACTGGAGATTAGCAACCTTTCCCACCTCATCCACTTCGACGCCGCCAACTACGGCCTCTCTAGCGAGATCCTGCTGGAGCTCGGCCTCCTTGAAAACCTCGACAACCTCTTCCTCTAGGTAAACGGCCTCTCTGGCGAGCTTCCCACGGAGCTCGGTCACATTCCGGAACAAGCTCTACGGAATGATCCCGGATTTCATTGGTGACCTGTCGAAATTGGAAGTTCTCTAGCTGTGGGACAACAACTTCACCAATATCATCCCCCAGGAATCAGCTGGAGCGGCAAGCTCCAGCTCCTCGATCTCTCATCCAACAAGCTCACTAGAGACCTTCCACCGGAGCTCTGCTCCGGCAACAAGCTCCAGACTCTAATCTCTCTTGGCAATATCCTCTTCGGCCCGATCTCGGAGTCCCTCGGCCAGTGCTTGTCCCTTGGCCAGGTCAGGCCGGGGAGAACTACCTCAATGGATCGATTCCGAATGGTTTATTTTGCTTACCCAATATCGTCCAGGTCGGCCGAGATTCAGACTCTTGGAAGGATTCAGCACCGCCATATTGTGAGACTACTTGGCTTCTGTTCAAACCAGGAGACCAGACTTGCGGTATATGAGTACATGCCCAATGGAGCCTTGGGGAGGTCCTCCATGGGAAGAAGGGGGGCCATTTGCATTGGGACATGAGTTATAAAATCACGGTGAAGGCGGCAAAGGGCCTCTGCTATCACCACGTTGATTGCTAGCCGTTGATTCTTCACTGGGATGTGAAGTCCAATAACATCCTTCTTGATTCCAACTTTGAAGCTCATGTCGCTTATTTCGGACTTGCCAACTTCTTGCAGGATTCTGGTACCTCATGTCCACTATAGCTGGCTCCCATGGCTATCCAGGTGAAATTTTTTTTTTTTGCCCTTTTCAGCTTAGTTAAGACATTTGCAGTTCAAGGCTACAGAGTTTTTCTTTCAGCTGTTAGTTAGGATCCACCTTTTGTTTTATCATTTACTTTGCTGGACGCCTGGACTAGATATGAGTTAATTGGGATAAAATGAAAAGGAGTTCGTATAACTAACTGTAAATAGATATGATAAAGGTTCGATCTCAAGGATTTATCATGGAAGTTTTTTTTCCAGCATGTTCTGCTTCCCCTTTAGCTTTTACTCTGTCTTACGTGGACTTCAATCATTTGAAAGCTGAAAGCTTCTTTTTAGTCTAAAACAGGTACTTTTAGATTTTATTACGACAGAATAATGATTGGCATGAGACTGAATGCTCAAAAACCAATAAGCCAATGATTCAAAGTCTACCAACTCATCTATAAAAGTATTATTGGCCGACCAACTCAAAGATAAAGAGATATCAAAAGAGCTATCTCCGAAGGGATCAAGGATCAGATTTTGCCTATCAATTCAAGAGAATTGGGATGGCAAGAAAAGAAACGGTTGTTATAAAGAATCCGTTATGATGGATTCAAGTTAGTTTCAATAAAAGACGTTGAGATTAGCCATAAGAAATACTGCCATAACTAATTTATGTTAAGACAAATGCTATAAATACAGGTAAGAGGGGATCCCACATGCAAGCCAAGTTAGGAAAGTGAAGTATTCTTTGACTTTGTTTCTTTTAAGATTCTCTATCTTTGCTTGAACTCTACTGACTAAACATTGGAGTGTCTCCTACCGGAAAATCTCCGGTCAAGGACTTGTTTTGCAAGCACTCGAGGTGATTTGCCGGTGACTCATGATGGTGCAAATTGACTTGTGAAGTTTAGCGTCAATAGATTGGTACACTAGGTAGGGGACAGGTAAGAAAATATAAGCCACCTCTCTTGGAAAGGAGAATCTTGAAAGAGAAGATGGTGAAAGAAAAAGTACATAATGCCTCAACTAGTAGGGGCGGCAAACATCCAAGAGGAATGATTCGCTAAACCCTCCACTAGAGAACAATACTGCACCCCCCACGATGAGCATGGGGCAATAGAAATTGATATCCTCTTGAATAAAATAGAAGTTCCAACTGGCGCTTTAGAATCTTCAGGAAGCAGTAATCAATGGACAACATCAACCAATCATCTCCAAACTCAGTCGACGGTCTCCTTTGAGAAGCCATTCGGTGCCAAGAAACTAAGTCGACATTCCCGATATCGACGTTCTTTAGATCGACGATCTCACGTACGGCAAAGTTCTCGACACACGAATGTGGAGAAAGTCGATTCAAAGGAAAACATCAAAGGTTCTTTTTGAATCTTCAAGGGACTCTACTCTAGAAAGCACCCAACAAGTATGGGAACTCGATGATATGATAATTATGAAGGAAGTTTGAAAGTTAGAGCTACAAATTGCAAAGCTTGACAAATCAACGAAGAAGAGCAACGAACGGCTCGGGGCTTATGATTCATGATCTCCATTCCTGCTCAAGATTATGGAAGAAATGATTTCATTCATTTCAAAATCTCACAGTTGGAACCCTAGATGGAACCACCATCCTCTTGATTACCTAGATAGTTTTAAAGCCCATATTATGATTGAAGGTACAACTGATGCCCTCCACTATTTTGCTTTCCAGCAACTTTGAAGAAGGCTGCTGGATGTGGTCCTAAAGCCTCCGACCAAGTACATCCCTACTTTAATCAATGAGAAAGAGTTTCTGACTCATTCAGGATATGTAGAAAGATACTGCGCAATTTGGATAGCTTCTTCTTCATTCAGCAAAATGAAGGTGAAACCCTAAGGGAGTATGTGGTCATTTCAACTCTGTCCTGCTTGAGGATCCCAAATATCAACGAGCATGTAGCATGTCTGTAATGAAAAAAAGGATTTGGTCATCTAGGTTTATTTTTTCTCTGGACAAGAAATTTTTTACCAAATAATCAGAAATATTAGTAAGTACATAAAAGTACGGCTTAGACCGAAGAAAGACACAAGTTGTAAGTCAATGCCAAGTGAAGGAGATTAACTCCAAAGAAGAAGAAATAGAAGAATGGCAACCTTGTGACATCCACACAACGATGATGTTCCTGCTCGACGATGAAGCCCAAAATTGAAGAACTTGACCAGCAAGTTTGACACATACACTTCTATCCCTCCCGAGAGAGAAGATAATCATGAAAATAGAGAAAGAGAGTTTCTTACAAGGAACTCAGCTAATGCAAGAACCAGAAACATTGTGAAACAGGAACAAATACTGTCAATCCTATCATGATCATGGACATACCATTGAAGAATATATCTAACTAAAGGATGAAATAAAAGGTCTGATCAAGCATGGATACTTGGAAAAGTATGTCTATATCCAAGAGCACCGAGCCAAGGTTGCTGCTCAAAAGAATACTATGGATGGAATGAAACTTTTCAATCAGCAACCCACATATGGAATGGTCGGTATGATACATCACTAATCAAATTTGAGAGAGGAAGGGACCGAAGAGGACGCTCCAAAAAGGTATCGGAGCAATAATGTTATTAGCTTCTTTGATGATGATTTGCAGGGTATTTAAATGCCCCATGATGATCCAGTAGTTGTTTCTGCTATTATAGTAAACTATGATGTAAGAAAAATTCTAGTAGATAATGAAAGTTCAACCGAGGTGTTACTCTATGATATTTTTGTCAAGATAAACTTACCCAGAGATAAGTTACAAAAAATATCAATACCATTAATAGAATTTGGTGGAAATTCGATTGGGGTAGAGGGAGAGATAATACCTCCAGTAACTATGGGATAGAACCTTGACAGAAGACACTCCCTATCAATTTTATGGTCGTCCGAATATCTTCTACATATAATGCAATATTGGAATGGCTAGCTTTGAATAAATCTCGAGTGATTGTGTCCACCTACTATCTTCTGGTATGATTTTCGACTAAATAAAGAATTAGAGAAATGAAGGGAGATCAAAGAGTAGCTCGATAGTGTTTAATAATTCAAGATAAATAATTAGTTGATGGAATGTCCCTAGAACAACTGGATCAAAAGAAAGTAGAAAGGTGTGGAGAGCCAGTTAAGAAAACTATTACTGTGCCATTAGAAAAGAAAGACCCGATAAAGGTCATCCAAATCGGGAGTTTATTTGATGGAGAAATAAAAATGAAGTTGGTCAACTTTCTACGATGCAATGCTGATATTTTTGCCTGTTCAGCTGCTGATATGTAAGGAATTCCTCCGAAAGTTATTACTTACTAATAAAAGTCGATCCAGGGTATAAACCTGTCCGGTAGAAGAAGAAAAATTTTTTCCCTGAGCGACACAGGATCATTGATGAAGAGGTAAGTAAGCTGATTAACGTTGGGTTTGTTAGAGAAGTTCATTACCTAGATTGGCTTGCTAATGTAGTGATGGTTAAAAAGGCAAATGAAAAATGAAGATTTGTATTGATTATACTAATCCCAACAAAGCCTACCCAAAAGATAGCTTTTCCCTACCGAGGATTGATCAACTAGTTGATGCAACTATTGGGCATAAGCTCTCGAGCTTCATGGATGCTTTCTCGGGTTACAATCAAATCTGCATGAACCCGGAAGATGAATGGAAGATGGTCTTCATAATTGAGAAGGGGATATATTGCTATCAAGTAATGCTATTTGGTTTGAAAAATGCTGGAGCAAGTACCAACGGCTAATCAATAAAATTTTTGAAAGATAACTTGGAAGAAATATGGAAGCCTATGTTGACAACATGCTGGTAAAGAGTATCCAAGTATCCGATCATATCAAGGATTTAGAAGAAGCCTTCGGTGTATTTTGGAGTCATTGGATGAAGTTAAATCTGATCAAGTGCATCTTCGAAGTGATTTCAGGAAAATTTCTTGGCTTCCTCGTTACTAATTAGGGAATAGAAGCCAACCTTGAAAAAATTCAAGCAATCCTTGACATGAGGCACCCTTCAAATAAGGAGGTACAACAACTTATTGGGCGTGTTGCTTCATTAAACTGATTTATCTCTCGGTCAGCTGAAAGATGTTTGCCCTTATTCAAAGCTCTACGACAAACAAGAAATTTCAAGTGGATGAAAAGTTGTTAACAAATTTTGAAGAATTGAAGAAAATATCTGATCAACCCATCTTTACTCTCGAAGCCTCAAGAAGGAGAAACCTTATATTTATATATCTCTACTTTGCATGTAGTTAGTTCAGTGCTTATCAGGAAGGAACCCAATAATACTCAAAAACCGATCTATTATTCTAGCAAGGTGTTATATGATGCTGAAATAAGATATCTGAAGGTACAGAAGTTGATTTATGCATTGGTCATGGCGGCAAGCACTTGAGACCTTACTTCCAAGCTCACTTAGTTATGGTACTAACAGATCAACCATTGAAGGCTATCTTGTGATGTCTGATATACCAGGAAGAATAGCTAAATGGGTTATTAGATTATGTGAGTTTAATATAATATACCAACCACGACCGGCAATGAAGACACAGGTGCTAGTAGATTTTGTTGCTGAGTGTACTTGGAGCAATGAAGAGGATGATCAGAGAATGATTAATGGAAGAGTAATGGCCAAAGAAGACCCGATTCTATATAGATACTTTACGTAGATGGAGCATCTAATTCTTTGGACTGTGGAGCAGGACTAATTATAGCTAGTTCCAAAAGAGACCTCATTGAGTTTGTCCTTTGTTTTTCTTTCCAAGCATCAAATAACCAGGCAGAGTATGAAGCTTTCTTGGTTGGACTTAGAATTGCCAAGGAACTTAAAATTCAGAAGATAAAAGTCTTTACAGACTCTCAGTTGGTTGTGAACCAAGTGAAGGGAGATTTGAAACTCGAGATGCCACCATGATAAAATATTTGAAAAGGTGCAAGCTCTCACAACCAAGTTTGACTTCTTTGAAATATCCCGTATTTTATGAATTGAAAATTCTCGAGCCGATGCACTCTCCCGATTAGCTACCACAACCCCTGAGTCCCTCGATTGGATGTATATTGAATACCTCAAAATCCCTAGTATTGAAGAGGGTATGGTGGTTCAACAACTACAACAAGAGCCTAGCTAGATGGATCCCATCATCAAGTATCTTAATGAAGGGACATTACCAAAGGATGCTATTGAAGTCAAACGAATACAATGGATGGCTTTGCAGTATATAATGATTGGAGTCCTCTATAAAAGGTCTTTTATGCAACCTCTATTAAAATATCTAGGGCCATCGGATGCTGATTATGTCCTTAGAGAGGTGCATGAAGGTATATGTGGTGACCATTTGGGGGGCAGATTTTTGGCCTATAAAGTAATACACCAGGGATACTACTGGCCAACCATCCAAAAGGATGCAGTTGACTTTGTTAGAAAATGTGATCAATGACAAAGGTACTCCAATGTCCAAAGGCATCCTGCGAGCCAGTTGACTCAGTTAATTGTCCCTTGGTCATTTGCTCAATGAAAAATGGACATTCTCGATCCATTTCTCCCAGCTTCTGGTCAAAGAAAATTCATAATTATAATCATCGACTATTTTATCAAATAGGTTGAAACTGAACCTTTAGCTCATATAATTAAAGGAAAGGTCGAGAACTTCATCAGAAATTATATAATCTATCGATTCGGAATCCTGCATGTTATCATCACCGATAATGAGAGGTAATTTGATAATCAAAGATTCAAGGATTTCTATATCTAATATCACATCTATCACAGGTTGACCTCTGTTGGACATCTCCAATCAAATGGTGAGGCAAAGATGACGAATCGAATAATTCTCCATGGCCTCAAGACTAGATTAAATGAAGCAAAGGGGCTTTGGGTTGAAGAATTAAACTCTGTCCTCTGGGCATATCGGACGACTTCCTGAACTTCCACAGGGAAATCACTGTTCAACTTAACATTTGAAAGTAAAGTAGTAATCCTAGTGGAAATTGACTTACAATCCATGAGGATTGAGCATTTCAAAGAACCAAAAATTCAGAACGATGAAGGACAGACCTGGACCTATTGGAAGGTACAAGGCTTCAAGCTCATTTGAGAATGGCTATATATCGATAAAAGGTCATCCGGTATTATAATTCCTGAGTTAAAGTTATAGTCTTCTGGCCATGAGACCTTGTACTATGAAGATTTGAAATATCCAAACCAACAAAACAGGAAAAACTTCCCTCTAACTAGGAAGGATCCTACCGGATCATTGAGCTAATACATCTTGGGACTTACAGGATCGAAAGTTTGGATGGATACCGGATCACCTGGCCATGGAATATAAAAAATCTATGCATATACTATCAATAAAGTTTTCCTTTTGGATATTCTTTTTGCAAGAGTATGTCATTCCTTATATCGAAGAGTTAGCCTAATCCACCGACTCAATCGGTATGTACGACAAATAAAAGTTGGCCTAACCCACTAACTCAATCGGTATGTCCGATAAATAAAGAGTTGGCCTAATCTACCGACTCAATTAGTATGTTCGATAAATAAGGAGTTGGCCTAATCAACTGACACAGTCGGTATGCTCGATAAATAAAGAGTTGGCCTAATCAGCTGATACAATCGATATGTCTGACAAATAAAGAGTTAGCATAATCCACCGACTCAATGGTATGTTTGACAAATGAAAAGCTGGTCTAATCAACCAACTCAATTGACATATTCAATGAAAGGTATTTGCCAAGATCAATCTACTAAAAGTTGAATACTCAATCTAATGAATTTGTCAAAGATTCGGTACTTATTTCTACTTGAAAACTACTAATAGCATGACACCTAAGTCTGCTCTTCTTACATTACAAGCATTTACTTTACTAAAGGCTTATTATGGAATGCCATGTTTTCCGATGGACCAATACTTGGAGAGAAAAAGTGTTATACAAGGTGAAAGATTACTACTTAGAATTTTGCATGCAAAGACAATAATACAAAGTATTTTGAAGAAAAGGAGGAAATTCATTGATTTCAAAACTTGGATACATGTACATGTTCTGCATAAAATCTTGCATACAAAGAAAAAGAAAAACCACAAAATAGTTTATTCGACAGCATTCAGTTCAGGTTCCATGCTCCCTTATGGGACTTCTTCAGTGGGTTTGGCTGTTTCCGGGGGGTAGTGGTTTTGGGCTCTTCGGCCACTTGCTACCCACTACTCCCTTCTTCATCCTCTTCAGCCATGACAATTCCTGAGAGATCCAAATTGGATAAAGCTTTGCAACCTTATCTCAACAATCGATGAAGCCCATTTGATAATTGACTACCCTCGTCTCTGTCATTTCATTGTCAAAGGTGGTAGACTTCTTGTATTCCTCGATGGCCTGGTGGGCTCTTTTCTCTGCTAGTGTTGCCCTTTTTTCTACTGTCATCTTTTGAGTGAGAGCTTTGTCAGATTTCTACAGGCTCTCCTTGATCAGTAATTCTGATGAGCAAGCTTCTTTTTCTTTAGTTTGGCTTCTATCTCGGCCACTTTATTCTGAGCCACCTTCAACTTTTTCTCTAACAATAGTTTGTCGGCGGCACTCTTCTCTAATTTTTCTTCAAGACTCTACCTAATTCTTCGGCAACCTCTCTTTAGGCCTTTGCCATCTTTAGTTGATATGAAAACTTCAGCTCAATTTTGTGAACCCAGAGATGCTCTCTTCGATCAGAAAGATGTCATGGATGAACTAAAACAAGGCAACAGAGGTCAGTAATATTCATCATGTTTTTGAACGGAAGATGAAAGAAAAAAGGAAGAATCTACCTTGAGGGTACTTGGGTAGATGGATGAAATAACATCGTCCAAACGGTGAGTCTTCGTCACCTCCCAATCCCTCGGGAGGATAACGACCTTCAATAGTCGACAGGCTAACCCAGGGTTCTCCAACCCCGCATTATCAGAATAGACATTGAAGTCGATAATTTGTTCCTCTTTGGCTTACCGATCCTTTTCGAACCCTGCATCAACCTAAGGAACTTTACCTTTATCCTACCGACTAGCCTATGATGAAGAGGCAACGGTAGGCGAAGGCTTTGATGGTTGCCCTGAAGGCTGATTAATGGGTGAAGCCCTTGGTTGGAGATCCACGAGGGGAACATCGTCATCATTTGAAGTCGTCCTCACCATAATTAGAGTATTCTCCTTTTCTAGGACCTCTGAAGGAGTGGCGATTATTTGCACCCTTTTAAAACCCTCAGGCTCCCTTGAAGGAGTGCTAGCTTGCCTCTTTCGGACAGCTTGGTGAAGTTTTCTTGCATCTGACCTCATCCTTTCATCTGCCAGCCAAGAAGAGAAAGATTGGTCAGTTAAAAGAAGTGAAAGAAATAAAAGAAGAGAACAAAAGAAAAATATGACTCATCCATCGGAAAATGCCTAAGGATGAGAGCAAGCTAATCTAGGCAAGGTAGAGAGTCTACTCACTTATAACTCCTTCATCGGAGGGACCTCAAGCCCTAAAATTCTCTTCTAGTCTTCTTTATCAACTACGAGGACCTTTTTTTCTATTGTTTGGAATCAGATGGGGCTCCCTCCACTCGGTACTGAAGCCCTAGGATTGGATAGACAATAAAAAAAAAGCAGGGCTTCCATCCATGAATGGCAAATGGAAGCCCCGAAATGAATCTTGGCCATGACGAGGGCTGATGACCCACCATCCTTGGCCATAAAAGTCCTTCAAAACAAAGGAGCAAAAAATAGAAGTCCTAGGTTCGATCTAGAGGTTGTGACAAAGGATGAGAAAGGCATAGATGATCCGAATACTATTCAGAGTCAACTGTGCAAGGACAATATGGTACATGTTAAAGAGCAGAATGATGAAAGGATGAAGAGAAAAACAAAGACCTACCCTCAGGTGTTCTTCATAAATAGCTATACTGCATAGAGGTGACCTATTTATCCTATCATTAGAGTAGGGGACAAATGCTAAAAAATCTTGCGAAATCTTATAGTAACCTCACAGGATGGCTAACCTAAACTCACTAAGAGAACTTCTAACCGAATCAAGACGAAGCTCCTCCGTGTAAGGACCTCTTGCCCTCAAAGGACTGGAACTGCCAGAGGATTGTTCCTCGGCTTCTCCCCTAGCAGTTGAAGACCTGCCGGCAATAGAGACCTCTAAGAACCTAACCATGGCGGAAAATGATAAGGAGATGAAAGCTGACCTGAAAAAGGAGAACTTGAAGGAGGAAGAAAGAGTGAAGGAGGAAGAAAGAGTTGGAGGGAAGACAAAGACTTTCTAAAGATGAAACCCAAATGACAGAAAGCTCAAACCCTGGAGGAGGAAGGCTCTTCATATCAAGGATGGCAATGGCCATGATCCCTCCCTTGGTTAGTGTGAGACACCTTTGATTGTGCCACGTATCAAGATCCCAACCAAGGATATGAAGCCGATAGGAAAAAAAATGAAGTAACATCTTGATCCAAGAGAACGCTGCTATTAGTAATGAAAGACGACGACGGCTATGATTTCACCCTCGAGAAATCTCAAATGCCTTTGATCGTGCCACGAATCAAAATCCTAACTAAAGATATGAAGCCGATGGAAGAAAAATCGATGTGACATCTCGATCCATGTGAATGCTTCTATTAGTAATAGAAATTTGACACCTGGTAATGGCATAACACCCAAAAGAAAATAAATCAATTTTTCCAGCTAACTCCAAGATTTGCCATCATTAGAAGACGTTCCTTCTATGAGGGATCTGACAATGAAATGACTTGCCAAAAAGGCACTAAAAAAAAATCTCTTATGACTTCCATCTTTCAAGGCATAGTGCTTCTTAAAGCTGGGAGTAGGGAGAGGAGGGCAAATGTTATGACAGAATAATCAAACTGATTGGCAAGAGGTTGAAAGCCCAAAAGCTAATAAGCCGACGATACAAAGTCCGACCAACTCACTACAGAAGCATTATTGGTCAAACAACTTGTAAAGGCCAACCAATTCTGATGTGGCACATCCGCTGACATGGAGCCTCTACTAGCGGCCCCGCTAGAAAAGAGTCCACCACCCGGGCATGGTGGCCAAACAAAGAGTCACGACGAGCCCTTTTGCCGAGGTCAGCTCCCAGCCGGGGTCGTGCTCATGGGGCGAGCCTTCCGTCTGAGGTCAGCTCCTGGTCGGGGTCGTACTCATGCTGCCAAGGTTAGCCCTCTTACCGAGGTCAGCTCCCAGCTAGGGTTGTGCTCATAGGATGAGCCCTCTGTCTAAGGTCAGCTCCCTGTTGGGGTGCGCTCATGCTGGAAGGGCGAGCCCCCCGGCCAGAGGTCAGCTCCCGGCCAGGGTCATGCTCATGCTGCCAAGATGAGCCTTCCTGCCAAGGTCAGATCCCAGTCGGGGTCGTGCTCATAGGGCGAGCCCCCTACCTGAGGCCAGCTCCCGGTCGGGGTCATGCTCAAGCTGCCAAGACGAGCCCTCCTGCCGAGATCAGCTCCCAACCGGGGTTGGGCTCATAGGGCGAGCCCCACACCTGAGGCTAGCTCTCGGTCGGGGTTGCACTCATGCTGCCAGGGTGAGCCTCTCGGCTTGAGGCTAGTTCCCGGTCAGGGTCGTGCTCTTGTTGCCAATGGCGAGACCCTCCCTCTTTTGTTTGCCTTACGAGGGCCAAAATGTTTTCGCTGGCGGTAAAAGAAATCAACTAGAATTCAAACCACAGCAAGGAGGTTACTAGTCACCTGTAACTTCCAAAGGGTGGTGCATATCCTGCCATAAATTCAAACTCTGCAATACACCATTCTCATGCCCTGAGCGGCGTGTGGCCGCCAGGTTCCGGGCCTTATAACGTGCCACCATGTCGATGACCGTACAACTGGGGGCTTCAAATCTTGCGACACGATACCTTAACCTTCTATGAGAGGAGTACTCCATTAAGGCCCTAGGGTCCTGTGATGCTCCAACGGTCCTTCTAGGAATGGAAACGCCTCACCGTGGCAGGGAGCTCAACCACACAGCGCCTGCCTCTTCCACAGGGAACCATACCACCAGAGGGACAGGACCTGAACCACGCCGGCATATACCTCTAATGGAAGGATCTTTTTCTAAGGACCGGTTCGACAAGATGGAGGTCGTAGGCAACGGTAAGCCCCTCCTAGAGAAGGCACACGGAAAAGGATACTTGGATAAAGCGGCAGATCTACTCTGGGCCATCCTATATACATAAGGTTAGAGAGAGGAAAAGCAGAAGGTAAGAAGAAAACAAACAAGCGAGAAAGAGAGGGAGAGCGAGCGAGAAGGGACTCCCACAGACCCTTCCAAGCTCTCCGCTCCCATCTCCACTTGCTCTTTCCACCTCAATTCTACCTTTCACCCTCTATGCGGAGAGCCCCCCAAGCTTTCCACCACAGAGGTTCTGTTCTTCTTAATCGTCCCATCTGACTTAATCATCGAAGTGTCCCCGTCAGAATCCCCGACCCGGGTCTCCTCTTTTTAGCAGGACGGTCGGACTAAGGAGCCAGCCAGGAAAGGGAGGGACGAGCGCCCTACGGGAACCCGACGTATTCAGGACACATTGGAGCTACAGGCCATGGTGATCTTGGCGGCAATAGATTGGTGCGTCAAGAAGGAGGAGCGAAAAAGTTAGTTTGATGCCAAGTCCCCTACTACAAGGGAGAGATCCGTGGAAGCCCACGGTCCAATGGTGACCATGTGGGCCCGCGAAGCCTCCACTAGCCGAGCGAGAAATCCCTCTCGTCGCGGCGACCATAGCCCGGAGAGGGAACTCCCTGCCCCACCATCTTCACCTCCAGTGGACCCTCAGATCACCATGCTGGACCCTCAGATCACCATGCTGGACCCTCAGATCACCATGCTGGCCCTGCAGGTCCAAGCCCTGGCTACAGCGATGTGCTAGCTCCATCAGAAACACCAGTTCCTAGAAACTCAGCAGCAATCAGGGATGCCGGTGGCCTACCGAGAAGCCGGTAAGGTTGATGTCTTGGGGGGCAAGGAGAATCCTGAAGAGGGATAGGGAGAGAGATAAGAATCGACACCACCAATAACGATCGGGGGCCCACCTCGGGAGGGTACTATGGTGACGACATTCCCCGTCCTCACCTTACAGCACAACCTCGGGGCATTCCGGACTCAACCTGCTCGATGGCAGGACCTTCATAGGATTTCTGCACCGATCTCGACATCCATCATTGTTTCACTTGGGTAGCCTACCCTTGGACCAACGGGAAGGCCAAGGTGACTAACCCGGCCATCCTGCCAAGGATCCACACAGGGCTGGATAAGATAAAAGACGAGGCCCGACCCCGGGTGGCAGCCTACCGATAATGAGTAGCGTGCTATTGCAACTCCCGTGGAAGGCCCCGACGCGATGGTCGAGGCCCAACCAGGTGGAGCCTACTACCTCGTCGGTCTCAGCAATGCCTGAGACACGTGAACCTAGAATGTGAGCAATTTGAAAATGCACTACCAATAATGTAAGATTTTTTCTCAATTATTAAGATTCCTTTTTGGTGCAACCTTATCTTCACCTATGTAGGAACATATCCGTTCGACTCCAAGTTTGGCGGATCAAGCCGGGCCCTTTCAGCAGGCCCGCACTCTTTATCGTGCTCACAGTCCAGAGATGGCGACAGGGCAACCCGCCATCTATCGATTGACTCACAGTTCGGCCTTCTCAAATTGGGCCCCTCTAGCAGGCCCGCACTTTTCATCATGCTTACAGACTGGAGATGGCGACAGGGCAACCCGCCATCTATCGCTTGACTCACAGTTTGGCATCCTCAAGCCGGCTCCTCCAGAAGGCTTGCACTCTTCGCCATGCTCACAGTCCGGAGATGGCGGCAAGATAACCCTCCATCTACCGCTTGACTCACAGTTCGACATCCTTAAGCCGGGCCCCTCCAGTAGGTCCGTACTCTTCATTATGCTCACAGTCCAAAGATGATGGCAGGGCAACCCACCATCTATCGCTTGACTCACAGTTTGCCATCCTCAAGTTGGGCCCCTCCAGCAGGCCCGCACTCTTCATTATGCTCATAGTCTTGAGATGGCGGTAGGAAAACCTGCCATCTACTGCTTGACTCACAGTTCGACATCCTCAGGTCGGGCCCCTCCAGCAGGCCGCACTCTTCGCCGTGCTCACAGTCTGGAGATGGCGGCAGGGCAACCCGCCATATACCGCTTGACTCACGGTTCGACCTTCTCAAATCGGGCCCCTCTAGCAAGCCCGCACTCTTCGCTGTGCTCACAGTTTGGAGATGGCAGCAAGGCAACCCACAATATGTCACTTGACTCACAGTTCGGCATCCTCAAGCCGGGCCCCTCCAGAAGGCCCGCACTCTTTACCATGCTTACAGTTCGGAGATTGCGGCAGGGTAACCCGCCATCTACTACTCGACTCACAGTCGGCATCCTCAAGCTGGGCCCTCTAGTAGGCCCACACTTTTGTCGTGCTCACAGTCTAGAGATGGTGGCAGGGCAACCAGCCATCTATCGCTTGACTCATAGTTCGACCTCCTCAAGCTGGGTCCCTCCAGCAGGCCCGCACTCTTCGCCATGCTCACAGTCCGAAGATGGTGGTAGGATAACCTGCTATCTACCGCTTGACTCATAGTTTGGCATCCTCAAGTCGGGCCCCTCTAGAAGGCTCGCACTTTTCGCCATGCTCACAGTCCGGAGATGGCAGCAGGGCAACCCACAATCTATCACTTGACTTAAAGTTCGGCCTTCTCAAGCCAGGCCCCTCCAGCAAGCCCGCACTCTTCGCTATGCTCACAGTCCAGAGATAGTGGAGGGAAAACCTGCCATCTTCTGCTTGACTCAAGTTCGGCATCCTCAAGCCGGGCCCCTCCTGCAAGCCCGCTTCCTTCGTCGGGTCCTCCCAAAGGCTTGCACCCTCCGTCTCACTCATAGCTCGGAGATACCAGTGGGAAACTCCTGAAGCCCCACCATCTATCACTTGGTTCGTAGCTTGGCAAACCAAGAAGCCCCATAAGCATTTTGCACTCAAGACCATGTGACCCTAAGGTCGACGGAATAAGAGTGGGATGCCTGCGAAGTCCTCCATGCTGACCTCAAGTCTCCAGCATCACCCCACAAAAGCCGAAGTCCTAGGTCGAGCTTACGACAAATATGAAAGTCTGCCTCCTTGCTACTGGGACTTAAGAAGTAAAGGAGCAAAAGAGTATAAACAAAATCCATCGGTTGAGTTACGGAGGTGAGTCCTTCATAATTCTTGATGGGCTCCCTTTGGAGCAATTCAGATAAAAAAAAGAAAAGAAAAAGAAAAAAAAAAAGGAGAAGAACAACACATGTTGATTAAGGGAAAGAAAAGCCTTCATTGATAAAAAGTTTCTTACATCATGGCGACCCCCGACAAGTCGGGAAGTCTTTCAACAACTCAGTTGTAAAATGAAAAGGAAACAGGCTTAGGCCTCCCTTGCCGCTCCTTGCTCGACTAGTGGGCAGGTCCTCTCAATGCGACCGCGATGATGACCAGAGGGGCATTCCGAGTGACTCTGGTCTAGACTCTACCTTCAGGTCCTGCGCGCCCTCAGCCACCGGGGTTACCCTGCTCCAGAGTATGCCTTCCCTAGGTGTTGGAGGTACGAGCAGGATTGGAGGGGGACATTCCAGTCCCTTCTACCTGAGGAGGCAGACACCCATCAGCACCACGACCACCATGGCCTCCTCCATGGTGACCACGACCTCCACCGCCGAGCCAGCCATTTCGCCGCCCCCCTCTGGGGGATCTCCCCTTTCT
This sequence comes from Areca catechu, assembly GCA_021397845.1. Taxonomy (NCBI): domain Eukaryota; kingdom Viridiplantae; phylum Streptophyta; class Magnoliopsida; order Arecales; family Arecaceae; genus Areca; species Areca catechu. Next base: position 25,665,843 of record CM038047.1, on the reverse strand, counting down.
CCTCCTTCCTTCTGGGGGTGGCATCAAGCTCGGCGGACTTCTTCTCCAAGACTGGACATCCTCACTAAGACATCGGCCGACCCCTCCTGAAGGGTCATTATCTAGCCCATAACGCCGACCGGCACTTCCTGAAGGATCATTATCTGGCTCACAAGTTATTGGGATCGGGCGACCTGAGCCCGAAACTTGTCCCGCTCCACATCCAGGCGGTGGCTTCGTCTCATTGACAATTGGCGAGAACTCTTCCCCAATGTGGCCCGAAGGGGAGAGGCAAAAAGGGAAGAAAGCAAGAGGAAGAAAGAAGACGGAAAGATCTTGGTATCTACCAGGGAATTGCAAGATGCAAGTAACATAGTGGGGATCTGATTTCTTGCGCCCAAGAAAGCTCTTATAAAGATGAGGGGATAGGTCCTTTTCGAGAGGAGCCTGTCACCCCCCATTGCATCATCTTCCAAGGCTTGCCACGTGTCGGCATCCTGTGGTGTTGATGCTTCAGTCCAAGCATGGCAATTAATGGCCCCTTTAAAGGGCTATGCTATGGCATCATCCCACTGGCACGAAAGCATGGATTCTGGGGCACCGGTGCCCAAGGCATTGATGGCGCGCGGGGCGCGCTCCTCCATGTCAGCGTGGTCATTACTCCCTTCGTCCTGAGCATCGCTTCATTCTCCGGGCCTGGGAGTGGGGGGCATCTGATATGGCACATCTGCTGACATGGAGCCTCTGCTGGCGGCCCCGGTGGCAAAGGGTCCGCCACCCGGGCACGGTGGCCAAACAAAGAGCCAAGGCGAGCCCTCCTGCTAAGGTCAGCTCCCAATTGGGGTCGTGCTCATGGGACGAGCCCTCTGTCTAAGGTCTGCTCCCAATCGGGGTCACGCTCATGTTGCCAGGGCGAGCCCCCTGGCCTGAGGTCGCTCCCGACCGGGGTCATGCTCATGCTGCCAAGGCGAGCCCTCCTGCAGAGGTCAGCTCCCAGCCGGTGTCATGCTCATAGAGCGAGCCCCCTTCCTGAGGCCAACTTTCGACCGGGATCATGCTCATGCTGCCAAGGTGAGCCCTCCTGCTGAGGTCAGCTCCCGGTTGGGGTTGTGCTCATGCTGCCAAGGCGAGCCCTCCTGCCAAGGTCAGCTTCCAGCCGGGGTCGTGCTTATAGGGCGAGGCCCCGCCTGAGGCCAGCTCCCGGCCGGGGTTGTGCTCATGCTGCCAGGACGACCCCCCGGCCTGAGGCCAGCTCCCGGTCGGGGTCGTGCTCTTGCCGCCAGTGGCAAGACCCTCCCCCTTCTGTTTGCCTTACGGGGGCCAAAATGTTTCCGCTGGCAGTAAAAGAAGGGTTAACGAGAATTCGAATCACGACAAGGAAGTTACCAATCGCCTGCAACCTCCGGAGGGTGGCGCACGTCCTGCCATAAATTCAAACTTTGTAACACACCATTCCTATGCCCTGAGCGACATGCGGCCTGCCAGGTTTCAGGTCCAATAACGTGCCACCACATCGACGACCATGCAACTGGGGGCTTCAAACCCTGTGACACGATACCTGAACCTCCCCTGAGAGGAGTACTCCATTAAGGCCCCAGGGCCCAGTGACGCTCCAATGGTCCCTCTAGGAATGGAAACTCTTCACCATGGCAGGGGGCTCCGTCGCATGGCACCCGCCCCTTCCACGGGGAACTGTACCACTAGAGGGACATGACCTGAACCAAGCCGGCGTGCACCTCCAATGGAAGGATCTTTTCCTAAGGACCAGTCCGACAAGAGGGAGGTCGCAAGCAACGGTAAGCCCCTCCCAGAGAGGGTTTGCGAAAAAGGACACCTGGACAAAGCTCCAGATCTGCTCTGGGCCATCCCACATACATATGGTTTGAGAGAGGAAAAGCAGGAGGTAAGAAAAAACAAACAGGCAAGAAAGAGAGGGAGAGCGAGCGAGCAAGGAACCCCCAGCAAACCCTTCCAAGCTCTCCGCTCCTATCTCCACTTGCTCTTTCCACCTTAATTCTACCCTTCACCCTCTACGCGGAGAGCCCGCCAAGCTCTTTGCCACAAAGGTTTTGTTCCCCTTGATCATCCCTTATGACTTGATCGTCGGAGTGTCCCCATCGGAATCTCCAGCTCGGGTCTCTTCTTTTTTGCAGGGCGACCGGACCATGAGCTAGCCAGGAAAGGGAGGGATGAGCGTCCCACGGGAACCCGATGTATTCGCGACACGTCGGAGTTATAGGCCATGGCAATCTTGATGGTAACAAATTCAAAGATAAAGAGATATCAAAGGAGCTATCCCAAAAGAAATCAAGGACTAGATTTTGCCGACCAATTCAAGAAGAATTAGGATGATAAGAAAAGAAATAGTTGTTATGACGGAATCCATTATGGGTAGGTTCAAGTTAGTTTCAATAAAATGACATTGAAATTAACTGTAAGAAACCCGCCATAACTAATTTTTGTTAAAACAAATGTCTATAAATACAGGTAAGAGGGGACTTCCATGGGCAAGGCAAGCTAGAAAAGTGAAGTACCCTTTGACTTTGCTTTTTTTAAGATTCTCTATCTATTGCTTGTACTCTATTACTTAAGTATTGGAGTATCTCCACCAAAAAGTCTTCGATCAATGGCTTGTTTTGCAGGCACTCGAGGTGATTTGCTGGTGACTCCTGGTGGTGCAAATTGACTTGTGGAGTTCAGCGTCAACGTATCTTAATGTGCTCTAGTCGGTATATTGCTTTTAACTACAGAATGAAAAATTAGCTTATATGTCAAACTTTTATGTATAACTAGAATATCAGTTTCAATTCTTATGATTAGATCTCTTTATAGTTTTTCGTCGGGTCACCAAAATGGGTTGATCTCAACCATTGTAATCTATATGATTATATCATAATTTATTCTCTTCCATTTGGTTCTACAAAATATGCATACACTCTGAAGGTGGACAAGAAAAACGATGCCTAAAGCTTTGTAGCGGTACTGCGGTACTCTGGAACCGGTGACCGGAAGGAAACCAATCGAGGATTTTGGCGATGGCATCGACACATAGTCCAACGGGTTAGAAAAATGACGGATTCAGAGAAGTACTAAGTGTCTTAGATGCAAGGCTTCCTTTTGTTCCTCTGAACGAAGCCATGCAGTGTGTTGGAAGGAGAAAGGGGAATAATTTTTTAATTTTTGAGAAGAAGATAGTGATTTTTTTTATAAAAAAAATTATTGGAACTTTGAAGTTGTGATTCAATCTATAATCTCAAGGGCTATTTTTTTTTAAAAAAAATTTAGAATCTTAAATCCACATTCTGAAAATTTTTAATTTGTAAAATTATTAAGATCTTGAAATATATTATTGCTGCAGATTCTCCTGGACCGGGTTCAGTTGGCATCACTGGAACGCTCCTCTCCCGGTTCTTGCAAAAGGTTCCACGGGCCGGTGGTGTTCCGGTGGGGGATACTTCGATGCTTAAGTTAGCGAGAGTTTGTGGGCAACAGAATGGAGGAATTGAAGAAGGTGAGCTTGCGGTGAAGGAAAGAGTGCCTCCTGCCCGGAGTCCCCTGTTTTACCTTATATAGGTGCGGAACGTTGCCAGAATTGTTAGGGGCTGGACACGGAATGACCAATCTGCCCGAGGAGAATTCGGATAGTGGCCGCGTGGTGCTAGGATGGGGCAACATCATGGAACTGATGGAGTAGTGGCGCTGATGTGTCAGGATTCTGTTCCTGGTACCAGCTGGAAGAGGCTTCTGGAGCTTGCCTGACCTCTGATGGAGTGGGTCGGTCGAACCTCTGCTGAAGAGGGCCAGTCGGATCTCTGCTGGAGTGGGCCGTTTGGACTTCTAGTGGAATGGATCGTTCGGATCTCTACTGGAATGGGTGGGTTGGACCTCTAGTGGAGCGGGTCGGTCGGACCTCTAGTGGAGCGGGTCGTTCGGACCTCTGATAGAATGGGTCGTTCGGACCTCTGCTTGAGTGGATCTGTCCGACCTCTACTGGAGAGGGCTGGTCAGACCTCTGGTGGAGCTGGGCTACCCTAAAGCCTTTGCCGATCGAAGTCGGACTTTCAGAGTTGGGCTGCCATAGAGCCTCTGCCGACCGGAGTTGGACTTTCAAAGTTGGGCTGCCTTAGAGCCTCTACCGACCGGAGTCGAACTTTCGGAGTTGGGCTGCCATAGAGCCTTTGCCGACCGGAGTCGGACTTTTCGGAGTTGGGATGCCCTAGAGCCTCTACCGACCAGAGTCGGACTTTCGGAGCTGGGCTGCCTTAAAGCCTCTGCCGACCGGAGTAAGACTTTCGGAGTTGGGCTGCCCTAGAGCCTCTACCGACCGTAGTCGGACTTTTCGGAGCTGGGTTGCCCTAGAGCCTCTACCGACTGGAGTCGAACTTTCGGAGCTGGGCTGCCTTAGAGCCTCTGCCGACCGAAGTCGAACTTTCGGAGTTGGACTGCCCTAGAGCCTCTGCCGACCGGAGTCAAACTTTCGAAGCTGGGCTACCCTAAAGCCTTTACCGACCGGAGTCGGACTTTCAAAGCTGGGCTATCTTAGAGCCTCTGTCGACCGGAGTCGGACTTTTCGTAGTTGGGCTACCTAGAGCCTTTACTGACTGGAGTCGGACTTTTAGAGTTGAGCTGCCTTAGAGCCTCTGTCGACCGTAGTCGGACTTTCGAAGTTGGGCTGCCTTAGAGCCTCTACCGATCGGAGTCGGACTTTCGGAGTTGGACTGCCCTAGATCCTCTACCGATAGGAGTTGGACTTTCAGAGCTGGGCTTCCCTAAAGCCTCTACCGATCAGAGTTAGACTTTCGGAGCTAGGCTGCCTTAGAGCCTCTACCGACCGGAGTCGTACTTTCAGAGTTGGGCTGCCCTAAAGGCTCTGTCGACCAGAGTCGGACTTTTCAGAGTTGGGCTGCCCTAGAACCTCTACCGACTGGAGTCGGACTTTCGGAGTTGGGCTGCCCTAAAGCCTCTGCTGATCGGAGTCAGACTTTCAGAGCTGGGCTACCCTAGAGCCTCTACCGACCAGAGTCAGACTTTCAAAGCTGGGCAGCTCTAGAGCCTCTGCCGACTGGAGTCGGACTTTTCTCATAGGAAAGGTTATGGCCTTCATTGATAATATTTGCGAAGGTTGTCTACATTCCATGGACGCGCCACTTGCCATCCATCTAGATATTCGAGTTGGTAAGTCCTGGATTGGATCACTTCAATCACCTGGTAAGTGCCTTCCCAGTTGGTGGAGAGCTTTCCTTGCTCAGTTGGTCTGAAGATTTCCGTCCTCTGCAGAACCAGGTCTCCAACCCAAAAAGTTTGAGCCTTGAATCGAGAGTTATAGTATCTAGCCATCTTTTGATGATAGGTCGTCATCTTCAAACTCACTTGGAGTCTGGTTTCTTCAAGCAAATCCAGGTCAGCCCTTCTTTACTTTGAGTTGGACGGTTCGGCAAAATTATCAATCCAGAGGTATTGCAAGGAAACTTTCACTGGTATGACAGCCTCACTCCCATAGGTCAGATTGAATGGAGTTTCTCTAGTCACCATTTGGGAGGTAGTATGATAGGCCCAGAGCATTGAGTGAAGCTCTTCTGCCCAAAGTCCCTTGGCGTCGTTTAGGCAGGTTTTCAATCCGTGCAGGATCGTCCAATTGATGATTTTGGCTTCTCCGTTGGATTGGGGATGGCCGACCGAAGTTAGCCGATGGGAAATATGGTATTGCTGGCAGAATTTTTGAAATTTCAGGTTGTCGAACTGCCTTCCATTGTCGATGATGATCGTCTGTGGTATGCCGAACCGGAAGACAATATAATTTCAGACAAAATTTTTCACTTTGGCTTATGTGATCTGTGCCAGCGGCTTAGCTTCTACCAATTTGGTGAAAGTAGTCGATGGCCACTATCAAAAACTTTCGCTAGCCGGATGCTGGAGGGAATAGCCCAAGAATGTCCATTTCCCATTGCACGAATGGCTAGGGGGCAATTAGCGGGGTCAGCTGACTAGCCGGTGTCCTTTAAATGTTGGAGTATCTTTGGCATGCGTCACACTTTCTGGCGAAGTCCGACATGTCCTTCTGGATGGTTAGCCAATAGTAATTCTGTCGGATGATTTTGTAGGCCAAGGATCTTCCTCCCAGGTGGTTGCCACAGATGCTTTCGTGCACTTCTCTGAGCGTGTAGTCGGCGTCAGACGGCCCCAAGCACTTCAGCAATGGTTGCGTGAATGACCATTTGTAAAGAGTCCCATTGAGGACGACGTACTTTGAAGCAGTCCAGCGTACACGCTTGGCTTCGGTCGTGTCTTCCGGCAGGATCCCTTCGATGAGAAACGCAAGGATAGGGTCCATCCAAGAGGCTTCCCGATCCACTTGATGGATTCCAGCCGTTTCTTCAACAATGCTTGGGTGTTGCAGGTGATCCACAAAGGTGCGGTTGGAGGAGTTGGTGATGACCATAGCCAATCGCGATAAGGCGTCCACTCGGGAGTTATGCACTCGAGGTATATAGAGAATCTCGAAAAATTTAAGTCGAGTTACGAGACTTTGTACCTTGCTCAAATACTTGGCCAGGGTTGGATCTCTCGTCTCGAACTTGCCCTTCATCTAGTTAACCACCAGTTGGGAGTCGGAGAAGACTTTGAGCCAACTGATGCCCAGCTCGTCGGCTATTCTCAGTCCTGCAAGAAGGGCTTCATACTCTGCCTGGTTATTTGACACCTGGAATGCGAAGTGTAGGACATACTCCAAGCTCTGTCCATCGGGATCTGCCAGGATTAAGCCTGCTCCGCAACCGGCAAGGTTAGATGCTCCGTCCACATGGAGCATCCAGGTGAGTTGTGCTTCTTCAACAGTGTCACCCACAGGTGTGTCGGTCGTTTGTGAAGGTGCTTCATGTCTCTATGTACATTCTACAATGAAGTCAGCAATTACCTGAGCCTTTATGGCCGATCAGGGCTGAAAGGAAATGTCAAGCTCGCCAAGTTTGACGGCCCACTTAGTAAGCCGACTGGATGTCTGGGCTCCTGAGGATCATCTTAAGAGGTTGATCAGACATGACAACAATTGGATGCACCTGAAAGTAAGGCTGCAATCGCTTGGCTGCTATGATTAAATAGTAAACAAATTTCTGCATCTTGGGATATCTTGTTTCGGCGTCATGGAGAACTTTGCTAATATAGTAGACAGGCCTTTGTTGATTGTTCTCTCCTACCCGGACGAGGACGAAGCTTACTGCCTCGTTCGACGCTGACAAGTACAAGTACAGGGGCTCTCACTCCGTCGGCTTAGCAAGCAAGAGAGGGGTCTTCAGATAAGCCTTTAGTGCTTCAAAGGATGATCGACATTCGTCGGTCCACTGGAAGCGATCCAACCACCGCAGAGTCTTGAAGAAGGGAAGGCACTTTTCGGCCGACCTGGAAATGAAATGGCTGAGAGAGGCAATTCGGCCTGTCAGTTCTTGCACTTGTTTCTTGTTGGTTGGATGCCCCATGTTGACGATGGCCTTGATCTTATCAAGATTGACCTCAATTCCTCTCTGCATGACCAGAAAGCCAGGGAATTTCCTGGAGGTCACCCCAAAGGTGCACTTGGCAGGGTTCAGCTTCATCTGATGATGACTCAAGGCATCAAAAGATTCTTGTAGATCTTTAATGTGGTCGGCTCAATGGAGGCTCTTGACTATCATATCATCAATATACGCCTCCATGTTTCTTCCAAGTTGCCCTTCGAAGAACCGGTTGATCAGTCTTTAAAAAGTAGCTCTGGCATTCTTTAGGCCGAAGGGCATCATCTTGTAGCAGTACAGCCCTTTATCAGTGATAAAGGCTATCTTCTCCTCATCCTCTGGTTGCATTCTGATTTGATTGTACCCGGAGAAGGCATCCATGAAGCTTAAGAGCTGGTGACCAGCCGTGGCATCTACCAGTTGATCGATCTTTGCAATGAAAAGCTATCCTTCGGACAAGCTTTATTGAGGTCGGTGTAGTCCACACATATCCTCCACTTCCCGCTAGCTTTCCTTACCATTACAACATTTTCCAGCCAGTCGGGGTTATGGGCCTCTCTGATGAAGCCAACATCGGAGAGTTTCTTGACCTCTTCATCAATTGCCTTTTATTTCTCAGGAGCGAAGCTCCTCTTCTTTTGTTTGACAGGCTTATAAGTTGGATCCACCTTGAGCTGGTGGGTTATAACCTCTGATGGGATGCCTGGCATGTCCAACACCGACCAAGCAAAGACATCGGCATTATCCCATAAAAAGTTGATCAGCTCCGACTTGACCTCTTCACTGAGAGTGCTTCCAATCTGGAGGACCCTGGTGGGATCGTCCTCTCAGAGGGGAACGAATATAATCCTTTCGACTGGTTGGCCGCAGCCATCGACTTTGGCCCTGGGGTCAAGTTGTTCCAAGATGGAACGATCTTCTGATTGCCTGTCTTGAATAGTTAAGCATTGCCTGGCCATCCTGTGGTCCCCCCTCATAACTCTGACCCCATTCCGAGTCAGAAATTTTGTCAGAAAGTGGTAGTAGAGATGATGGCTCAGAATTTGTTAAGGGCCGGTCAGCCCAATATAGCATTGTAAGCCGAGATCGTACGTACGACTACAAAATTGATGGGAAGGGTCCTCTAGTAAGGCTCTGTCCCAATTGTCACGGGCAGAGTTATCTCTCCTTCTACTCCGACGGAGTTTTCTCCAAAGCCTGTCAACGGCATAGGGGATTCTTGCAGCCTGGTCCTGGATAGGTTCATTCTGACAAAGGCATCATACAATAAAACTTCTGTGGAGCTTCCATTATCTATAAGGATCCTCCTTACATTATAGTTGACAATTACTGTCGACACAACTACAGGATTATTCTCAGAGATGTGGGACTCTATAAGGTCTTCATCGGAGAAGCTAATTACATTAGAACTCCTAAACCTCTTCATAATGTCCTGGTCTTCTTTGTACCTCCAGTCGGACCGACGGTGGAGCATGCAAACATTTCCATCGGTCGGACGCTGATTGGGCAGCTTTATTCTTCCGGGGGGTCTTTGGCAGTGGAGGTTTCGGCCCGATCCCTCTGGTGTCGAACGTACTTGTGCATCCTCTGGTGTCGGACGTACCCCCGCCTGATCAGGTCTTCGATTGCATCCTTCAGTTGGAGGCAGTCTTCAGTGTTGTGCTCGTGATCACGGTGGAATCGATAGTACTTGTCTCTGCTCCTAGACGCGAAGGGGCCCTTTATCAGGCGAGGCCTTTGCAAAAAGGTCTCGTTCTCAATTTTTATGAGAATCTTCTCCCTCGGAAGGGAGAGGGGTGCATAAGTCTCGAACCTTCTGGGAAAGTCCTTCGGCTTTGGGCTGTGGCATCGGGCCGAGTTGACGCCATTGCTGGGAGGTCGGACTTCGAGAGCCTTATTGCTCTGCTTCTTGAGAGCCGACCTCCCTTCAGCCTGGCATCGGCTTGCTGCTTGTTCTTCTGTCAGTGCATATTCTACGCCCGGGCCAGTAGCTCAGAGTAGCTTGTTGGAAATTTCTTATCCAGGGAGAAAGTAAGTCTAGACAATCGTAGCCCCTTCTTAAAGGCCGACATATCAACATCTTCATTGAGTTCTGGGACTTCCATGGCCGCTGAGTTGAATCGGGCCATGTAGTCCCGGAGAGTCTCTCCTTCCTTCCACTGCACAGAGGAAGAGGCAGTCCGTGTTCCTCAACGTTCGGTTGCAAGTCCTAAAATGGGAGATAAAAAATTTTGCCAACTGGGGAAAGGAGTGAATTGTATCTAGTCGGATGGTGGAGAACCCATCCGAGCTATCTTCTTGAGTGTCACAGGGAAGACGATGTAGTGAAGGGCGTCGGAGGTGCCCTGTACCATCATGTAGGCCTTGTAAGTGTTCAAATGATCCAGGGGGTCGGTGGTGCCATTGTAAGCATCCACCTGATGAATTTTGAAGTGATGAGGGATGGGCTCCCCTATGATCTCGACGAAAATATGTGGACGGGAGTCGTACGCCTGTATCCCATTGGCCTTTTACCGATCGACCAGCACAACGATATGCTCCTCCATGTGCTGGAGCTTGCCGGTGTAGTCCCTTAAGTCCTCGCCGCGGTGCCGACTGTCGTCAGGGACCGAGTTAGCAGAGGAGAGTGAGGCGAGCCTCACTCTCTTTCCATCAACATGAGCCCTCTGGGACCTTCAGGGCTCCGAAGCAGTGTAGGAGCAGGGCTGAGGGACTTCTTGTTGTCGGCTTCCTTCAACAGCAGGTGATGGTTGGTTTAGACTGCCGCGGGCGGTTGTTGTCTGTCATTAGCCGCATCCTGGAGGTTCTGAACCGCGACAGCAAGGATGTCAATGCGGTTCAGAAAGGTCTGGAACTGCTGTTGTCCCAGAGTGATGGTAGGCTCGGCGGCATCATTCTCCCTAAGAGGTTCCTCTGATCTCGATAAGGAGTGCCCTCTCCTGATGGATGTATTATGGGCTCTTCCTCTCACCATTGCTATGTGTAGCGATGGATTCCTTCTTTTAGAGAAGGGAGACATGAACGAAGGTTCAGGGCCCCCCTTCCTCTAGCACCAATCTGTTGCTACAGATTCTCTCAGACCAGGTTCAATTGGCCTGGGTGGAGCGCTGCTTTCCCGATTCCTGCAAAAGGTCCCATCGGTCGGTGGTGTTCTGACGAGGGACACTCCGATGCTTAAGTTAGCGAGAGTTTATGGGCAACAGAATGGAGCAATCGAAGAAGGTGAGCTTGCGGTGAAGGAAAGAGTGCCTCCCACTCGGAGTCCCCTGTTTTACCTTATATAGGAGCATAACGTTGCCAAAATCTGTTAGAGGCTGGACACGGAATGACTGATCTGTCCCTAGGAGAATCCGAATAGTGGCCACGTGGCGCCAGGATGGGGCGGCATCATGGGACTGGTGAAGTAGTGGCACTGATGTGTCAGGATTTTGTTGTAATAGAATTTTGGTACCAGTTGGAAGAGGCTTCTGGAGCTTGCCTGACCTCTGATGGAGTGGATCGGTTGAACATCTGCTGGAGAGGGCCGGTCGGACGGCCATTCGGACTTCTGCTGGAGTGGGCCATTCGGACTTCTGGTGAAATGGATCGTTCGAACCTCTACTGGAGAAGGCCAGTCGGACCTCTGGTGGAGCGGGTCGTTCGGACCTCTGGTGGAATGGGTCGTTTGGACCTCTGCTGGAGTGGGTCAATCGGACCTCTGCTGGAGAGGGCTGGTCGGATCTTTGGTGGAGCGGGTCGTTTGGACCTCTGATGATCGGGGTCGGACTTTCAGAGCTGGGCTGCCCTAGAGCCTTTACCGACCGGGGTTGGACTTTCAGAGCTGGGCTGCCCTAGAGCCTTACTGACCAGGGTTGGACTTTCGGAGCTGGGCTGCCCTAGAGCCTTTGCCGACCAGAGTTGGACTTTCGGAGTTGGGTTGCCCTAGAGCCTCTGCCGACCGGAGTTAGACTTTCGGAGTTGGGCTGCCTTAGAGCCTTTGCCGATCGGAGTCGGACTTTTTGGAGTTGGGCTGCCTAGAGCCTTTGCCGACCAGAGTCGGACTTTCAGAGTTAGGCTGCCTTGGAGCCTCTACCGACCGGAGTCGGACTTTCAGAGTTAGGCTGCCTTGGAGCCTCTACCGACCGGAGTCGGACTTTCAGAGTTGGCTGCCCTAGAGCCTCTGCCGACCGAAGTTGGACTATTCGGAGTTGGGTTGTCCTAGAGCCTCTACCAACTGGAGTCGGACTTTCAGAGTTGAGCTGCCTTAGAGCCTCTACCGATCGGCCACTCCAGTAGAGGTCCGACGGCCCACTCCAGCAGAGGTCTGACCGGCCCTCTCCAGCAGAGGTCCGACCGACCCTCTCCAGCAGATGTTCGATCGACCCTTTCCAGCGGAGGTCTGACCGACCCACTCTATCAGAGGTCAGGCGAGCTCTAGAAACCTCTTCCAGATGGTACCAGAATTCTGTTACAACAGAATCCTGACACATCAGCGCCACTATTCCACCAGTCCCATGATGTCGCCGCATCCTGGCGCCATGTGGCCATTATCCAGATTCTCCTAGGGGCAGATCGATCATTCCGTGTCCAGCCCCTAACAGATTCTGGCAACGTTCCATGTCTATATAAGGTAAAAGGGGTACTTCGGATGGGAGCCACTCTTTCCTTCACCGTAAGCTCACCTTCCTCGATTTCTCCATTCTGTTGCCCACAAACTCTCGCTAACTTAAGCATCAGAGTGTCCTCCACTAGAATACCACTGGCCCGTGGAATATTTTACAAGAACCGAGAGAAGAGTGCTCCAGCCAGGTCGACTGAATCCGATCCGAGAGAATCTGTGGCAACACTTATAATTTTAAGGACTTTGAAATAGTAGATACAATTTATAATTTTAAATGGCCATCCCAGCAATCAATTAGCCAATTAGCGCCCCTTTCGGTGAAACAAAACTAGTTTGATAAATAGTTTCCAAGGGTTTTTTTTTTAAAAAATAATATTTTTAATATTTTATTTTCCAATCTAATGCTGAATCCATTTTATCTATGAATTTAGGTGCATGGTCCCTCAAAAAAAAAAAAAAAAAAAAAAATAAAACCGCGATTTCAAAAAATAAATAAAAAAAATATTTGAAATAGTAGGTTCTACTCATGATTTCTTCTTCATTTTTTTATTTTAAATTTTAATAAAAAATAAAAAAAAAAAAAAATTAAAATAAAAAATAATAATATGATATTGTAATAATTTTTTTAAATTATTATAACCTGCGATTTTGCAGTCCGGTCGCCGATCCACCCACCGGTCTGATAGCTAGTCCAGCTCCGGCCATCGATCCGACAACCAGTTTGGCTGCTAGGTCGGTGCCAGTCCGATCATCGGTCTAGATACCAGTCCGGTCACTAGTCTTATAGTCGATCATTGATCTGACGGTCGATCCGGTTGCCAGGATCTGGCCACCAGTCCGATCGCCGGTCCGGCCATCAGGATCAAGGCGGACCAGCGATCCGTCCAGCCACCGGTCTGGCCACCAGTCGATCGATGGCTGGACCGGCGGTCGGACCGGTGGCTGGATCCTGGCGACCAGATTGACCGTCAGACCGTGACCGACTGTCAGACCAGTGGCCGGACTGGTAGCTAGACCGGCGATTGGACTGGCATGACCTAGCAGCCGAACTGGCTGTCGGATTGATGGCCGGAGCCGGACTGGCTATCAGACCGGTGGCCGGATCGGCGACCGGACTGCAAATTGCAGGTTATAATAATTTTAAAAAATTATTATAGTACCATATTAATATTATTTATTTTTTAAATTTTTTAAATTTTTTATTATTATTATTATTTTTTAAAATTCATTTATTTTATTTTAAATTAAAATTTAAAATAAAAAATTGGAGGAGAAATCGCGAGTAGATCCCGCGATTTCAAATAATTTTTTTTTAATTTTTTTGAAATTACCGGTAAAACCTGCGATTTTATTTTTTAAATTTTTTTAGAGCCGTACATCTAAATCCGTAAATAAAACGATTCGACGTTGGATTGGAAAATAAAATATTAAAAAATAATATTTTTTTAAAAAACCCAGTTTCCAAACCATCCTGATCTGTATTTTTTTTTACTTATTTCAGAAAAATACTCGGAATCTTTTCCGGTCTTCGATTACGTGTAAGTCGTGATTCGTGAAGCACCCCTCTTCGCGCTTGAAACCAAGGGGCTTCTCTTGCCGCTTTGCCTCCTCTCCCTCCCAATCTCAGTATTTGGGGTTGTGTTGGAGTTAGGGCTCCAATATCGAGGACTCCGAGGGTAATAGCTTCGCATCCGAGCTCATTTTCGTGTAGTTCCCTGATTTCGATTTGGAAGTTGCCTTCTTGATGCGATTCTAGGGTTTTCCGTCTTCTATTTTTAATTTTGTGCGTAGTCTCAGGGTGTTCGACCATGGTGAGGGTGTTGAAGAGAGAGAGGGAGGAGATTCGGCGAGATGCAGGGGAGAGCAGCAGTGGGGAAGGCACGCAGGGGGTGACGGAGCGTCGTGTTCTCCGGTCTCGGTATTTGCCGTCAAGAACTTGATCAGCGGTATGGATTCGAATTCCTCTGCAGAGTTCTTAGCTTTGATTAAATTAGCATTTCTTTTTCCTTTCTTCTCCCTCTTTGGTTTCGTGGTCGTTTTCTTTGTTGTGAATGAGCCAGTGATTTGCAGATGAGAAGGAGGATATTAGCAGGGAGGATTCGGACAAGTTCAAGTCGATCATCACTGAAGTGGAAAGCCTGCATAATCTAGGCACGTTCTTTAGATTGTTCTCAGATTACTATGCATCTACTTGCAGAATTCTATGATAACTTTTTGAGCTTAGCTTAGCTAGGCTAGTTTAGTTTCTGTGAACTAGTTTTATTATTTTTATGCAGCAGACAGATCAGAATTTCCAATTAGGTAACTTGCTCTTGTTTTAAAAGGTTTAGTGTGGTTGCTGGCGTTGCTCTATAAGCGACATATGTGATGATTTCCTTCTATTGATTTGGTTAGTACGCTCAACTGGGACTTTTGAATGCTTGGATCGTGACAAGGGGAAAAGCCATAATTGGAATATGAACATACAAATAATTACTCACTTTATCTATCCTTGTTGTTGTGCACTGTGATCTACTCGACTACTTTTTATAGGACTGATTGGATTGATTATCAATACGTTCATGTAGATGCATAAAATATTGGATATGCTGTGTGGTGTGATGATAAAATTTGTATGCATATTAGTTCTGAAAAACAGTGATCCAAATTGGATACCAGCCATATCTGTATTTGTAAAAAGGGGTGCATATGGTTATAAACAATAATACTAATACTGAGTTGTTGTAAAGAAATGTAAGTAGAAATTCCTTTAGATGATGCAGATATAAATCAGATAATATCTATTGCTGTTTCAGTCATATACATAAACTTTTCAGACAGAACATAATTCCCATACCCCACAAGAAGCTCCTTCATTCACGTTATCATGTGTCCTTTTGGTAAATCCTAAAAATGCTATTAGAGTATTTTTTGGGTTAGAAGACTCATTCTTAGTGGTTCAGTTAAAGATTGGCTTTTTGTTTATCCATATTTCTACCTTCTTTATTGGGTGGATACAAATGTAGGTGCAGATATAATTTAGATGCTAAAATCTGCATCTTATTTGGATACAAAAACCAATTTGGATGGATATCCTTTGGTCCAATTTCACCTTTAACTTATCAATGATACTTTGTGTTTTTGAGAGTTTTTCGCTTGAACCCATATGTTTCTTGCACTCAACCATATTATCTAATTGAGCACAACCACCTTGGCTTCATTCAGTGGTTGCTTGTCAAATCCTTAACATTGGAAACTGGTTGTTGTAGATAGGGCCTTGCCTTTTGTATCTCTCTTCATATTATCCATGTCTTCTGTGGAGAGGGCAAGAGGTGCATGCTAAGATCCAATCGAGGCTGTAATTGTTTAGTCTTTATCAGTTATTTTCATGTTGGCATCTCTAATCAACCAGCCATCGAAATGGAACTCTCTAAGGGCCTATTTACAAGTATTAGGACCAGTTTTTTGGGTGGGTGGTCCGAATCCCATAGGGAGAAAAAAGGATCTCAGTTTATGGGATTTTGGGCCAGCCTACTCAAAAAGTGGTCCTGGATATTTGTAAACACAGGGCCTTGCCTGCTTATAATCCACTACTTTTGGTGGTTGGGCCATGAATCCTATGAGATTTTGAGCCCAACCATCCAAATAGGCCCTAGTGATTTAGTCTAGTTAATACGGACCAAGCTTTGATAGTCAGAGAACTAAGCTGACAATACTTTAATCAGCAGAAATACATTGAAAAATTGTGTTCGTTAGATGTTGCTA
This sequence comes from Areca catechu, assembly GCA_021397845.1. Classification (NCBI taxonomy): domain Eukaryota; kingdom Viridiplantae; phylum Streptophyta; class Magnoliopsida; order Arecales; family Arecaceae; genus Areca; species Areca catechu. The sequence goes on along the minus strand of CM038047.1, from coordinate 25,650,033 downwards.
CATATTAACCTATATGCTTGTCGATATACATAAAAGGTTTAGATAAATAGTCAAGGAAATAAAGAAAGAACATATAGTTACACAACCTTATTAGATGTCTCTATGTGCATTTGTTTTGTACCAACAATATAGTATTCTTGTGGACTAAAAACGTAACTCTCTAAGATAGATAAAATTTGGAAATATTGACCTGTAATTTCTGCCATCTCTCTCTCTCTCTCTCTTAAAAGTTTAGTTTAAAATGAAAATAATGGAGAATGAATTTAAGAATTTAGGAATTGTGTCAGGAAATAAGTAGGGAGAGGGAACATAGGGAAGATAGAAGAGGACTGGCAATTTTGAATCATGTAGAAAATGAATGGTTGATGATCTGAAGAGAAAGAAGAAGTTTGAATGAAGAGAGCTCATGTAGTTGATTGTTCTGTTTCTGAATGCATTTGATTGTCTTCTTATTCTTCTTTTTCAAGGGTTTAACAATTGTTTTGTAAATTGTTGGAGCTACAAGTTTATAAAGTCTTTATAGTGTGTATTTTATGCTTATATAAATCAGCGAATGATCTACTTATGTTCATTTTGTTCGGTAAAGTTATTTGGTCCACTTATTATTATAGTGGATAAGGGTCTCGGGTTGTTCTTTCTAGGTTCTTTTGAGGAACGAGTGAGGTCCCATACTGATTTAAGGGAACATATGGGGTTACCTTTTTAAGCATGCAGATATTTTGATAATGATTTTTATTGCCTACTCTGTACATGAATTTTGCAATGGACAACATAACATCATCATTGATTATCCTAGAGAGGGGGGTATTATTACTTTGCCAGAAAATTTGGTGTTCTGATGTTGGTGGAAGATAATTTCTTGAAAAGGGGAAACGCTGAAAAATTGTAAAACAACCAATGTCTAGAATGAAAAGATTTGACAAAATCTTCCTTTCAAAATAAGCAATTAGGGATTCTTACATCAATGTTTTCGTAATGATTCTTAAAACTGAAACAATGACCTTACCTTTTTATTACTTTGAATATTCTAGGTCCATTTTCTCCTGACCTAGTTCTTAAAAGAGAATCTTCTAGGTCCAAGCCTGGTCTATTGGTATGCTTGTTAGTAGACAGGAACATTTTAACACTTGCTTTTCTTGAACAGGTTCCCTTACCACGCCTGCCTGATCTTTGTTATTTTAATAACAGCTGCCATGATTCTTAGTTCTAATTTTCACTCTTCTATCCATTCTTATAACAAACATAATGGTGATTTTATATGTTTCTGGCTTCATTGATGCTTATTTATTAACTATTTTTGATATAACTCGTGTTGAAAAGTTTGATTATTTATGAATCACCTGTACTCCACCTCTTATTGCATGTTCTAATTAATTGGAGGACAAAAAGGATCCATTATATGAATCTTTATAAAAGGAGGCTCTCCCACTGGTTTTTCGGAGTTAAATAAATTTATTTAGCTTTGAGCTAGAGGTGATGCAATCATTTGATCTTTGCATTGACCCTTTACTATTTTATAACATTATTATTATTATTTTTGTGTTTGTGTTATTTCTCTCTTTCTTCCACTTGCAAACTTTTACTAAAATGAGATGATCATGTAGTAACTGCCAAATTCATTACTCATTGTTTTTATGTGGCCACAGTTCAAAAGCCTAGAGAACAAGTAGCGGATGCAGAGGTTCTTTTGGATATTGCTAGCACACTGGTAACATAGTTAGGTCTCAAAGCAATGATGGAGTGACTCCAGCAGATTTTGTAGCTGCGTTGCTAAGGAACTTTGGACAAAGAGATGGACATGCAAATTTTGATTGTGCTCTCAAAATGATTTGTTGGGAAGAAGTTGGCAGTGCTGTCTCTCATATTTTTAGAAAGGTCCCTGGCTGCTGCACGATGTAAAGAACCTTTGCAACTTTTATAACAATTAAGATATTAAATGTTGCTTCTCTTTTGGTGAATTTAGTTAGCCAGGGCTGGATTTTTAAGAACTTGAACTGATTTGTATGCAGTTTGTCATATCTATTAACTTCTCTTTTTGTTACATATGATGTAGGGTTGGTCCTATGAGTACTCAAATGAAACAACGCAAGGCTGTGGTTCACAGAAAACGGGTAAGGCCAACCGGAAACACTCGTCCTGAGGAGGTTAACTGCTATGTCTCAATTTCTTTCCTCTGGCTTCTGAGTTTCTAGTTCTCTCTCTCTCTCTCCACACACAGACCACTTGTAGAGGGGAGAGAGTGAGTGTGCATGTTTTTGGAATTTTTTTAATTGCTGACTTATCTCTTTTTTCTATCAAATACCTAACCTACATTAAAAAAGACCTGTGCAAAGTCGAACTTGCAGTTAAAACTAATATATGCTGCATTTTTTTGAAAAGAATATTCATTGTTTTAAATTATGACACTTTTTTCTGTTGTATATCAAGTTTTTTTGGCTCTTTAGTCAATCTAATGGGAAGTATGTTCTATTGCTGTTGTTCCATCATGCATGCAATTGCATGTAGGACTAAATATTCAAAATAATGGGTTCTTCGTAGATGCTAAAACTTCCTTCTCTATTCTGTCTGAAATATTGTGCCCTCTCTCTCTCTTCTTTGGTGTGTGTGCGTGTGTGGGGGGGGGGGGGGGTGTGGGGGCGGGGGGCTGTGGATTTGGTTGGCTAGGTAATGGCCCAATGGTCACAAGGACCATGTAGTCTACATTATGAACTATGTGCAGCCCACATCAGAGAACATTTTAAGCATCATCTTTGTGTTTGTGCATGTCATACCATCATGCTGCCCACTCTGTGCACTGCCTTGCTTTACTGTCAGAACAACCGCATTGGCCATGGAGCAGCATCATGTTGAAATCCTGAAGCTTATAAAAAGATATTTTAAGACATGGCCTCCACAGGGGTGCAAATTATTTGGCTGGTCTTGCTTTCACATCAAAACAATATGATTTCTTAACTTTGTAATCAATGACATACAATTTTCTTTGAGATAATTTTTTTTCCTTTTTTTTCTTTTTGCACAGCGACCTTCCTCCACTATTGCATCATCATCCTATACTATCCTCCCATCATCTTCAACTATTTTACCACCATCATCTATTATCCCACCTTTCACCATTTCTATGGCGTCGTATCTGAGTTCACCAGCTTCGATGCCAGGTATATATGCATCTCCTACTGGATCATCAGGTACCATGTATTCTCTACCTTTCTATTCAAAATCATGCATCTTATAGCATCTATTTTTTTTTTAAACCATCTCCTGACCATTCAGAATTATCTCCTGACCATTCTGATCAAATGATGTTATTGTATTCTTTATAGTGTGTATTTTCATGCTTATATAAATCAGTGAATGATCTACTTATGTTCATTTTTGTCGGTAAAGTTATTTGTTATTTGGTCCACTTATTTATTATAGTGGATAAGGGTCTCGGGTTGTTCTTTCTAGGTTCTTTTGAGGAACGAGTGAGGTCCCATTCTGACTTAAGGGAACATATGGGGTTACCTTTTTAAGCATGCAGATATTTGATAATGATTTTTATTGCCTACTCTGTACATGAATTTTGCAATGGACAACAATAACATCATCATTGATTATCTTAGAGAGGGGAGTATTATTACTTTGCCAGAACATTTGGTGTTCTGATGTTGGTGGAAGATAATTTCTTGAAAAGAGGAAATGCTGAAAAATGTAAAACAACCAATGTCTAGAATGAAAAGATTTGACAAAATCTTCCTTTCAAAATAAGCAATTAGGGATTCTTACATCAATGTTTTCGTAATGATTCTTAAAACTGAAACAATGGCCTTACCTTTTTATCACTTTGAATATTCTAGGTCCATTTTCTCCTGACCTAGTTCTTAAAAGAGAATCTTCTAGGTCCAAGCCTGGTCTATTGGTATGCTTGTTAGTAGACAGGAACATTTTAACACTTGCTTTTCTTGAACAGGTTCCCTTACCACGCCTGCCTGATCTTTTTTATTTTAATAACAGCTGCCATGATTCTTAGTTCTAAATTTCACTCTTCTATCCATTCTTATAACAAAACATAATGGTGATTTTATATGTTTCTGGCTTCATTGTTGCTTATTTATTAACTATTTTTGATATAACTCATGTTGAAAAGTTTGATTATTTATGAATCAGCTGTACTCCACCTCTTATTGCATGTTCTAATTAATTGGAGGACAAAAAGGATCCATTATATGAATCTTTATAAAAGGAGGCTCTCCCACTGGTTTTTCGGAGTTAAATAAATTTATTTAGCTTTGAGCTAGAGGTGATGCAATCATTTGATCTTTGCATTGACCCTTTACTATTTTATAACATTATTATTATTATTTTTGTGTGTGTATTATTTCTCTCTTTCTTCCACTTGCAAACTTTTTACTAAAATGAGATGATCATGTAGTAACTGCCAAATTCGTTACTCATTGTTTTTATGTGGCCACAGTTCAAAAGCCTAGAGAACAAGTAGCGGATGCAGAGGTTCTTTTGGATATTGCTAGCACACTGGTAACATTAGTTAGGTCTCAAAGCAATGATGGAGTGACTCCAGCAGATTTTGTAGCTGCGTTGCTAAGGAACTTTGGACAAAGAGATGGACATGCAAATTTGATTGTGCTCTCAAAATGATTTGTTGGGAAGAAGTTGGCAGTGCTGTCTCTCATATTTTTAGAAAGGTCCCTGGCTGCTGCACGATGTAAAGAACCTTTGCAACTTTTATAACAATTAAGATATTAAATGTTGCTTCTCTTTTGGTGAATTTAGTTAGCCAGGGCTGGATTTTTAAGAACTTGAACTGATTTGTATGCAGTTTGTCATATCTATTAACTTCTCTTTTTGTTACATATGATGTAGGGTTGGTCCTATGAGTACTCAAATGAAACAACGCGAGGCTGTGGTTCACAGAAAACGGGTAAGGCCAACCGGAAACACTCGTCCTGAGGAGGTTAACTGCTATGTCTCAATTTCTTTCCTCTGGCTTCTGAGTTTCTAGTTCTCTTTCCTCTGGCTTAAAAAGTTTTTTGTTGTTTTTTTAATTGCTGACTTATCTTTTTTTTCTATTAAATTACCTAACCTACATTAAAAAAGACCTGTGCAAAGTCAAACTTGCAGTTAAAACTAATATATGCTGCATTTTTTTTGAAAAGAATATTCATTGTTTTAAATTATGACACTTTTTAACTGTTGTTTATCAAAATTTTTTGGCTCTTTAGTCAATCTAATGGGAAGTATGTTCTATTGCTGTTGTTCCATCATACATGCAATTTGATGAAAAATCTTCACATCTTAGGACTAAATATTCAAAATAATGGTTCTTCGTAGATGCTAAAACTTCCTTCTCTATTCTGTCTAAAATATTGTGCTCTCTCTCTTCTTTTTTTTGTTTATGTTGGGGGGGGGGGGGGGGGGGGGGATTTGGTTGGCTATGTAATGGCCCAATGGTCACAAGGACCATGTAGTCTACATTATGAACTATGTGCAGCCCACATCAGAGAACATTTTAAGCATCATCTTTGTTTGTGCATGTCATACCATCATGCTGCCCACTCTGTGCACTGCCTTGCTTTACTGTCAGAACAACCGCATTGGCCATGGAGCAGCATCATGTTGAAATCCTGAAGCTTATAAAAAGATATTTTAAGACATGGCCTCCACAGGGGTGCAAATTATTTGGCTGGTCTTGCTTTCACATCAAAACAATATGATTTCTTAACTTTGTAATCAATGACATACAATTTTCTTTGAGATAATGTTTTTCCTTTTTTTTCTTTTTGCACAGCGACCTTCCTCCACTATTGCATCATCATCCTATACTATCCCCCCATCATCTTCAACTATTTTACCACCATCATCTATTATCCCACCTTTCAACATTCCTATGGCATCGTACTTGAGTTCACCAGCTTCGATGCCAGGTATATATGCATCTCCTACCGGATCATCAGGTACCATGTATTCTCTATCTTTCTATTGAGAATCATGCATCTTATAGCATCTATTGGTTATTTTAAACCATCTCCTGACCATTCAGAATTATCTTCTGTTCATTTAGGATCACTTATTGTCCATTTAGTATCTCCTTATGTTCATCTTACTCATCATGAGGCTATCTGTTCTTATGATGCTGCAGAGACACAGACTAGCACTGACTTGCCAGTGTTATACCTTGATGGAGGTGGGTAAGTGATAATTTTATTTTAGAATATCATAATCCCTTTAATATTTTGAATATATTTGATCTATGCTCACTAATATATAATATTTGTAGATTCTTACCTTCTCATTCGGCTGCGAATGCTATTGTAATATTATGAGGAGCCACTTTAATGAGCCATGGGTATCATGGAAAAAAATACCTTATACTATTAGGGATATGTGGTTTATTGAGTTTAAGGTAAGTAATGATATATACAAAATTTAATTTAATTTTTTATATATTGTTTATGTCATTTAATTTGTTTATCCATATTCATTGCAGAAGAGGTATCGGTTTGTGCCATTGAGTGATCAATGGGCACGAAAAAATTTTGAAAAACGCGGTGCGGCTTGTTTAAAAAATCTCTTTGCTAATTCTCGTAAAAATATGGAAAGACCACCTTGGCTTGGAGATCATGTATGGGATAGATTATGAGAGCACTGGCATACTATCCAATATCAGGAAAAGTGTGAAAAAGCAAAAAAAATCGTGCTTCTGATTGTAGAGGTTTTGGTGCTTCTCTTCACACTGCTGGCTCTATCACTATATCTCAGCATAGATATAATATGGTAAAATTTAGATTTTTTATTAATCATATTTGGTTCGTACTTATAAAATATATCAAACTGTATAAGAGTTGATGTATATTACAGACTATGAAGACCGGTGCTGCTATGCCATCTCTATTTGAATTATTTACGCATACCCATCAGAAAAAGGATAAGAGTTGGGTGGACAGGAGATCGGAGCATATTAGTGTAAGTAATATATTACATTACCTTTAATACTTATTTTATGCAAACTAAGATAAATTTGACAGGCTGAATTTGGACGTAATATGAATGAGGCACAATCGCAAAGAGTATCTGATTCTAGCCAACAGCAGTCTCTACCATCAGAGTGGATGTGTGGGTTCGCACAGTTGGTGGAAAGAAGAAAGGAAGGATTTATGGTTTAGGATTAGAGTCTACTGCATTGACAGGTCCATCATATTTTTATAGTCAAGCTTTATCATATTCACAATGGATGCAAAGTCAAGAACTTCAAAAGCAAGTAAGGAAACAGGTTGAAGCTGAATGGAATTCTCGGGTAGAGGTTGCCGAGCGTGAAAGGGATGAACTTAGAAGGAGGGTGGAACATAATGAAAAGGAGCTTGAAGTAAATAATAGATTACTCCGTGAGCTACTTACAAAGATAAATTTTCAATCATAATCCAGTTTTCAGTCATTTAATTTTCAACCATCTCTTTCACAACCATCTGCTTTACATCCATATCAAAATTATCAGGCATCGGTACAATAGTATGCATCTTCATACCAGGAAGAGATGATGCTATTAAGGAAGAGGGGGACAATGACTAGATTTATTCTTATATTTTAAAATTTATTTTTAGCTCATGTTATGTTGAGGATTGTACTAGGATCTATATTTTATTAATATCCAACTTTTATTACTTTAGCTTTTTTACATGCTTTTAGGCGACAATAGAGTTCTTTATAATAAAAAATGACATTATCTAACAGGCTTTATATATTATGTTGGTATCACTTGTATTTCGTACAGGTAATAGTTTGAAGGTCTATTGGTAGCCCATATCATTATGATGTTATTTGGTGTGAGGTATACTAAACAAGTGATAAATCGGCAATGTATGCTGTAGTCTCTTTCTTGTTCCAATATGATGCATTAAAGCTGATGGGTATTGATGGATTTTGCTTGTTAAATTTTTATGGTTGCTTATTTATGTTGCCATAATTACGATATATCTGGTACAAGGTATGCTAAATAACTAATATATTTTATTTTCATATAATGTATAAATTTGATGGGCGTGGATTGGTTTAGCTTGCTATGTTCTTATTGTTGCCTTCTTTTTTTGATAATAATTCAAATTTAATGGATATCTAAGGGAATGAATTTTTAGATATATTATAACTTCTTTTTCTTATTTCTATATGATGTGCTACACATGATGGATGCTGATCGATTTTATCATGATTAAAAATTTTTGGCACGAGGGTATGCTAGATAATCGATATATTTTATTTTTGTATAATATGTTAAATTTGATGGATGTTGGTCAATTTTGTTTGCTATAATTTTTTGGTTGCCTTTTTGTTTTTCTTGATGATGATCTAAGTTTAGTGGATATTGAAGAGAATGGATTCGCAGATATATTATTCTCTTTTCTTATTTTCATAGGATATGTTAAACCTGATGGGTATCGATTGGTTTTATCATAATTATAATATTTGGCACGAGGTATCTAAACAACTGATAAATTTTATTCTCATATGATATATTAAACTTGATGGTTGCCGATCGGTTTTGTTTGCTATATTTTAATGGTTGCCTTCTGTTTTCCTGATGATGATCCAAACTTAATGAATATTCAAGGAATGGCTTCATAAATATATTATGGTTTCATTTTCTTATTCTCATATGATATGTTAAACATGATGGATGTCGATTGGTTTACCATGATTATGATACATTTAGGAGGAGTTATGCTAAACAATTGATATATTTTATTTTCATATGATATGTTAAACCTGATGGATATCGATCGATTTTACTTGCTATTCTTATGTTGATTTCTTGTTTCCCCTAATCCAAATTTAATGGATAGTAAAGAAAATGGCTCTATAGATATACTGTGGCTTTTTTTTCTTATTCTCATATGATGTGTTAAATTTAATAGGTGTTGATTAATTTTACAATGATTATGATATATTTGGCATGAGGTGTGCTAAATAATTAATATATTTTATTTTTATATGATGTGTAAATCTGATAGATGTTATTGAGAAGAAATATACTTGGACTATGGATATGAGGCCAAAACTGACAAATATGGCTAATCGGCCTGATTGCATAGTTATCAACCTAGAATATAGCCCAAAAGTGAGTTGGTCGAGTCAGATGATCCAATAATATGTATTGCCTAACCATTCATCAAATTAGTAGGGATAATCATGTGTGTGGGGGGGGGGGGTGGGTGAAGCCAATACCAAATGGCTAGGCAAGCTGATTAGGTGGCCTAGTGTATAATACTGATCGAGTAGACATGCTTTGTGTTTACTGACCATGTATCAGATTGGGTCTCCAAGCAAAGGCTTAGTTTCAATGTTATCAGGCAATTTTGGTACCAGCATATTGACCGTTCATCAGATGGAGACCCTAATCAAAGAAAGACTCGTTATGGTGCGAATGTTATCAGGTAAGATTATCGTCTATTCATGGTCATTTTCATCTTCCGGTTGATCCCTTGTCGGGAAGGATAATTTCTCCGATCGATCGGCTAAGCATTAAGTCTCTGAGTAACCCAGTACGAGTAAGGCTCGATTGCATGCTCGCTGAGTGCTTGGCTGCTTCATCTATCCGATAATCTATTGGGAGCCGGCGCCTATTCTATTCGGTCAGATCTAGTTGAGCATTGGATCGTCAAATATCTGCATTCAAGTAGGCCTCAACATCAGCTAAAGCTTGTATTCGAAAGCTATTAGCAAACGCTCATCAATTGCCCATCGGATTTGACCATGCACTTGGCTCGTGGCAACCTCTTGGCTTATCTGCCTATCCACCAGGAGGAATGCCTTGGTCAGTTAAACTATTCTTGATGCCATCCACAAACTTTTTATCTGACTTGGTCTCAGTGGCGGTCGATCCTGTGTGGCCTAGTGGCCTCAAAGTCATCAGATGCATTCCATCTTTAGTTGGAGCCGCTTGGACATGTTCTGGATCGATCAGGCCTTGAACTTAAGAGAAGCACAACTCGACCTCGGGTATTTGGGATGACTGGCAGATCCTTGGACGATACATCCATTCAAACCTACAAAGGCCAACACTCCAACGCTTACTGCCATAGCATCCATCACGAGGCTAAAACATCACATTACATCTTTGAATCCCAAATCATCATTATATCTGTGTAATTAAGGATGCATATCTGGACTTATACAGTAGTCTATGTCATCATTAAAGAAGTGTGGTAAATCCCGTGTAAACGACAAGATTCCATTAAAAAGAAAAAGATATTCTTTACTAACAAAAAGCCCTAATCAGTCTACGTGATAAGTCTTGTCACTTCTGATCAGATACATTAAGATTCTTGTCATTCCAAAAATGCTCTTATCCTCCACCTATAAATAGGTATCCTCTAGAAGCCCTTAAAGGTATGCAAAATCTTTGCACCATGCTTTTTATATTGTTGTTGTACTCGATTATTGATTTGAACATTGAAGCGCCCGCACCAGAGCCACCTTCGACTAGGATTGTTTTCAAGTTCTGCCTCTCAGAGATCAGCTTATGCCGCTTGCTTTAGCACTTTTTCAGCATCTTCGATGTTTGACGGTTTTCAGTACTAATAGAATAGAGGAACAGCTTGATATAGTTTTGAGATGTATAACCTAAAGGCGGATTAACAATGTCATCCAAGAAAGCTACATTTTGCTGCACCAACACCACTGCCTCTCGGCCTCGTCCAAGAACCTACATTCTGCCGCACTAATACTGCTGCCTCTCGGCCAATGGAAGGGCGATGGAAAGCCAAGCCAATGATCAATTCTAGCCTGTGCCATAGGAGCTTCACCACCCCGCAAACGGTAAAAGTCAGTGCGGAACAACTCAACCTATTTTTCACATAGGTCCAGACTTGGTGGCAGCCATCCAGGCTATCCAGATTGGGTGTTTCGATTTTATCACTAAGAGGGAGTTGATGTTGATGGTTGCCATCATCCAAGGGACCGTTGTGAACCTGCCATGTATCATGATTAGACAAATGCAAGTGGCGGCGAGCAGTAGAAGGCTATGCTTATCATATGGGATGGGTCTGACCCGCATATTTGGAGAGTTTAGCATACCACTTGAGGGCGAGGTCTTCAAGAAGCTACTGCACATCGATATATATGATGGCCGATTCCTACACCACATGGGGTATCGGAAGATTGGCGGTTGATGTGTATGCTGGCTATGTGGGTAGGAGGCAAACTTAGATTTTGATAAAGAGATTCCAACAACTGAGGTAAGGCCTTAAGAGCCCCACATTGACATAGCATCTTGGCCTCCATAGCCAGCCACTTTTGCACCTGCAACACTAGATACTGACATGGCCCCTCAACCTTCAGCTCGGACTCCGACTGCTCCTTAGCTTGGTATTCATCATGATGACCTAATAGGGGAGAGGATAACTTCATTGGTGGCTATCTCTATCAGGATCGAGTTTTAGTTTTTATCTGTCAAAGTAGATAGACTGTGCAGACAAAGCTCCAAAGTTTGAGAACTGAGACTCATGATTCACTGGCACAACTCAAGAGGAGGATAGAGTTGGGATTCACGGATGTATTGGTAGCCATTCAGCAGCTCATCTCTACACCTGCACTAGCCAGCTTTTCAGGTCCACCAGATTCTCTATCTTCGCCACCATCAGACCTCAGCCACTTATAGTACCAAAGCCATCACCAGCTACTGACCTTGGTCTTTCTTCAGATTATCCATAGGATCAATCACCTCCACCATCAGATCAGCCACCGACTCCACCTTCTGATCCACCTACCAAGTCAGTCATTAGGGCTTTAGGATTCCATACCTAGAGTTTTATCACTCTGGTCCTTCTAGCAAGTTAGAAGCTTGACCTATCCGAAGCCTAGATCTTTAGCATCCAGGATTATGGCACTTATAGTTATCAATTTCCCATTTGAGGAGGACTAGCATCTTAGGCTTGTTTACATCTATAGGATCTTGGTCTTTATTTGTGTATGATTGACTGTATCTTGATATCCTGTAGAGCATCCATTTGTATCATGATATTTGCAGTACATCCATTTTGTACTAGTACCAATATACCTATTATGAAATGAAATGATTTTTTTTTTATAATGATTGCTTTGATAAAATATATCTTGGTGTATCTTGATGTCTAATGCCTTACAATTTCTTTTCTGCTCTAATACAATGATCGTTTAGATGATGACGAAAAAGGGAGAATAGAAATGCTGATCATATAAGCAAATAAAAATAAAAGGGAGAGTACAAATAAATTAATTACATAAGTATGGTTGAGCACAAATAAGTTGATTATATAAGTTATGGGGAAAAACTGAAATTTTTAAAACCCAAATATCTTCTCTTGATATGTCTGGTATATTAGTTTAACTCACTTCGATATATTAGTATATTGTGTTGATATGCTCTGATACTTGAATTTACTTCTCATTCATGCTTGGATACGCCATTTATATATTCTAAAACATAATGAAGCATCTATAATATATGTTCTGATACGTCATTGCATGCTATGATACATTATCGATGCATAAGTAAATATCCCAAAATTTTGATATTTAAATAGTTTCTCATAAATATAATACATTAATACTCTAATATATATGTTAATTATAAGCAAATATGTTCCAATGTCATTATGCTTTGATGCTTTGAGGTATTATCAATCACCTGCTCTAATATCTTGAAAAATTTAAAAAATTATCTCATTTTAATACCAAGATTCATTAATAAAATTCATATTATTTGATACTCCAAATTTATATACTTATATATTTAAATTTTGCCATCATAAAAAAGGGATGATTATTGACTCCAGCCTTGATTTTGATAAATAATAAAATATTGAGTATATATGAGATATTAATGTTTTGCTGAAATATTGAAAATAATGTTTCAGGTATCCTATAAATTTAACAAGAATAAAACTATTTGATCATTTATTAACCAAGAGAGTTTTACCATTTTGATTGTCTTCTCAAAGTAAAAAGCAAGGAATTAATGATTATTAAGAGTTGGCATGGAAGAAATCAAGTTGAGGTTTCAAATTTCAAGTTTGGTATACAATTTTTAAGTTAACACAGGCCATGAGTTGATCCAAAGGACGGTGAGTCGATTTTCAAAAAAGAACTCAAAGAAGAAAAAGATTGGCATGAAAGAGTTTCAGCAGGCACATACCATGAGCCAACTCAAGGAACTAGTGTATCGACTCGAGGTTTATGAGTCATAATTATAAAAAAATCTAGAAGGTTAAATTTTTAAAACAGTCCATGAGCTGACTCAAGGAATGATTCAAGTTTCATGAGTCGTAGTTGTAAGAAATACAGAAAGCCATATTTTTCAGGTCTATGCTGTGAGTTGACTCAAGTTTCTGGTCGACTCAAGGTTTGGTGAGTCGACTTATCAGGCTTTGACAGCATAGTAATGACTATATTTTATATGTGCAGAAGCTTGCAAAATGTGTTAAACTGTTATTTTTTACTCACAAACAATCATAAACAGATTTTTGAAGGCTCCAAGAATATTTATTCTTTACTAAATACATTGAAGAAGCAAGAAAATCCAAGAGAAAGTCAAGAGCTTTCAAAAGGATCTTTCAAAGAGCAAATTTTTAAAAAGAAAAATCTAGTTCTTAAAATGTGTGCTATCAATTTTAACTATCGGCATTCAAAATAATTATTAGAGGCTTTCCATCAAAAAGACAACTCAAAAAGATTTCTTTAAGGGATGAGCTGATTGAGCTTCGCATTGGAAAGGGTTCCTTGGATAGGAGCTACATCAAAGGAGGGATTTTAAAATCTCTAAGGACTCTAAAATACTTCTCATCCTTAGCACTTAGCTTAGGAACGTCGAGAATAGAAGCTTCCAATTGACCCCAACCTGGCAAGTTCTAGTTACTAACAAAAGAATAAGAGACAGAGAAATCGCCCCCTCCACCCATGAATGGCAGAAGGAGCACCCTTGATTAGGCAATCTACCCCCTTTGGATGGAAAAATACTATCTATTCTTTGTATAAGGATGTCTCTTGGAGGTATAAAAGGAATGGAATAAAGAAAAGAAAGGCCAGACTTTGCCTGACCAAAAATCCTAACATGAGTCTAAGGGAATTCAAAGTAAGGGTACACAAAGCAATATGGTAAAATCTAAGAAGTTTAAGAACGAATGAGGAATGGGAAATCTAAGCTTTACCTCGAATGCCTTTTTGTACACTCCAAGTCGGCTTGCCTTGGCATCAAGATTGGGCAACTCTAACTCAAATTCCTCCGAGATACCATAAATAACTCAGATATAGGTCAAGTCTTCCGAACCCAGCATAGATCAATATGCCCTAGGATGGAAGGACTCCAGCCCGACATGCCCTTTGCCCGAAACCTTGGGATCCTTCAGCCTTGTCTTTTCGGAATCTCCCTTCGATGGTCTCTCCTTTCTAAGACTCTCAAAACCCACCATTTACCACGGACTCAAGAAAAAAAAGAGAATAGATAAAACAGAAAAGAATTAAGTACCACCTGGGAATGAAAGTGGCCAGAAAGTTGAGGATGGCGAAAAAACTCCTCAAAAGGACAATTGGAGGGAGAAATGGAGGAAAGAAGGAGAGATCGAAACGTTCTAGGAGAAGCTTTGGAGGCTAAGGTATAAGAGAAGTCAAAACAACAAATGCCACCATTTTTTCAAATGCAGCATGATGGTCCTGAATCACCTTGAACCGATTGATATACCATATGGCAGTACGTTGGCTCCAGGAAATCGTTAGGTGCCAAGTAAATGCAGCGCGATGGTTGAAGCATTCATTAAAGTTGCAAATCAGGGCCCATGATCATTTTTGCCAATCGGATCCACCTTAAAAGCTATGCATAACCTTTCACTTGTAAAGGTCCCTTGTATCCTTAACCCCCTTGAGTATTTCCATAATTCGATTGAAGCTCGGGTTAGAAAGTAAGGAGATATCTATTAGGAGAAAATATACCTAGACCAAGGATATGAGGTCCAAACTAGCAAATATGACCAATGAGTCTAGCTGCATAGTCACCAACAGGAATATAAAGCCCCAAAGTGAGTTGACCGAGTCAGATGATCTAATAATATGCACTGCCTGACCGTTCATTAGATTGGTAGGTGTTGTCGCCAAGATCGTCGTGGCCCGTAGCTGCTATCATCGCCGGGGTATGCTCCCTTCGCTGTATGGTCATCCGGTGAACCTGCAAAACAGAGGTTAGTGACCCGGGCCGGGATTTCCGGCAAGGGCACTTCGACGGTCAAGTCAGTGACGATCTAGGGGAACAGATCCTCCTGGTCGAGCCCCTCTTGATGGACTCCACGCTAGGAGGAGTGAATGGTGTGAGAGTGGGATGCAAGTGCGCCGGGGAAAGAGCGGCCTAGCTAGAGGGATTCTCTGTGGGGCCTTTCCGCCCGTCCTTGCTTGGGTTTGCTTGTAGTGCTGTGCTCTTTGGTTGATCTTGCACTTGTATTTTTTGTGTGTTATTGCCTTGCATCACATTGTCTTGCGTTATATTGCATTACCTCGTCTGCCTCGCTTCTCTTAGGGCTTCGTAGTCTAGGTTACCATTGGGCGCCTGTCTTGGGATCTCTGCCGGGCTGTCAGGCGCGTGCGACAATGTCCCGAGGCGCCTTTGCCGATTCATGATAAGGGAAGCTGTCATATGTTATGACATTCCTTCTGGTCGCCTCATTCCGGGAAACCTGGCAGTATCTCGATCGGAGGGCCGTCGCCCCCGAGATTCGAATCTCCTGGTTGACTCCCTCTTTCGGGTAGTTCAGGTGGTTGGTGAGGAGCGTGGCACCTCGATCAGTGGGCTTCTCTCCTTTCTGTATAACCGGCGACCGCAGGTGGTCATTGCTACCTGGCGGATGTCTCAGTGCAATCCTCGGATGGTTCGCCGGTGTCGTGGGATGGCGGTGCTATCCCTTCGTTCGTCGGTGCTTATGCCTGAGCTAGGGGCCGAGCTGGAAAAGTAGGGCTCGACTCTGACCTAAGCATCCCGAGCTTGCGGGCTCGCCTCGACGGGGGCTCGCTCTGGAGGGCGCTGCTCGGCTCCGGCCTAGGTGTCTCGGGCTCGCGGGCTCGACCTGGCGGAGGACGGAGCTCGGCTTCGACGGGCGGTCCCGTTCTCCCTAGGGAGCTCAGCCCGGTGAAGGAGTCCGAGCTGGGTATCCGACGCGGTGCCTGGTGCGGCGGTTTTCTATGACGTGGTGTCTGACAGTTACTCCATGTCAGCGGTCTTGCTATATCATTTGCCTCCCACTCCCGAGGTTCGTTAGTGCGCAGTGCTCGGGTCGAAGGGAGTAATTGTGATGCTGATGTGGAAAGGTGAAGATATGGTGCAATGATGGCTATGATTGCCGGTGCTCCGTGGAACGGTCCTTCAGGCCAGTGCGGGGGCGCCACGTGGCCATGTTCGAGGAGCAGTTAATGCTGGCACAGAATTCAGAGTAGCCAGGATGCCTTTTTTATTGATGGGTGGCACGTGGCGCGATCCGTTGGCGGAGAGGTCGTAACGATACGGATGCACTGGGTCATTTCGAAATGAAAAGTTCTTATCCAAAGCATCCATTCTTTTTGAACTCTTCGCGCCGCTGCAGTACTCGAGTCTTCTCCTTTCTCCCGGTTGTCTCAAATCTTCTAAGGAACCAGGTTAGTTCTTCTTTCTTCCTCCTTTATCAGAGTAGGGTCCTTTCTCGGAGTCTAGGGGTTTCCTTGGACCGAATCGTCCCTTCATCTTCTTCTTCGAATCTTTTGCTTCTTTCTTCTTTGGGGATGTCTTGCTTCGGCTCGAACTTTCGCCCTATCACCAACCAGGGCGAGGCTGGTCCTTCTGAGCGGAGGCCAGCGTCTCCTTCTTTCGGTGAGGAGGAGGATGCGACTTGTTTCGAGTTTAGCAGGAGCCCTCCTGGTCCGGTACTTATTAAGAGACCAGGGTCCGGCCCTTCCCATCCTCCTCGTTCTCCTCCCTCTTCTGAACTTGTTCCTGAGTCCGTCCGGTCCACAGGCCCCGGCAGGGTCACCTCGACGATCACCGCTGAGGAACTGGGGACCATCCGGGATGTCTATGGCATCTCGCACTCTGTCCGGCTTTTAATTCCTCGTCCGGAGGAGCGGGTTACCTCCAGCGGCCCGGATCATATTGCCTTCTATAAGGAGACCTTTTCTGGGGGTTTCCGTTTTCCCTTCCATCCATTCTTTATATCAGTGTTGAATAATTATTGTTTGATCCCTGCTCAGCTAGTACCAAACGTCATTATGGTCATCTTTTCTTTTGTTGTGCTTTGTCACCTTCACGGGTTTGTTGCTCGATTTTCTCTGTTCAAGGCATTCTTGCCTTGAAGCGCCACCCGACTGAGGACGGGTGGTGGTCTGTCTTCCCGCCCAAAGGGCATTAAGTTTGAGCTTCCTTTTTCCGTCAAGGGATGGAAGAGCAAGTTCTTTTTTGCCACGGTTGAGGGGGTCTACTGGGTCTGGAGTGACCCGGATCAGTCCCCCAATCGAAACTCTGTGGTCGATGCGACTGACCGGGATGACTACGAGCAGCTCCGCACCGCCCAGATCCCTTCTCTCGAGATTCTGTTGTCAGAGCAGAATCTCTCCGAAGCTGGGGTCGACCCAACGAATGGGTTGGGTGAGTTCGATCTGAACTTTTCTTCTCTTTCATTTTTCTTGTGCTCCTTACATTGCTTTCTGTGAGCTCTGACTATTGTATGGCTTGTATGCAGGCATGATCTTCACGGAAAGCGACTTGCTGGCGATCACCCGGAAGAGGCCGCCAACCGGACTGGTCAATGAGCCTTCGTCGAGATGGGTCCGGGGCGGAGCGCGTTTGCGACCGCTCTCGCCATGGTGACCGACCCGAGTCGGGAGGCGACTGAAGCCACTCCTGCCGCGTCGGCTGGCCGGAATTCGGGGGGCGACCGAAACTGCTCCTGCACCGGTAGAGAGGGCGACGTTTGCGGTGCCGGGGCTAGTCCAGCGGGCAGTCCAGAAGGTTTCGGAGCGGCACTGTCAACAGGAACGACCTCCATCGCGGAACCCGAGGTGGTTGTCTGGGCAAGGGCCGCAGCTGCTGCCGCTGCATCCCCCAATCCTCCGAGCCCGGCTGTGATCGAGGTCGAGGGTGGGGAGGTCCGAGCTCGTGACCGAGGCGCCGTTTGCAAAGGTGCCAGGTTCTCAGCCTGTCCCAGGGGCCCTATTACTAGTGGGGCAAGGGCACCTACCCCTGGAGAGAGAAGGAGGGAGGAGGCGCGGCATCGACTAAAGTTCAAGCTAGGGTCGGAGTGCTCTTTGCTTCGGAGCCCTACACTGGCCGAGCGCATGATGGATTTTTCAATCCAGCCATGTGATCGACAAGAGATGGCTGGACTGCGACTGGAGGACTTGCTTAGCGCCATCTTCCCCCATCTCTTCTTGGTAAGTGGCTCCACCTCTCTCTCTCTCTCTCTCTTTTCTTTTTCTTTTTTTTTGCTAACCTTTTACATGGTGCATATCGGTGCCGAGGCCCTCTTCATTAGGGACTGTTGTCGAAACTGGCAGCATAGTGAACAGCAGCGGGCGGCTGAGATGGAGTCACTGAAGGCTGGCCTGAAGGAGAGGACCGAGGTGAATGGAGTGCTCGGTCAAAGGGTCAAGGACATGGAGAAGCAGCTCGCCGACTCTGAGGGGCAAGCAAAGGAGCTCCGGGAGGGTGTTGACCAGGAGCAGAACCGCTCGAGGAAGAGTGTTGAGGAGCTCGCCCTTGTCGAGAAGAGGTTGAAGTGGTACGATGCCGAGGCCATTTGACACAAGGAGGCCGCTCAGTTTGCTCAGGGCGAGCTATCGGCAGGGAAGGAGCGGTTGGCCGCGGTTGAAAGGGCGGCAGAGGAGTCTGCCAGGTCAGCGGAGGCGGCCAGAGGAGAAGCCGCCAAGGCGAGGAGGGATGCTGAAGAGGCTGTGGCCAGGTACAGAGCCTCGGAGGAGTTCATTGTCGAGATTCATCAAACGGCTTTAGACTCCTCCTTTAAAGGTTTCATGTCCCTACGCGGTCGAATTGAGGGATTCGTCCCTGACGAGGGCCGCAGCCGCCTTAGCTACCCTCATGCCTTGGACATGGAGTCGGGCGTTGAGGAAGCTGTCACCTTCGAACCTTCTCCACCAGTCGAGGCTAGGACTGGGCCATCCGAGGCTGGAGCCATTCAGCCAGAGGTTCCCGAAAATGGGACCTCACAGCCTCACGGCCTAGCCGGGGGGGCCAGTTAGAGAGGAGTAATTTTCCTTCTTGTTTTCCTTTTTTGTACTTGGTCTAGGTCACCTGGCATGTCGGGGACCCGAAGATGTTTGTAGCTAATTTTTGTGAATGAAATGAGAATTTTCTTGCCACTTGTTCCTGAGCACTGCCCGACTCTTCCCCCTCCCTTCTTTCTTTCTTTCTTTCTTTTTTTTGAAATGAGTGGCGAGATCAGAGAGGAGGGTTCCACCTTGTCTAGGATTTGGTCACCAGGCTTCAGTGTCGGCGAGTTGGGCACAGGGTTTTGGTAGTTGAGAGCAGCTGGGCTTAAAGACTTCTTGGCCAGAGAGCTGGGTCCCGGTCCAAGGTGCCTGGGAGCTGGGCTCAGGGCTTGAATGCCTTGGAGCTAGGCTCGAGGCCTTCTTGGCCGGAGAGCTGGGCCCCGGTCCAGGGATTGCCTGAGAGCTGGGCTCAGGTCTTGGTGTCTCGGAGCTAGGCTCGAAGACCTTCTTGGCCGAAGAGCTGGGCCCCGGTCCAAGGATTGCCTGAGAGCTGGACTTAGGTCTTGTCTTGGAGCTATGCTCGAAGACTTTCCATCCGGAGAGCTGGGGCCCGGGTCTTGCTCTCCTGAGAGCTGGGCTCAGGTCCGGCATCTTGGAGCTGGGCTCGAATACGTTGATGATTTGAGAGCAGCTTGGCTCGAACCTTGGCCGGCGGAGAGCTGGGCCTCGGTCCAAGGTTGCTTGAGAGCTGGGCTCAAGCCTTGGCATCTTGGAGCTGGGCTCGAAGGCGTTGATGATTTGAGAGCAGCTTGGCTCGAGGATCCCTTGGCCGGAGAGCTGGACCTTGGTCCAAGGTTGCTTGAGAGCTGGGCTCAGGCCCTGGCGTCTTGGAGCTGGGCTCGAAGAGTTCTTCTTCTGGAGAGCTGGGCTCCGGGTCTTGGTCACCTGAGAGTTGGGCTCAGGTCCTGGCGTCTTGGAGCTGGGCTAAAAGATGTTGATGATTTGAGAGCAGCTTGGCTCGAGGATCCTTGGCGGAGAGTTGGGCCCTGGTCCATGGTTGCCTAAGAGCTGAGCTCAAGTCTTGGTGTCTCGGAGCTGGGCTCGAAGACTTCTTCTTCCAGAGAGCTGGGCTATGGGTCTTGATCACCTGAGAGCTGGGCTTAGGTCCTGGTGTCTTGGAGCTGGGCTCGAAGACGTTGATGATTTGAGAGCAACTTGGCTCGAGGATTCCTTTGCCGGAGAGCTGGGCTCCGATCCACAGTTTCCTGAGAGCTGGGCTCAGGTGTTGGCATCTTGGAGCTAGGCTCGAAGGCGTTGATGATTTGAGAGCAGCTTGGCTCGAGGATCCCTTGGCCGGAGAGCTGGGTCCCGGTCCAAGGTTGCATGAGAGCTGGGCTCAGGTCTTGGCGTCTTGGAACTGGGCTCGAAGACGTTGATGATTTGAGAGCAGCTTGGCTCGAAGATCCCTTGATCGGAGAGCTGGGCCCCGGTCCAAGGTTGCCTGAGCTGGGCTCAGGCCCTGGCATCTTGGAGCTGGGCTCGAAGACTTCTTCCGGAGAGCTGGGCTCTGGATCTTGGTCACTTGAGAGCTGGGCTCAGGTCCTGGCGTCTTGGAGCTGGGCTCGAAGACGTTGATGATTTGAGAGCAGCTTGGCTCGAGGATCTCTCGGCCGGAGAGCTGGGCCCCGGTCCACGGTTGCCGAAGAGCTGGGCTCAGGTCTTGGTGTCTCGAGCTAGGCTCGAAGACGATGATTTGAGAGCAGCTTGGCTCAAAGATCCCTTGGCCGGAGAGCTGGGCCCCGGTCCAAGGTTGCCTGAGATATGGGCTCAGGTCTTGGCATCTTGGAGCTAGGCTCGGAGACGTTGATAATTTGAGAGCAACTTGGCTAAGGTCCCTTGGCCAGAGAGCTGGGTCCCGGTCCAAGGTCGCCTGAGAGCTGGGCTAAGGCCTTGGCATCTTGGAGCTGGGCTTGAAGACTTTTTGGAGGTTTTCTTGCAAGGTAGATAGATACTTGCACAAAAGAAAAACCATTATTATTATTATTGGGGGAAAGCCTACATTATTGATAGTATCTTCGCAGATTGCAGGCATTCCATGTTTAAGGGAATCCAACGCCATCAAGATCCTCGAGGTAATAGGCCCCCTGTGTGAGAGCTTCGGCCACCTTATAAGGGCCCTCCCAGTTCGGTGAGAGCTTGCCGCACTCTCGGGGTTGAGATGCTTTTGCCCGATGTAGCACCAAGTCCCCGGGTCTGAAGACCTTTGGCTTGACCCGGGTGTTGTAGTACCGGGCTACTCATTGCCAGTATGTCGCCATCCGTAGTCACACTTTATCCCTTATTGCTTCAAAGAGATCCAGGTTGAGCAGGAGGTGCGCCGAGTTACGCGCTTCGCCGTGTTGCTGCAGTCGTAGCGTGGGCATGCCGAGCTCGACCGGGATGACCGCCTCGACGCTGAAAACAAGGTGAAGGGCATCTTGTCGGTTGCTGTTCTGGGCGTTGTGTGGTAGGCCCACAGAATGCTTGGGAGTTCTTCCGCCCATCTGCCCTTGACCTGGTCTAGCATGGTTCTGAGCCCTTGAAGGATGGTTCGATTAGTCACCTCGGCTTCTCCGTTTGTTTGAGGGTGAGCTACCGAGGTGAATCCGTGTTGAATGCCGTGTTCGGCACAGAACCCTTCGAACTCCCGATTATCGAATTATAGCCCATTGTCGATGATGATACAACGGGGGAGTCCGAAGTGGCAAATAATTGACTTCCAGAAGAATTGGCGGACATTGGCTTCCGCGATCTGGGCTAGTGGCTCCGTCTCGACCCATTTGGTAAAGTAGTCGATCGCCACCAGAAGGAATCATCGCTGCCCTGGTGCAGGGAGAAATGGCCCCAAGATGTCCATCCCCTACTGGGCAAAAGGCCAAGGGGCTGAGACCTGGGAGATGGGCACCACCGGCTGGCGCTGTATGTGAGCGTGGCGCTGGCATTTGTCGCACCTTTTAACGAAGTCGGCGGCGTCTTCTCTCATGGTCTTCCAAAAGTATCCCTGGCGAAGGGCTTTATAAGCCAGCGTTCTCCCCCCCACATGGTTCCCGCAGAGGCCTTTGTGTATCTCCTGGAGCACGAAGGTCACCTCTGCGGGCCTGAGGCACTTCAGGAGCGGGTAGGAGTAAGATTGGCGGTAGAGCTGGCCCTCCATCAGAACGAACCGGGAGGCCTTCTTCTTGATGAGGCTTGCTTCTACACGGTCCTCGGGTAGAGAGCCATCGGTAATGTACTTGACGTACCTGTCCATCCAGCTCGGCTCGGGGGTGACTCGGTGCACCTCCTCTGAACCCTCGTAGCTTGGACTTTCGAGGTACTCGACGTAGGCGCATCCCAGCGATGAGTCCGGCAGGGTCGCGAGTCTAGATAACGCATCCGCGCGTGCATTCTCCCCATGGGGGATGTAGAAGATGCTGAAGCACCGGAAGCCTATTGTGCTCGAGCAGACCCGCTCCAGGTACTTCATCATCTAGGAATCCCTGGCTTTATACTCTCCGAAGACTTGTCCGGCAACTAGTTGGGAGTCGGTGAAGACTTTCAAATTCTGCACACCCAACTCGTGGAAGACTCTTAGACCCGCGAGGAGTGCCTTGTACTCCGTCTGGTTGTTTGTCGCGATGAATTTGAAACGGAGGGCGCATTCTATCACAACTCCATCGCTGTTGACGAGGATGAGGCTGCTCCTCTCCCGCCGGAATTGGATGCGCCGTCCACGTGGAGGCCAAGGCTCATCCCCCGGTCCGAGCTCCGTTATTGTCTTCTCTGGTTCCTCGGCGAGCCCAGTGCACTCGACTACGAAGTCAGCTAGGACTTGGACCTTTTGCGAGGACCTCGGGCGATACACTATGTCGAACTCACTGAGCAATAGTGACCACTTGGCCAATCTCCCGGAAGTCTCGGGACGGCTAAATATGGTCCTCAGTGGCTGGTCCGTCACGACCACTATCGGGTGTGCTTGGAAGTAGGGCCTAAGGTACTTAGCAGACATTATTAGTGCAAAAATGAGTTTCTCAGAGTGAGTATACCTAATCTTTACATCACGGAGGATTTTGCTGGTGTAGTATACCGGCTTCTGAGATTTGTCCTTGTCTGCACGGATGAGAACCGAGCTGACGGCTCCGGGTGTAACCGCCAGATAGAACAAAAGCTCCTCTCCCTCTTCCGGCCTGGAGAGCAAAGGGGGAGAGGCGAGAAATTTCTTTAGCTCTTCGAAGGCCGTCCTGCACTCTCAATCCAGATGAAGTCGTGCATCTTGTGCAGCGTCTTGAAAAATGGGAGGGAACGGTCGGTCGATCTCGAGATGAATCGGCTCGGGCAGCAATACGTCCCGTCAGGTGTTGGACTTGCTTCTTGGAGGTCAGGTGCTCCATGTCGACGATCACCTGGACCTTCTCCTGGCTTGTTTCGATACCTCTCTGGGTGACCATGAAGCCGAGGAACTTTCCTACCGCTACTCCGAAGGTGCACTTCGCTGGATTCAGCTTCATCTGATGTTGTCGCAGGTTGTGGAAGGACTCGGCGAGGTTAGCGATATGATTCAAACTCGGCTTGCTCATGACAAGCGTGTCATCCACATACACTTGCATGTTTCGGCCAATTTGGTCCTTGAAGACCTTATTGACTAGATGCTGGTACGTGGCTCATGCATTTTTCAGACCGAAGGGCATCATCCTGTAGCAGTATGTCCCTTGGTCGGTGATGAAGGTGGTGTGCTCCTCGTCCTCTGGGTGCATGCAGATCTGATTATATCCGGAGAATGCATCCATGAAGGAGAGCAGCTTGTGCCCAAAGGTGGCATCCACCAGCTGGTCAATCTTCGGCAGGAGGAAGTTATCCTTCAGGCATGCCTTGTTGAGGTCGGTGTAGTCTACACAGATCCTCCACTTGTCATTGTTTTTCCTTATCATTACCATGTTCGCCAGCCAGCTCAGATATTGGACCTCCCGAACGAAACTGACGGCTAGGAGTTTGTCCCACTTCCTCGTTGATAGCCGCCCGCCTCTCCGGGCCGAAGCTTCTCTTTTTCTGCCGGACTGACCTGTGCTTCGAGTCAACGCTCAGTTTGTGAGTAATGATGTCAGGAGGGATACCTGGCATGTCCATCGCTGTCCAAGCGAATACATCTGCGCTTGCCCGCAGGAACCCAGTAGTTGAGCCCTCTCCTCCTTGGGTAGCTAGGCTCCAATCTGCACCATCCTCGTGGGATCATCTCCGAGCAAATAAGAGAGTAGGCACTCGACCGGGCCTCCCCTGGGGTCTTGAGTCTTTTGGTTGAGATCATCTGCCTTGGGATCACCCTCGGGGACCTTGGCCCCAGGGAGGGTTTGGAAGCAGTGCTGCACCGGCTGGGGTGCTCCCCTTATCTCCCCGACACCGTAGGGAGTGGGGAACTGTACCAATAGTCTCTTGGTGGAGACAACGATGTCGAGCAGGTTGAGCCCGGGCCGGTCCAGGATCACGTTGTAGGCGGAAGGAAGCCTGACAATCGTGAAAGTCATTATAACGGTGCTC
The DNA here is from genome assembly GCA_021397845.1 of Areca catechu. Taxonomy (NCBI): domain Eukaryota; kingdom Viridiplantae; phylum Streptophyta; class Magnoliopsida; order Arecales; family Arecaceae; genus Areca; species Areca catechu. The sequence goes on along the minus strand of CM038047.1, from coordinate 25,625,283 downwards.
TGTCGAGGTGGGGTCCCGACAGTTACTGGAGAGTGATCTCTCCCTCCACCCTTACAGAATCACCTGTGAAACCAACAAGGGGAGTATGCACAGGTTTGAGTTGATTGGGGAGAAAGGTTCATCCTGGAGAAGGCATCATAAAAAAGCACATATGTGGAGCTCCCACTATCAACCATGATGCGTTTACAGGATGCTTCGCGATCATCATCTCGACTACCATGGCATCATTATTTACATTTTTCGCCCCATCTTCCCCTTCTCTTATAAAGGGGAGTACATTCTCAGGATGCCCTGCCCCCCGGGCCTTCTTGGGCACGTGCGCGGCTCCCCAGGAGATCATACCCACTGGCTTTTTGGTAGGGTGGTTGTCGATTGCTGGAGCTGGTGGAAGAGCGACGAGCGCTTGGGATTCCACTTGAGGTCTGCCCCCCACGAACCTCTTGAGGTAGTCCCTCTTGATAAGTTTTTTGATTTCCCACTTGAGATTGCAGCATTTCTCGGTATCGTGGCCGTGGTCACGGTGAAAGCGACAGTACTTCGCCTTGTCACGGCCAGTGGAGGGCTTCATCGGAGGCGGGCATCTCAGGTAATCCTCGCCTTCGATCTCCATGAGGATTTTTGTCCTCGGGGCAAGGAGGGGGGTGTAACTCTCCTCGGGAACGGGGGTGCCTTTCGATTTTGGCCCCCTCCGGGAGTTCGGAGCTTGAGGTCCTAGCTTCCGGGTTCCGGGCGTCTCGGTGGGGGTCGACTTTTTTAGTGGCTTTCCGTCGAGCTCCCGCCTCGTACGATCTGCCTCCTCGGCGTAGATGTACTTTTAGGCTCGGAGGAGGAGCTCGGAAAAAGTCTTGGGGGGCTTATTGTCGAGCGAGTAGGTCAGACGGGAGGTCCTGAGCCCTCTCTTTAGTGCCAGCATAGTAACCGGCTCATCAAGGTTATAGATCTCCAACGCGGTAGCCTTGAAGCAGGCCACGTAGTCCCGCTACCGGATGGAAAAGAGGCTGTCCGCCTCTCGTGGCAATTTTCGACAAGCGTCGAAGTGGGCCACGAACTTCTGCCCCAACTGGGCAAAAGAGTTGATGCTCTCCGGCTCCAAGCAGGTGAACACACCCGGGCTGCCTTTCGAAGAGTAGCGAGAAAGGCGACGCAAAGAAGAGCGTCGGTGGCCCCCTGGACCCTCATGAGGGTCCGGTAGCTTTTCAGGTGGTCCAGGAGATCGGTGGTCCCATCGTAAGGATCTACCTGCGGCATACGGAACCGACTCGGAATCGGCTCCCCTTGGGTTTCTTGGAAGAAAGAGGGACATGCATCGTAGCCCGCTGGCTCGCTAGCTGAGCCCGGTAGATTGGCAAATCGGCGGGATAACTCTACCAACTTGCGGTCATGCTCCTCCATGCGCTTCTTCGCCGCGCGCCTGATGGCTTCTTCAGTGGACCCCTTCGCCGAAGGAGACGGAGAAGGTGACATGGGTGCATGGCACCCGTAGCGGGAGGTCTTACTTTTCTTAGCTCGGTGGGGCTTGGATACTACCCACCAAAGGTTTGGTGAGCGGCTCTCCTTGTCGACAGACCCAGCTCATTGTCTTTTCGCCGGAGTTTGATGGCTACCTCGGTTGTCAGTAATGGCCCGCGGTTGCGAAGGCCTTCCTTGGAAGGAATGTAGGCTGTCGCGGGGGGCTGCGGGAGTCCCTGACTGTTGATGGGTAGCCAAGGACTGGTGCTGGTGCTGAAGCTGGCGCACTGCTGTGGCAAGGATCTGCATTGCTGGGCGAGTGCGGCCAGCTGGGACTCCGCGGAGGTAGTGGAGCTAGAGCGGATGGCTCCGCCTCTAGGTTGTGCGGGTTCCCCTGGGAGGGGGAGTCCCCGCACAACCAGTGGAGGCCTCTCGCGCCCGTGTTGTCACCATCCTCTCTTGTATCTTGCCTGTGAAAAAGGGGGGCTTGAGCTAGATTAAAGACTGTTCACAGTCGTCCCTACCTAGCGCACCAATCTGTTGCCGCCAAGATCGCCGTGGCCCGTAGCTGCTGTCGTTGCAGGGTGTGCTCCCTTCATTGTCTGATCGTCTGGTGGTCCTGGACCTGCAAAATAGGGGTTAGTGACCTGGGCCAGGATTTCTGGTGGGGGCACACCGACGGTCAAGTTAATGACGATCCAGGGGAACAGATCCTCCTGGTCGAGCCCCTCTTGATGGACTCCACGCTAGGAGTGAATGGTGTGAGAGTGGGATGCAAGTGCGTCGGGGGAAGAGCGGCCTAGCTAAAGGGATTCTCTGTGAGGCCTTTCCGTCTGTCCTTGCTTGGGGTTTGCTTGTGGTGCTGTGCTCTCTGGTTGAGCTTGCACTTGTGTTTTTTGTGTGTTATTGCCTTGCATCACATTGTCTTGCGTTATATTGCATTACCTCGTCTGCCTCGCTTCTCTTAGGGCTTCGTAGTCTAGGTTACCATTGGGCACCTGTCTTGGGATCTCCGCCGGCTGTCAGGCGCGTGCGGAGTGTCCCGAGGCACCTTTCCCGATTCGTGATAAGGGAAGCTGTCATATGTTATGACATTTCTTCTAGTCGTCTCATTCCGGAAAACCTGGCAGTACCTCGATCGGAGGGCCACCGTCCCCGAGATTCAAATCTCTTGGTTGACTCCCTCTTTCGGGTGGTTCAGGTGGTTGGTGAGGAGCGTGGCGTCTTGATCAGTGGGCTTCTCCCTTTTCTGGTGTAACCGGCAGCCGCAGATGGTCATTGCGACCTGGCGGATGTTTTAGTGCAATCCTCGGATGGTTCATCGGTGTCGTGGGATGGCGGTGCTATCCCTTCGTTCGCCGGTGCGTATGCCTGAGCTGGGGGAAGCTGGAAAAGCAGGGCGAGACTCCGACCTAAGCGTCCCGAGCTCACGGGCTCGCCTCGGCGGAGGAGGGTAGAGCGCGGGCCGGTCCAGAGGGCTCGACCTCAACGTGGCGGAGGAGGGCTGAGCTCGACTCCAATCATGGGGCTCGATTTTCGAGGGGCTCGCTCTGGAGGGTTGAGCGCGGGCCCGGTCCAAAGGGCTCGATCTCGGAGAGGCTCCACGTGGCGGAGGAGGGCTGAGCTCGACTCCGACCACAGGACTCGATCTTCGAGGGGCTCGCTCTGGAGGGCAGAGGTGGGCCCGGTCCAGAGGGCTCGACCCGGAGAGGCTCCACGTGGCGGAAGAGGGCTGAGCTCGACTCCGACCACGGGGCTCGATCTTCGAGGGGCTTGTTCTGGAGGGCAGAGTGCGGGCCGGTCTAGAGGGCTTGACTTCGGAGAGGCTCCATGTGGCGGAGGAGGGCTGAGCTCGACTCCGACCATGGGGCTTGATCTTCAAGGGGCTCACTCTGGACGGCGCCGCTCGGCTCCGGCTTAGGCATCCCGGCTCGCGGGCTCGACCTGGCGGAGGACGGAGCTCGGCTTCGACGGGCGGTCCCGTTCTCCCCGGGGAGCTCAACCTGGTGAAGGAGTCCGAGCTGGGAATCCGACGCGGCGCCTGGCGCGGCGGTTTTCTATGACGTAGCATCTGACAGCTACTCCACGTCAGCGATCTTGCCACATCAGTAGGGATAATCACCTAGGGCCTATCCCTTGAATCCAACATTGAATAGCTTGGCAAGCTGATTAGGCGGCCTGGCATGTAGCACTGATCGAGTAGACTCACCTTGCGCTTATCAACCATGTGTCAGATTGGGCCCCTAGGAGAAGGCTTCACTTCAATGTTATTGGGCAATTTTGGTACTAGCATGCTAATCATTCATTGGATGGAGACCTTGATTGGAGAAAGACTTATTGTGGTGCCAATGCTATCGGGCAAGTTCATCGCCTGTGCGTTGGATTATCATTCTAATCGACCCCCACCAGTAAGGATAATGCCTCTGATCGATCAACTAAGCACCAGGCCTCTGGTAACCTAGTACAAGTAAGCCTCGGTTGCAAACCTGTTATGCACTTGGTCACTTTATTCGCTTGACGATTCACTGGGAGCTAGGTGCCCATTTCATTCTACCGGATCGAGCTGAGCACCGAATTGCTAAATATCCGCATCTGAGCAATCCTTGGCAATAGTTGATGCTTGTATCCAATAATTATTAGTAAATGCTCGCTAACCATCCATCGGATCTGACCACATACCCAGCACGCGTTCCACCAGAAGGAATATCCTGATTGGCCAAACTATGATGGACGCCACCTGCAAACTATCTTGGTTCAACTTGCCTCGATGGTAGTTGACCCATGTGGCTTGCAGTCCCGAAGTCATCAGACGCATTCCATCTTTTAGCTAGAGATGCTCAGACAAGTTCTCGAACTGTCTAGGTCTTAGGCCTAAGAGAAGCATAGCCCGACCCCGAGTACTTGGGATGACTAGTGGACCCTTGGACAATACACCCATTTGAACCCTACAAAGGCCAACACTCCGACGCTCACTGTCATAGCCTCCACCATGAAGCCAAATATTTGTTATATCTTAAGATTCCTAATCATCGTCATATCCATGTAATTAAGAAAGGCGTGCCTGGACTTATATAGTAGTCCATGGCACCATAAAGAAGCATGCCAAATCCTGTGTAAACAACATTATTCATTAAAAAGAAAAAAGACATTCCTTGCCAACAGAAAATCCAGACAGTTTACGTGATAAGCCTTGTTACTTCAACGGTTCCATTAAGATTCTTATCATTCTAAAAATGTCTTGATCTTTTACCTATAAATAGAGATCCTTTAGAAGCCCTCAAAGGTAAGCAAAACCTGTCCACCATGCTCCTATATGTTGATTATGTGCCTGATTAGGACTTAAGCATTGGGTGGTCACCATGCTAGAGCTATCTATTGCCAGCAAATGGTTTTGAGGTTTGCATCCTAGAGACAGCTTGCACCACTTACTTCAGCACCTTCAACATTTCCGGCCATTCATTTGATGGGTTTTCAGCACCAACATGTGTTGATTGATTTTGCATGCTATATTCTTATGTTGCCTTCTTGTTTTTCCTGATGATGATGATACAACTTAGTCGGTTCTGTTAACATAATGGACTAAATTTTGGAGAGAATTTTATTTGCATGCTTCTTTTTTTGATGTTTGTAATGATCAAACTCTCTTTCAACTGTAGCCTTAAGTACTTGTGCGCAATTCGTTATCATAGCATTAATGGATTTATGATCACAAAAACTTATATTATAATTATGTTGTTGCATCACCTTGCCTTATATGCTTTTATCACTAAGGTTAAATTCTCTACTCCATCCATTCTTCTGCATGATATCGTTTGGTAATGATAGATTTTGCTTGCAGAACTTAGTCCAGGAAGCTAGTGTCTCTTCTTTTGACATATGTAATTTATGTTTAAACTTTATTTACCCTCACATTATAGTACACCATATAATATCAATGCATTATCTTATGTTATTGGAATTTATACTGCTAGAGATAATGTCGTTGGTATATATTATGTTTATTATTTTGTTTGGATTGGCAGATTTATATCAAGAAAAAATATATAATTTTAATTTTTTTATATTTAAATTTAGCGATTGATATTTAAATTAAAAATTTTTAAATTTATTTGCGATCAATTTTGTAATCGATATTTTATAATAAATATTTGACAAAAAATTATGATTGATATTCTAATCAATTTACAGACTAGTTTTTTTAATAATTTTTAATAATTTAGTTATCGATATTTCAACCATTTTGAAAATAAAAATTTTAAAAAATATTTATGATCAATTTTTTAACTATAAAATATTTTTAAAAATTAGTGATCAATTTTGAGATCGCTTTTCACTTCAATTTTTAATTTAATACTTTTTTAATAAATTAGCGACTAATTTTGTAATCGATTATGAAAATAAAAATTTAAAAATATTTGTGATCGATTTCATGATCAATTTTAAATATAAAAAATTAAAAAAAATAATGATCAATTTTGATATTGAATTTCATTTCAATTTTTAATTTAATATTTTTTAAATAAATTTAGAATCAATATCACAATCGATTCTGAAAATTGAAAATACTTTATCTATTTTATGATCACTTTTTTAATATAAATATCTTTTTAAAAAATAGCGATTGATTTTCACTTCAACTTTTTATTCAATATTTTTTAATAAACTTATATGACTAATTTTGTAACTGATTGAATTAAAAATTTTAAAAATATTAAATAATTTATGATCATATGTGATTGATGCTTTTTATATATAAAAAATTGTTAAAAGTTAATGATTGATTTTCATATCGATTTTCACTTTAATCTTTTATTTAACAGTTTTTAATAAATTTAGTGATTGATTTTGCAATCAATTTTAAAAAATAAAAATTTTTGTGATCGATTTTGCTAAAAAAATAGATTACAAAATGTTAAAATATTTTTTTTAAAATATAAAAAATTAATTTTTAGTTGCTAAATTAGTTGTAAAATTAGCTACAAAATATTTGCAACCAATAGTAATCAGTCACAAAATTGATCGTAAAATTATTAGCGATCGATTTTTAATTTTTAGTAATTGATTTTTTAATTATTAAAATCTTATTTTTTTGTAGTGCAAGCTAGTTGTATATGGTAATTATCTCAGATTAGTATTATTTAAACTAGCTATGTAAAATAACTATCTCAAATCGGTATTGTCTAAACTGGCTATCTTTTTCTGGATTTCTTTTGGTGTTATTCATATCAGCCAAGTATAACGATCGTCTCATGTTGGCACTATCTAAGCTGGCTTGCCGAAGAGAACTTTGAATTATCTCATATTAGCATTGTCTAAGTTGGCTTATGAAAGAAATAACTTTGGATCGGCACTCATGAAAGTCTAACCACAACTTGAGAAGGTCTAGTGATATCCTTAACTTAGGATCTCAAAGCAAGCCCAAGGCATTATGGAATAATAGCTTAAATACCTCTGTCTATAAGCTAATTTGATTGGTTATTCTAATTGAAGTTAACAGAGCATTCACGTTATTTACATACCGGTGCTACTTGGCAATGGTCCACGGGGTTGTTTATGCAATCAATAGCCAAAATTGGAGTTGTTAGGTAGTGGTTTAAAGTTATTAATTAGAAACTATTCTAACAAAATTTGAGGGAAAGGTAGGATGCATCAAATATTTTCCTATCCATTCAATTTCATTTAGATATGATACAACTTAGAGATAAAATGTTTAAGCAAAAAATTCTTCTCTATTTATTCAAAAAAAAGTTTCCTACAACGACCTTCCAAGGGCCGAATATGGTTCAACAATAAAAAGAAAAGGAAAAAAATCTTATGGTGCAGCGCGCCAAGGCATCTTAGGTGGAGGTGTTTGTTGAGACTTTGCCTTCGAGTTTTAGGAATTTGTTCAGGAAGCTCAAGTTCAGTCCAGGATACTAGGCAGCAAGTTTGTCCTAGATGAACTATATCCCAATGCTGTAAGCTTTAGAGGCGAAGTCGACCTTCTCATCGAGAAATTTGATCGGCATCTAGAAATCCTCCATGACCTTTAATGTAGTAGCCTCGATTTTGCTTTTGGCACTGCTCTCGACTTCCTTTATTTTCTATTATATCGTCTCCCTTGGCCTTGCTTTTCTCTAATGAGGCCTTCAATTTCTTTATTTTGGTCACTTGAGCTTCTTAGATATCTTTTATTCTAGAATTCTTCTCTATTGTCCTTTGCAAGGTTGCTTCGGCATCCTCAACCCTTTTAGTGACGTCATCGACTTTCTTCTTGACCTTCATGGTCTTTACTTTGGCCTTATTTATTTTATTTTTTAGAATCTCAACCTCCAGCTTATACACCTTGGCCGAGATGTCCTGACTATGCTCAAAGTATTCATTCATATATACAGCCATGACTATACTCAAAATATTCATTCATATATACAGCCAGTTGCCAAAAAAACTTGTTAGCAACAAAAAAATGTTTTAAGTATTGAAGCATGAGAATTTGCAAGTATTCTAGCTTACCCGGATAAAGCAATCTATTGCTTTTTTTTTTTGCATGACGGAACATAACTCAGTTAAAAGGTTGTTTGCATTGGTAGGAAAGATAAGCTCGGAGAAGGCCTTGTACGCTAGCTTATAATTTTCAGCACGAAAGCCTCGAGCCTAGTACAAGTAGGAGCAGCTTTGGACTTCCCCTCCTGGGCTTGTGCAAAAATGGCTTCGCTTTATGTTACAGGACTATCCACCCTTTGTTTGCCTGGGCAAGGGGGTAGGAAGACTCAGGATTAGCCTTTGCTCAGTTTTGACTTGCAAGGTAGGAGAGCCCCAGTGGCTCTCTTGATCCGCAGAGGGGATCGAGTGAGCCAACAATCTCCTGCTCGAGCTTAAGGAGGTGCAGGGGCAATTGTAAGCATGATAGTGATAGGTAGGGTGGGCTGCTCCGATCTCGAGGACTTTTGAAAAGTCGACAGTGGGTGAGGACTCCCAGATCCGAAGCGAATGCTTCAACTAGCCTTGAAATCTATAGGCCTCTTTTGCTTGGAGGTCTCCTTGGGATCCTATTTTGACCTCCTCATGTCTGGATCCATCCCTATAATAAACAATTGGAGGTCAATGTTAAGTTTGAGCAGATTAAATAAAAATGTAGAGCCTAAGACAGGGTTCAGATCTATGCGCACCTTGAGAGCTAGCCAAGTTGATTCCGACGTTATATAATATCTACTCTGAAAAAAGATCCTTCAAGCTGGTACCTGAAATTCTCACAGGACCTTGAACTCCTCTCTCTAGCATCGATCCAAGGTGAGTGCTCTGAGAACTGACTCTTGAGGCTCTTCCCAATCTACAAATTTCTAGGCCTTACCAGAAGTATTGAAAACAAATAAAAAATGCCCCCTCTAGCCTTGAACGGTGGAAGGAGCGCCCTAGATCAAATGTGAGATGCCTTTTCTCTTATGAGGCGATACGTACGATCACCTGTTTGATACGGGATGTCTTTTAAAGTAAGAAAGAGTGAAAAAGAGAAATACTAGGTTCAACCCTGGCCAAAATATAAACTATGGTCAAACCACATATATGCCACCAGGAGTTTGGAACAGAATGATACTTTTAAGAAACTAAAGAAAAGTAACAAAAAATGCATGGAGGGAAAGCCTCAACTCAGTTTGAAATCACTCCTTGTAGAGGCTCATCCTATCTGAGGGTGTGAGCATTCCCGATCGTTTAGCTCCGAAACTTCTAATTAGAACTTCGGAGGGATCTAGTAAATCCTATAGAATATAACCAAATCCATCTCTGTGAGCTCCAATTAGAAGTTAACTAAGCAAAATCCGTCACCTCTTCCTCGTCCGACTGACTACCACTAAAGCCAAGGATTCTTTGGAGCCACTCATTTTGAAAACTCAAAAAAAAAAGGGAAGGTTTGAAAAAGAGTTGCGTGGACAAGAAAGAAACTAAGAAAGCAGGAGAGCTCAAGGTTTGTAGCAAGGGGCTAGAGATGACTAAAAAATTCTAAAGAGCTAGTACAATCTTGTCAAGGATTTAAATAGAGCCAAAGTTTGATCCTAGCAAAATGCCTTCTCCTAGAAAATTAATATAAGGGATGATGAAAAGATGCAATTTGATGGAAAGTGGCTAGATGATCGATACATGGTACTCTACCACTAGGCATGGTTACTGCAGCATATATAGTAGTTAATGATAGTGGTAGATAGATCGTGCTTTGCACGGCATTCAAAGTGATGTGTGAGGATGCTTATTGCATGGAAGTAGTTCGAGTTCCAACTAGAAGTATACCAACTTTCTACCAGAATACTTGTAACTCGGATTTTGGGTCAGATCACTTTTCTGCCAACTTTGTGGGAAATCTTCTACGTTCTAATTCCGACTTTAGGTTAGATTGACTCTTTTATCAATCGTGGGATATCTTCTATGTCCTAGTTTGGATCCTAAGTCGGATTATATGCTTTATACCATGGATGGGACTTCAAATTATAATTCAGAATGGTCTACTTGTAGATAATTAACAAATTTAGCAATATGAATTCAACTGTAAATACTTTAGCCAGAATGAATTCAATATATAAGATCAGTTGAAGATAAGTTAGCTATTATAACCAAATACAGAGTTTAGAATTCAAACATTCGGAAACATATTAGGGACATATAATTTGAAGATAAAGACATTTTGGAAAGAATTCATCCTCATTAAATCTGGAGTATGATTACATAAAGAAATGATTACATGTCTGAAGAAAAAAGAAAGTACATCACAAACAAAAAAAAAAAATACATTTATTTCTACCCTGGAGCTTTATTTTCCTCGGAGCGAATCTTAGGATCAGTTTAGGTAGCCATGTGGAACTTGGTTTCGGAAAGAACCTATTCGAAGTCTTTTGTAAAATTCCTAACATGGTCATCCATCACAGCTCTCAGCCTCATCTGAAAAATCAGCTCTTAGCAGTTTAGCATGATTATTGGAAAGAAAGGTTTGAGCCATCAGTTTTTACTACTCGAAGCTTGCTAAGAAACTCTTTTTACAAGCCTCCATCATGGTCTCAACTCTCATCTTCTCTATCTTTCTACCTTCTTATTGGCAAAGTTGGCTAAACACTCTTAGTTCGTGAGCTAATAATAGAGGAATGTCCTATAATTTTCTTTCTTCTTCAATAGCTTCTCCACATGCTTAACCCTCAAGGTGGTCGAGTGGAGCTTATTTCAAAGATTAGATTACTTCATAGTTGCTTGAGTCTCCCTTGCAATCGAGCCAATGCCCCTGGGTGAGGCATCTTCCTTCCAAGAAAGGGAGCCCCTCGATGAATGGACCTCGGCAAAAGTAGTACCTTGGCTCTTTCTCCCTCTTTCCTCCTCCTGTCCCCCTCTTAGGTGCTTTACTTTATCTTGAGCGCACGAGCAATCTTTCTCGGGTTCGATTACTTGTTGCTCAAGATCTTTTAATCTAGTTTCCACCTTTATTTTTACGTTATCCTATTGGTTAATCTTTTCTTGAGCCTCTTAAAGGGCTTCTTCACAACAGTCAATCTCTCTCACTAGCATGGTAGTGATGGTTTTCTCTTATTCTAGCATGTATTCAAGCTAATATGCTCTTTTTCTCACCGCAATGAGTCCCTATGTGAGGCACTGGTAGCCAATTTTGCGAAGTCGATTAAGTAATGCCCTAACTATACAAATTCCTGACAAAATACGAGTTAAAGCGCTGGTCAAGATAGGAGGTAAAAAAAGTACTATAAAAAGATTACACACTCGGACAAATTATCCTAGGATATCAGATATTTGGAGAGTCTTGTCTAACATCAACTGCCTCTCCATCGGTGGAAGGAGACCCCTAAGCAGCCTTGCTGCCATATTAAGGCCCGCTAGCATAGCTGCACCTACATTAGGGTTTTTCGGCATGGTGCTAGTGGATGGTTGTGGTGGGTTACTAGAAGAGGGCACCATTGGAGAACTAAAGATTGCCTTTTTTCGGGACTCCTTCGGTGCACAGATGAAGTCCACCACCTTTACCTTGGTTTTTTCCAGTGGGCTAGCGGTACCGATCATCCCCACTGCTGGACCGGTAGCCTCGTGGTCTCTACCGAGTCCTTTCTACCAATACAACAACCTCCACCACGGAGGCCTCGTTTGACAAAGTAGTAATATTCTCCATCTCCATCAGAACCTCCTTGGGCAAGCCAGCATCACCACTCAGTGAGGCAGAGCTTGGGAAACCTCTCCTCCTATTAAAATTGGTGTCAGAGGCGACACGACCGGGATTAGTAGTGCTAACTACTGGAACCAAGGGAGAGACCATCGGTACAGTTTTCTTGACCTGTTTCCTTCAAAATACCCTCTCGAGTATTTCATGTTCCTTCGGAGTCATCTTGCCTTAGGGAAGTTGAAAGGAATATTGTGGAGGGCTTGATTGTAAAAAAAAATTTGGACGAATTTCAAAGGCAGAAGGATATTTTTAAATAGTGAAAATAAAGGAAGAAAAATGAAACAAAAAGGCACAATCATTAATTCAAAATTTTTAAAATATCCTACAATAATAAATGGGTTAACCAGTTGTGTATGGTCATCTCGATTCGCTCAATAACTAGTAACCGGTAGTGTCCAAATGCCACCTGCATTAATTGATGACATGATGATTCATTGGAAGCTACGAGCAGTGGGTGCTTTAAGATCCAAAGCATAATATCAGCATTATTTCCTTGTATAATTCGCTTTTGGCTTAGACTCGGAAGTAAGGAAAAATGTTATAGGAGTACTTCGAATATCTCGAATATATTTTTGGATACTGTCACAGAGGTAGATACTTTAGTTGCCAACCTTGTTGCTGATCTATCTACCAACTGGAGCATGCCATCGAAGCATCCTTACAGTTTAGTAACTAGTTTTTACGACTTTATCTGCCGACTTGTTTGTCAGCCTATCAACGGTGCTGAGCATAATGTAGTTTTTATTTATCTATTATCAATATAGTTCGTCGACATACTTCCTGTCACATGATCCGTCTCCATGATTTCAAATAGCTAATCACCCAACTTACAAAAATATCATTCATAGCATGATTAACAGCTGGCCATGCTCGAGAGTATGTAGTTTTCAATCATCTTATATAATAATTAGCACTCCAAGGATTCAAGTAACAACTCTCTTTTTCTCACTCATTATCTTCCTTCTGTTTCAAATTTAACTTAAATATTAGAAGGCCATCTTCGGTGGGGCAACTCTGGTTAGAAATTTTTTTTACAACTTTCAATCAATCTCTTTCTCAATCAATCGTATTAATAACAATTATAATATATATAATAATATAAATCTATATATATAGCATGCCAGTATATATTTTACTATATTATAAATACAAGGTAGTATTGGCCAAGCCAACTCGATTCAAATTTTTCTAGTATCAAGGCCGTTGTCCGTTCATATCTGTAACCTCTCACCGGTAACACAGAAGCATCCCGGACGACGAACATGTGACCTAATAAATAACTTCCATCACAAAAACACACAATTTGTACAAATCAAACTCGCCAACAAAAGATTCTACAAAGACCGCATCACAATAATGATGCTCTTAAAAACTTTATTATTTCTATATAACGCACGAAACAGCCGACGCTAAAACGAAAGCACCCCACTTCTCTGTATCCAACTCACCCAAACTAACAACCGCTTTCAGATTTTTGGGGCACCCATCAAAGCCTTCTTCAGATCCTCGTTCACCTCCTCCGCCGCCGCTTTCCCGGAACTCTCCTGCGACTTCGCATCGGTCCAGCGGTCCCTCTTCCCGGCTGCCGCTTTGTTCCCGCCCTTGCCACCGTCCACCGCCGAGACCTGACCTCCGGCTGATAGAGCCGCCTGCCCGCCGCCGACTTCCGCCCGAAGCTCCTCCACGGCTCTTCTCATCAGGGCATTCTCAACCTGCAGCGACTCCAGCTGCCGCTTCACCAACAGCACGCCTCCGCGACGTCGCCGCAGGCTACGGCTTTCTGCTCCTTCGCCTTTCCATCGTCCATCGGCACGTGTTCGATCGAGATCTTGTTCATCACAAGTACTGGGAGCTTGCGGAGCGAGATTCCGGCCCCCGGCACCATCCCCCCGCCGGCGTCCTCCGCGAAAGCCGCGCGGAGCTCCGGCGGCGGCATCCTCACTCACGCCCAACGGAACCTCACCGCGGCACGCCTCCGCAGCGGGAGGACGCTCCTTGCGGTGATCTCCACGCCAGAGAGGAGGCCTTGGATCCCGCCGCCGCCGGCGGTGAAATCCGTCGGGAATCCGTTCACCTTCTTCCCGAGATGGCTCCCGTTCTCCGGCCGGAACCCGAACACGGGCGTTTCGACCCCGTTTACCGATCCCTCCCCCTCCGTCTCGGCATCGACGACCATCTTCCTCCCGACAGCGGGCGCGATGACGGCGGATCCCGTGGTTTTCTTGATGCAAAAGTCGCCAAGACGCGGTTTGAAGAGGATGGAGAAGGTGGGGACACCGGTGGTGGCGCCGAGGAGGTTGAACTCCGCCGTCATCCCCATGGGGGCGCCAAAGGGGGAGCCGAAGGCGCCGATCCCCGTCTTGACGACGATGCTGAAGGGGTTCCAGGAGTCATTGGGGCGATAGGAGACGCGGAAGCAGGGGCCGGAGTCGAAGGCGGTTGCGAGGTCGAGGCGGAGCTCCCGGTACTCGCCGGCGGAAACCCGGAGAGGAAGGGAAGGCCGAGGATGCTGATGGGGATCTTGGCCCTCACGAGGGGCTTCTGATCCTCCGGAACCTGATGGAGGCCTTCATGGCGTCCTCCTCGGACTAGGGTTTCAGATATCGACTTCGAAGCCCTCGATCGATGGATCGAAGGGGAGAAATTCGAATTCTAGGCCACCATGGATGGATTGAAGAGAGGGAATTCGAGTTCGGGGGAGCGATGGGTCGATTAGGTTTAGGGTTTTAAAAATTGGCGATAGGAGGTTGAAAGGGAAGGCGATAGGTTTGAGCTGAGAATACGGGATGTGTTCCTAATTCGAAGGGCCAGCTTGATGGATCCATGGATCTGCAACCGTCCACCGAGTTCAAGCTAGAGGAGATGTGATGATGGCTCAGATTAGCCCTCCGCTGTTCTCAAATTACGACTACACGCCGTATCCGTGGACGTTACGTTGGTCCGGCTTTGACTCGTCTCTTACGGGGAATGATTGCCGTGAGATCGGAAATGAAGGTGCTTCGTGGAAGGGTGGTGTTGCCGCTAAATCCCATGTAGACTGCTCCGCCTGACTGAGATGAGAGATGTTTACAGGTTACCTCCTGATTAACATGAAAGATATTTACGGGGAGCACTTGCAAAATAAATTTTGATCGAAAATTTTTTGATGGAAATCTTTCTATACTTAAATCAGCGAGGATTTTAAAGAATAGATACGAAACTTAGAAAAATCAGAATAGCAAAATTTTTTCAAGCACAATGTAGCTTATTTCTTGAAGATTTTTTCTTACCAGATTTATAAATATTTATAGTAACTGAATTTTATGGAAGATAATCTTCTTTTGTTAGTTATAATAGCATGTTATTAAGGCTAATCTTTTTCTGTTGCAGTAGGTAGTTGGTATAAAAACCTTCTATCATGATAGCTGTTTGTTCTTAATTTACTTGATCAAATGCATTTGATTAGTCGGCCCACTTTATCATCAAAAGCACCTTGATGCCTATTAGTCAGTCGTCATATCTCTTATCCGATCATTTGTGCACTCTGTTTCTTCGATCGACCTAAATATCATTAATCGATGTTGTTTGTTTATGGTTGAGTCATCTGATAATCGCATATTGTTATTTGCCTAGCTCACTTGATTGTTGAACCTAGTTCATCTTGATCAGCAAGTCCGATCATTTGGCATAACAGTTATCTTCTACTTCTAATTTCAAGGCGCTTTATCATCTTGGGATAAGAGAGTACGGCAATTATCGCTTTGCACAACCTTGAGCTCTACCCTTCTTTTTCTTTGCATTGGCCATAAATATCTTTCTAAAAGGTGGTGGAGAAAACTATTTTTATCATTTCAGTGTCATAACTGCCATCATTCGAAGAGGGAGTTATTAATGGCAGAATCCGGCAACGATTCATAGAATCAAAGCTACTTTTTCTCTAGGATTTTGCCTTCATCATGTGCTGGATTTTCATTGATGGTGACGTCGCCCACGCGGATCAGGATGACATGTTAGCATCTCAGTGGAAGCGTGGAGAAAAGCCATACACTTTCTTCAATCACGATTCAAACATGTGGCACAATCAGGTAGGTTTCTCGTTGTCCAAAGACCAAATTATCATCACTGACACTATCTGTATAGGGAGTTTTCTTTTTTCCCAAGGATTCTTCGAATCCTAGGATGTTCATCTAGCTTTTGAGAGCTTTCTTCTCCCTTAGGGTCTTCGTCTTACCTCCAAGGCTCTCACAAGTTAAGTTCCTTCCTCTGCTAGCGACTCTTCTTCTTTTTTACTAGTATCTTCGAATCTTGAAGGTTTAAAGACTAGGAATCCTTTCTGTGGACTTGTTGTCATAATCCTTTCTTCGTCTTTTCTCTATTCTTCCTTCTTTTCCAAAGAAGTTTCTTAGGCATGGTTAGGGTTCTGGAAATCCTTGCTGCTGCTAGGGCTTCCACTTCTATGGAGAAGCTGTACGGAAAAGTATCCTAAAGCCAATCATCTGGATTGTAGACGGTTGATTTTTCTTATAAATATATATGAATTATTAATAAAATAAATATTATTTTTGATAGCTCAACATTATTTTTCATCTTCTTGTGAACTCTAATATGTTGAAGTCATTAGAACTACATTAATTTAATAAAGAAAATTATTTAGTGGTTCTTAAATCAGTCCACAACCAAATGATACGTTATTACCTAGAATGACAGTTTATCAAGAATAGGTCATTACATACTATATAGTTTAGTTGTACTCTTAATCAAGAAGTGTGGAGATGCTGGTATGTCATGCAGGTGAGTATAGGAGTATATCTCACCGAACAGTGACTAACTATGTAGAGTACTCTACTATCAAGAGTATCTCACAGAAAGGTTATTGGTATAAATATCCCTCCAACCTGAAATTATCATGGTAACTTGGCAAGCAACTCACTATATTTTGGTACCGAACTATTAGATTTCTAATTCAATGATGGAAGATTTTTGGATACAGTCAAGTACTTGTTAAGTCGATATTTAGTCAAGAAGGGATTGACCACTCCAAGTTATTGGAGTAAATGCTTGATAATATTTCAATTTAGTAAAACCTAGGCCTAGATAATCCTGGTGAGGAGTCACAGGATTTTGTATGTTGAGACACATGATGATGCATTATTCGGAGTTAGCAGTTGACTCTGAATTCATCTAGAGCATTAGGTCAAAGAGATGAATTATACGATAACCATAGCATGGATTCTTGAATATTGCTTTGCCATCATTCAACCTATCCAGATGTCGGGCACCATTACTAGATGATTATATCGATTAGCTCAGGAAATCATTAATGAGCTATCGGCTTAGGGTTCGAATATATAAGGTTACACATAATAGAAATTTTTAATTAATCATGATGGTTGATCGATGATTAAGAATCTTCTCGTGGCAAGATTATAAATATAATCAACAATTTATCATATACAAAAGTTATAAATAAGTAATTAATTAATTATTAATTAGTATTAGAAGGATTAATTAGTAATTGGATTATTAATTGGATCGATTAATTGAGTGAAAAGATTTGGTCAAATCTAATTAAATTTGGTTTAATAAGATTTTACTTAGTTGGATCATTTGATGATCCAATCACTAAAAAAATTTAATCTTAATTTAATTTAGATTTAGACTTAATTAATTTTTTAATTAATTATATTTATTTGAAACCTAATTAGATTAGGTTCAAGATATTTGAATTGGTCAAACCAAACTAAATTGAAATTAAAATTAAGTTTGACCAAGTTAAACCTAGGAATTTAGTTTTTTTCCTTGTGCCACTTTGTTCACTATGCAAAAATGAATTTTTGCATGAAGAATCTCAATACCAAAACATGATTAGCACCCTCCCTATTATCCATTATGACTAGGTTTAAATCAAAATAATTTTTAAAAGGAGTTTTAATATTACTTTGTATTTGGTTTGATCGAGTTAAAATTGGATAATGTGCCCCCTTGTTCTCCATAAGTTTTTTGATTTTTTTTTTTATACATTTTTTTTCATGAAAAATATGTTTTGATGTCTTCTTTTCGTCCCTTTTGATTAGGATAGGTTTAGATAAAATTTGGAATTTATTTGAATTAATTTGGATTTAAATTGGATGGATTTTGAATGAGTCAAATTCCTAGTCCAAATAAAACTTCTAAACCTATCATAATATCTTATTCTAATCTCCATGTCACTATTTTTATTGGATTTTTCTTGGTTTGCACAAGAATAAGAAAAGGATTTTCATGGGTATTCAGATGAGAAACACTATAAAAAAATTAGAAGTGGGGCATGAAAACTAGTTGAGCATGGGAGTTCATTCTGAGCGCCAAGAAGATGAGAGAAAGAAAGGAAGGAAAACAAAATAGAGAAAATTGATTTTTGGTTTCTTTTTTTTCCCATGACCCAATCCTCCACATCCTCCACATCCTCCATCTTTTCATCTTCTTGGAGGAATTGAAAAAAATTAATGAAAGGTCTTTAGATCAGCCATCCACGTCTTTCATACGGAGCTAGCACTCTAGAGAAGATTTTTGGGACTTCGTATGGACTTTTCATTAAGGCCGAACACCCTGTGAGGCTGCAAGGCGATGTCTAGACATTCTACCATGCTCCATCAGTAGTGAGTTCATCGACTCATGACAAGGTATTGGATTCGATCTTATTTGTGGTTATAGATTAGAACTACAGCATGCATTCGTTAGATTGATACATGCTGATTTTATTTTTAACATCTATACTCTTTCATATTCTGTCATAATCCTATATGGTAGGTATTTAGAATTGTTCTAATGCATGATTTAGATATTAAAATTATTTTTAATCTTATTTGCTTCTGCTAGTTTTAAAAAAAATTCATGTATAAAATCCTGCCTTAGTTTTTTGATAGTGGTATCAAAGCCTCAGGTCCTTGATATGATTTGATTATATGTAGATCTGAATATTAATCCAAGTAACTATTTCGGATTGGGTTGATCACCATGACCATCCGATCATAGAAGAAAAGTAGGGTATAAAGGCCATCTCTTTCCATTCAATGGGATCTCTTATGGTATGTAGGGGTGCCGCTTGTAGTTATATTTCATAAACAAGTAAGGTAAAGGATATTTTTATTAAAATTATTTTGATAATTTATATCTAATTTTTAGTAGTTTAATTTTGATTATTTGCTATTATTAATCTAAAATTAGGTCATTTATATCATGTTTTATGTTTAGAACATAAATTATAAACTTAATTTCAGCAATTGCACTAAACATCATAGTCTAGATCTAAAATTGTTTTATCGATAAATGATGCATATAAAAATATTTAGATCTATTTTTAACAAAATAAATCATGATTAATTACTAGAAATAAGAGTTGATTGGATCTATAATTGTGAATTAAAGATCAAAAGTCAATTCATAAAACTAAGATTTTGGGTTAGCTCAAATCAAGTTAAATTGCTAGGTTAGACCTAGAGTTAGAATTTGATTAATATAGATCTTAGAGAAATTGATTTAAACTAACCAGAAATTGACTAGGTTTAGATCAAAAGGTCTCTAGATCAATTCTATAGTGATAGGTTGATCAAGTCTATATTATCAATAGACCCAATTCTGGATCAGTAGTTAGACTTGAATCCTTAGGCTAGTCTAATCAAAATCGACGAACCAATTGGTATCTAAGTAAGTTTGGTATTTGATCATGGTCATTAATTGGGGCTACCTCTTATCTAACCAACTCGGTTGATGTTTAAGAAAAGAGGTTAATAGCAGAACCCTCCCATCGATCTCACTTACCTAGCCAATTTGATCAATCAGATTTTGATTAGATAGCTCATCGATTCAAGCAAACCTATACTAGTAAGGTAGATCAATTTAACTGATCTAGATGCCCTTAGACTAATGTGATTCGACTCTCGTCACTTGATGAAGTCAGTGGGAGGATTGTTGATTAGTCCATGTTTTCTTCTCTTTTCTTTAATTAAATCCTCTAAAATTATTAGGTCCCTTAAGTAACAAAATTATGGAGATAATTGAATCATGGCTTCCCATTAATAGAGTGAAAATGAGTCTAATAGTTAAGATGATTATTGAAGGTCCAAAGACCTGGTGCTCATCTGGTTTGTAGAATTATTATTCATATTATGATGACTTAGTCACTTCTTTCTAAATAATGGTTAGGTCGGCTAGCTAAAATCGGGCTTGGACATCGTTGGCTAGAAGCACTCTATCCTATCGTGTTAATTGTTAGACTTAACCAGGACTTCTAGCAGCAGTCCAAAAACTTACTAATTGGTTTTTGGAACAAAATTATTATCAAAAACTTTCTAGAGTAATAATTGGTTAAGAACCTACCGTTAGATGCACATGGATAAGCCAACCAAAGTGGGGCTCATGTGCAATCTATTGGATTTTGGTACCCACTAAAGAATCGGTGCAATTCCTTAAAATGGAGATAGAGGCTATCAATTTGATCAAAAATGATGGAGAACCTTTAGACTAAAGTCCAAATCTTTAGGATTTAATGATTTATATACTAATTAGGTCTTGTTCTCCTTTCGGATTAATATGGTTACCACTTTGTCGCTCCATTTATTGCTAGTCAATGAAAAATTAATGAGATCCAATTTTGATAGCTGGTATCGAAAGCTGAAAATAGTCATAGAGCATGAATAGATTCTGTATGTACTGATAGATTCAATACTTGAGGAGCTTGCTCAGAATGCTCATGGTACGGTCTAAGACACTTATCAAAAATGGCTCGGTGACTGGACCATGGTCCATTGCATTATGCAGACATCCATGAATGAAGAATTGAATCGTAAGTTTGAGAATACTCAGCATAAGAACATACTTCAAGTATTGAAAAAATCCTTTAGCACTTTCGATGAAATTAAAAGGTATAAAACATCTTGTGCTATTTTTTATACAATGATGAGAGAAGGGGCCTTAGTTCCTGATCATGTATTGTACATGATCGAACTGATTAAGTGCCTGAACAAACTTGGATTTTCCCTTGTTTGAATAGTTGGGGAAGGATGCGATTCTCAATTCTTTGTCAAAGTCCTACATAGATTTTCTTGATAATTATAGAATGACTAGGCTTGCAATAAACTATCATGGTCTATTGGGATTACTACAGACCTATGAGAAAGATCATCAGCTCCATAAAGGGTTGGTGAGTGTAGTGGGAAGATCGACATGATGTCATTTCTTTAAGAAAGAAAAAAAAGAAAAAGATGCAAAGTACTCCAGTGACTAAGCTAGGTCAGATCAAGAAGTTGAAAGCTGACTAGACTAAAGATGAATGCTTCTACAATAAGAAGTAGAAATATTGGAAGAGCAATTGTCCTCTTTACATTATCTCACTGGACCTGAACTGGCCAAGCCTGTAAATATAATGTACATGTCCAACAAATGCCCTAGGATAAAACAATGTATCTAATGTCTACCTTTGGCATTATAGGCTAGGTCATACCAATAAGAATAAGATAAATAGATTTTATAAAAAGGGAATACTTGAGGTTAATGATTTTGTTCCATTACTGATATGCAAATCCTGTCTTCTTGAGAAGATGACTACGTCATCTTTTACTGGAAATAATGAAAGAGCCACTGAGATTCTGATCTAATACATACTAATATATATGGATCCATGAATACTTTAGCCATAGGTAGATATCACTACTTCATCACATTTATTGATGATCTATCGAGGTATGGGTATGTCTACTTGATGAGATATAAGTCGGAGTCATTTGAGATGTTTAAATGATTTCATAATAAAATAGAGAAACAAATTAGCAAGTATATCAAAATCTTTTGATCTGATCAAGGAGATGAATATTTTACTAGTGAGTTTATGACATATTTGGAAGAGAATGGGATTCTCTCATAATGGACTTCTCCTATGATATCTTAGCATAATGAAATGTCTGACATGAGGAATCGAACCCTATTAGACATGGTTTGATCCATGATGAAATTTGTAAGCTACCTATCTCCTTTTAGAGATATGCACTAGAATTGGCTTATTACATTCTAAATAGAGTTCCTAGCAAGTCTATAAACAAAATACCATATGAAATATGGACAAGGTGTAAACTGGTACTATCACACCTTAGAGTCTGGGGATGTCCAGCTTATGTTAATATTTAAAAATAGACAATCTTAGGCCTAGGTCTGATAGGTACATATTTATAGTGTATCCAAAGAAAACTAAGAATTATTTCTTCTACCATATTGATGTGCACAAAGTGTTTATTAGTAATAAGGCAGTTTTTTGGAAAGAGAACTAATGCCTCTAAGATTGAAGTTGAAGAAGTTTAACAGGTAGAAGAGCTGATATAATTAACTGAGCCAATTCAATCGAATTTGATTAGTTCAAACCTGGAGCTTATTATAGAGGCAATCTTAAGAAGATCTAGTAGGGTACTGCACAACCAGATAAATACTACAGTTTCTTGGTCCAAGATGGCAATCTTATTGAACTTGATGAAAATAATGAGGATCCAATCACCTATATAGATGTGATGCAGAGTTTTGACTCTAAGAAATGGCTTGAAGCCATGAAATTTAAAATGGAGTCCATAGAGATCAATAGTATGCGGACACTAGTTGATCCACTTGGAGGGATAAAATCCATTGGATGCAAGTAAATTTTCAAAAGAAAAAGGGGTGCAGACGGGACGATGGTGATCTATAAAACCCATCTAGTTGCCAAGGGATATCGTCAGTGTTATGGTAATGACTATGATGAGATGTTTTCTTTCGTGGCAATGTTCAAGTCCATTCGAATTATGCTTATGATAGTGGTGCATCTTGATTTTGAGATCTGGCAAATGAATGTCAAAATTGCTTTCCTAAATAGAGAGTTAAAAAAAGAGATGTATATGATATAACCTGAAGGGTTCATATCCACAGATGAATCAAAGGTGTGTAAGCTTCAAAAATCTATTTATGGATTGAAGCAAGCATCTCGAAGTTGGAATATGCATTTTGATAAGATGATCAAAACATATGACTTCATTAAGAACAGAAAAGAGCCCTGCATATACAAATGGGCTAAAGGATCAATAATTGTATTTATTGTTTTGTATGTGGATGACATTCTCTCAATCGGGAATGATATTCCTATAGTGCAGGGAATAAAGGTTTGGCTATCATCCCAATTCTTCATGGACCTGGGAGAAGCAACCTATATCCTTGCGATGAAGACTATAGAGATAGATCTAAAAGATTGCTAGGGTTATCCCAGTTGACGTACGTTGATACTGTGCTGAAGCGGTTCAGCATGGTAAATTCCAAGAAAGCCTATCTTTCGATAGGCCATGGAAGTACCTCTCTAAGAAAAATTATTTGACAACTTTTGAAGAGAGAGAGTATATGAGTAGGATTCCATATATCTTGATAGTAGGATCCATTATATACACCATGATATGTACGCAACCAGATGTTGTATGCTTACTAGGAATAGTGAGTAGATTCCAATCTGATTCAGGTAAGAATGATTGAAAGGTCATAAAAACTATCCTTAAGTACTTGAGAAATACTAAGGACCAATGGTTAGTTTATAGAGATTTTGACTTGAAATTAGTTGATTATACTAACTTAAGTTTTTATTCATATTGGGATGATTGTAAAAGTATGTTGGGTTATGTCTTTACCCTTAACAAATGAGCTATTTACTGGAAAGGCTTCAAGCAGCATACTGCGGCTGATTTTGTATGCAAAGCAGAGTATATTATGGTATTTGATGCTGTAAAGGAAGTTGTATGGTTGCAGAAGTTCACACCAAGCTTGGAGTGGCCTCCTCCATTCATGGTCTAGTTATTTTGTATTATGATAGCATTGGAGCTATTGCTCAAGCGAAGGAATCAAAGGCATATCAGCTAACTAATCATATTCTACGTCACTACCATCTTGTCCGAGAGATTGTAAAACAAGGTAACGTTGACCTACAGAAGATTGATAAAAAAGAGAACCTGGTTGATCAATTTACTAAAATCCTCGAGATCAAAGAGTTCGACGATCATAAGTGAAAGATGGGTATACGATACTATTCCAATAGCTCAAGTCTAGGTGGGAGTTGTTGAAAAAGTATCCTAAAATCAATCATCTAGGTTATAGACGGCTGATTTTTCTTGTAAATATATATGAATTATTAATAAAATAAATATTATTTTTGGTAGCTCAACACCATTTGTCATTTTCTTGTGAACTCTAATATATTAAAGTTCTTAGAACTACATTGATTTGATAAAGAAATATTTATCGAGTGGTTCTTAAATCGGTTTGCGACCAAATGATATGTTGTTACCTAGGATGACAAAGTTTATTGAAAATAGATCGTTATGTGCCATATAGGTTAGTTGTTCTCTTAATTAAGGAGTGTGGAGATACTGGTTGGTATGCAAGTGAGTGTAGAAGTACATCTCACTGATCAGTGACTAACTCTATGGAGTACTCTATTATCAAGAAGAATATCTCATAGAAAGGGTATGAACATAAATATCCCTTCAACCTAAGACTATCATGATGACTTGGCAAGCAATTCATTGTATTTTGGTGCCAGACTACCTGAATTTCTAATCCAGTGATGAAAAGTTTCTAGGTACAATCAAGTACTTATTAAGTCGATGTTGAGTCAAGAAAGGATTGACCACTTCAAGTTGCTGAAGTAAATGCTCGGTAGTATTTCAATTTAGCAAAACCTAGGCGTGGATAATCTTGAAAAGGAGTCACAGGATTTAGCATGTTAAGACATATAAGAATGCATTATTCAGAGTTGGCAGTTGACTCTAAATTCATCATCTTAAGCATTAGGTCAAAGGGAGGAATTATACGGTAACTATAGCTTGGGTTCTTGAATGATGCTTTGCCATTATTTGATTTATCTAGATGTTGGGCATCATTACTAGATGGTTATATCAATTAGTTCAGTAAATTATTCTTGAGCTGCCAATTTAGGATTCGAACCTACGATGTCACAAATAATAAAAGTTTTTGATTGATCATGATGGTTGATTAATAATTAAAAATCATCCAGTAATAAATTATAAGTATGATCAATAATTTTCCTTATACAAAAGTTATAAATAAGTAATTTATTATTAATTAATATTAGGAGGATTAATTAGAAATTTGAATATTAATTATATCAATTAATTGAGTGAAAAGATTTGGTCAAATTTAATTGAATTTGGTTCAATTAAATTTTACTCGATTAGATCATTCAATGATCCAACCGCTAAGAAATTCTAATCTTAATTTAATTTAGATTTATAATTAATTAATTCTTTGATTAATTAAATTTTATTGGAGTCTAATTAGATTAGGTTTAAGCTATTTTAATTGGTCAAATCAAATTAAATTGAAATTAGAATTAAGTTTGACCAAGTCAAACATAAGAACCTAGTTCTTTCCCTTGTGCTACTTTGTTCTTCGTGCAAAAATAAACTTTTGCATGAAGAATCTCAATGCCCAAATATCATTAGCACTCTCCCTATTATCCATTCTAACTGGGATTAAATCAAAATAATTTTTAAAAGGAGTTTTAATATTATTTTGTATTTGGTTTGATCGAGTCAAAATTGGATAATATGCCCCTTGTTCTCTATAAATTTTTGATTATTTTCATACATTTTTCTCCATAAAAAATATATTTTGATATCTTCTCTTAGTCCCTTTTGAGTAAGAATAGGTTTAGATAAATTTTGTAATTTATTTGAATTGATTTGAATTTAATTTGATGGGTTTTGAATGAGTCAAACTCCTAGTCCAAATAGAACTTCTAAACTTCCTAATATCTTATCCTAATCCTTGTGTAACTATTTTTATTGGATTTTTCTTGATTTGCACAAGAATAAGAGAAGGATATTTGTGGTTTTTCAGATGAAAAATACTATTAAAAAATTGGGAGTGGGGCCTGAAAACTAGTTGAGCGTAGGAGTTCATCTTTGGCACTAGAAAGAAGAGAGAAATAAAGGAAAGAAAACAAAATATAAAAATTAGTTTTAGATTTCTTTTTCTACCATGGCTTGATCCTCCTTATTCTCCATCTTTTCATCTTTTATGAGGAATCAAAAAAATTTGAAGAAAGATTTTTAGATCAGCCATTCATAGCCTTCACACAGAACTAACACTCTAGAGAAGATGATTTTTCGAAGCTTCATGTAGACTTTTTATAAAGGTCGGACACCTTGTGTAGCTACAAGGTGACGTCCAAACCTTCTCCATGCTCCATCAGTTGTGATGTTCATCGATCCACGATAAAGTATGGAATTTGATCATATTTATGGCTGTAGATTAGATCTACAGCATGCATTAGTTAGATCGATGCATGCTGATTTTATTTTAAGCATATATACTCTTTTCATATCCTGTCATGATCTTGTAAGGTAGGTTTTTAGAAATATTCTAATGCATGATTTAGAGATTAAAATTATTTTTAATCTTATTTTCTTCTGCTAGTTTTTTTTAAAAATAAAAACCCATGTATGAAACCCTGTCCTAGTTTTCCAATAGAAGCTTTATAGCAATCTCCTAAAAATCCTAAACCTAGGAAGATGAAAGGTCCAAATGTTGAGGACCTTCATCTAGAATAGGTGAAGGTTTCCCTTGATGAATCCAAAATAGCCAGCCTGTAGAATTATTATAGAATTTTGCAGGATATCCAAATTTCCATCCTTGGACCTGATGATCAGATGAATAGTGCTTTTCCTGGTAGCATAACAATATATGAAAACCATCTTAATGCGGGACATTATTTTTTCTTCACTTATTCATCGTTAAGATTTTTAACTTGTATAAAGTTGTCCCAGCATAGTTAACTTTAAATACCATTCAGATCATCTACGCCTTCATTGTCTTGTGCCATGATCTTTAGATTGAGCTTAAGACTTCTATGTTTTGTTCCTCTTTATAATTAAGAGGGGCCTTCTTGGTCGAGGATGGTGGATCATTGAACTGCACCATGGTTAGAAGTTTATCAAGGGTCTTGCTTCTGACATTCATAGATAGAAACTCTATTTTTTCTTCTTATCATCTGGGTGGTCTTGGGGCTTCTGAGTGGAGGTAGCCTCAATTAACCCTTAATGATGATGAGAAAGTCCTCGTAGCGACAAAGAGGACTTTCAAAAAGTTTTAAAGGCTCAAGTCCTACTGATGGAGCTACTGGATGAGCAGAGCCTCTTCCTTGCTAAGATTAGCATGACACATAGATTAGATAGGGTATGAATAATTTGTAATAGCTTCATGCTATTGTTGCTTTCTATATTTATCTGACCAAGTTAATCAACTTTTCTTTTGCAAAAGAGAGTATGAAGCCTGACACTCAAAAACTCCGACAAGCAGTTCAGAAGAGGTATGTTGCCCCTATGGAGGCATCCCAGCAATTGAAGAAGGCTCACAGTCACCCCAAGTTCATCAACCTTTAGGGCCCCATCAGCTCCCGCCACTCACACTCCAATTATTGTAGATACTAAGGCAGCAATGGCTTCTAGTGATGGTGTCATCGTCACTGAACCTCAGCTAGCAAAGCCACTTCATTGGATAATTTTTCTCCAATGCGGTTGTTTAGTCCACTGATAAGCCCCCTACCCCCCATGCTCATGTTGACAAAGAAAAGGCACCACAAGTCTCTGCAGGGGTTGAGGAAGATAATTGAGCTACTGAAAACATAAAACATATGTTGATTTGAACATTTTCTTCGATGAGCTGGGGCTTCAAAATCCCAAACTAGCTTGTCAATTGTTGAAGGCTATCATTCTTCCAAGAGATTGGGAAATGACTAAATCTCGTCATTTAAATGAGATTGTTCCCTCACTGTAGCCAAGTCTTTTTAAGGTAATTCTTCTTCTTTTGTTTTAATCCTGCTCAATGATTGCTATCGATTATTTTTCTAACTCAAATCTTATTCTACTCATTCCAGTTTATTCATGAGGCATCTTTGATAGAAGAAAGCTTCCAAGGATTCGCAAAACTTAATTAGTCGAACTCTCAAGGATTAGCTTGAGACTGCGCAAGCCCAAAAAGAAGTTGCTGAGGAGTTGAAGTAGAGTTTAGAGACTAAGCTAGAAAAGAGCATTGGAGATGTCTCTCGGTTTCAAAAAGAACTTAACCTGACAAGGAACGGGTTGACCAAAGTAGAGGCCAGATTGAAGAAGAAAAATAAGAGGCTCCTGTCTAATAAAAAGACAATTAAGGAGTTGAAAAAGAAAGTTATTGATGCTGTCACTTAAGAAGAAGAGGCCAAGAAGAAGGCTAGGTTAGCGAAGGAAAGGGCTCTAAGGGTTGTGTAGGATTATAAGAAGTCAACTACCCTTGAAGATGAAGTCACCAAGGCAGGAACTTTTAGCTATGAAATCGGCTTCAATGATTGACTTTTCCTGGGTTGGAGTCTTCACAAGGCTGTCCTTCAAGAGGGAGATGCCAATGAAGAAATGGTTGTAGAGGGTGAAATTTAAGAGGAAGTGGCTGAAGAACTTCCAGTTGAAAAGGTTGACCTTCCACTCTCCGAGGTACTTGCAGAAATAGTTCCTCCATTTGCTGATCTGTAAATCGTTCCCCCAGTCAAAATACCTATCCTTGAAGAACTTCATCAATCAACTCCACCAATTGAAGACTAGGCCTAAATAGCTTTTTGTCTTTTATATAGAAAACCTTTTGTTTCCTTAGAACCTTTTTGATAGTTCAATTTTATCTCTTTTTGTAAAAGTTTCAAGCTTTTGTAGAAACTTCCTTTTTGAATATCAGTGAAGTTGGTTTCTTCTCTTTCAAAACTATTCTTTTCTTTGTTCAGTATTTGTTTACTATTTGAAATGTTTGAAAACTTTTCAAAGCGCTTTAGTTGATAGTCATGTATCAATTGTCTAACCGGTATTGGTTGATTAACCTGAACTTCCAACGGTACCTTCTTTGGTAGTGGTTAACTTTATCTTTTGACTGTCAACTTGTCAATCAACCTTCATTGGATAGTGGTTGAGTGTATTGATCAAACTTGAATGGCCGAATATGAAATCCATTTAGTAATATTATTGGGCATATCGATTACAGTCGAGTATTAACTAACTACCTTTTAATTCATCGAACATACTGATTATAGTCGGGTATCAACCAGCTATCTTTTATTTATCGAACATATTGATTATAGTCAGTTATCAACCAGTTATCTTTTTATTTATCGAACATACCAATTAGAGCTAGGTATCAGCCTGCTATCTTTTATTTATCGAATTTACTGATTATAGCTAGATATCAACCAACTATCTTTTTATTTATTAGATATACCATCATGGTCAGATATCAGCCATCTATCTTTTCATTTGTCAAACATATCAATTATAGCCAATATCAGCCAACTATATGATATTATCAATCTGATGGTTTTAGATAGTTGGGTGTCATCAACTATCCATTGATATTATCAGACCATATCAGATCATACTATATATATTACAGATATATTCATTCAATATCTTTTCTATTGTGTATCTATTACTTATTGATACCATATATACTATTGATTATTATTTTGTTCATCACATATATTATATCTCATAATTTACTTCTTTTCAATCATTAGTGTATTATTTTATTAATGAAAAAACCTTCCATAATGGGATGAAAGTTTTTTTTGATGGTCAGTCTTGGAGACTTCAGATATGCTCTAAGGTGTATTATTTTGTTAATCTGGAAAAACCTTCCTAATTTGGAGAATTTTTTTTTGCTCATGGGCTTGGAGATTCAGCTCTTCGCAATACATAATCATCTAGCCAAAAATTTTGGGTTAACCTTGGAGTTGTAATATCAATCGATTTTTTATCGGTAAGATACCATCCTCAGATGAGCTTGAAATCTTGTTCCTTTAGCAAATCTAAGTCAGCTCTTCATTGCTCTGAGTTATTCGGCTCTTTGAAATATTCAACTCTCATAGATTGCAAGTCAATCTCTACTAGTATCATTGCTTCGGTTCCAAATATTATGTTGAATGGAGATTCTCCTGTGGAAGTCT